>HG995132.1:0-1228942 GCA_905333015.3 Bombus campestris | reverse complement strand
AAAACAGTCACAAATTACACGATTAGTCTGGCATAATATAATAGAAAGACAAGTCCGATAAGAAGAGAACAACAAATGTGCCTTATTGTCCACGACGAGATTAATTAGGAGCGGAATTTTTAAACTACATTATTCGACGTCTTGCATCATTGATGAAAGATAAAACTAGATTATGTACTGAGAGAGTGCTCATTGTACTGTTACAAGCATAAGGTATATTTCGTCTAAAAGGTTACACTCGCATCAGGACTTATTACCATTGATAAGTCGTGTCGTAAATCTTTGATTAGTTCAATAAGCGTAGCGAATTCATTCGTTTAACATGCTGGCTATAAAAACGAATTTCAAGAATATTCATCGAACATTCATTTCGGTTTTATATCTTCCACTTAGATTGTATAATTTTGTGAAATTTAAAGAAATCGAAGTGTTTACAACATCGTGAAAGATATAAAATTTCTCTCTTCTTTATCAAAACAATTGATAGAAAAGTTAGTCATGTAGAAAATTCAAACTGTTCCCCAAGTGTCATTCTCTTTTATTTCAAGCCAACTTTCACACCCCCTATCCAGTGGCAGGGTAACCAACCCTAAATGCAAATCACTGGCCACGGTTGCGTGCGTATAATAGGCAGCGTGGTTCGCTGAATCGATGCGGGTTGGCCGGGTAGCCAATCAGGGATCATCGATCGTGAGAAAGGGGCATGCATCGATGACGATCGTATGTCTGGACGCGTCGTTGACGTGCCAGCTGGTGGTAGACCGGTTTAGAACCGGGCGAATATCGGTGAAACGCAATTTCACGGACCGATGCCGATGCAACGTCATAAGCCGTATCTAGCGCCTCAATTTGCAAACGTCTGATGATCATACTCGATGGAATCGTTCGCGGGTAACGGCTCCATTTCTACAGAAATATCATATAGCTCTACTTATCCATCATTAATCTCGTGGAAGATGCCAACACATAATTTTATTTCATTTAACACGTTCGTCGCCACGTCGCATATATCTGTGCGACGGGTATACTTCCGTGGGGGCCCCGTCACCAAAGGATGGTGACGCTCTTCTTGTTCGAGTTAATTAAATATACGATATTATATATAGGATATACAACATAAAAATATTAAAAACACATTTTACCATACTTTTTATTAATTTATATTCTGGACAATATATTACATTATCCTATATCGTATGGTATTCGTTAAAACATTCCAAACACATTTGGGATGATTTTGAGCACTTCGAAAAATAGTTATAGACTCCGTCGTCGCTACTCTCCTCACTTTCAAATATATTTTCACGCTGTTTACTGAACATTTTGAGGAGGAAAAAATCACCCATGTACGTCTCGCAAGTATGCTTCTCGACTAAATGAAAGATCCGAGATATCTGCCATGAGACCCCTCGGAATACTCTAGCTGGCTAGCTTATCGCTTTCTCCATTTCGGAAATAAATGATCTTTTCTTTACAATGAATCGAAGGGGATGAACAATGAATCGAAGGCGATAAACGATGAATTCTTGCTTGTCGCTCTATTTACGTTCTGCGTACCGGCCGTGGGATTTGGGCCCCCTCAGGAAACTTAGCCGAATCACGCTGGGCGACGAACGTGTTAAGTGTAATTTGAACAGCTAAGACGTATATTATTATGAATGAATATTATCGTGTGCAAGTATAATTAATTTCTGCATAAGCTGAGCAGCATTTCTCACGAAAGACGAAAAGTAGAAAATAGTAAAAAGATTTTCTCGCCAATAATGTCGCGCGACGATGCAGATGACATTGTTGTAAAGGTTGTAAAATGAAACTAAGGGAAACCAACGAAGATAAGAATGTTATATCGCGATGTGTCGAAGAATGCCTCGCGGAATTTTACAGAGCCGACGTTTATGCAATGTCTAATGCCGTAACACGTCCAGAAACGTATAACGTAATGTGCGAGGAAGTTCCTGAAACATAATACTAAAATGTTCGCGTAGCGGTTCACTGCAGCGTCTGTACGGTAGCACTGGTATCATCTTGCAAGGTTCCCTGCGACGTTATGGTGCAACGTTCTGTGAAACATTACCTGTCCCCGGTGCTTCGACGTCGTTTAAACGGTTCGTTTCATCCGGTTGTTCTCTCTGCCCGTTGCAAAGCAAAACGAACGAGCGGAAAATTGAATTTACGCTTTCATTTCAATTTAATTCCGTCGGCCTCTTTGTTGACCATAAAATCATCAGCAAAAACACGATATTCCTTCTGCGTCGATTAAAGCGAAACAATTAGTTATTTCTAAAAGTAATTTTAATTCTTAAAATGTTGTAAAATGGTGAAATACGTTATTCCTTCTTATATTCTTGTAAAGTGGGTACATATAATATTAGCATAACTAAACGTATCTACCCATCTGGTTATGTAATAATTTATTAAAATTTATTCCGTTTATTTGCCCCGTTTATAGTACCGATATCGCCTATATAAGAAAAATTACGAGAATCCTCGGAGAAGATTAAAGATTAAAAAGTATTTTTAAAAAGTACGCCTATCGAAACTATAATTCGTTAAAATTGTTCTTTTCATCCAGGTCATTGAAGCTTTTCGATCATATTTCCCGTTCCATGACAGTCGTAAATATATTCACGCGATGGCCGTAAGAACTATCATGCTATTTGCATAATCCGGCAGAAACGGTGTGCAAGGAGATATCGGGTAACAGAAAATTGAATTTCTTGAAAGAGGGGCTCGAGGACGGTCCATTCGCCAGCATATTATGGCTTTTATGCAAATCTCTGTCCAATGACCTTTAAACGCAGCCTGTCTAACGATAGTTCGACATTTCGTAACAATGCATATCCTAGTTGAATGAATGTTTAATCAACGAACCTCGCTTTAGATTGTATCTGGTTTAATTATAAGTTTACAGTGACGCATCGTCGTGTTACCACGGTGGTTCACTGAATTTAGTATGCTACGTCTGATCATGACGCGACACGATCTACTGTGCAGTAGAATTTAGACGAGCACGCGTTCCAATCAATAACAGACGAAACGTCTGACTATAACGTGACTCGGTCTACTTCTGCGTTTGACGATGTTCCTCGATGGGTCTAAACTCTTTTATGGAATTCCAACCCGAAATATATGGTTTTTGTATCGAGATGAATATAAATTGCCTTTGCTATGAGTGTCTGTTGATACTGTGTTACGCTATTTACAGCTTATTTGTTACGAAAGAGTTTCCAAATTTAGAATTTTCTTCGTAGGTTTCAGTAAATTCGTACGTACAAGTATTTTTTCTATAGCAGCGAAACTCTTTCTTCTCTTTAAAATCGCATTTGAAATTCCCAAACGAACGCGATTCATCGAATTATAGGGAATAATCCTGTTACAGAGGTTTATAGAGAGATTAGGGGTCCTAGCAAAATATTTGATGCGTTATGTGATCCATACGGTTGCATAACTTACAATTTAGTAATTATAAATTTCTTATTTACAGAAACTACGTCCACCACGTTTTCACGATTTTTAGGATTATTTCAATCGAAAAGATTAATCGAGAGGGGGAAGAATTCGTAGTTATAAAGTCATGAGTCGTCCGAGAAAGATCAGCCAAGAGAAGAAGCTGTTGCTAGTGCGGCTTCAAGTTGAAAGATCGACCGAAAAAGACAAAAAAAGACACGGGCGGGGTGGTGAAGCTTTCAAGCCGAAGAAAAAGAAAGAACGCGAACCAGGAGAAGAAAAAGGATGATGTTTCGTAAAACGTCAGAGTAAGAGGGCAACTCGGCATTGTTTCAGTTTCTGCGTCTCGAGCTTCAGTGGTTCTCATCGAAAAAATTTCCGCGAACATTAAGAGAATGGAAAGAAAAATTTACGGAGAAGAAAATTCATAATCTACATCCTCGTTTACAGTTTCACTCGCTCTTTTATTCAGCAAGATTCGTACCATGTCAGACTCGCATCTAACCCAAATTATTGCGCTCCCCTATAACTCAACAATGCCACGAAAAATTGAAAAGCAATCGATTACGTTTCAATTATTGATATGTATGTCGACTGTGTTAATTTTTAATTCAATTTGTACCGACGTTATATGCTACGAGTAAAGTTTTATAACTATATTCGAAATGTACAGTCTGTCACACAAGAGCGTGTCTGCGATATTTCTGTAAATATTTATATATTTGTAAAAAAATTTATATGAATTGAATCTACATCTAAAACACTAATACGCTATTACAGTAGGGTGTCCAATCTCCTCCATTAGCGATTATAGCTTGACATCGTTTCGGCATACTCTCGACTAATTTTTGAGCGTAGGATTCTGGTAACGACCTCCATATCTTTCGAATGTGATGTACAAGTGTTCTTATTTTTGTGATACGTCTTCCTCTCAGCTTGCCTAATAGGACACCATGCCCAAAACGAAGATTCATCAGTGAATATTATATTACTCCAATCACGATCTCTGTTTTCATTCGCCCATGCCAGACAATTTTCGACGTTTCGCGTACGCGGCACTCATATTAAAAAGCTCTGTTCCTTTCACTGTTTCAAATGAAACTGAAAGGTATTCAGCAACGCGTATTAGAGAAGTTTTCGTTTGTTTACATTCTTTTTATCTCATTCTGATTAGGTGTCAGGTTTCGCAGATATCGCAGACACGCTCTTGTGTGACAGACTGTAGGTTCTCTCCAATTCAATTTACATATTTAATGCGACAATATATTCCAGTATCGACATTTAACGCATAGTGCCGAAAGTGCTCAATTAAATTTTCGACTCAATTCAATAATCCGCTTCTGAGAAAACTAACTAAAAAGTATTTTGCAATAAGCGCAATACCCGTTTCGTCTGAACGACTATTCTTCGAAACGGACAATGTTTTAAATGAAGCAAGAAGAAATCGCTTAAACGGAGAACATTTGGAGAGAATATTTTCAGGTTCACTGTCTATCGAAAACTGGCATTTTGAGTATAGTATTCTACTTCTTTACTAATTAAATTTTATTATTCCATGTTATGTTTATTGTATAATATTTACAACATCAAATTTATATACGCGATTTATTTTCATTTTTGGATTTTATTTCGGCTGGTATACTTCTAATTTAAACCTCAAACCGTAAGAGTGGGTATTTCATGTCCAGGCTATTTCGACCAGGTTGAATTTCTCCCAAGGGAGTTGGCTGGAAAAAGTTTTACGATAATCTTGATTTAGAACGTTTGAGGATGTTATATGAATTTTCTATGATCTCTTTAACATGTATTGCCTATTCAAAAATGCATCAAATGAAAGATCTACGTTTACAGTTTGAGAGTACTGTAAAAACGTTTACAGTCCAAGGGTTAATTGCAAGTAACAATACCGATAATATCAATAATCTGCTTCTAATTTTACGTGTATCGATGCTCTGGATATTAATACCAACACACACCGATACAAAATATTAATACAATTCAAATATTTCGTTATCACTACCACGCAGTTCCTCGCAGTCCGCTTATGGCACTTCGTGGCCAGATCCTTTAGACAAAGTCTCTATTTTTCGGCAATATAACCATCTCTAAACAGTCATATCATCGACACCGCGAGTGTCCAAACGTCGACTTTCCAAACATTCGCTCAAACACCCGGCCGGGATCCTTTGAGCCGCTGAACGAGCCAGAAATTATGCTAAGGCTAAACAGCGGCGGGTTATCTGTCACTATATCTGCAGGAGTTGCATCAGCAACAGATATTATACAAAACACAAATTGAACTGGGAAATTATAAAATTAAATAAGTAGATTCAGAGCCAACGCAAACTATCGTAGTCATCTATAACTCAACGATAAATAACACCGTTTAGCGGTTGTAAAACAATTATTTATAGCCTGCTGGTCATAAATTTAACAGATTGTAGCCTTCGATGAAAGATGAAATGAGCACCTCTGATAGATGCTTGGCATCGAGAGGGAGAGCTGTCCCATTCACAAAAGATCGGCTAAGAAAGCACCCGTTGTCCCGATTCTTCCCTCTTTTCTTTTCTTTTGTAGCCGGGTTACCTTCGTCCCGTGCCCTTCCGCCGTCCTATCAGCTTCTTATTCAGGGTCGTACGCCGCATTTTCACGGTTTACGTATCCGATAATAACTTTGCCTGGCTTCGAAGCTTCGCATCCTGATGCATCCTCTCTGTTCGTCCCATCTTACCACAGTTATCGTCCTTATCTTTCGCGTTAGCTTCCGTATCTTTGGAGGCTATTATCCGACGATAAGATGTTACAGGTAACGAGGCGAGAGTGGAATGCAATTATCCGTCACCATCGATCGATTAATTAATCGGACGAACTGGATGACCGCTTTTGTTCCGTTTCATCGAGGTTCTTGCATCAGATCACGTAATCCTTGATCCATTGTATCGAGACGGTGTTTTTTCCATCTTTATGGGGTGTCGGAGTTTCGCAAAAAGAAAGCCGAGCAAGTTCTCTGAATAATTCATGTGACGTAAGGAATTCAACATCTTTTTAAGCGATTTATTCCAGAAACTTGGAATTATTCATTTACTGCAGTTGAGTTACGAGCGTTGGACAGGCGACGGCGAACGACGGAATTAAGTAAAATTTTCTTCGAAATTTTCTTAGAAGGAAATCCAATTTTTCTTCGCAGCTACGAAGTTTTGGAACAACTCAATATCTTTAGCAATAATTTAGAAGCGTCCTGATATTTATGGACGGTGTGTCTAAGCGACGAGAGACGATTAAATTAATTGGAAAAGTGGGGAAGAAGGAAAGACGTTTGGAGAACGTCTAGCGCGAACATGTCCGGCATTCAGACTACTTACTGGAACGTGTGCAGATGTTTAAGGAAGGCTGGTTTTGCACAAGTCGCTGCCTCGAATCCGTTTAGATGTGCGTGCGCTTTGATTACTCGAGGGCACCGAGATGAAGCGGTTAGAGGTGAAAAACGGCTGACACGAATTAAAAGAAATTTCTAGAATCTTCTTTAGCATTTTTAGGTCCTTAGAATCGGAAGCCTTCGAAGTTCGAAGAAAGCTTCGAGGGTTTTGGCGGCACTTTTGAATTTTTCAGAATCTGCAATTGCCGGGCACAGTGCTGCTGGTGACTTCCAACTTCCGAAAGCCTTCGAGTGTCAAGAAGGTAGCAAAAATATGAGTTCTTCGATTGAATCGCACCAAGTACCTAAATACTTACGAACAGTAATGTACACTAATTTTCTCGTAATACTTTCAACGACCGCCAGCAACTGCAATACGACCGAGCGATTCGTTACCCACAAAGGAGCATTTTAAGCGCGATTTAAAGAGAGCTGCTCGTTCGAAGCTACTCGGACTGTGAAATCGTGGCTGAAAAGGCAGCTTTTGAAGTGGCTCGCCTCAAAAAGACGACCCGTCTTCCGTCGCAAACGATGTCATCGGGACTTTTTTTCATCCCTTTCCTCTACGCAGTAAAACTCAGCCGACCTAACGAGTGACTCGCGGCCGACTAAAAGCGCAGAGAGACGATGACTCGGCGAGAACTCGCGGAACGTTGCTTTTCAGCGATCCAGGATAGGGGGCGAGCATCGGGCGTGGAAAAATCGAGCCACGTAATAAAGTACGAAGAACGATATGGTTGGACGAGGGGCAAAAGCACCGGGTTTCATTTAAAAAGTCTGTCAAGTGGCAGAGAAGTCTCGAAGGAGTCGTTCACGCTCGACGAAACTGCGAGGAGGAGCAGAGAATTTGTCGATGTTCCTCGATGGACGAGTAAATTTGCCATTTACCAACGCGGATAGATGTTCGTTATATCTTTCGGTTTATCGCGGACAATGGAATTTTTCCAAGTTGAAAAATTGATTTATTCTCTGACCGAATTTGCGAATCTTGCTTTTGATATGGTACGCGTGTTTCGCTCTGTGTTAAATTTAATTGAAAAATTATACCAACTTCGTTCGTTGGTTAATTAAAGATTAATCTGATCAATCTTTGGTATCTTCGCAACGCTCTTTAATTCTTAACTCATTTGTGTATCAACACGGTCTGTTGCAAAAATAATCGAACTTCCTAAGTCCAGGAAAAATCAGTGACATCGATATGAAACTTTTGTGGAAATAAATCCTTTGTTATAGCAATCAATGTCAGAGCAGAGCTCGTTAGAAAAATCTGATTCCGTTGCATGATAATGCACCGTATTAATCGTGCGGCGACTTCATCTCTTGAGAAAAAAAAAAAAAAAACAAATTAGAATGTTGCTCCACCCACCAGTTCACCAGGTTTAGTACCGTGCAATTATTGTTTACCTTCGCGGCCTCGAATAACGACTAAGGGAAAACATTACGATAACATTGGAGACATGCGGAAGGCTGTGACAAGCATCCTGAAAGTGACAAGAATTCCACAAAAGGACGTGCAACGATTATATGACGCATTAGTTAGTCGTGGAAAAATCATTATATCGCCGCAGCAGAAATGCGTATCGAATAAAATAAAGCATTTTCTTCAAATCAATGCATTTGTCTTGTTGTCTTCAAAAAGATCGGTTATTTTATTATTATTTAATCCGTGCCTTTCGGCTTTGGACGAACTTTCGCTTTATATTCCTTACAATTATTTGTTTTTATCCTTATCACTCATAGGAAAACTAATAACTGCCTATTGCACTTGTAACTACGCCTTATTGCCACTTTGTTCTTTTGCCTCCTTGCTGAGCCACCTTCTTGTCATTCCTTCCCGTCTTGTATTGCCTTTGCCCTTCTCTTCTCTATTATCGCCTTCAACTCTGCCAGTCCTTCCCCAGTCTCATTTAGCGTTTCTTCCATGTTCTTTGCTCCTCCTGTTACCTCGCATTCCTCTAGTATGTGTTTGAGGTCCTCCTCTCCTTTTTCTGCATAATCTGCATCCTCTTTCTCCCTCCTCTTTCCAGTGTTCCCTTGCCTTTGTTTCGTTACCACATCTAAACCTTGCTAATGTACTTCTTTCCTTCCATTTCAAAAAAGATCGGTTATTTTTTTTTGGACTGGCCGCGTGTACAGATAAAATCACGGTACGAGCGATCGAATGATAATTCTACATCATTGACCGACGAGCAAGTCGAGAAAGAAAGAACGACGTTTCTTCGTTTAAGGCTTGGGTTTCGACAAAAATGAAAATCCATCAGGTATCCGTGTGTTAACCGCAAGTTTCGTGTTACGACATTTCCGTTTCAGCTCGTGTCCGTATCATTAGACGCGGACAATGTCGTGACTTCTTTCCTGATTAACAAAATAATCCTTAAAAGGTGGCAACTTTATCCTTATTTACAAAACCATTGGAATTAAATACAGAATAAAGGAAAGTAGTAGTCAATATCGGAATATAACAGGAATAAATAAAGAGGAAAGAGTAACGACCTACTAAATAGGCCAATCTACAATAACAAACTCGAGTAATTTTCTACCTAAATATTCGAAGCTCTCAAAATTTGAAAAATCTCCAAGATTCCTAAAGATTAAGAATAACAACCTCGACTTCTGTATCACTGTAATCCTCAAGTATTCTTAGAACAGCAGCCAAAATATCCGAATCTCTTTAGGTTCACGTCGATTCCCCTTGTATTTCGTTCAATACCCATCCAATACCATCCACATCGACCGTATTTCGGTCGTGGGAGTGCATCGACGACAGATAAGAGGTCCAGCCGTATTACAGACATTAATCGATGAGCGATGTGAAGGGCACGAGAAACGTACGACATAAGCCAGAGCTCTAATCGGTACGGAGCAACGACGATTACACCAGGATGCACGGATTATAGGGCAATCATGGTCGTTTCAGTACCGTTGCCAGGGATAATGGAGAGACCGGCGGATCGAACGCGAGAGAGCTCATGAGAACTTTCTATAACGGTTCGAGTCACTCGATCTCTCTGTTGCCTACGTGTTTATGTAACCACTTACGTGCTCGTTATATGCAGAGTATGTCTGTCGATATTAAATTGCTATCTCAAAGCATCGTATGTTACAGTCGAGTAGTCGTGAATCGACCAACGATCCGGATTTTCCGATTTAGCCATAGGACCCGAAGCTTCCAAGTTTAGAAAGTCTCGAAACTCCTGGAACCTAACACGATGTTATAATTCCAGTCCACTAAGAGTCAATGCTCCCTTAACGCGGTGTTTAGTTTGCAGCTTTCTTTCAATCGATTCGCATCGTCAGATTCAGCATCTGTAACATCTTTAAAATTTCAAGAATTTCCTCGATACCCTTTTCGCCATTGTGTATCTTCCACAAAAACTTCTCGATTTTATGAAACCTAAGGTAGTTGTTGAGGCATTTCCCTCGACTGTTAACGGGTTAGGTGAATTGTTGCTTCGAAGAATCGCGCACATTTTGCTTTCGAGCGATCGCGAATCGAGCAGCGAGATCAGATTTTCCAAGGGCTACCGGAGCGACGTTGCTATCGTTTGACGTTGGTTTCTCTTTTCAGAGAATATAACGCGCGACGATCGTGAGCAAGATAATCTCGAGAAAGGTATTACACGAGCAGCGACGCGAATCGTTGATAGATTCGAAGAAATCCGGATCGCTTTTTCCTTGAAGAGATTATGGAGATCTATATAGAGCGACACCGTGCATCCTGTATATAAGATAATCGCCGAGGAAAGGAAATTAGAAGGGAAACTATACCGAGAAGCAATCATGCCTCTCCATTTGCGAGTATGCTAGCGTGTATGTTCGTACGTTCCGGAGAATGAAAGTTTGCTCTTTCACCAATCTCCATGAATTTGAATTTTACGAGACACGATTGGCATACGTGTATGGAATAAATTTCAATTTTATCACTAGCCCGCGTTAAAATTGCGAACGGATGTGTAATTACGTAAAGGAATCGTTCAACTAATTCCTCAGATCCTAATCACTGAATGTAACCAAATATTTATACCGTGCAATCATAGAGAGTACTCTGTACGTTTCTAAGACACAATCTACCGAAACAAGAAAGCGGTACAAATGCAAATAAGTGAACCATATACGATACGTAGCGTGATCGTTTCAAAATAAATTGAAAGTTGTTACAAAATAATAAAAAAATCAACGTCTATTAAAAAATAAAAATCAAGATATCGCGATTAAGTGCGATTTAATTTCACACGTACGATACAATCGAGGCCGGAAAAAGTTGGTCAAAAGTGGATCATCTGTCTGTAATAAGCGATGCTGTTGTCATAAGGACCAAGCTACTCTACCAATATCAAAGTCGAAAGGTACTAAGATTAAATACGACTTAATCTCAATTTTAAATTCGACCACGAATACCGAAGAGGATCCAAGGTGCATTATTTATCGACACGTCTGATCTAATACTAAATTCTTTCGTCAGAATCGCTTTCATAAGAATCGTGTCGATTACCACGTTATCTCTTTCTCTCCGTCCCCTGCCCCCGTGAAATGTCGAATCGATTACCAGCAACGCGCGTTTATGTACGTGTTCGTCGAGAAAGTGAGCGTCGATTTGCGAAAGGCGTATGTGCACGCTCAAGAAAGCATAAGCGTGTCATTATGCAACCAGAGTCCAAGTGCTTGAGTAATTTAGCGTGCGTACACACCGACCTGTGTTTCGTTCAACCTGCCTCATGCTCGTTTCACCGAGCCAACCTTGCGTTACCGATAAACGCTATATATTCGCGCCAAAAACCTCGGCTAACGAAATCGCAAGTAAATTTATTCTACGAGCTTTCGAAATTATCTCTCCGTAGTCTTCCGTAGCTTGCAATCTCGAAGAGCGTATTATTATTATTCGTTTTTTTTTTTATTTATTTGTTTGAATTTTACAATTTGTCCACAAGGACATTTGGTAAAATGTTATAACTTGAAAAATTTAGCATGTGGATGGTTACCCCCAGCGGGGTTCCATCTTCCAGGTTGTTTATTGTATTTCTATTGCGAGGTCTGCGGGATGCTTCTTCTTCAGTCTTCTTTCTATTGCGGTTTCATTTGTTTCAGCTACAAGCTGGTTTGGGTGTGTTGCGAGTCTTTCTTTGTACTTTTTTGCGTATCTAGCGATTTCCTCTTTGACTGTTGGAATTTTTAGATCTTTTCGTATATCTTCATTTCTGACGTACCATGGAGCGTTAACTATTGTTCTAAGAATTTTGGCTCGCATAGTCTCCATTTTGCTTATATGGCTCTTTGCTGCTGTTCCCCATAGTGGTATTCCGTACGTCCAGATTGGTTTTATGATTGTTTTGTATATCTTTAATTTATTTTCCATGCCTAGTTTGGACTTGTTAGCCAATGCATTTGCCTCCTTGCTGTTTGTATTTTGTCTATTACTGATTTGATATGCTGCTTCCATGTGACCTGTGTATCTATGTGGAGTCCTAGGTATTTCACTTGCCTTGTTTGTATTATGTTTTTTTTATTATTTATTTGTTTGAATTTTACAATTTGTCCAGAAGGTCATTTGGTAAAATATTATAGCATGAAAAATATAGCATGTGGATGGTTACCCCCAGCGGGGTTCCATCTTCCAGGTTGTTTATTGTATTTCTATTGCGAGGTCTGCGGGATGCTTCTTCTTCAGTCTTCTTTCTATTGCGGTTTCATTTGTTTCAGCTACAAGCTGGTTTGGGTGTGTTGCGAGTCTTTCTTTGTACTTTTTTGCGTATCTAGCGATTTCCTCTTTGACTGTTGGAATTTTTAGATCTTTTCGTATATCTTCATTTCTGACGTACCATAGAGCGTTAACTATTGTTCTTAAAATTTTTCCTTGCTCTGTTTCTATTTTATTTATGTGACTCATTGCTGCCCATTCCCCACAGTGGGACTCCGTATGTCCAAATTGGTTTGATTATTGTTTTGTATATATTTAGTTTATTCGTTGTGCTTAATTTAGATTTTCTATTGGTTAACCAGTACGTCTTTTTCCTTATTTCACGTATTCTGTTTATTATTGATTTTATGTGATGCTTCCATGTGAGGTGTGTGTCTAAAAGTATTACTAGATATTTGACTTGCTTTGTATGTGCTATGTGGGATTCAGTTGGATGTCTGGTGTTATTCCTTTTCTAAGTGCAAATGTTATGTGATTGCACTTACTGGTGTTCGCTTTATTTGTTTTCTTTGCAGCCACTTTTCTATTTTTGTAATGTGTTCTTGTAGTAGTGCTGCATTATTATTCGCGAAAAGCTATTTAATCGTATTATCGACCTATCCCCGAAGACTCGTTTCTTGTCATATTGGGCGTTTCTTCGATCTTTTATTTTTTTTTTTTTTTTTTTTAATAATAGAACTCTTAAATGTAAAAAATATAAGTTTGAAGAAGAGATCACTATAGGTAGTGGCTATAGGTAGTAGCAGAAGCTTTGGTATTTTTCAAAGTTTGTGTCCTTTCTTTCAACTTTGCAAATTATTATATTTAGGGGATCGTTGAAAATGAATAATAAAATATGATTTGATAAACATAATTTGATACGAGTAATGAAACACATTTGACTGTTACTATCGTAGTGAACCTTCTCAAGTTAAATAGACTTTTATCGAAATGTAGATAGACGAATAAATTTATCGCAAGAATGTAAACAAATTCGAGGGAAATTATCATAACACAGAAGGCTTCTGTTACCTTTTTCCTGTCCATATTTCTCCTCCCTCAATGTTGAAAACTATGCATACAATATGTTACGTAAGTGTTAATAAAAGTTCTTCGAATGCTTATCTTCTAAACATCTGTTCGCCACTCGATCAAGTTCTCTAACAGTATTTCCAGATTCGATAAATTTTTATATCAAATAAAATATGCAAGTTTGAAGATTACAATGATAGTGGCGCTACATAGCTAGATAATCTAAAATCATCGATCACACCAACAACGAAGAACGTGGAAATGACAACAGCGAACGACTAAACATTAGGAAGTGTTTCACGCGCAATAAATTTCTTGTCTAAATAAATATATAGACAATATTTCACTCGGTATAAAGATAAGAGAAGAACATACGCGAGCTGTAACGGTTTGTTAATTGAAGATGAACGAGAATTTCCTGATATTTGCTGGTAAACTATGTGACGATGAATCATGCTCGACGACTCGTTGAGGCACGTGAATTTCATCAAACGTGTTGTCCAATAATTCTTCTGCGCTTTCATCTATGAACCGTGTTCATAGTTAAGTAAAAATATCTTATTGCAGACGCTTGAAGAATTAAGAGGAGATTCTTGTGCAACAACAATAAGAGCAACAGATTTCTATGGATTTCTTTTTGACTAACTACTAGTTGTGTGGGACTAGATCTTTTTCCGATGCATTCACGATCTTGAAATACAAATGTAACTTTTTTAATTTCAACACTGTTCGTCGTTTATTAACTTTTTAAACTGGCGATAATTAAGGAATCGATAAATCAATTTCT
This sequence comes from Bombus campestris, assembly GCA_905333015.3. Classification (NCBI taxonomy): domain Eukaryota; kingdom Metazoa; phylum Arthropoda; class Insecta; order Hymenoptera; family Apidae; genus Bombus; species Bombus campestris. Next base: position 1,214,587 of record HG995132.1, on the reverse strand, counting down.
GAGAGAAAAGATCGTTCGCTTTGTTCGAAATCTCTCCAAGAATTGAAGATGAAATTTTTATTTGATTATTTACTTATAATATCTGTTGAAACAGTATAAATTCAATTTATCCGCTGAAATAAGCCAATTTTTTCTTCTAAATACACTAGAATTTTTTAATCTTTTGTGTGTTTTTTCTCAGAAATAGGTTCGCTATCAGCGTAAATTATAAGAAAATTTCTTAACTTCTGCATTTTGATGATTGTGGCAGACGCTATGCTGCACTTCAACAATGGTTACTTTTTAATGGTATTTCCCATTAAAAAGGACACCATACCGAGCTTTCCTCCGTAATTGTACGAGACGGGTCATCACTGTTCTACCAAACGTCGTGCAGTCAACACGACTGTTCTTACAAGCTTCGCGTAGTCAACTTAAAACATAGTCCACGCTACGTTCAAAGTGATATTATCCTAATCTATTCTTTATTACTACTACTCATCTATCGAGTGTATTATTCCTCATCACCTGTATCAATTATCTCTTCCGTCACGACGGAACCTCAAGTGTAACAAGTTGTTAAAAATATAAATATTATAAGACTGTAGACTACAGCTTTATTCCCCAACAAATACCCCTATTACCCCACAAGAAACAAGGGGAACGACCAGTTCGCGGTGTCGATTGTTATAATCGTAACGGGAATTTACGACTCCCGTTGACGCGCTTCGACGCGAACGCGTCTCCCCGCGATTGGGCGAAAAAACAACAGTTTTGGATAATTAATCTTCCAGCAAAGAGAATGGATATAAGATAACGCTTAAAATTTAGAGTATGTGATTTATGCGAATTCAGTGCAGTGTGTAAATAACGCGTATGGAATGGATCGAGCGATCAGAACTTCGCGCATGAATCAAATGCATCGTGGCAGATTCGATCGATAACAGATATTTATGTATCCTCGAGCAGAGGTTACGTTGCTTTTCCTTGACTTTCAATCGTTTCCATTCGTCTTGCATAGAGGAACGAATTACTCACAGTGTAGGGGATGATGTTGAAGTTTAACCTTGTCGACGAGCCATCCTCGCTTTCGCTGTCTGTATCTGAAAAAGACAGATAGAGAATCGTGAGTATCGTTTCAAATTAAGCTCGGCTGTCACGTTAGCCAGGCTGCAATAAAAATCATTCGATCGTAAATTAGAATTCGGAAGGAAAATTTTATTACGCTAGGTTCGAAGCTAAAATAGAAATTGCTTGGAATTAATTAATCATTTGAGAAGACATAGTGCTCTGATAATATTTTACAACTCTGTTTCACGAGCCACTCAAAAGTCGAATCTTTCTTTTCTACCAATTTTCTAATTCCATCTAATTTTCAGTTCACCATTAATTTCTGCTCTTTTTGAAATATCAGAAATAATAATATATAATATAGTATTAATAATATAACATATAATAAGTGTTAATAATATCAGAAAATACAGAATATTAGAGAAGAGAACACAATCAATGTCCGACTAGAACAGAGAACTACGATTAATCACAATTCTTCCTCATTTAATTGCAAGCAATTCTTACTATGCCATTGTAGAGACGTTTATGATAATTCCAAAGTTTCAACAGATACTAACGAATTCCTAAAATACGCAAGAATAGTGAATATCGAAAATGAAGTGAGTTGAAACAATTATTCACTCGCTCATAGACAGACTGCGGACATTTATAGAAATTCACAATTTTCGGAAGAATAATATACGGTGTAACAAATAAACGTATAAAAATTTGCGGTCTAGTGGCAAACCTAAAATGCACGAAATCAACCGTATTATGGCATTATGGCATGCCTGTGCGAGCATTCTATACAGGCGTTGAAATCTCCGACAGCGTCAAACTTCCAGTCACGTATCCATCGTGTCGGAAACTCGAGGAAACGTTCTAGCTACGTAGACGCGGCTGAGGACGAGCGATTCAAGGAACAATACCGACTTAATTTTCTAATTCGCCGTATGGCAATGCTTTGTGACGGCAAACAGGCGACGCGGGCGCGCGATGATAAGCGAACGGTTATTATATTCGGGGAATAATCAGGCAAATACGTTTGATTGTTGTTAATTTAGATTGTTACAGCGCAGACACGTATCTAGGAATCAAAGGATGTGAGGCTTTACCCGAGAAAATCAATGAAGCGCGTTCCCATCGTAACAATCGCGATAAAGTGGCAATTTATGGGGATGTCGTAGCGCGATCGTATCGATTTTAATCAGCCGCGTGTCGCAATTTTTGTTTGAAGAAGGAAATCGAAAAGATAACCGTGTGTCGCGAGGAAATGATCGCTGCCCGTGTAAATGTCCAGCTATGCACACAGATATTTTCCATCTCGCTGCTCTTACTTCTTCGCTTCGTTTCTGAATTAAACGGAGATCGATAGAAATATTCAGCCGGCACTTAACATCAGAACTACCACACACAGTCAGATCGGCTGGCTTCACAATTTTATTTTCAAATTCCTACTTTATTTTATTTCTTTTTCCGTAATAATGTAATGACTTTGGCAATGATAACTGAAAGAATAATATAATGAATTTTATTTTGTTCTTTATGTATTCAAACTCGAAATAATTTTATATTAACGCTATTTATAACAATAACAGTCAATAACAGTTGGTATTTGCCAAAGTGTAAAAGGATCCTGCAATCTGTTTATCGAACTGTTTTTACAATTTCTACTGCGTATCATTCAATATGACGATATCAGTTATCAGAAAAATTCCGGATCGATCGGTAGATGCTAACACCAGAAATACCACAGCAATTAAAATGACTGGTTCTACAATTTTATAAATGTGTTAACCCTCGTTTAGGGATCTCAGATGGATTAATAATACCAAAAATCTACAACATAACATGGAATTGCCTCTTTAAGAAAGTAATAGATCAATAAACATAAAAATATTCTATTATTACGTATTTTTTTAAAGACCAGTCATTTTGACTGGTTTTGGTAAAAATAACTTTGTGCCAACTATCGGTACTTCTAGTGTTATATTCTACCATTTCTGGTATTTCATTATTCGAACAACTTTGCGTTTGTTTAAAAATTCAATGTATCGTTTGGAAACTAGGTAAATAGATATCTTAGTGGTGGTCCAGCGATATTTACGAAATAATCCATCGACGATCGTAAGAAAATTTTAAATAGTTTGCGTCTTCGCAGCGAAACTTTTTGGGATAAAAAAGAAAAAGATTACGCGTCTACGAATCTACTAAAATATTTAGTAGCTTTCGGTGGTTTATTTGTCTCTTCGCTAGTGGAAACGACAAGGAAACAAAAATTCTCCTTACCGATACAGACACGAAGAATTGTTACATTCATAGAATTGCATTTTCAGTCGATCGAACACGATACTTTGGTATTATTGCAGGCATTATTATTAGGGTTAGCTTCTCTTCATGAGAAACGGTGCACCTTTTGGTAAAAGGTCACTGAAACGCAATCCCGCAGCCAGGCACTTGAGCGATTATACTTTATTAAAGAAATATTTGAAAAGACATCGGTCGTGACTCGTTATAATTTGTCCTTTTATTTACAACCGTGGAGATCCTTTCATTATTTTGCTCTGGAACCTGGTCGGTCGACTTTCTACAGCCACTGAGTACGTTTTTTAACTCGTCGTGTATTATTAACATGCTGATTTCATCTTTGTTCAATTTATTAACACGCTGCTTACTAATTTTCTTTGACTCAGCAAGAATTTAACTCGACCGTTCGATTCCGAGGAATTTATTTTCTGTAAATTGGAAACTACAAAGGAGGAGCAGCGTAATGAGTAACACTTCTTTACAGTGAAACAATTTCGAAATTTGGTACGTTGCTGGTCGATATCGTGTTAATAAAATTGCCTCTTTATTTAGTTTCACAGTTGAATATGCTTCTTTCGTGTATATTATTGTTGAGATATGTGTAATTTTGTGTGCTAAATTGACTGCGTAGTATGTGAGTATGGGTATGTGTGTGCGCGGCGTCTCGAAAACAAAAGAATGTAAACTGTTCCGTCGTCAGTCGTGTGTGGAAGGGCATCTGGTACGGAAGGTAGTGAGAGAAGGAAGTGCTGAGGCACGTGCAAGATTGTATCGTTTAATATTATTGGAATCGTTCGCTAAATAAATGCATAATTATTTTATTGTGATTATTAAATGGATATTTAGTCTTTCTATACCTATATTTCGGCGGTAAAGATCCATAATCATTAACAATTATGTTACGTCGCGTAAGACGGTCCGTGCGACGTCCCTCATGGTCTGGCCGCCGAGGCCCACACACCGTTACACTGACCCTCGATAAACCTAAGGAACCACCATAAATCGAATCTTCTCAGTTTAATTTCTATTCACATAAGTATTTTCGGTTTATGGATGGTCCTTAAAACAGTCCTTGGGTTTATCGCACGCTCTTATAACTTACGGAGAAAGCGGTTGTTTGTCTATTGAAAATAGCAGGTATTTCCCATTAAAAAGGACACCATACCGAGCTTTCCTCCGTAATTGTACGAGACGGGTCATCGCTGCTATACCAAACGTCGTGCAGTCAACACGACTGTTCTTACAAGCTTCGCGTAGTCAACTTAAAACATAGTCCTCGCTACGATCAAAGTGATATTATCTTAATCTATTCTTTATTACTACTACTCATCTATCGAGTGTATTATTCCTCATCACCTGTATCAATTATCTCTTCCGTCACGACGGAACCTCAAGTGTAACAAGTTGTTAAAAATATAAATATTATAAGACTGTAGACTACAGTTTTATTCCCCAACAAATACCCCTATTATCCCACAAGAAATAAGGGGATCGACCTGTTCGCGGTGTCGATCGTTATAATCGTAACGGGAATTTACGACTCCCGTTGACGCGCTTCGACGCGATCGCGTCTCCCCGCGACTGGACGAAAGTTCAGATTATATATATCTAAGAATAAGAGAGAATTGTTTTATACTTGGTACGATTTTCGAAATATTATCGTCGATGGAATAAAACGATAGTGGTGTCGCGGCAATTCCTCGTGGATACGAAGAATATAAAACTTACGATCTCTTTATGCGCGATTCTCGCCACAAATGCAAATGACGGAAGTTACCTGACGGGAATGCAGGTTTAAACGCAAGTTGCAATTAAATTAATCACTAAGTGCGACGTCTCCGTTACACGCCGCTAATAAAAAAGATAAATGGCCGCTTACACGAGCGTAATAAAAATAACGGGAATTATTTTAGTATTTTTTGTTCGGAGTTTGAAAGATGAGCCGCCTCCGTGTTCCTTTTCCCCGCGGTGGTCTACGTTTCTTTCCATTCAAATGGCATTTAAACCTCTACAGAGACCAAGTTATTATAATAAAACAGAGAAGAGAATTATTCTGTATCCTCTAGAAAAAAGGATTTCTGGTCGCTGTATCTTCCACTTAAACCGCAATTAGACTATTTTTCTTCTTTTTAATTTTATTTAATGAAATTGAATTTTGATTTATTGAAACTTGTTGTCGTTAAGACGATATACGGTCAAAATTAAGTATACACGTTTCTCGACATATCCAAACAGATTAATCGTCGATATCCAAGTAAATCCACGATCTGTCAGCACGACACTTTCATAATCGATTACTTTATTCGAACACACACGAAGTTGGTACCCCGCTGGGGGTAGTCACCCACATGATAATTATACGGCTAAAAAATTCTACCAAATGTCCAAATTGGACAAATTGTGAATGAAAAATATTAAATAAAAAAAAAACTTTATTCGAGCGTTAAACTGTCCGAGTTATGGCCGGTTCTCCAACGATGTTTAAACGTTTCAAAGACGCTTGTTCACGTAGTCGATTTCTACCGTTGTCTACAGCTTCGTTTCGCGTCTTTCGAATCTATTTTACCGTAAAAGACAGGATCGTTTAGCCATGAAAATCGATCGAAATATCTGTTAGATTCGGTACAAGAACGATACCTGTGCTTTCAAAGGAACTGTGTTCAAAACTCTTGTAGGTGGATGTCGGGGAATCGCCTTTCGTGGAGAAGTACACGACATAGTCGCGATATTCCTTCTCGTATATGTAAATCTTGCTTGAATCGTAGTCCAAGAACTCGAACGACGAGTTCGACGTGCTCGAACAGTCACTTTCCATTATTCACTCCGATCGTAAATCAGCTGACATCCAATTGAAAACTACCATAGTCTGTTCGCTATGCTACTGTTCCATATTGTGGACACATTCAGTTCATAATTATATATTCGGACGAATTGGAGAATAGGGCAGAGATGGAAGAAACGGGACATTTCTGTTTCGAACTAGATATAATAAAAACCGAAAGATCATTCTGTTTCTAACATCGATGATATCGATGATAATGAGAAGGTTGGCTGTAAGGTATAACTGCAGGTGATAATAACAAATTTACCTGTCTTATCTTTTGCTTTTTAAAACAAATGGATTTCGTTTCTTTTTGCATCAAAATAATTACGACAAAGTTTACATGAAACTTGCGTACGTATTTAAAAAGCAAAAATAATTATCACATTAAAGAATAAAGAATAATCGATCGACGGTAAAATACAATTCTTAACACGTTCGTCGCCACGTCGCACGTATCTATGCGATGGGTTTACTTCCGTGGGGGCCCCGTCACCAAAGGATGGTGACGCTCTTCTTGTTCGAGTTAATTAAATATACGATATTATATATAGGATATACAACATAGAAATATTAAAAACACATTATACCATACTTTTTATTAATTTATGTTCTGGATAATATATTACATTATCCCATATCGTATGGTATTCGTTAAAACATTCCAAACACAGTTGGGGTGATTTTGGGCACTTCGAAAAATAGTTATAGACTCCGTCGTCGCTACTCTCCTCACTTTCAAATATATTTTCACGCTGTTTACTGAACATTTTGAGGAGGAAAAAATCACCGATGTACGTCTCGCAAGTATGCTTCTCGACTAAATGAAAGATCCGAGATATCTGCCATGAGATCCCTCGGAATACTCTAGCTGGCTAGCTTATCGCTTTCTCCATTTCAGAAATAAATAATCTTTTCTTTACAATGAATCGAAGGGGATGAACAATGAATCGAAGGCGATAAACGATGAATTCCTGCTTGTCGCTATATTTACGTTCTGCGTACCGGCGGTGGGATTTGGGCCCCGCAGGAAACTTAGCCGAATCACGCTGGGTGACGAACGTGTTAAACCAGACAAAATTAACGAAAAAATTGATATTAATTCATAGTAAAACTGAAAAACCTGCAGAGGAGTTTATAATAGCAAACAATCGTAATTAACATAAATAATAATTTAATAAACTTTTGTTTGTGTTACGTACTATCCTTGAATAAACTTGAAAAGCTTGTTCTGACGTAGCGTTAAAGAAGCCAGTCGCATAAAATGTTATTTTCAATATAGAAAAAACTAGCGCGTCAGTGTTACAACATCAGTGAAATAACAACGACGCGAGGAAGCGATTACACATGTATGAATGACGTTAGAAAATAAAGAAATCATCGTTGCGAGCAGATCTTTCGTCTTTATGTTTATAATGATGTAATGCTTGCAATGTCTCTGTCAAACCACCTCTCTCCTATAGTCAACCAACTTATAAATTACATAATAATACTTAACAGTAATAATTACTTTACTATTAATCATATTCCGATTCTCAGCCCATTTGCATCTAAGCGCTGCGACTGTCTTCTATCACCAAGCGCGGATTCTTACACGCGCTGCGACTGCTTTTTATTTCAGTCGCTAAGTATTCTTCAGATGTGAGGGATCACGTTTGATCCGTTTGTCAGCATCTCGCCTCTATCAGTTTATTATTTTCTAAACAAGTCTTACTTTTGTTGTGAAAATCTTTTTAACTGCCACTATGAATAAGTACTGTCAATCTCACTTAAATTTAACAAATTCAAATTTGAAAAATATTCTAATTTTATAATGTTAACTAAACTTTAGTTGCCCCAATGGATTTTGACGATCTTGACGATTCGGATCAAAGTATACAAATAGGACTGTTACGTCGGCCGACTTTCTACCAGAGCCAGCCGCTCTACACACCGCGGGCAGGATAGCAGCCAGATGTCCGCACATCCTTGTCGCGTACCCTCGATAGCCTCAAGGACCCGTCATAAACCTTAGGAAATTCTGGCTAAGATCCTACGAGCCGGATGTAGCAACTGTTTAACAACTGTCCTAAGGTTTATTGTCTATTACGGGAAAGTTAGTTTTTCGCACCTACGATGCCTCCTACTATCAACTTTCTCTCGGGGGCGACTAAGACTCTTCCTAGTCCACCAGTCGTCTTATTAGCCAATGAGAAACAATGTCCACTACCTTCACTTCCTAACTAAAAATGATGAACAAATCCGCTGGTCCCATGCGCTAGACACACCCATCGCTAGCTCTCCTCCGACATAGCATCGTAACTAAAAGTCAGTCGTCACTCAACGTTAAATCGGTCGACAAGTCTGTGAAGGGTTCTACCCTTAAGTCAAAGTCGTCGTTCGTCTTCAGAATAGTCGAGTCTGTAACGGGTTCTATCCTTAAACACTTACTCAACTCGCACCGACGCATCAGTGTAATTCCTTATATTTAGTAAGCTGCTGGAATAAATAATAATTTATACTTGTTAAATCAGTGTAAATTCAATCAAATCACCCCTATTATCGTAATAGAAATAAGGGGATCGTTCGGTTCGTGGCGTCGATCGTTTAATCGTAACGGGAGTTTACGACTCCCGTTGACGCGCGTCTCTCCGCGAACGGTCGTAACAAGGACATACTCGAAAATGATCCGTAGGATCTCATCAAGTAAAGATTAAATTTTTAATTCTAAATAATTTTCTTTTTAAATAAATAATTTTTACTTTCTTCCTCCGTTATAAAGAATGTAAGATGCGATGCTTTCGAAGTAGCATTGTCTACCAATCGTTTCGAACAGTAAATTTTCGATAAACTCCATGAAGAATTCGGATGTCATTTACTGCACCTACGACCGATCGCACGCGGTCATAGGGACCAGTCGTCAGTTGAACGCCGCTAATGCCTTTTCAACTGTTCTCTTAAGAAGGGCCATGATGCAAATGGGTTAATCCTGGAATATTGTCAAATAGTATCGTTGGGTTATAGATAGTCGTCAATTTATTATACCCCTTTATTTTAGATTACTAAAATTTGCTTAATTTTAATAGCAATTGCTAACAAATATTAGATCAAATAAAAAATTCCCAAATTAAGTAATCTAGTCCAAAATTGTTATGGTGCCCAATGACCCAATGAATGAAATTTCTACGTTTCGATGTTGCTGAGGGTTAAGGAGTTAAACCGCATGTCATCAATAAAATACACAAAGAGGAATCATTTTGGAGTTTGGTACGATTCCGAAGGTTTGGAGGAATTGCAACGTTTAATAATGAAAAATGTACAGGTCTCTCGACTTTGAACTTTTAACGACGTCGACGTTAATTTTAACGGATCCTGGTCGTAAATCGTGTACAGTTAGAACATTGAAAATTTAGGTTTACAACATGTGCTGTATTAGCATACAGCGTGCATGAAAGAGCGAAAGACAAATGAGAGAACCACGTACAGCACCTGCGAAGGCAATTACACTGTGACTTGATCGATGGCACTTCGTTAACCTATATAAGAAATGGCGCCAGCACTTTAGAAGAACAGTCGATCAACGATTTTACGTTGTGCATTTAAAAGAAACTTTGTACAATTCTCGCAACGAGTCGAATTGGCAGATACAAATACAACATTAGTTGTGGAATATTATAATTGCGATGAATATGGCGAGCATGTATTCTGAAAATTTTATGACTTTGTTTAAACGTGTTATAAAATTAATTTGCCCCTTAGAGTCATTTTATGTACACGATTGAGGTAATATTGTTAGCAAAATCTTATATGTGGCTATAAGTCAGTAAACAGTGCTAATAAACTCCCTTGCATAACGGAGTAATAAGTTTGACGATAAAACGAGTAATTTTACGTCAATTTTATAAATTACGAGCGATTTAATTATCCTAGTCGATGTAAAATAGTAAGATTGTCCAACAGCAATTCTGCTACAGCTTGTAATTTATTTACTCGTTTATTTATTTATTTTCTAGAGTCTCGTGTATCATGAAATTTTCTTGCCAGCATGAGACACGTAATTTTGTCATAGCGAGAACATTCTATAAATTTTCAAATTTTCCTATTACAATACTTAATAAATATTTAATAAATTTTTATATATTTTAAATATTAAATATTCAATAAATATTAAATATTTAATAATATTTAATAAATTCTTCCCTGTTAAATAACTTTCTAATTTTATTATAATTTTTTCGCACGAAACAAGGAAACTACGAAAGCAATATTTACAAAATTCTTAAATCTCAGAACTCGTCATCTTTATACGACCCACCGATAATAAAATTTGTTGTTAGTCGTTTCGTGGCGATATTTTAAAAGATCTCTCGAGTAAAGGACAATTGGAGAATTCCAGAGCATCGGAAGTGTACTTTCGCGAGTTATGTCTCGCAACGAATGTGTACATCCAAGGCTAAGTAAGTCAGATTCGAGCGAGTTGAACGAACAATTACTTTCAAGCGGGAAAGTGTACAGTTGTCTCTGTATTAAGGGACTTGTTCGAAATGCTGACGGAGGACAAAGAAAACCGGATTCGGAAACATTCTTTCGTCAAATGGCCTTGCTCTTTCCTTGCACAAGTTGGTAATAGTCTATTGCTGAAGTCGAAGTTATTCGGCTATTCAAGCAGCGCGTGTCGTAATTAATCTTCGAATCGTTAGGCAAATTCAAGTTTGTAAGCGTAACACTAAGAAAATGGAGGAAAATTCTTTCAAGTATCGCTCTTAGGCTACAAAGTGAAAACTCGATCTTGTCAGAAACTTTCGCACAGCAACGTATATTTGTAGTTACGATAGTTTAGGTAATTCAGGTTCTACTAACAGGGGAGGATCCGCAAAATTATGAAATTCAACAAATCATGACACTTTGAGCACAGTCGCTTCCACTGATATTCGAACAATCTTCAGAGCAGAATTACTTCTTCGAAATTGCACCAAAAGGCCTCGCTTTTTTTGAGACATCGCAAGGATTAGTTTACTGGATGGCGCGTAAAATAGATCTCGAGGAAATTGCGATTGGTCAGAGTTGCGAAAAAGATAGCAAGAGTCACTTTTTATAACTTTTTTATCTGAACCTGTAACGAGAATTTAAATGCTACGTTCTGTAGATCTACGTCAGTTGCATGCACGTTGGAAATTTCATCGAAATCGATTAACGTTTTATCGCAGTTTTTCGCGACTTTCCACCTGTAATAAATTGTAACAAACCTTGCTCTGCATCGATCGATTTCGATGAAACTTTCAACGTGTACGTGAACCAACACGAATCTACAAGACGTGGTGTTTAAATTCTCATTACGAGCTCAGGTAAAACAGTCAGGTAAAAAGTGATTGTTCCTATCTTTTTCGCAATTCTGACCGCAATGCGGTTTTTTCAAAGAATCCTCTTACAGGTCATCCAAAAAACGAATTCTTCAAAGGCTTCACGTTTAACACTTTGACTGCCACGTTGGTCATATTTGACCAGCCACGGTTTCTCCTGCGACGCTACGGTGGTGACCGGAGCGCTTGAACCTCTTACAATTGTAAAAATTGAATGAAAATTGACAGCTAGGGCATTTTGAATATAACCGATAAATAGAAGATACTTTGATAATAAAAAGTGCCCCATTGAACGATTAAACATTTTTATTAGAACATTAAAAAAAAAAAGAGGACAAATCTTGCGTCTAACGGTGTACTGTGTTTGCGTCCATATCTTTGAGGGGTAATTTACGAATATTATTATGAACACACCTTAGAAAATAATTGTAAATGCTGCTTTATAATCATATAATTGAAGTTAGAAGTGTGAACATACCTTACTATTATATATAGAATGAGCAAATACCGTTTACTAATATCTTCTACACGTTTCAACAATACATTCTGCACGTTTTGCTTACGACGAAATAACGAACGCGAATGGATTGTTGAAATAAACGAAGCCTTGTTATAATACGTCGCTATCAATTGTTACCAAGGCGCCACGGTGGTCACCCGTGACCACCAATAAGATAAACGGTCCATCGGGGAAGAATGTTGTCTTACATCATCGATTTATTATTATTTTGCCATCACACGCTTCGAATGATAAAAATACTCCCGCGGAATCCTGAGCGAAACGTGTGATTTGGGCATAGCAGTTAAAGTGTTAACGTTTAATATGTCGCTATCAACTGTTACCAAGGCGCCACGGTGGTCACCCGTGACCGCCAATAAGATAAACGGTCCATCGGGGAAGAATGTTGTCTTACATCATCGATTTATTATTATTTTGCCATCACACGCTTCGAATGATAAAAATACTCCCGTGGCGTCCTGAGCGAAACGTGTGATTTGGGCGTGGCAGGCAAAGTGTTAGAAAGTTATTCCCCTTTCAAGAGTGTTAATGAGAATATTAATGAAAATTAGCGTACGTATTACGCAACTTCTTTTACTGATCTTTCGAACAAATTCACTGTAAAAGAGTGAAACCGACCCTTGAAAATTCGGCTATTTTCCGATTTCACGTTAGAACTCGCGAACTGCAAGAGACGGAAAGATCTATTTTCAGACAAATGTTGCGCCTTTTAATCATAGCTATCGTTGGCTTAGAATTTTCACAGTGAACAAAAAATTGTGTAATATATACTTCTACGCATGCTAAAGTTTCATGATTGTTTGAATTTTCGAGTTGGAAATCTTCCCTTGTATATACATAATTTTGTTTAGTCTATGTGTCTCGCTAACGGTAGATATCTAGTTTAACAAACGCTAAACAAGATATATACGATATCCCTGGACACTCATATTTCCGTATTTACTAAATGAAATCTTATCGACGCCTGATATATACTTCATCGATTATCCCCATAATAAGAAGTGAATAGACCGATAAGATATAGATATAGATATCCGTGGTTGCTTGAATATTCCAGCAAATTTGAGAATTCGAATGATCGAAGATGAAAGAGAAGGAACGTTCCTACGTGAACGCGAAACAGAATACCAGTGGACTTTCTAGCACGAGCAGTGCTTGTGTTTCGTGTAGGTCAGCCTTGGGGGCTCCGGTCGACATTGACTCGCTCTTAGGATGCTTCTCGAGTCTCGACGGGACGAATAAATAACTAGGAAACTGGGGAACAAGCTCTACGAATGCAGCTACCAGGTCCGGAATTCGAACAAATCGATTGCAGCGAGCTACAGTTACGTATGTTGTATCCCTCTGGTTATCACGGATAATACTTAACATTTTCTAGCTTCTCTTACTACATCATCGATAACAATTAATATTCTTCGAGATTATAACTGAAAGTAACTGAAAAATCATAGGGGTGGTTTTAGAATTCACCTGGAAATATATATGGAGCGTTGCTTGTGAGGAGGAAATATTAAAAAATAACAATTTCAAGTATTTATTGCATTTACTGGTCCGTAATTGTTTTAATTGAAATGTCGAAGCGATGAAAGTTTCGAAATCTGGAAAACGTGCAAGAATCGTTACTTGCGAAGAAGAAATATTGAAAATCGATAAAATCGAGATACATAGTGGAAGAGTGACAAGATAAAAGTTGACCAGTTGAAAGGAAAAAAAAAAAAAGAAAAGAAAAGAAAAGAAAATATCGAGGGTAAGAATAATCGAAGAATTTCAATAGTTTCATTTTTATTTACGAAATCTTGCTCCGTGCAATAATTGCACAACTGTATTATCTATTTCTGTACGTATTAATGAATATTCATCGCAATTCATAAGCCTGCTGTCTTTAATCTCTTCTTAATGAGTTCAGAAATAAGTATCTACCAACATAGCTGACTCGACTCTCGCGTGTTTCTTCTCTTCTTTGGTTACAAAACTGCGCCGCAGAAAGAATCCACGAGAAATCACGAAGCGACGAGGAGAAGAAGGAAAATTAACCGCGGAACAATTTATCAGCATATTGATATTTCTTGCGTCACATTTGCTAATAGAAAACTATTTTTCTCAGATGCTAACATGAAGATAATTTGAATCAATACCAATCCCTAAGAGGAATACAACAATATTCCACGAGATAACGTATAATATACCATTTGTGTTCTTTTATTAAGGTTAAGAAAATCGTTCGGGTTAGAACCGATTCGTCTTACATATTGACAAGTATTATGATTTCGATATCTGCGTAACTGTTGGCAACTTAAATTTCCCTTTAGAGAAATTACCATGTAGGGAGGTCTAGATTGATCTTTGACGATCGCTTTCGAAGCATAGAAAACATATACTTTAGAAGGTTCTTTTAAATCAAGATAAAGATAAAGCACCCGGAGAAGAGTCGAATGAAGTAGAGCAGAACGTCGAGTTCAATTCGATACGAGATTGAAAGTAGTTTAGGATGAAACTTTGCTGTTAGAAGTTCGAATCGAGAGACCTTCGCACCATTTACAATTTCTCCTGGAATTATACGATATTCGTCTAAACATTGAACTTAAATAATACTCAAAGAATTTAATATGACATTTAATATTAATTAGCATTAAATGAAACGGATATTAACACTAGAACTACAGACAGTTATAGCAGAACGTTTCCAGAAAAGAAATAGTAAAGAAACGATACGGTAAGGTATGCTACGACGAACAATTATTATGACTAATATTAAAAACGTTGCTATAACGTGCAAAGATGCTGTAAACGTACGCGAAGAAATATCGGCCACTCCGCCTTCGTTACGATGGTAAAAAGTAAACGTTGACTGACAATGTGAATCTGTATGAACCTCTCCTTCTCTCGATTAGAAATATCTATCGCATAGAAGATAATTAAGCAGCGTAAGAACTCGTGAATAAAAAAATAAATTAGCGTGGTCCAGGATGGACGCGTACCGGACGTTACAATGAAGAGACGAGATTCGTTTATGGAAAGATAACGTAGCCTGAAGGAGACTAGCAAACACAACTATCTCGTCATTTTATAGTTCCCACTAAAGTTCGTATTATTTTTCCAGCTTACTTTTTACTAAGTCGTTTTAGTTCGTATTACATTTTCATTTTAACCACGTTCGTTCTAGCACATCTCACCGTATACGAAGAAGCAAATAACGCGACAGAAGAAACGAGCTATCTATCCATATACTTTGCAAAAACATACAGCAAATTGTCGAAACGCGCCGTTGTAAATCTACAGACGAAAATTTCCATCGAAAATCAGATTAGTCGATGATTTTTCGCGCTTCAACCAGTTGGCTGTTTTGGACGAGTACAGTGGTCATGAAGAAATGGCACCATTTCGTGTTACGACGAGTATACTCGTCATGCGTGAAAAGAGTAGTGAAATTATTAAATTGCAATTTAATAATTTCAGTAAATTGTAGTAATAAAATTAAAGAATAAAACAGTCATTTCATTACGACTTAATTCTATCTTATAACAGCCACGTGTACTCTCTGTCCGACGAGTATACTCGTCGTCGCATACATTTCGCCACACATTTTAGGTACACGCTTTTCAAAGAGACCGCGACAGCTAGCCGGTTAACTGTTCTACTATCAAATATAATGTAACGTAAATCATAGAACTGTCATTCGTGCCATCCTAAAGCTACGAATGAAAATTTCTATGAAAACTTTCTCACGACTATGATGGCTCTAGCACGAAGGACGATAAAATATAACGTCAAATAAATCACAAGAAAATTTTCAAAGGTACTGACGCGAATCCACAAACGAAGATACCCGCGAAAGATGACAAAATCAGTGATCTTTGGCTATGCCGATATTTCTAGCCTGAAGAACGACATAACATAACATAATATGAATCGTAAGAAAATTTTCAAACGCACTGACGCGAATCTACGAGCAAAAATTTCCCTGAAAAATAACAGGATCGGTGATCTTCTGGTATTAAAAACAACGTACAGCGTAACGCGGTATTAAATGAGTCACAGAAAATAGTTCAAATATACCGTTGGAAACCTGTCAATCAAAATAACTTCGACTATTCTGATAGCTATTATCAAACACAGTATACAACCACGTAAAGAACACCAGGATCGATCAGTTAGGTTACGAGGCGAGACGAAATCGACCGGACAAACAGTTCAGTCGTCTGTCCGCGTTTCGTGTTTTTCAAGGTAACAGGTAACTCTCGATGGCCATCGTCATCGTATCACGCCAATGTTTCTTGCAACCGGCGTTACAAACTCCGACGTTACGGTCACTACATTTCCCAACGTTGATCGGATTCCTTGGTCTCCACACTTTACGACGCCCAGTATCGGAAGATCGTTTGTCGTGGTTTATCAAAAACTTCCGCCGCGAAGACACGTTGGCTGAGAGACGAGACGCGAGTGCCGCGACTACTCACGCGAGTCCCACAGTCGACTGACTATCATACAGCCATGTTGCAATCACGTCACCTTTGGCGCGATTATTTAATTCTAATATGTGTCTTTTATCAGCGCGCGTATCTTTATCTGTTTGGCAAATTGATGTCGCTTTAACGGGAGACGATTTTCATTTCACTGGTGCGTGGCAGTTGCAAAAATTTCCACGAACCCATCTGAGGTGGCGACAAATAGTTCAACAAGATCCAGTGTATACATAGTGACACATATTGTTTACATTCCATGATGTTGGTTTATTTCAGCAAACGTTACTTCAGCACTGGTCACGCTTTCGTATAAATTTCCTCTCCTCTGTTGCAATGTGTTATCCACTGTTAATACGTATAATGTATACAGAAACCAATAGTATATACAATATATAATGTAAACTAATTTACGTTGTATATTGTTATAAAGAAAAAGAACGCTTTGAAGCATCTGAAAATACATGGTACTTTTAAAGGAAATTTTTTTTATCAAAGTATGTGCATTGATTTCGAAGTGGAAGATACAAGAAATTATTGCAATTCTTTTTACGATG
Source organism: Bombus campestris (assembly GCA_905333015.3). Lineage (NCBI taxonomy): Eukaryota > Metazoa > Arthropoda > Insecta > Hymenoptera > Apidae > Bombus > Bombus campestris. Next base: position 1,197,551 of record HG995132.1, on the reverse strand, counting down.
ACAATTTCATGAACATTGCAAATAAAACGTATCGCACAAGAAAAGGAAGTTAATCGGTAAGTGAAATAATTTTTTACGAATTATTAGAACGTTACTGATTATATATAGAGATTAAGAGAGAATTATGTCAATCTCTCCAACGTTGGCTATCAGATATCAGTTTTCGAATAGTTGGCTATCGATATCATTTTTACAAAACGATAGATAAACTGAGTGCATACGGATGTTTTAAATGCGATAAAAATCCGTGTAATTTTTAATAAACCCAGAGTTTAGCCACGTACATAAGGAAATTGATATATTTAACGAATAATGGATCACATAGATGCCTAATTAATTACCTTTCGTTCAAAATTGCTTCGTATACGAACCAATTGAATTCTGTTTATCGGGCTGTTTCATTACGAACGATTACGATCCTTCCATTAATTAGTTTCTACGTTTCTTTCGTACCCGTAAACGAGTATCTAATTAAACGATGACGTTCGTGAAACAGAGAATGGAAACTCGCCATGTGAAATACCGGAAAGTTGAACATTTCCATAATACAACGGAAACTCGATTAATTATCCAAAAGCAATTTCCACGATCCCGAAGGATACGCGGAAGCAGCGGTGAAATGAATTTCACGTTAACATTTTAATCTAAGCTCTCCCAAGGAATTTTCGGAATTCGATCGGCGTTTCGTACTCGAGAGCAACACGCGATATTCCTTAGACGCAAAACGAAGCCGGTTTCCATCGATACGTGTCATTGGTTCCTTGATTAATCAGCTCATTCAGCGATAGAGCGTTACACATAGGAGAGAGTCGTACAGTCTCGACAAAAACCTAAATATAATAATTCTCGCTTCTACTCTTAGTAAACTGTGCTATAGACAATGATATAAAAATTAATAAAAATTAAAAAATTGCAATTGAAACGATTGCCTTCTTTACTTGTCACTTACTGTTTGTTGGTATTCAAAGTCGACGGTTTTTAGCGTATTTTACACCTGTGAGCACGTTACTCTGACGTCATGCTGGCTTCTATCCATCATTCGTCTAATGCTAATGAGCGGAGCTGTTGGCTCTACACAAATGCACGTGGGTGGTGGCCACAACGCAGCGGGATCATGAGTCACGAATCCATGAGTATTCGTTTAGGTTGGAGCCACGAAACGGCCGGTTACGTTTATCAAAATAATAAAAATATAAACTAGTATTCGGCGACGTAAGATTCAGTTCAACGTTCAATTGCGCGAATCAATCGGATCGGCGGTTCTTAACATTTCGTTTATCAAAGGACCTCGTTCGAATGATTTTTCCTTATCGCGGACACTCGAGATTTAACTAGTCGAAACTCCAAACTCAGTATAGAAAATAAACTAAAAATCTACAAGACGATAATAAAACCAATCTGGATATACGGAATACCGCTATGGGGGACAGCGGCAATGAGCCACATAAATAAACTGGAGTCGCTACAATCGATGATACTGAGAACGATATACGCAAAGACTTAAGAATACCGACGGTCAAAGAAGAAATCGACAGGTACGCAGGAAAATACAAGGAAAGAACGGCAACACATCCAAACCAACTGGCTGCTGAAGCGAGCAAAACTCACATAGAAAGAAGACTAAAAGGAAAACACCTCACTGACCTAGCTAAAGAAGTAAAATAGTCAAACTCGAAGATGGTATCCCGCTGGGGGTAGCCACCCACATGTTAGTTAGCAATTAAGTTAGAAAAATTTACCAAATGTCCAGCTGGACAAATTGTAAAGTACAAATTAAATAATAAAAAAAAGAGCTCGAGATTTAACTCAAAATTTAAATCCACACTATGCCGAATGTGTATAATTAGAACAGGTATCGACTGCATTTCGCCAACTTTTTTTGAGAGAAGAGATCTATTATAAGCAAATTGATACCGAATATTTTTATTCGAATAATGTAATAACAAGCTGTTGCGTGTGCGGACTTCGTGGCGCTCGGGTAACCATAGGTTAAGAAACGCTGAATCACATGATAGAAGAAATATGATCGTAGTACGTCAGACTAGCCTGTAAAATACGCTAAAAATGCTTGGTTTTACATACGCGTAACTTTGGAACCGCTGAATTCCTAAAATTAACATTTGCATTTTGATATTCAACGCGTCGAAGACTGTCGAACGACGAATAAAAAGGACAATAACTTGATGTCCATCAAGAGGAAGATAAAACCCAAATGAAGGTGCTTTAGTTCTAAGCAACGTACTTCTAGCATCGTTCTCTTCTCTTCAGTATCGCCAGAGTTCTAAGACGTTTAACGTTTACGTTGACGTTTCGCGCAACAAAAGTTATCTTTCACAGCTAATTTCTTATTCCTCAGGCAATGAAATAATCGTATCACGTATAAACGTATCACGTGCGTTGTCTCTAGACTATTAGGTACACACAAATGTCCTGGTCTTTCTAATTTACGTTGTACGTTACGCACAAAGCCGAAGACTTTTTCCACGCGGTTGTCGTGCAGCACCGACTAGATTATTTAAAAATATCGTGGATGAATTATTAGTAAAAAAGGTGAAAACCTAAAAAAAGAAGACTAGTCCAAATTTTCTTTAATTTTTCCTATAGTTAAAATCCTTTCGAAAGAGAAAGCAAGTTAGGAGAAGAAGATAAGTAAGACAAAAGTAGCTTACCACAGAGGAAACTAGACGTCAGAATAATTTACTTATGAAGTGGTCGTTGGTGAAGTTGCCCACAAGAAATACTCTTGATTTATAACGAAAAGTTTATTAAACCATTAACAAGCAACAGTCAACAATTTACTTTCAACAATTAACGATTAACGATTAAACCATTTGCATCATGGCCCCACCCAAGAGGACTGGTCCCTATCACCGCGCGCAGTCGGTCGTAGGTGCAGTAAATGACATTCGACTTCTTCATGGAGTTTATCGAAAATTTACTGTTCGAAACGATTGGTAGACAATGTTACTTCGCAAACATCGCGTCTTACATTCTTTATAACAGAGGAAAAAAGTAAAAATTAGTTAGATTAAAATGGAAATAAAAAAAAGCAGTCACAGCCGCGTAATAATCCGCGCTTGGTCAAAAAGTAAACCACCGAAGTGTCCTGTTTTGCGGCCAAGCTTTCAGGACAGCAAAATATTAATAAAAACAAAACCACATAAAAGCTACGCTCCCCAGCGGCTTAAATTCAAAGAATACATTAAAACACAAAAAAATGTAAAACTCCCACACATAATATAGTATGGCTACGTCGTACCTTCGCGTTATCGGTACTTTCGCCTAACCCATCTTATCAAAATTCATTGTTTATTGTGAATACACAAATGTAATTGTGGCGATAAATACTCTGTAAAACCGTCGTCTCGGGTAACAGCTAGGCGACGAGAAGTATAAACACTTAAGACAAGAGACCGAACCCAATGATTAGCGGGCGGTCCACCGAGCGTCTTCGACAATCGTTTACGACACACAGAATGTTTCCGACCGTCACACCGAACAGTCCGACGAACCGCTGGTACGCACGACATCAGACAATAAACCTTTGTTGAGTTTAAAACCGAATAATTTATTATTGCACCCATAACCACCTCATAATAAACAAAATCTTGGACAATTAAACGTTATTAATAAAAAAAAAAATTCGCGTTTGGTGATAGAAGACAGTCGCAGCGCGCGGATTAATGACTAGATTAGATGCAAATAGCTGAACTATCAGAGTCAATAATCACGTATCTCTAATTATGTTTGCTTCTCTATGACACTAAACCTTTCGCACTACGCAACTCGGGGCAGAATGAATCTTTGGTTCGAAACCAAACGGATTCTTTCTTTGTTGCCCCTCGATATCCCCATTAGGCACGCGTTTATTAGATGTCCGCGACGGTTGCCGCGTACGCATTTTTTTGAATATTCGACGAAAGAACCGTAGGGGTATGGATGGTACATTAGGTTTGTCGGCCTTACGCTTTGAAGGTATAGCGCTTTGTGTTACGAAGCCGTTGGAAAGTTCCGTGGTCGAGTGCCGCTACACTTGTACAATTGATTGTAAACTTCTTCCAAAAAAAAAAAAAAAAAAAAAAAATATTCGCGAGTGATTGAAATTTACGATTCAATATACAAGGCCTCGAGTTAATGAATATTTTGAAAGATTTAATTACTTCCACTTCGTGTGTTCTTTTCAAATTATCCTTTTGCTACAGCTTTCTTTCTTTCGTTTAATTTATCCTTTTAGCTCAAACAATTTTCACGTCATCTTTATATCTCTGCAACCTTGTATTTTATTTTCAATATGCGTTCATTTTGTCAGTTTACTTGAATTCCTTTCCGTATTCAGTAATTCGTGATTCTGCTTTGCTTCAACTTGAAAGCTTCCTGTTTCTAATTGCTACGCTACGAATTAATATTAATTAAAGAGCAACTCGGCCATCAAATTTGGCTAATTCAAACAAATTTATTTCTATCGAAACAAGCAGTTAAAAGATTCCAGAAGCAATTTTCGCTATAGAATTTCCCATTAAAGCAAATATGATTTCAACTAATTACCGATCTTTGATCTCGAGGTGGTAATTAATCAACCGTCGAGTTTCCATGATCAAATTAAGCCAAGTATTTTATCGACAGGAAACACGAAACTTTGACACGGTTGAAATTGTTGTATCACGTTTCGAAATTGGTGTTTTGAAAGAAGCTTCATCATTCGGACTTTTGCTTAACATATGTATCGATAGTAAACGACATAATAGCTGATTAATACTAAATCAAAAATGATTAAAAATTCAATTTATTATAATAGTTATCGGAGTCAATATAACATTCTTTCCATAAAACACTATTTAGGACTAATAGCTATACCACGACGATATTCAGATTATCCTGATTCCTATTATTGTTGAAATTTAACTTCTTCTATTGGAGCAATAATTTCTATAAATACAGTATTATTTTTAATTTGTATTATTTTTAAAAGATTAATTTCAAAACGAATTTTATTTAAATTTCATCGATCATCTCTTGAATGATCAAACAATTACCTTCCATTTCATCACTCTTTGTTGGCAACGAAAATTCTATTCTTTCCTTTTCCCAAATATTCGTCTTTATCCACAAAAGTTCGAAGCGTTTGATCTAACGCATGTTTGTATATAGTACAGAGATCGACAAGTATTTCTTTTGTTTTTAGATTATTTGAGAGCGTAGAATATGAAAATAAATGATCCAATCTGTCAACAGATACTTGATCGTAAATAATTGTCAGAATCTTTCAACTTTCGTTCGCGATAATTCAATGGAACGTTCGTAACTCCTGACTTCTGTCCCTCGAAACTTTCTAGCCGAAATACATCCAGAATTTCTCTGTTCGTTTAGCCAGACTTTCTTCAGCGACTTGATCGATTCGAGACATCGTTCCGCTTGTGATTCAACGCGGATGGAAAGCTTTAATTAACTTCGGTCTGATAAATCTTCGAGGACGTACGAAACGAACGTGTTTCATAAGAAGATCGGATTGGCGTAATTCCTTGAAAATGTCCCGTGAAACGGCAGACATCGCACGTATGGTACTTTAGACTGTCGTAAGAAGCGATTGCTGGCACGAATCAAACGGACAGCATGTGAATAAAATAAATATTAAATAAAATAAAAGTAAAAGCAACCTAACGTGATACAATGGCGTACTGTAATCACTTGCTTTTCACAAATTGAACTAAATGTACGTCCATTTACAGTTGATTTTCAAACAACGCGGGCTACTTTTTTTTACACAGCCAAAAACACGATTCTTCTGTTATAATACGAAATTATATTAAGGATTTTTGTATTGTACTAATGTATCACGGAAAACTTAAAAATAAGTGTTTATAATTATTCTCACCGCTGTACAGATGTTATATGCCAATATACAGTGGCTTACGAAAGTATTCAAACGCTTACACTTACAAATTTCAATTAATAAAATGAGATGTACCAAACTAATTTGTTAAAACAATTTGGTATCTATAGTGTAGGATCTTATATTATAATTAGTCTATTTACAATAAATGAATTAAACAGATGTTGATTAAACAGGAAACGATGGTTATTTAACGTGAACTAAATACAGTAATGTGCTATAACTAAGACAACTAAATGGATGATTCACAACTCACAACTAATAGTTTACAACTCATAACAACTCGGCAACTCAATTCTCCACTCCTCACAATTCGACTCTTAATTAACGATTGCCAATTAATTCGTCTTTCTCGCTTAAGCATTTCTTTGTCGTTTCTCATACCCTCACCACGTACGTGTTCCGCAATCGTCCGCGATCATGATCACGTCACGACGACACATCGATAGGCTGCTTGGCCCATTGAAGTTTCCCGACCCTTTCGGCCTGTCGGCGCTCAGACATTCTCGCCTTCATTGTTTATAGTTCACGATATTCCTTAGGCTGTCTGTCCACGATACTACAATATCGATTAATTCTAACGATATGTACTTTTCAACCTTTCTGCAATTCTATATCTTCACAGTTCAATCTTGTTCGCTCTAGCAAACGATATTTGTAATACTCTAAGAGAATGTGTAACACAAAATTGTAAAGAGAAACGGTGCACGAGTTTCTCACGTTCTGCTGAAACATGAGGTACGTTCCAACGTTGGGAAAATACAACTGGGTCGTGAATGACCGGAACAACGTGGTATCAAGGACTTGCTACTAGCACAGATCGACTGTCTTACAATTTCTTCGAAATGTTCACGTAATTGAATTTATTTATTTAGAGAATCTTATCCAACTGCAGATACGTATGTACTCGTCTTCAAAGCAGAATGTTTCAACGCGTAATCCATACAAGCCAGCCGCTGCGAAAATGACTTTTCCATTAATTTCTTGCAAACTTGTCGAAGAACTGGCACATCGCGTAAAATAACTGGAAGAATCTTCTTTCGAAGAAAGAAGCGCTCACCTTACTGACAGAATCTCGTTATCAGACACGCGCGAAGAATATACGACTTTTCAGTGTTCCAGCAGTGCGTTCGTCCTACTCCTCAAGGATTTTGCCGTGAAACGACTACCTTAACGAATAAATATCCACAAAAACCGCGACTGTAGAACGAACTCATTTCGAAAACGTAGCCTGACAAATTCCAGAACCGTTGGGTCGATCCCGGTGGCACGGGCGCGCTATCCCAGTAATTAGATAAATTTCCGAGCGACTGGCCGGGAATTCAAGCGACTGTCATTTAGCAAATCCACGCTGGCCATTAAAGGCACGCGAGTATACACGGCAAGTGTTATTAGTGTTTCGTGGTACACTGGTATTTGGGTTAGTCTCTCGCGGCGGACATGGATTCTGCGTTTAATAAAGTGCTCCCAGGCACTGTATCAGAACGGCGTTGTGCATTTAAATTTTCCACGTGATCTCCGCTTCCTGCGACTCATACCATTCGCTCTGTTTCTGCCGCGCCTCGTGTTCATCGCCGTACTATTTCAACCCGTGCTCAAATTACCGTCAATATCGCGGCTCTTTAATGAAACGTTAACAGGAACTTAATCACGGAAACCTTCGTTTCGAATTTCCATTCGCTTCGTTGATCGAATTTTCTCTCGTTATGTGCTATCGTTTCGCTGGTTGTCCGTGTGGAATGCTCGATAGGGTTACGTACATAAAGGCGGAGCGAGAGTGGAGGGTCGAATAACGAATTGCGAGCACGTTCTACCACGTTTACCTTTTATCGGAGCGTTGAAAATATTGGAACAGTACGAAGCTTCCTCCGGAATTCACTCGCTGTTTTTCGCGACACGTATGGATGGGTTACGGTCCTTCTCGACGATGATCGTTAAAACGGTGACGCACAGGTATGACCCATTGCCAGGTACGTCCCTTTTACCGATACTACATTTATAATAAGTATTAACTTGTTATAAATAATTTAGCCATGTCACAGCGCCACGCCAGAAAAAATTACTAAAAATTCTCAATGGGAGAATTTATTGTAAATTTTATAAATAAATAAAAAAAAATTACCCCAATGTTGTAAAGGGCCACAGGTATGAACCATTGTCAGGTACGTCCCTTTTCCCGATACTAAATTAATAAAATATCAGGTTGATCTAATACTCTCTCCTTCGTTGTTACTTGTTAATACACAAGATATGTGTTCGAATAAGAAAATGTGTTAAATGCTGAGATTTTAGTAGGTAGATCGCGACACATTTTTTGGAAAAATAGTTGATCGTATTTTATTTTTATATCGCGATTATACTGTTTTACGTTGTATAGATTGTACTGCGTTGCACTGTAAACGGATTATATCGTAGGCTTATTCACAAGGAAATCGAAGACCTCGCTGTGAAAACCGAGCAAGTGCACGTTTTGAAAGCTGCGAGAAATCGAACGAAATTGAATTAACACTAACCTTACCTGGTCTGGTCAAATGACCGGTTTCAAAATTGAATTTAAGATTGTACATTATTCATCGTTACTTCATTTGTTCGTTTAACTTTATGTAGATTCTTTTATTAACAAAAATTAAGAAATTGATTGATCGGATAATATAAGAACTTACATAAAGTTAGACGAACAAAAGAAATAACGACGAATTCAATTTTCAAAACCAGTCATTTGACCACGTTTGGCAAGGTTAGCGTTAACTACGACTTGTTTAAGCAATCGCGATAATATTTTGAATTTGGAAAGGCGTTGGCCTTGATAACAAATGATATTTCTTACATTTCCGTGAAAAGTATTGGGTTGGCAACTAAGCGATTGTGGATTTTATCAATACCACCTAATGACAAAATCCGCAATCACTTAGCTGTTAACCCAATAATTTGAATTAATTGATTGCCGTTGAAAGTCTTTTAATTTCCTTTAAAGCATCTTAATTTGTCTTGAATGCATCTGATTTATGGTGTTATACCACTCTCCCTTTCATATCTGAAAAACGAAGACGAATCGACCCAACGTGTGCGACATTTTTTCCACAAATTGATCTCCCAAACACGTTGGCAAAGTTTGTCGATTCGGATGTGGAACACTCGGTATATAACATATAATCGGACTGCGGATTTTTATGCAAATTCACATTTTCGAGAATATAACTAGAAAAGTACAGAGACTCGATAGAAAATTGTTTTACGTACCAAATATAATGGAAAAGCATGGTAGTTTGCACATTTCATATAATTTTTCATATCACGTGAATTCTGTGCAATTTGCACTCTCGTATTTCCTAGAAAGCCATAAAAATTCGCAGTCCAACAGTATACAACCAACAACGAATGGATCTAAATCTTTAGACAGAGAACTTTAATTAGAGAAAGGCTGAAAACTTGGTTCGCTTCTAGCCATGGTACGACATTTATCACGGCAACAGCTATGCTAATTAAATTTAATAAGCAAGTAATTAAAAAGCTGGATTTAACGAACCGAACAAGCTGTCAATATTTAATTAACGCTCGCTGCGTTCAGAACTCGCTGTACGGATCGATCGGTAACCGATCTAAAGTATACGCTTTTTCTTGCGATGCTGATCTTCGCTCGATATATGTAGACACCGATGTGTCTAGTCTTTAGGTGGAAACTGAATAGGAAAAACGAACGGAACGTTAAACCTCGCTCGAATCGATACGACGCTGTAAAACTAGCCAGGTGAAACAAACGACTGGATACAGAGAGAAAGTATGGGAACTTTAATTCTTGCTTCGAATGCAAATTCCGAGATAAAAGTGTCTCCCGGATTATGGGGCTAACGCGTCGCTCGTAAATAATGTTTAACGTTGAATGAATAATTCAGCGATGTAGAATCGGCAACCTAAATTATTATGTTGCTCGAGTTGGATTAAACGTGGAATTCTGAGTACATGCTCCGAGTACTGTCGCTCTTTGGTATGTTTTCTTGGTTACCGTTACCCCGCGGATATTTAAGCAAACTCGTATTTTTACCAACAAAATCGAAAAAAATGGAACGCTAGCAGAGATCTGTTTCGTCTAATGGTTATTATAACAAATACAGACCATACGTGGAATATTTTATATATGTGTGTATATAGTGTAATGTACTATAGAATAATGTAATAATATGTATATATATGTAGTAACGTACAGATGGTGTTTGTTTTATTCTCTAGAGAAAGGACAAGAAATGATGGTTTATTGAGAGTTAAGTTCAAGTCTACTCGATACATCGGACCAAATCCGCAGGCTGAAGAGACACTACCCGTTAGACCTAAGCTCCAGATTCAACTAGTCTTTATTCTTTATTCTAAATTATGCATATTTATAATAAGTTAACTTATTACAAATAATTTAGACATGTCACAGCGCCACGCCAGAAAAAAATTACTAAAAATTCTCAATGCGAGAATTGATTGTAAATTTTATAAATAAATAAATAAAAAAAAATAAAAAAAAAGTTCGTTTATTCGTCTAAGCAATACTCAACATAAAGCTGACTACAATTGTCGTGCGTCTTAAACTCGGCTTCCAGCTTCTCAACTGACTTAACTCAAACTGCTCCACTCAATGCTACTCCACAACTCGACTGCTTCACGTCTTCTCTGTCTCGACTGCCTTACGTCTTCTGTCTAACTCGACTGTTTCACGTCTTCTCTCTCGAACTCTAGATGCGCCTGACCCATTCCCAGGTAGATCCCCTTTAATTACCCGAATGTTGTAAAGGGCCACAGGTATGACCCATTGTCAGACACGTCTCTTCTCCAGATACTACATATATGTAGTATCGGGAAAAGGGACGTGCCTGACAATGGGCCATACCTGGGGCCCATTACAACATCGTTGTAATTAAAGGGGATCTACCTGACAATGGGTCAGGCACATCTGGGGGTAAAAGGAGAGTACATTAAGGAATCGGGGGAGTTGCAGTTGGAGGGTTGCAGAGAAGACGTGAAGACGTGAAGACGAGGAGTTGGAGTTGGGAAGTCGATGGGAAGACGTGAAGACGTGGAGTTGGAGTTTGGAAGCCGAGTAGAAGACGCACGACGATCATAGTCAGCTATATGTTGAGCATTGCTCATACGAATAAACGAACTTAACTCTCAATAACCATCATTCCTTGTCCTTGCTCTAGAAACTAACACAAACACCACATCACCTAAGTTACTACATATATGTGTGTATGTATGTGTATGTGAGGCACACGAAAGTATTTCGAAAATTTTTATGAATGTATTATACAGAACGTGGCAGAGTAACATGTACATGTGAGATGATCTCTTATGAGAGAATAAGGAGAAAGTACAGAATAAAGGAGATTCTTCATAAGTCTCGTTTTCAAGAGATTTTTTAAATCTGGAAATTTGGGAACTAAGCTTGAATAATCATCGATTGGGCACGAGTAAACCGATCGATAAAATGTTTGTTCGTTTAAAGGTCCGTTTTGAAGGGAAGAGAGTTCGCAGATGTTTAGTTAGAAATTGGCCTAATACGATAAATTTTCAAATTTATTTTTCTTTTTCAGAAACAAAGCGTCTTTCACATTTTCGACTTATTTTCGTACGTGGAACAACGTCCTGTCGATTATCCTATTCCGTTCAATCAGGAATTAACCATGTCCAAGTATACTTGAAACAGATTCAAATCCGATTTTCTGGAAAACGAAACGTTATGTAACAAATAAATTTTTGTTCTGTACTTTCTCTTTATTTTCTCATAAAGAATCGCTTTGTGCTTGCTTGTACATAATTATTCTGCCGCTCTGTATATTCAAAATTTTATTAATATTTGCGATTTCTGTATACATGCTTAAATTGATTTTATACTTAAAAAATAGAAATTGGTATATATGTAATGTATGTAATTGTAGTATATATGTAAATATTAGAGATGTAAAACCGGAGGTCGTCCAAAGCAGAAAGGTAATGGACTAAGAAATAAATAATAATAATAAATAATAATACTTAAAAAATATTATAGTTGTGTTTAGTTATGGTGTTCGTGAAATTTCTAAATGTTTCGTATAAAACACATAATATAGATATATAAAGTGCTTGTTTCAAAGTAACAAAAATGTTACAATTAATGTTATAATTAATATTATATGGACGCCTTACATTATACCACGAAAGAGATTACATTTCCCAGGGATAAAAAAAGAGGAAGGAAGGAAGGAAGGAAGGAAGGAAGGAAGGAAGGAAGGAAGGAAGGAAGGAAGGAAGGAAGGAAGGAAGGAACTTTCGACCTATTTAATCTTAATTTTCAACGTCCAATACGTTATATACCTTCTAAGCAGCCTCGTGTTTCAATTAAGCGCAGCTTGGCGAACTTTATCAACTTACTCGCTTACTCGCTTTATCAACTTTATCGCAACGGATGCTAGTAACTTAACCGGTATAAATTTACCTCGTTCGCCTGTTCGCGTTAAAAATAGCCGTATTATAATCTAAGAACGAAAGTTAGCTGTAAAAATAACGACCGTCAACATCTATACCGAGTGTCTCGTAAGTTTATCGCAGTTATTATCTGCTACAAATATAAAATAAATAAAGGAATATTCTTAGAAACTTTATTGAAACCTCGAAAGTTAACAACGAGAACTTCGCTTTTAATTTAAGACCTGGATCTACCGATTATGTCACGTTAGATTTATATCAATGGATTCGCTGGTCAAACAAACCAGGACAGAACGCGGTAGCATCGATGCAAGTGTGTTTACTACAGCGGAACTCCATTTATTTGAACCAGTCGGAGGACAAACAATTTACATAACCGAAGTTCGTATAATACGGGTTTGCCTTCGGATAATCAAATCCGATGGAATTTTCGTTGAAATAAAGTTCCACTGAATTCGTTTCAATCAAATAAAATCTGCATTCGATAACGAACTAACTTGAATAATAACTATTGTAAAAAGTTACCGACAATCGTCGAAAAACTTCTCAAAAACCGATAACAACCATTATATATATCATACGACAACTAGTTTCCTATGGAAGCTCATTAATCACTTGTGAATACGATTAAAAATATGGAATCTAAGCAGAGACTTATTTCACGTGCTAAATATTACAACGAGTACTTTACGGTTTGCCATTTCATATACTTTTGCGCTTTCGAACTTTCATAAGCGCGTAGAAATCTCTGACACTCCGCATCAGACGCTTTGTATAGTTTGTCGAAGAGACTATAGATCGTCCGATCGTTGGAAAATCCGCGGGCGCGGATAAATCTCACGAGAAGAATGTCAATTATAGTTGAGCTGATGCGCGGGCGCGCGAAGCGATCGATCAGGTCTGGCATCTGTGCCACTTTAAGAAAGTAAGTCAATGCAATTCTCAATGAGTAAGGTTGCATAGGCGATGCTATAGCGCCTAGGATCGACGAAGACCTTCGGCTTTGGATCATGATCTACACGGTCGTCTGCTCCGATTAGTCGTTCCTCAAACGATCGATCTGAGCTTCCGCGTAAAGGTGCTGCTAACGAACACTATGGAACACTATCAATATTTCAACCGTCTAAAAATGAAACCGAGTCACTCGATATTTTAAAAGCTACTAAACTTCGTTATCGGAGCATACGATTAACTATAGACCCAGTCATTTCTCAATTAAAAGCTTCTACAATTACGATATTAAAAATTAATAGCGAAGGTGAATTAACTTCACTTAGGTTAATGTGGAATCGAAGATGTTGAAAGTGTAAAAATGATATAATTTGCCCGTAAGAAAAATCAAATCATACGTGGAAGGATAGAGAATCTTTAAATAAGGCAATTACTATATGAATAACTAGCTAATTTGGACCGAGTCATTTCTCAATGAGAAGCTTCTACAACTACGACATTAGAAATTAGTGGCGAAGATGAATGGAGTTCAGTTAGGTCAGTGTGGAATCGGAGTCGTTGAAAGTGTAAAAATGATATAATTTGCGCGTAAGAAGAATCAAATCATACGCGGAAGGATAGAGAATCTTTAAATAGGAAAATTATTACATGAACGAGGAGTTGACTCGTCTTTCTCGATCAATAATAGGTAGATACCTAACGGTTTAAAAACAGAATGATTTATCATAACGAGGCTGATCGGTTTGACTCGAATATCGATGATATCAAAATGTTATCGCCAGGTGAAATGTAACAAGCGAAGCGTGGCTTGTCCGAAAATTCATTTCGTTGAAACGATAACAAGCTACACTGGAAGTCCATTTGTCGGAACGAAATTTTAGTTAGATGCTAGTTGGACCGATTAATCTTGTGCTGATTCAACTCGCTTATCTAAACACGAACTCCTATTATGAGAACGAGGTATAATAAACAATGGAAAAAAGCGGTTGATTCTTACTATAGAAATTCTCGTGCGAGTTCAGACAAACGGAGGTTTATTAAAATTATTTCCATACTTTATTTTATACAATGGCGCGATAGCAACGTTGCAATAATTTGAATACGTTTTATTCGACACATCTTAAATATATGTATCTCTGCCAATAACTTACGCTTTCAGTGAAACATTATTTTCTAAAATAATGCAAACTCTTTGTAACGTAAGTTACGATAAAGATAAGTCAGAGCAAACAAAATAAAAAAAGGTAAGTGACCAATGTAATAACTATTTACAGTCTCTTCACGTCTTTTATTCGCTTTATCGGCATGTGGACAATATTATCAATATACCAATAAGTATTATACTATCGATATATCAATAAATCCTTATCAGTAGTCATTAGTATATCGTAAGATATGTTAGAATTGGTTCTCGAACAACGTTAGTTGTAGCTTACATTGAAACGTTATATATTCAGGTGTACTTCATCTCAGGCTAACAGTTGAAAACAAGGCTATCGTTAGTACAACGATTTGAACAATGGAAAAATGTAATATGAACTAAAAGAAACGAATAGTAAGAATAATATGAAATCTATTTCTTTAACACGAGTCATAAAATAGCGAGGCAATCGCGTTAGCCAACCTTTCCATAAACAAATCTCGCCTCTTCACCGTGACATCCGATACTCGTTCATCTTCCACCAAGCTGATTTATAGCGCTATTCGCTACTTTTTACGCTGTTTAATTATCTTCTACACGCTGGATACCGTTAATCGAGAGAAAGAGAGATTCAAAGAGATTCTCATCGTCAGTTAACGTTTACTCTTTACAGTTGTAACGAAAGCGGAGTTTTTTAATTTATTTATTTATTTAAATTTTACAATTTGTCCAGTAGGACATTTGGTAAAATATTATAGTTTAGTGACATATAACACGCGGATGGTTACCCCCAGCGGGGTTCCATCTTCCTTGTTGTTTATTTTATTTCTATTGCGAGGTATGCGGGATGCCTCCTCCTCGGTCTTCTTTCTATCGGAATTCTATTCGTTTCAGCAACCAGCGCTGGTTTGGGTGTGTTGCGAGTCTTTCTTTGTACTTTTTTGCGTATCTAGCGATTTCCTCCTTGACTGTTGGAATTTTTAGATCTTTTCGTATATCTTCATTTCTGACGTACCATGGAGCGTTAACTATTATTCTAAGAATTTCGGCTTGCATAGTCTCCATTTTGCTTATATGGCTCTTTGCTGCTGTTCCCCATAGTGGTATTCCGTACGTCCAGATTGGTTTTATGATTGTTTTGTATATCTTTAATTTATTTTCCATGCCTAGTTTGGACTTGTTAGCCAATGCATTTGCCTCCTTGCTGTTTGTATTTTGTCTATTACTGATTTGATATGCTGCTTCCATGTGAGCTGTGTATCTATGTGGAGTCCTAGGTATTTCACTTGCCTTGTTTGTATTATGTTTTTTTTATTATTTATTTGTTTGAATTTTACAATTTGTCCAGAAGGTCATTTGGTAAAATATTATAGCATGAAAAATATAGCATGTGGATGGTTACCCCCAGCGGGGTTCCATCTTCCAGGTTGTTTATTGTATTTCTATTGCGAGGTCTGCGGGATGCTTCTTCTTCAGTCTTCTTTCTATTGCGGTTCCATTTGTTTCAGCTACAAGCTGGTTTGGGTGTGTTGCGAGTCTTTCTTTGTACTTTTTTGCGTATCTAGCGATTTCCTCCTTGACTGTTGGAATTTTTAAATCTTTTCGTATATCTTCATTTCTGACGTACCATGGAGCGTTAATTATTGTTCTTAAAATTTTTCCTTGCTCTGTCTCTATTTTATTTATGTGACTCATTGCTGCCCATCCCCCATAGTGGGACTCCGTATGTCCAGATTGGTTTGATTATTGTTTTGTATATATTTAGTTTATTCGTTACGCTTAATTTAGATTTTCTATTGATTAACCAGTACATCTGCTTCCTTTTTTCACGTATTCTGTTTATTATTGATTTCATATGATGCTTCCATGGCGAAAGCGGAGTGGCAGATGTTTCTTTGTATTCGCTGCAGCATCTTTGCGAGTTGTAACATCTACCAGTTGCAAGGTAGTTCGTTGTAGCGTAGCTTACCCAATCTATTAGGCTGTCCGAAAAGTTTCTTTCCTTTTATGAGGAAATAATAGACACACTACGTTTCTTGTTTTATATTATTTTGTCGAATTACTTACGGTCCATTTTGTTCTGTTGAAATAAACACCACGACATTTCACAGACTTGGTTTCACGTTTGTACGAAGGTGCACTGTGGTAAAAAACACGCTTGCGAAAGAAAGACACTTTTCGGACAACCTAATATTTCCACGTGATATACAGTTACTTAACCATGAATTTCGACCGCAATCTCTATTATCAGAACACTGGATCGCTTTCGACTTTCACCGACATTTTTTCACGGTGAAAATCGTTTATCTTGTTACCATCGATAAGCCGTAATAAATTCTAAGGATATGTTATCGACAGGATCGGGTCTAAATTCAATTGCAAGCAGACGTAAGTAGAATTTTCGGTGCGTGCTCGATGAATTGGAATTTCGAGAAAGAAAGCAAAGATTAATTGTATGAGATAATTCAGCAATTACGCGGTCTGTGAGCGCGTGGTGAAACGAAAATTCTGCGAGAGTTTCGTTCTCGAGATAAACCACTGTGAATGTTGCTCCGTTTCCCCCGTTTTTCCTTTTATAATCTTCCTCTTTGCCGATCTAACGCAATTTTTTGTTTGTCCCAGTAGCTGTTACGATTGTCGTATCGGTGTGTTTCTTTGATTTTTCTGCTTATCGTTCCTTTATTCGTTGGCTCCACGGATATGACGATAAAACGTCGATTTAACGTTTGTTCAACGACTATACGTTTCGCGACCATAGGGAGAATTTCGATAGAGCTTTCAATTCGTTAGAATATTAAACGAAGATAGGAGGTTTAAGAAAGAAAAAGTCCTTCAATGAAAGCAAGTGATTTTTTTTAGTTTCACATTGCTGGACTAGACCTTTTTGGCATGTAAATATGGTTCTGAAGTATTTATGAAATTGTAATCTTGTTTATTTTAATTTTTCTAATCGTTTATTATCTTTCCAGACTGCCACGTTTAATAACTTTTTAAACTGGCGATAAGCGAAAGAGTAATAAATTCCCTCTGTTACAAATTTCTCCGAGAATCGAAGCTCAAATTTTTATTTCATCATTTATTTATAATATCTCTTTTAAACGATATAAATTGAAGTCATCTGCCGAAAAAAGTAAATTTCTTAACTCTTGCTTTCGGATGACCGTGACAATGGTTACATCAAGGTCAAAGCTCAATGGTCAAAGACGACTACTTGAAATGAGAACTTGTGTATAATATATACAACGAACGGACAAGAAGAACTGAAATAAGAGAATTAATTTCTACCTTAAGGCTATCTACGTCGCAAAAAGGTCTAGTCCCATATGACTCATAGTTGATCCACAAAAAAGAAAGCAAAACTAAATTCATAAAAGTCACCTGGCTTTTTTAATGCTACACGAAAATCTCTTCTTAAATAAACATTTATGGAAACAAGATTTTACTTACCCTTTGTGAATTCGTCGACCGACTCGAACCGTCCTTCGACCTTGTTCTTCGATGAATCCCAATCGAAAGGCGCGGCGAATCCATGATCCACGCTGCGACTCTTGCTCCTGCGAAAGCAAAAGTTCAATTAACCATTGAAACGATGAAACCCTGTGCTTTCTCTATTCCTTGACGCTCTACGTTAAAATAGGTTCGTTGGAACAAACGAGTTTCGAAATTTCTAATACGAACGAACAGAACTGAATCGTACACGATTAAATACAGAATATTATTCGTGTAGCCTTTTGTTACTCTTCTGTTCCGTTTCATTCTTTCGTTTTTCTTTTCTATATCCTTTGCAAAAGCAGAGTCGGCGAGGCGAGACACGATGCAATTTCACGATGCAACGAGCCATGCGTCGTATATAAACGAACCCTAAAAGACGTATCCACAGGACAGAATGGTCTGCGAAGATAGCGAGCAACAATGGAAAGCTTCCGTCAATGAAATTGCCAGCTACGAGAGAGAGAGAGAGAGAGAGAGAGAGAGAGAAATAACAAGTTTGAAGAATGGAGGAGCACGAGGCGCGAACGAGTTATCTGATGTTGCAACAAGTAAAATCCGCTAAACCGATGAGTACGTACTTCTCGTATTTGTGCAATGTCCGCGGATTTTTAATCCTTCCTGATGAAAATTTTACAATGGTTCAAACTTTGATTTTATATTCGCAGATTGACAATAGTCGATACGTTATTCGAGAAAGCGTTTCAGATAAAACTTGTTCTGTTTCAAGGGGGACGTGTTGCGACGACCACCAGACTTGTCTAGGTGAATACGTTTTCGGGATTTCAAGGCTACCTTTGTCTTTTTTAAATGGAATTATATGTACATTTTTCTTCATGCATCGCTCGACACAGTTTGTTTGTAATTATTTAGAGAAAAGTATTAAAGTATACCCGTATGCGATTAGTTTAAAAGGTATGCCATGTTAACTTCGTCAAGTTGAGTGTACGAAAGACAAGGAGAATGTAGAAGCACCTGCGCTATCTTTCCTCGTCTTTCATACGATAACATTCGCAAGAATCAAAGTTAGAATATCTTTTGAATCAACCATTCTTCGACTCGAATATCTTAACACTTTGACTGCCACGTTGGTCACGGTTTCTCCTGCGACGTCACGGTGTTCATTGGTGACCGGAGCGTTTGAACTTCTTATAATTGTAAAAATTGTATGAAAGTTGATAATTAGGGCATTTTGAATATAACCGATAGATAGAAGATACTTTGAAATAAAAAGTGAACCATTGAACGATTAAACATTTTTATTAGAACATCAATAAAAAAAAATGAGAACAAATCTCGCATCTAACGATGCACTGTGTTTGCATCCATATCTTTGAGGGGTAATCTACCAATATTATTATAAACACACCTTAGAAAATAATTGTAAATGCTGCTTTATAATCGTACAATTAAAGTTAGAAATGTGAACATACCTTACTATTGTACAGGATGGTTGGTAACTGGCGATACAAGCGGAAAGGGAGTGATTCTACGCGAAAAAAGAAGTGGAAAATATAGAATAAAAATTTTTCGTTGGATGCTTTGTTTTCGAGAAAATCGACTTTGAATTTTCGCTCGGTACTCGTGCACTTCATCGCGTCTCGTTATAACGGATCTCACTGTAGATCGTTGTCTCGATGGATATTATCGCAGTTTGCTTGTTTTTGCCGTAACGGAAAATTAGGAATACATAATGAAATAATATGAAGTGATCGTAAAGTTTATTATTACAAAAATTGCTGAAAATGTTGCCCATTCTGCCGAACACATACTTCTGCTCTTCTAATTAAATTTCTATGAACATTTTCTAACGTGTTCGATCGCTTTAAAGTATGAAAGGCTACAATAATCTTTTCTTTCGATTGCTCGCAACTTGCGATTTCTT
This sequence comes from Bombus campestris, assembly GCA_905333015.3. Taxonomy (NCBI): domain Eukaryota; kingdom Metazoa; phylum Arthropoda; class Insecta; order Hymenoptera; family Apidae; genus Bombus; species Bombus campestris. Next base: position 1,177,748 of record HG995132.1, on the reverse strand, counting down.
CGCAATAGACGATTGATTTAATATGGCTCGATAAATAAAAGTCAAGCGGAGTTAAGTCAGGAGAGCGTGGTGGCCAAGCTATTGTTCCAGCACGACCGATCCAGCCTTGGTAATGTTGGTTTAAAAAATCTCTCGCATGACCACTAAAATGTGGCGGTGCACCGTCTTGTTGAAAAATTAAACTTCCTCTAATTCTCAGCGGTACATCTTCTAACAATTCCGGTAGTTTGTTTTGTAAGAAATCGAAATATGCTGCTGACGTTACATTTCCTTCGAAAAATACATAATCCGTTATACCGAGACGCGATAAAGTGCACGCGTACCGAGCGAAAATTCAAAGTCGATTTTCTCGAAAACAAAGCCTCGAACGAAAAATTTTTATTCTATATTTTCCACTTCTTTTTTCGCGTAGAATCACCCCCTTTCCGCTTGTACTGCCAATTACCAACCACCCTGTATATAAAATGAGCAAATACCGTTTACCAATATCTTCTACACGTTTCAACAATATATTCTGCACGTTTTTCTTACGACAAAATAACGAATGCGAATGGTTTGTTGAAGTAAACGAAGCCTTTTTATAATACGTCGTTATCAACTGTTACCAAGGTGCCACGGTGGTCACCCGTGATCACCAATAAGATAAACGGTCCATTGGGGAAGAATGTTGTCTTACATCATTGATTTATTGTTATTTTGCCATTATACGTTTTGAATAATAAAAATACTCCCCTGGCGTCCTGAGCGAAACGTGTGATTTCGGCGTGGCAGTTAAAGTGTTAATACTTTCTTTTGTAGAGAATTTAAAATATACACAGCATGTTCCATTCCCGCTCCATTTGAAAAATCAAAGGTCAGACTTAAAGTCTCGAAACGCCCGTCTGGACACTCCATCTCCGTGAAGGAAAGTAAGCTTTATTCGTAATACCTTTTCCAATAATGTACAGTTTGGTGGATATCTGTATGTATCGATGAATATGAGACACACGATGTATAGGAATGAATAAAGAAAATGAAATAATATAGTATAATGTATGACAAGCGAATAAGAAATATAAATATGCGTATAAATAATTTCTAAGTTACATGGCATTGTCTGTTTTTGAAGTCAATTGCATACACACAGAAAATATATATTTTGCCTAATCCTGTACATAATGCTTGCAATTCATCGTCGTACAGCCATTCTAATTGAAATTTGTAGAGTTGTACATACCTGAAATAGGATACTGTGAGATTTTCTGTGGATCTGGAATGCGTGATATCCTGGGACATTCGCCTGGACCTACGATGCAACAAACAATCCAAAACGACAACGGTGAGTTTACATGCAACTGCGTGCCAAAATGCTTAAAATAAAATTAATGCGCGAATAAAATTGATGGGGATCGTAAAACTTGGTAATTGCGGGATAATTTCAGTTAGAGAGAAAAACGAACGATATATTTGTGAAATGTAGCAATTTCCATTGCACTGGTTGTTACATGTCGAATTTAAAGTTCATTTTTCGCCAAACTAAGGGAAACCACGAGGTACGTTGAATCGATATGAAATAAAACATATAACAGAAAGCGATTAAATAAAAATCAATGATCGTCACGCTGGCAAGAGACTCGAGTCTCCAATTCGATAACGATAAAATCATCTCACACAAGCAGGTAACTGCAAAAATAAAACAACATACATTTCGATGCTCATGCATATACTTTCCTGTAATTCTTGGAATATTGAAATATCACATACCGTGTGATATCGTCATCAAAGATTTAAAAGCATACAGTCGCAAACTAGTTTCCAACTGACTAAAACTTTCCAAACTTCATCATCGCAATCGTCAATACCTTGGATATATACCCGGATGCTCGTAATTATTGAAACGACTTTAAAGTAAAAGTCGATAAGCTTTTACAATAGAATAAAATAAACAGTTTCAATAATTTCAACGAAATACACGTGTAATTTCAAACGAATAATACAGATCAAATCAGTATTTATTGACCTAATAAATAATCGTATTTGTTAATGATATCAAAGATTATTCTTATCTCTTATTTACTTCTGTTCTTATTGTCGACCATGAAAGTGTGAATGTATTGTAGGAAATGTGTGAACGTAAATGGTGTAAGTGTGCATTATTCGAATTAATTATGAGCTGCAGTATGAATAAAAAATCTGACATAATGTCGTGCATTTTATTTGACGAATGAGATTTCAAGCTCGATCGATACGAATTTGTTCGAGGCAGGACTATTTGCATAACATTGAGCAAAATCAAATTATCGAATTACGTGCCGGAATATAAAGACACGATGGTGGAAGGATGCCAGAACAGATATCCCCAAACGATGACTGGAGCTGGATCTGCTCGATTTGAAACGGCGCATTCGCAGCGTCATGTCACAGCTTTCATCCGACGCTAACTACCAGCGATGCTTAATTCGATTACCGTCCCCTATCCTAGCGAGTTCACTCGTTACACCGGATCTGCATTCGAGCGACCGTTTGCTTCTATTTTCGATCGGGTTTCCGAGGTCGACTCGTGTATTTCTGCTTTAGACGACGAATCCAGTTGTAGTTTATATTACGCCAGAGAACTATTGAAGCAGAAAATTCCCTCCTGCTTCGTTTTTCGGTAATAAAATCAATCGAGCAACCAATTGCCCTTTCATTGCAAGTTATTAATATTTTTCACTTGGTTTACACAAGTCGCACCAATATCATTCATGGAGCATCGCGATCGTAATTTCCATTTCACGTATCACGATATTTACCGACAATAGTTGCGAATGCATTACGATGAAAGTCTTCTGATGAAAGTGGCTTTTGTTCCTAGAATTTACGTTTTGTTACTTCATTCTACAGACGCCTTGTAAGGTTAAGAATCAATTAAGGAAGATTAAGATCAATCAAGTAGATGAAGAAAATTAAGGAATTTAATAACAGAGAAAAATTAGTCATAAATTCAATAAATTATGAAACTTCGGGATACGAAGAGGATCTATATACAGGGTGGTTGGTAACTGGCGGTAGAAGCGGAAAGGGGGTGATTCTACGCGAAAAAAGAAGTGGAAAATATAGAATAAAAATTTTTCGTTCGAGGCTTTGTTTTCGAGAAAATCGACTTTGAATTTTCGCTCGGTACGCGTGCACTTTATCGCGTCTCGGTATAACGGATTATGTATTTTTCGAAGGAAATGTAACGTCAGCAGCATATTTCGATTTCTTACAAAACAAACTACCGGAATTGTTAGAAGATGTACCGCTGAGAATTTGAGGAAGTTTAATTTTTCAACAAGACGGTGCACCGCCACATTTTAGTCGTCGTGCGAGAGATTTTTTAAACCAACATTACCAAGGCTGGATCGGTCGTGCTGGAACAATAGCTTGGCCACCACGCTCTCCTGACTTAACTCCGCTTGACTTTTATTTATCGAGCCATATTAAATCAATCGTCTATTCCGAAGAAATCGCAAGTTGCGAGCAATCGAAAGAAAAGATTATTGTAGCATTTCATACTTTAAAACGATCGAACACGTTAGAAAATGTTCATAGAAATTTAATTAGAAGAGCAGAAGTATGTGTTCGGCAGAATGGGCAACATTTTCAGCAATTTTTGTAATAATAAACTTTACGATCACTTCATATTATTTCATTATGTATTCCTAATTTTCCGTTACGGCAAAAACAAACAAATTGCGATAATATCCATCGAGACAACGATCTACAGTGAGATCCGTTATAACGAGACGCGATGAAGTGCACGAGTACCGAGCGAAAATTCAAAGTCGATTTTCTCGAAAACAAAGCATCGAACGAAAAATTTTTATTCTATATTTTCGACTTATTTTTTCGCGTAGAATCACCCCCTTTCCTCTTGTACTGCCAGTTACCAACCACCCTGTATACAAGGATTGAACAAACTAATGGAAATGCTTGTTATATATTATACATATATAGATATGACATGTAAGAAGTCTTTCCATTATTTTGTTCAACCCCTGTATATGTAGATATCTATATATTCCGAAATCTTTTTTGCCGTCCAAATTCTCCCTAAGGGGATGAAATTGACTGCTGAAAATCCGGCTATTTTCCGATTTTGCGTTATAACTCGTTACAGCATCGATATTTCTTTTGTCAAACGATAATCTTGATTTTAAAAAGTAACCAAATTTCGTACAAAAACTTTTTTTCTATCTCATAGCTCTCGCGTTATAACGTAAAATGGGAAAATAGCCGGATTTTCAAGGGTCAATTTCACCCTTCTAGAGTGAATTGAACAAATTTGCGTGATACGTACCTATATATCCCTAAAGCTTCGAAATTTTATGAATTTGCGGTTTGGGCATTTCCCGTTGTAACACAGAATTTAAGTGGCAAGGACGTAAACGCAGGAAATAAAAATAGGAAATTTATATTACCACTCTGGCTTGACGTTATTCGGTAATCGCGAAAGAACACGCAAAAGAAGGTAGAAATTGCTACGTAAGTCACAGAAGAGTACGGCTTCCATTGTATTCGTTGAACCAGTCCATACAATAAATCACACTGATTTATTCGAGCAGGTGTCGTCTATAAGCAAAGTCGAAGCAACCAAACTTTCCTCCCTGCAATATCTAACTATGGTCCTTTAGTTGAAAACAACGAAGGAAATTTATGAGGAAAAACAGGCGTGATATCATCGGGCTATATTTTTGGAAACAGCAGAATGTCACGTTTGGCAGGCTGCCTTGTTAACAGATCGGAATCGTCGACTAACACGAGACACGGGGGAAAAATAAATAAACAGCACCTAGTTCCGATCGAACTAACTCTGATTTACGCGCGATGTTTGTGTTTTGCCCCGCCAACAATTTTAACGAACTTCACGCTTGACATTGTGATCAAGATGGCAAGAACGAAACGAACAGTTTTCAGTTGGTCTCGGCTGTGTAAATTGTTAGGAAACAGGAAACACGTACTTACGTCGTCTCGGTAATATTTCACACTACTATAAATACGTAATGCTAAAGCGAAGTCAATAAGGTGCAGGAAGTACGTGGTCACAGAGGAAGGGGGATATAAATAATAAATTTCACTCTCGAGCCAATTGACAAATCGTCCAAGAAAAATACGATAACTTTAGTTCTTGGTACGATAATATGAAATATTTCTAAGAATAATATTTTGTTTCACAGATGTTCCGTGTATCGTGGGAGTAGATACGTATTTGATTTGTGATTCCTTTGATTTTGTATACACATTGGCGAGATTTTGGCAAAATTCTATCAGGAATTTAGTAGACTTGGAAGATTCCAGGGTCTATGAACATCGTAGAGTAATTCTATAAGGTCGAATAATCTAAAAATTGACATATTCTTATAAGTTTGTGAGATCATAGAAATTTTATGGCAAATAGAAAGAGATGGCAGATGTTCTAGAGATCCAAGGTTCCAAAGATTTCAAGAACTACAGAGGACTTAGAGTAATGCCAGAAAATCATATAAACCTGAGAATAATTTAAAAAAATCTATGGATTTTATAGAAATTTATAAATTAAAAAAAGAAAAGAGATTTCTATGCTGCAAAAGTTGCAAGTATTACAAAGGTTCTGGTATGGCTCTAGAAGATTCAGTGATTTGGAATCTAATTCTTTCGAATTTATAAATTTAAAAGATCACAAAAATTTCAAAGATTCTAGAGACATGAACGTGACAAAGATTTGAAAAATTCTAAACATTTAAAGCATGCCAAAAGTTCTTCAATGTATACATTTACAAATCATAGACTCGTTGATCTAGAATCTAGAGATCCGAAGGACCACCAAGATCCAAGAAATTCCAAACATTTTAGAGACACTGACACGACAAACGTAGACATCTGAAGAATACCAAATATTTGAAAATGCATGGATTTGCAAAATCCAGAAACCCAACGGTCTAGAGATCAGAAACACCACGAAGATCCAACGACTTTGGTAAATCTCGAAATCCACTATTATCATTTCTGATAAAACATTGATCAAATCCAAACTCTAGACAGTATCGAATACTGCGAGTTTAGATTTATCGCTATAACGTTCCACGACCCCAAGATGACCAGTATAGTGTTCTACAAAGGCAGACTTATCAGTATGTATCGTATTCCTACCTTTGATACAAGGAGTATCACATTTTACAAGCCTGACGTTTCATCTGCTACGAATTCCACGGCCTCTCAATAGACAACGTTGCATTCTACATGTCCAATCTGTATCCGTTTTTATGTCCTCTAAATACGAACACCATAGACAGCATATTGAAGCACAACTTGTTCGAAACTACGTTCGATGGACTGGCAACTCATAAAGAGCTCGTCGAAGCTACGTTTGATCGTCGATCGATAACAAAACTTCGACTTGTTCAAACCACGTTCGACGAAGGTACAACTTGTCAGAACATTCTGCAAACTACACTCAGGATTGCCAAATAATCTCTCGTCGTTATAACGTGCTAATTATTATCCGATATCAAGGTTACTACCTTAATTATCGATAGCACCAGAACACCTGATGCTAACGCTACCAATAAAATGACGATATTCTGTTCTATCGTATCTTCTCCACGAAAAAATCGATAGAACACCATCAATCATTGAAAAGACAGTTCTCATCCGACGTGTTTGCAATGCCTGTGCGCGGAGCAAACTCAGAGGCATATCAAGTTCTACATTCCATTCTCATAGCGTCAAAGCTTCGTGGTCATACGATGATATGTAAATACTAGCGTAAGTGATACGAAATGTAATATTCGAGCTTTAACTCGATTAAATTAATTAGCTGATAAACGCCATAATAACGTTATTCTCCAATTTATCATTTGAAACTCGCATCCACGGAATCGTTAACCGATGCTACAAGATCCTCAGTCTCGTCAGCACAGCATCGAAGCTCTTCACTGACATTAATACTTTCTAACATTTGTACTGCAGCCTTCTTCGTCCCCGTTTGGAGTTTAATTGTGATATCTGCTCTCCTTACCAGTAATACTTATGTCCCGCTATCGATAGGTGTCCAACATAGATTCTTAAAGGATAGCAGCGAGACACATGGCTTGTCCCGTGTCTTTCGATTGCAAAATCCAATATATACTTAAGCTTTCTAGTCGAAACATATTATCTGCCTGAGCAGAGACGCGCCATACGTGACATCTTGTTTGTCTTAAGCGGTGCCACGAAATATCCGGGAATTCTCGAATTTTTTAAAAACTACACTCCTTGCGGAGCTTCCAGATTCTCATTTACGCTTTGTCAAACAGCAACACCCGTGTAGCTCTTGCGGTAAATCTAATTCCATTCGCCGAATATGTATATCTGTCAACAAGCTTAATAGACAACAAAGTTGATACTTTCTATGATTCTGTTACTGTCCTGAAGCGGATCATGCGCAGCAATTGTTACTTGTAATAACTGCTCTCAATTATCTTTGTCAATAGTCTTCTTTTATCTTATTTTTTATCGTCCTTGTTTTCCACCTACTTTCTTCGTCCCCTGACTTTCGTATTTAATGTTGTGTTTGTCTTAAAGCTTGTTAATAAATAATTGCAATATTTATGATTGTATGTGCAATATCTTTTGTAGCTGTTATAATATCATAGAAACTTAGATTTAGATTCAGCATGCTCATCCTAAAGGAGCTATTTAATATACGAAATACGCGAAAATCATTTGCTTCGCATTAATGCGGTTTTGTTTTCCTTCTTTAAAATATACGAGAGGTTCAGACACGCGAAGCACATTGTTATTATTTTTTATTGCACTCTCATAACATTAATTCCTGTAACGAACATTGTTATTACAGTTCTCGCTATTGTTTACATAAACTTTATCATCGTTGGTCATTTGCGCTATTTATTCAGCGATAATTCGCGAAGATTTTAACTGATAATCAAAATTCCTCGACTACCCGACATTCTTCCTCTCTTTTATCTTGAAAATCTTCTCAGACACGCTGACCCATATACTCGCACATTTCCCTGGCAATTAACCGTCTCAACACATGCAAATGCTTATCATTGCATCGTTAAAAAGAAATTAAACCAGCTTATTAAATCGCAATCACGGAGTCAAAGATTCTGTTCATCGAAGAGGAACGTAGCCACGTTTATCGTCTCTTGCGCATTTCGTCGATGCACGCTCTCGATAACATCGACCCGTGACCATAAGTGCATCAACGTGATCACCGTCTACATCGATCGGTACCGAGCGCGTTGGAAACTAGTTTTATCCAAGTACACTACGCTTCAAAAGTATCTCAGGTTCTCGCTTGTATTTGATAACGTCGTTAGTTCTAATTGCGATTAGAATATTCTTCCGTCAAAAGGTTACGAAAGTATAAGAAAGAACGGAAAATTTGTCGAAATACTTTGGTTCTAAGTTCTATTGAACATGTAACGACCCAGCAATTCTATCGTTGAAATAAAAAAAAAAAAAAAGCAATTAACGCTTGTTCAACATCCATAAATTTCTACTTTTGATAGGATAATTTAGTATAAAATTGCAACAGTTAATTTCAATAATTCGTTTGTAAAAACATCGAAGAAAATGTATAACATATTGATTAAATAAATATTCTACGGTTATTCATTTTCCATTAATTTATTACATGGACGTACTATATGTTGCACGCTCTACGTCTTATTGGCGTAAATCAATTTAAGTATCGGAATACTTATGAACGATAGTGTACGTACGTGGTACTTACAAGGCAGAAATAGAATCGCGACACGACTTCCATCGGTAGGTAGAAAGGTGACTGCTTCAAGCCGCTTGCAAAGAAACTCTTTCGAAATTTTCTACGACACCTTGGCAGACATTTTGCATCAGGCAGTTTCGTAAAAATTCGCATCTCCTACATCGTAATATGTCAAGAAACGACCACGCCTTTTTTCTAACTCTGTATCTGCATATCCTTTTTAATTATATCTAAAAGTCAATGTTCATCACAGCGTCACAAAAACGGCACGTCGATTTATCAAATTTATATGCGGCTTTGCTTTTATTATCCGCTTGATTGCAGTAATAAAATCGTCCGTGATAATTGACCCTATAATTCTTTTGGCGTACTACTGCAAACTCATGTCAAAACGTCAATTTTAACACTTTAACTGCCACGTTGGTCATATATGACCGACCACCATGGTTTCTCCTGTGACTCTACGGTGGTCATTGGTGACCAGAGCGCTTGAACTTATAACAACTGTAAAATTTGAATGAAAATTGACAGCTAGGGCATTTTGAATACAACCGATAAATAGAAGATACTTTGAAATAAAAAGTACCCCATTGAACGATTAAACATTTTTATTAGAACATCAATAAAAAAATGAGGACAAATCTTGTATCTAACGGTGCATTGTGTTTGCATCCATATCTTTGAGGGATAACTTACGAATATTATTATAAACACACCTTAGAAAATAATTGTAAATTCTGCTTTATAATCATATAATTGAAGTTAGAAGTGTGTACATACCTTGCTATTATATGCTAAATGAGCAAATACCGTTTACTAATATCTTCTACACGTTTCAACAATACATTCTGCACGTTTTGCTTACGACGAAATAACGAACGCGAATGGATTGTTGAAATAAACGAAGCCTTGTTATAATACGTCGCTATCAACTGTTACCAAAGCGCCACGGTGGTCACCCGTGACCGCCAATAAGATAAACGGTCCATTGGAGAAGAATGTTGTCTTACATCATCGATTTGTTGTTATTTTGCCATTATACGCTTTGAATGATAAAAATACTCCCGTGGAATCCTGAGCGAAACGTGAGATTTGGGCATAGCAGTTAAAGTGTTAACGTATAATGTGTCGCTATCAACTGTTACCAAGGCGCCACGGTGGTCACCCGTGACCACCAACAAGATAAACGGTCCATCGGGGAAGAATGTTGTTTTACATCATCGATTTATTATTATTTTGCCATTATATGCTTCGAATGATAAAAATACTCCCGTGGCGTCCTGAGAGAAACGTGTGATTTGGGCATGGCAGTTAAAGTGTTAACGTTTAATATGTCGCTATCTACTGTTACCAAGGCGCCACGGTGGTCACCCGTGACCACCAATAAGATAAACGGTCCATTGGGGAAGAATGTTGTCTTACATCATCGATTTATTGTTATTTTGCCATTATACGTTTTAAATAATAAAAATACTCCCGTGGAGTCCTGAGCGAAACGTGAGATTTGGGCATAGCAGTTAAAGTGTTAACGTATAATGTGTCGCTATCAACTGTTACCAAGGCGCCACGGTGGTCACCCGTGACCGCCAATAAGATAAACGGTCCATTGGAGAAGAATGTTGTCTTACATCATCGATTTATTATTATTTTGCCATTATACGCTTTGAATGATAAAAATACTCCCGTGGAATCCTGAGCGAAACGTGTGATTTGGGCGTGGCAGTCAAAGTGTTAACGTCTACGATGTCGTAAAATACTTAAATGTTCTTGTCATGGTTGTTAGCGAAAAATGATTTTAATTACTTTATCTTGATTCGAATTAATTTACCCAATTTCCGTCATAATTTTCTCGTTACAATCTCTTCATCGTAACATACGATTCTTCTTATACGCCTACAAGATTATCTACATAAAATAAAAGCTAAATTTCCAGTTAATAATAGTACAAATTTCATAACAGACCAGGTATCTCGATACATATTGGAATCGATCGATCAGAATAATTATATTAATCATTTAAAATTTACAATCCTAAACAGTATCAATAAGAGTGAAATGATCAACACGAAGATTAGTTGTACGAGAGGCGATTAAAAGGAAGCTTGTTAATAACTGAATCAAGGACATTTATTCATTTATGGGAAACTTGCAGCAGTAATAAAAATATAATACAAAGTATTAATTGTTAATTCTCTATCTAAGCACCAAGAAATTCTCCACGGTCTCTAAAACTTAGTTACGAACAAGAGGAGAAAATGTGGTATTTGAACGATCGATACGATATCCGCGACAAAAGTTCTCCGTTCGAATACGACGTCCAAATTTCGAAAGACGCGCATGAAACATTCTAAAAATTTTAAATAAAACATTGCCCATTAAAGCTGCCAAGAGCTCTCTTATCGATTCTAGCGAAGACCAAAGAGAGGATGCGACTCTAAACCTTAATCAAAACCCAGAAAATGCCAATCAAATTCCAATAAAAATCTTCCATTCAAATAGAATTTAAAAATCGCGGAAGAAACGCGTCGACTCGCAAACAGTAAAAATAAAACTTTCCTCGTCGAATCTTCTAATTTTCTATCGATTCTAACGAGCTCCAAGCGAACGATGCTACACGGAACCTTAATTAATTAATTAATTAAAAAACAGAAAATGCGCCAAATCTGGATAAAAATCTTCCGTCTAAATTCAATCCCAAAATGTCAGAAGAAACACGAGTCACTAAAAATACTAAAAAAGGCAACGTAAAGCGCTAGCCGCTTCTCTGTCTTAATGCTTATCTACCGATCCTAACGAAAAGCAAATGGTCCCGGCACTCGTAATAGTCGGAAGACCCATCGATCCAACCGCGATTTCGTATTCGCAGCGTATTACACGCTCGAAAGTGAGACTTCCGCTTCGAAAAGTAGCCTGAAACGAGGACGGTAACCTTCTGTCGATCGTCGATCGATATTGTCGACTCGATATGCGATTCTAGGAAGTGGCCTTGATGAACCACCGTGCGCTTGTTCTCTTCGAGGACACTGTTTAATTAAACCAGCCACATAACAATCTGAGAGTAGATTATCGCCGAGACTAACCGATCGCCGTCTAGAAAGCTTGGATATTATTGCGGACATATTATTGGCCGATGGATATGGATTTGAATGTGTCTGCCGACATACGAGTATCACACCACGCACGTTTGTCACATGTAATTTATTCAAATCGCACTAGTTTATATGTCCGCGGTGCGTTTCTTCATGGTTACGCGTTCGTTGATATCTAGCGGAGGTGAACGAACTTTCGCAGCTTAGGTGTCGACGAACTTGGTCGCGTAGGTGTTAAAGTTGAACGAAGAGCAGGCTCCGTGAATTTCTACCACTTCGCAATATTTATAGAACGTGACGATTTTTTTCACGCGATACCTCTGCATCTTCAACGACGCGAGCATGTTTCCTGAACCGCGAAAATTTCACTGCGATAGCCTGCTATCGAGTGGAAAATTGATCTTAAAAATGGAATAAAGTAGAGAGAAGAAAATGTGGTGGAGAAAATCGCAAGTTGACGATTCTTATAATTTTTTGCCAGCCTCGGACGTATTAAAAGTTACTCGCAATACATACTTATCCATAGTACTGATGATGTATCAGGATACGAGCTCCTTTTTACGATCAAAGATCGAGAAGCGTACGAGGAAGAAAGTCTAGTTGGATCGTTATCTAAGGAAGTTACAATAATGATACTCTGGTGTTATTATGTTCTTATTAGGATGATTAGATCGGATCCTTGAGAATCGGTATGCGAGGCAACTAACCACAGCGTTCTCGATTTAGAAGAATCTGATTTACAAAGGATATGGAACGATGATACACATTCCTCCTGAAACACGATAACCAAACGATGTATTGGTAAAAAGCTCGGTTAACGACTGGCCCTGTATACTTCCAATACGAGGCTACTGGTAAACCGAGCTCTTTGCTAACAGCGAGAGATGCAACATTTTGGTGCGAAAAGTGAAAAACGCGCGGTAGAAGACGCGTTATCGACCGTCTAATTCACCACACCGTTCTATTTATTTTATTGCATGTTACGATATTGCTGCGATATTTTCTAGGCGACAAGAGTATCGTGTTCCGAATTTTTCCGGCGATCAATGTCACCGACATCGAAGGACGATACCGATTGGTAACGTCGCTACTGTTCTGGTATTCATCGTGCGGATTCGCGCCGACTCTGGAATTTCAATGTTGCCCGTTATACAATCGATGCGCCACTGCCCTTATCGATCTGTAACGCCATCCACGGATAAACAATACCGATCGATCGGCTTATTAGGTGGCTCATTTCCGGCGAACGTCCTTTCGTTTCCTCTCGACCCTGTGGCTGACTAACGAGCTCGTTCAATCGTGGCCTTCGATCAAACTCCACGATTAATCACCCCATTAAATATTACTTCGAGCCCAAAATCGGCCATACAAAATGTTTAATCGGCCGTTTGATCGACGAATATGGGGCACGAGCTCTCCGCGCTCGCGTTTCGCGTACAACATAGCAAGGAAAAATGAAAACATGAAACGAAAATATTACGGTCACGAGTTGGAAATTATTCTCGTCGAATCTGTCATGAAATTCGTGTTTAAATTAGTTTACGGGCCGGCAGATAAATTTCTGGAGCGAGAGATTCGTTCAAAGGACGGCCGTATCTCTGGAAAACAGTTCATTAACGAACCTATCGATTTATAGCGTTTTAATTCAAATTTGAACGCGCTTCCTCTCTCTCTTCTCTCTGCACGTTTGTTATATTTTCGCGAAACTTTCTTTTCACTCGAGACAGAAGGAGAAGATAGAACGAAATAGCTTGGATACGAAGACTACGGCAAACGCAATATTTCATTTACCATTGAATTTATTTGCATTCTCCAATCTTCATATTCCTAAGCACCGCGGTCATGAATCGAAGTTCCAAAGATTTGTTGAATATAATTTTCTCCGTTGTTTCTTCCATTTAGATTTTACGATTTTTTAATTCTCCTGTTTACTCACAAAGTAACAGAGCAGCGAAGGAAAACGTGCTTGTTATATTTTTCTTCTCTCATCTGTATATCTTTTATTTCCTTCTTTTTCCTTTTTCTCGTCGGAGTACCGTTGCGGAGAGGAAACAAAGGTGTATTGAGACGAGTGGAGGAAAAAGGAAAATTGAAAGAACGACAAGAGAATGAGAGTGCATTATCCGATAAACAATGGGCTAATTATCGAGTAACTGGCTGCTTCGATCCAATTACCGTCATTATCATTCCTGTGCGTGGCAAACGCGTTCTCCGTGTCTTCTTCGGGGAATATTTCAACTCGCTCGACGTAAATTACTTGGCACCGGCTCGCGCCAGTATCTACGAAGTACCATACTTTATTTCAATTTTAACGAAATTTGCCGGGTTATTCCTGGCTAACAGGTGCATACACGGGAAATAAAAGTTAAAAAGGGGAACCTTTTATGATTAAACTTATTCGAACCATCAAGAACCAGCGTTGCAGTAACGCTGCGATTTATTTGCGATTTCCTTTCTGTTAGTCCACGTTATCGTATTTGTTTTTAGATATCGCCATGGTTTTTCAATAACTAAAAAGAATTTATTATACGTAATTTACATAATTTACCTCGTTCCAAATAATACGCAGAAATTAATGGAAAGGCAGCAGGATATTTTTCTTTTCGATTGTTCATTCAATTGGACGAGAAACTGGAGCGAAAGGTAATTTTCAGAAAATTCCGACAAAGCAACGCACTTAGGCGGATGTTTCTTCCCGACGTCTCCTTGCCTTCTTTCTCGCTCGTCCAATTGCACGTTCATTAAACCTTGCTAACGCTCTCGATGCTGCACTGAACGAACATTCTTGGCAGGTCAGGACGATGCCAGAAACAGTCAAACGTCTTCTACGGGAATCGGCGATTAAGTCCCGCAGCGAAATTTATCGGCACTCTTGAGATTCAACTAACCACAACGAATACGTCCTTCGACGACAGGAATTCTCTTAAAGCATGCAGCTTTAGGCAGAAAAAAAAAAAAAGAAAAAAGAAAAGAAGGAAAAAAGAGATCCATTTGATTTGACGAGAATCATAAAGTGCCGAATTTATTGATTCGTTGATACGACTGTTGGAATTTAGTACGTGGTACTTGTGTTGGATCGTAAAATTAACTGGATCAAGGGTATAATTATGGAAAGTAGAAATGAAATAGAAGCACGAAGCAATAACTGAAAATACTCGAAGATTTTCAGCTTGTACCGTATAATAAGCACGTGGAAGATTGGATTAATAACGCGTATGCTGTGGACACTTATGCTAGTTCGTACTTCTATGAATATTATTAAAAATCCAGGAATTTGTTTCATAGGAAAATTACAGGTGGGAAAATGCGAAGACAGCAGGAGGAAGATACGATAAGAATAATTTTGTTGATTTTCTAATTTTTATGTTATCTAGCGATTAAACGACTGCACTTTAATATAACGTAGCTAAAAAAAAAAAAAAAAAAAAAAAAAAAAAGAGAGAAAATAATACATCTTGTTCAAGGATATAAATCTTTTAACAAGGGAAGCTAAAGTTTCGTGAAATTTCGTGATAAAGCTAACGGCCCATATGATACCTAGAATATTGCACCTGAGAAATAATACGGCGAAAAATTGGCAAACAAATTTCATTCAGGACACATCGAAAATTAAGCTAAACTGCATCTAAAATTTACCCAAATCGCGGTCAAAATTTACCGATATCTCGTACCTAAAATTTATCTAAATTGCGTCGAATATGCATGTAAAATCTACATAAACCGCACTTGAAATATGTACACCTCAAGTAATCTAAATTGCAGCTAAAGTTCACTCGAATACGCTGCAAAGGCACCAAGGTGCACCTCTGAGATGTTTCGAAACGCCTTGCAAATATACGACCTGTTCCATCGGCAGACAAACGCGTAGCTCTTTTAAATGGTCCATTCATCCAGCTGGAGACAACTGGTCTCTTTCAAAGTTACGGGCTCAATTGCTGTTTGGTCGACAATCCGCTAATTACGAGCGTGCCTCTTCGTTAAACATCGTCCTTGACATCGATGTCGTGCGATTATATTCGATAGTCTGCAGAGCAAGTCGGCGACGCAAAAACTTGTACAAGTGCGTTCCACGAACCATTCGAAGGTTGAAACCTATCACGAAGAAGTTCGAACTAAGTCGAACGCAAGCAAAGTCGAAGAAGGAAAGGTGATCCGCGTTCGGAACCTCCGCGACGCTTTTTCTCGCGAGTTACTTACGAAACGCTTCCTTAAAAATAGTACGTTCGTTTGCTGTGACGAGCTACGAACTCGACCAGCTCAGCTTTCCAATTCGTTGGTAAACGAGATCTTTCGTAGACAAAATCCTCTCGAGCGTTCGACACACGCTAACTGCAACAGCTAAATGTTACAACTCGATTAAAGTCGAATACGAAATTTAAGACACGTTTAAGCGGAGTCTTGTACACGGCGCCCTCAGAAACTTTGGCGACTAATTTCATTAACACTAAACCTACCATGCGCGGTCAAATGACCGTTTTTGAAATTTCGTTTGGAATTTCTCGTATACAACGTTACTGTATCACCACGTAGCTTATTCACTTTTCCTATAATATACGTGCAATCCATTTTTCAACATTCACAACTTTCTTTATCGTTTACTTTCCGAAAACAATTTATAGCATGTCTAGTCTACCACGAACGGTCGTTCGACCATTTGAAAAATTCATGTTATTTACGACTATATTCTTCGGAAAGCGCACTTCTGAAATCGTTTTACGAGTCTACGACGTAATTGTGGATCTACGGTGTAGACAAACGCGCGATTGGAACAAATGCATAGCGTTCTTTATACGACAATACGGTCTTGCGATCCGAACAGAGGGCATCAAAATTTCACAGTGTATTGTAGAAATTATTACGTGGTATAAGCGATAGTTTCGACAAAGTCGACAGAGCTAACAATATTTTGTGGTATGATTTACAATTTTCTTTTATTTCTGGTCTCAACGTTTTTGCCCCGTTTGATTTATATTTTTATATTTTAGTTTTTACTTTTTACTTTATCATTTGTATATTCGTCCCTGAAAATGTCAAGACATTCGAGGAATATCAATTTATTAAACAAAATAAATAATATCGACGAGGATTGTTCGGAAGGTGACCAAGAAGTTTCCGATTTTGATAATGATACTGCAGAAAATAATTGTGACTTATTTGACAGCGATACGGATGAAGAGAATATTTTGAATATACGAAGAGGACAGAAAAGAAAGAGATTTATAGTTAGTTCCGAAAGTGAAAATGAGGAAGGGATCGAAACTGTTATATCGAAACTGCTGAATATCAGAAGGAGAGACAGCTAAGCGAAGAATATTCATCGAAAACAATAATAAACACAGTTAAAGATTCTTCTGGACGGAAATCTCGTCGAATAAGATACTGTAAAGTCGATAAGACTAACAAAATTTGTATAAAATGTAAAAAGTACGTATGTGGAAAATGTGCGATACAAAATGCTGTAATTTGTAAGAGATGTGCTGAAAATACATAAAGGTAAATAAAACTTTCCAAATAGAAAAGCGGGGAGCGGGTTTTTGTCGTAGCACCAGAAAGATATTTTGTTTACCATCCAATTCCAATTGGCTAAAATCTCTTTCTATGTTAAGATACATATGTTTTTTTGAATCGGTCATTTGACCGCTCATGGTAGGATTAGGTATACGTGAAATGTCGCTAGGTTTAGTGTTAAGAACACAGCTTTTCAGGAGAATGAAATTTTCTTATCCATCGTTCAACGTATTGGATTGGCAACTAAGTGGCAACTAAGTAATTATCACCTAATGCCAAAATCCGCAATCGCTTAGTTGCCAACCCAATACATCCCTTTCCTCTTGATGCGTATTTCAGATCGCTCGTGCAACCGGTCGAAAGGCGTGTGCGTGGTCCTCTTTTGAAATTGTATTTCGCAAATAGCCATCACGTGCTTCCGAACTGTTTCTACATTGTCAAAACGCTGCCCTTTCAACGCCACCTACGGCTTAGGAAACAGACCGAAATCAGCACAAGTCAAATCCGGCGAGTAGTAGAGTGGCTGGTTAATCACGACGACCGATTTTCTAGCAAGAAATTGCCAGGCAATCACCGGGAAGTGTGCTGCAGCATTGCCATGCAGGAGAAACGATTTTCGTGATTGGTGCATGTTTCGCCTGACCCTATGAATTCATCTCAAAAGACGATAAAATAGTCGCGCGTAAAACGATCCATTCGCGGAGAGTCAGTTCGCTTAAACGAAAAAATACGATCAACGTTGTTTGCGCTTTCGATCTTGTGACCCTCACACGTTCATCGATCAGACGTCGGCTGTTCGACACTTGGTAGATGGGTTGCCTGGGACCCACTTATCAAGGGTTGAACAAATACAACTTCTACGGAGACGGATCTACGTTGAGTAACGTACAGTGGAATTTTCTTTTGCTTAAAAGCTGCGTGTTTTTAATAACATTAGTCCTGGAATTTTGGCCAACGCACTGTGTATGGTAGAGCTTGTACGATCAAAAGGACATTTAAATCGAAAGTTTTAGTTTCTGTAAGCTTCCACTGTAATTATGTAAATGCAGAACGGTCGAACGAATATTCATGGGTCGGCGCGCTCGAAATCCACCGCAAACCTTCGTAATTCGAGGCGTAACGCGAGCAGTCGAGCGACAATAGATGGAAGGTGAGTTACTTTTACTTGGTCGGCACTCTGTGCTCTGGCAATGGTTTCCACGTCTATCATTAACTATTCCAACAGCTATAATCCAATAGCTTCGCGTTACCTTTTCTAAACTCTTTTGTATCAATGGAAAAAGATGGGAATTTTAAAGATTCTTCTGTATAGAATTCGAAAAATATGACTTATCGTAGGTTTTTCTCGTGATCTTCGCATAAAATTGGAAGATAA
Organism: Bombus campestris; assembly: GCA_905333015.3. Lineage (NCBI taxonomy): Eukaryota > Metazoa > Arthropoda > Insecta > Hymenoptera > Apidae > Bombus > Bombus campestris. Next base: position 1,159,066 of record HG995132.1, on the reverse strand, counting down.
AATGTCATACAATCGTCGTACGATCGGTGGAATCTCAAAATAAGTAATGGGGTCAGAAAAATCATAAATCACTCACCCACCGTACTACTCACTCACCGCAAGTTATCATTCAAGTATTCATTATCTCAAGTTACGAGATAATTACGAGTCAATTACAAGTACAGACACCTTTTGTCTGGAAATAACCATAACCACTGTTATTTCACGGTGTCGATAAGAGCACGATCGTGTAGAACGTTTGAAACCTAACTCGTGAGGGCTACGTGTCCTTGTCAAGGAATCTTTTAGCGAAGTTGCCAGTGCGTTTCACATGTTTTTAATGGTTTAATCATGTCGCAACACACGCGACAGACATTTACACGTACAGGTTTTCCTTTGAGCGACGAAAAGTCGTACACGACTTCCCTTTCCATGGACACGCCTTCTCTTTTACGACTCTGGCACGTACGCAGCCTGAAGGAAGATTAACCTCGAGCAGAGGTTCGATGAATAATGCAACTGTTTTACATATTTTCCAGCTTTAAACAACCGTCTGCTGGATTAAACTCAACAGTATTCCTCTCCCCTTTTCTCTAAGTCTTCGTATCTATTTATTAGTTTTAGGCTCGGTGCAGAGCAAATTTTCGCGCGGCCGTTTCAACAGTTCGTTGGATTATGCAAGCCGGCGTGCAAAATATCTGCAGAGTATTTGCAGAGTGAATTGTAGACATAAAGAAGATGAAAAAGATTCGCGTGCAAAAATTTGCGAAATATGTTGCAAGTTACGAACGATGGTATCTTGTGTTGGAAATATATCGATATCGGTAAATCAATCGACGAAGCTTTTCTTCTCTTGTCACTCGTACTTCGTGTTTACGAGATATTTAATCTCATACAGAAAATACTATTTAACATAGCTTGATGTAATGTTACGTAGAATCCTTGGCGTTTCACCGTGCGTTCACCGTAGGACAAAAAACCAAAAAGTCAACTTTTACATTGGCGCTTAAAAGTCTCGTAGGAATGCGTTCTTGGGTATGTATATTAATAGGAATAGAAGTGTTTTCGAAGCAAATAAACGAGCGTTCAATCATGCCTGGATACACCGTTTGCGAACATGCAAATGGCAAATTTCATTTTTCAATCGAGTTAGCGTGCTTTATAAAAGAGGATTTTTTTTATTATTTTCAATAGAGAATATTATCGAAGTAATTTTTTGTTTCCTTCTTTCCACGTTACTGAAGTGAAATCAGTAATGTAAATTTTTATAATATAGTCATTTAATTAGTTGGTATTATAATGCAGAAATACTTCTCAAAACATCTTTGTGATTTTTAGTGAAAATACGTGTACATATATCCTGCAAGAGATCACGAAAAAATTGGCTGCATCTATTGTTGGAATACAACGATATCAATCGCATGCAGATAAGGTGATTGATCATACGGATTCTTCCCTTCGTTGCCCAGCGCCATCCCCATTAGCGTGCGTTCGTGAGATGCACCACGGCGGCTAGCACGTGCATGCTCTTTCGAAAATTCGCCGGAAGAAACGTGAGGATATGGATGGAACATTCTAGAAGGGCACGTCGAGAAGCTACTGGAAGGTTCTGTGCCACATGTGACGCCACACAGACACCCACACAGGTCACACTCACTACTGCATAGAGAGTGGGGCTCTAAACTTTTTCAAGGGCCATGGGTCACTAAGCCAGTTAGTCTGTGAATAACTAGCCAACTGTCTACATTCCAGAACGCACACTTATAATTCTTGAAATAATTGTTTAATAAATATCACATTGTATTATTTCAACACAAACATTGTGCCTTTCACAGATTATTAATCTTAATTTCAAGATTAAATTCTAACATCTATCAAGTAGTTGGACCACAATTTTTAAAATCCTTTTTCTGGGTCATCGACGACCTATCACGAATAGATCTATCTTCAATGTGTACACATTATATACGTCGGAGATGAAAGGACATCGAGGAGCCTTCCTTTCGGAATGTTTGAGAAAGTCCCAAATACTTTAGTCCAGACTTTTTATTATAGCCGTACTTAAACAATAAAACTGAGAAATAGCTGTTTACGAGTTGAGTCAATTTTGATTATCCGAGATTTATGACAGTGGCCCAAGCTCGAAGTGACATAATGGGTCACTGAACGTAGCCACGGTCACGGGAGGGACGTGTATCTAACAGAAGTATGAAGTAATTAAGTTACTCTCATTAAAAATAGGAATTGACCTGAGGGATACAGAGAGATACGAAGAGGAGTATATAAGGGCAGTTCCACTTGGACCGAGGTTCAATCCGATAAGTTCGACTAGTACAGGGAACACGTGTGTCAAGTTCATTATCGCATTTGTCATCCCGCTGACCGTGGATTCGTTATCGAGTCTAAGATCATTGCCATTCACATTCCCAGTATCTAATTACTATGGTTACTTGTCAAATTCCGTCACAATCATAATTGGACTAGTAAATATCTTCGCTCGTGCATAACAACAATGTCTAATCCAAGGAAAGATTCGTTACGCGCCCCTAACTCTAATGATATATATGTCGGGTTAACATTATGATTAGGGTTAGGGGTGTGTAATGAATATTCTCTGGAATTAGCCATCGTGGTTACGTAATAAAGAAGATATCTACTCGTACGGATATGGTCATTAAAGAATTTGACAAGTAACTGTAACCCCAAACTCTCAAGCCTGACGTCACCTTAAGGGGCCACCTCTAGACATTCTCAATGTATAAAAATTGGAAAAAATTGGAAATGAAATTTACGATTCGGATGAAACGATTTCCTTCTCTGTATATTAGCGTTAAACGCCTATTTCCGTTAAATAAACGATATAGTGTTCGATCTATTAGATACCAAAACGATCGTTGTTAATTCAATATTTCCATACAATGGAGAATCGTCTAATTGCGGCGTTAACACATAATAGAACAATTTTATCTCCCCTCAAGGAACATCAGCTGATGGAACGACTCAAATAGCTGTCTGCCAATTATACGCGAGATTAACATCGATATGGTGCCGGTCGAGTTAAAATAGTCGGTGTATATACGGATTTACGAGCTTTATCAGTAGATCAAATCTTAATTCGAATCTACGTCGGCCACACACGAGACACACGTTACTCTTACTCTTCAACTTCGCAATGAAATTTGAAATAAAATTCGCAATTACTTAAATATAGCCATAAATTCGAAAATTGCTTCTCTATAAAAGGCGCGAAATCAGAATTTGTTCCTCCGGTAATTTTTACGTGAAACTCATTGCACATAATGCAAAGACTACGTGGGGAAAAACACGATAAATCTGTGTTTATTAACTTACTGATTTTTAAATCATTCTCTGGTTGGAATAGAGTATTCTAATATGACTTACAATTAGCGAAGAAACAGAGTTACATTTTAAAAAACAGAAAGTAAATCGGAGAAGTTTTGTATAAATCCAAAGAATAATGTATCTTAACAGAATCAAAATTTTGGAAATATTCAAAAATAGTAATAACGCGTATTTAATCCCCAGACCAAATGAAAAACCAGTTTGGATAATTTGAATAATTAAGCTGTAAACTTCACGAGATAAAACACTATTTTCATCTACGAAGAATGTAAAAAGACAACTCTTTTTGCCAAGAATTTTCCTCTTTTCTCTAATCTTCCAGCTCCAAACCAGATCTACGAAAATGCATACATATTCATAGGAACGCTGTTGGATTAAAATTTCTACTCGGCTTATCGGATTTCCACAGAACGATCTATTCACCGGTTGTGCCGATTCGCATCAGATGGCTCAAATTGATTCAAGGAAAATCTAGCGTCGCGATACGTGAGCAGAATATAGGGCAGAACGTCGTTCGCTGTTCTTTGGCATTCTCTCAGTCGTGGCTGCAACTGTCAGGACTTGGAGGTGGACAGGCGACTCGTTGGCAGACAAGGGAGACGGTGAGGCAACCGGTGGAACGCATCGGTACGGTCTGTTTAATATTCCGCCGCGACTTGAAGCGGAAACGGTATCTTCCGTGCGTTAAACGAAAACGACGTTCGACGATCGTCCCACGAGAAGAAAGGAAAAATTCGCACGAGTTTGTTATACTGATCGAATTTGTACGTTGCAATCTTCTGCTCCAAATAATTGTCAGTCGAGGAATCCTTTACTTGAAACATCGAACTGATAACTTCGTTATACTGCATATACTATATACGTATTTCATTATACAATATCTCTTTGTATCATCTGCTCCCCTCGTGTCATAAATAATCTATCGAATTTATCTAACTACATAGCAGTTCAATCCGAAACTAGAGTCTTAATGGCTAACGAAGCTGGTCTCGAATAGCCAGCAGCTCTAACTTTAACAACCAGCATGTCAAAGAATCGTAACTGTGTAATGGAGCAAAAGAGCTTCTTTGCGTTATCTTGTTCTCAGCTTATCCTCTCCAACGTTACAAATTATCAATCAAGCTAATTATCCATGCTATCGTAAATTCTCGAGTCCCGACCGAAGATCAAGAACTACCTGCAAAACCATAACCTGGCTATTATTTCTTGTTTGAGAGCTATGCGCATTCTTTGGATCGTTGCGTCCTTAAATTTCGTGCAAACGCATGAAACTGCGCGGTCTAGCGATCAACAGCCGCCTCCAGCTCTTCAACAAGCATCGTGTCAAAAAGCCTGAGTCATACCTAAGTACAGTGGAAAAATAAGAAGCCTGCAACGCCACGAACAGAGCTATCTCGAGCCCACGCTCGAGACTCGAGACACCTCGAGTCCTGGTTCTTTGTTCGGCCAAACCAGCCTCTCCTTCCACGTTCACCTACACAAGCACACAAGTACACGTTCAATCCTTTCTTCTCTCATCCGGTTTGACCAGCGATTCCCGAGCTACAACTTTTATCTTTCCTGCGTGTTTCACCATCTGGAAAGGAGGAAAGAGAGACGAAAGGTGGACGGGGCCGAGCTGCTTATCGTTCGAAACGGCTAATAATCGACTCGGAGAACACAGGGGACGGTAAAAAAAAAATCGGCAAGATCGTGCGCGTGGATCTCGTGCACGGGTGGCGCTCGATCCGCGCGTGAATCGGAGCGTGACGTCTGGATGCAGTCGTTTCACGATCGCAGAACACGCGCTTTTCGCGCCTTCCCTTCTGTCTTCGCCTAAATTACCATCCTTTGGTACTCATAACGCATCGGTGGACATAGACACGGAATGTCCATTTCATGTGTGACAAATTGTAATTGCGCTTGTTTCTATTCTTTCATATATCTTCTCACGCTACTAATTACTGTAGCCAACGATCGTATTAGGTGGTCCGAAAAATGTCTTTCTTTCGCAAACGTGTTTTTTACAACAATGCACCTTCGTACAAACGTGAAACAAAGTCTGTGAAATGTCGCGATGTTTATCTCAACAGAACAAAATGGATCGTACGTAATTCAATAAAATAATATAAAAGAAAAAACGTTGTGCGTCTATCATTTCCTCATAAAACGAAAGAAACTTTTCGGGCAAGTTAATATTTGTCATATGTGTAAATAGGGAAATTTCTTTGACTTATTTTACGAGTTACAAGTCAAATTAAAAGTTTATAGATCCTAATCAGAAGTGTGTCGGCAAGGATCTAGAAGAAGTCGGATTAGGTTCATCCAAGTATTTTGTAATTCGAGATTTTCGGGATTCTCGAGAATTTTAACACGTTCGTCGCCACGTCGCACATATCTATGCGACGGGTATACTTCCGTGGGGGCCCCGTCAACAAAGGATGGTGACGCTCTTTTTGTTCGAGTTAGTTAAATATACGATATTATATATAGGATATACAACGTAGAAATATTAAAAACACATTATACCACACTTTTTATTAATTTATGTTCTGGATAATATATTACATTATCCTATATCGTATGGTATTCGTTAAAACATTCCAAACACATTTGGGGTGATTTTGGGTAGATCGAAAAATAGTTATAGACTCCGTCGTCGCTACTCTCCTCACTTTCAAATATATTTTCACGCTGTTTACTGAACATTTTGAGGAGGAAAAAATCACCGATGTACGTCTCGCAAGTATGCTTCTCGACTAAATGAAAGATCCGAGATATCTGCCATGAGATCCCTCGGAATACTCTAGCTGGCTAGCTTATCGCTTTCTCCATTTCGGAAATAAATAATCTTTTCTTTACAATGAATCGAAGGGGATGAACAATGAATCAAAGGCGATAAACGATGAATTCCTGCTTGTCGCTCTATTTACGTTCTGCGTACCGGCGGTCGAATTTGGGCCCCGCAGGAAACTTAGCCGAATTACGCTGGGCGACGAACGTGTTAAAACTATACAAGTTCGAATATGGGGCGAAGATAATAACGAGATGGAACATGAAGCAGAAAATTTTTTTCGTAAAAATTATTTCGTAATAAAATATGATATATTTATCGCTTACTTCGTTATTGCTTTTGCTACATATTTTAGCCTATGTATAACTTTCAAATTCTCGAGAGCCTTGAAAACTGCCGGGAATTCCGACAGTTTCGAATTATGAGATACTTTCAGGAATGCAACCCGATCCCGAGAAAAATTCTCGCACTCCTCCAATTCTGATGCATTCTAGGGACTATCAGTCCATGTGTAAGTATCTATTTGATAGTGTTAATTACGAAATGGGTCGTAGGACCTCTCATTTCGTTTATTTTTTAATCATTTTCAACTCCTTCGCTCTTAACTAAAGTAACGAGATGCGGTAGAAGAAAAGCCTTAATCTTTGATAAAAGTAACTTCCAATCGTATTGTCTTTTTCCAATCAATGAAGATAGCAATCAAGTAAAATTAATCCTACTAAAGAAAAAGAATGTTAGCCGTATAATAGCATTAGCCTTGAATTACAACTCTAGCGTATTTACAGAGCTTTCGTCCCGCAACAGTAGACGAGCTAATGTCTCGAATGTTAATTCTCACGCGGGACAAATAATTGTAATTGCGCTCGGTTCCTCTTCACATTTACGAAGCGCGAAAGTTAAACAAGAAAGAAGAAAGGAAGCTTTGGTATTCGTGGTGTGACTTCGTTTGACTACGATTTGGAATGTTCTGGAGAATCGGTGAGGAATTTTCGAGTGAGATTTATAGGCAGAATGGTAGAGGTGGCGTGGGAAAAACGTTTGCTTGGGAATGGTAATACCGAGCTAATTAACACGTTTGGGTGTGTACGTCATGGGTTTGAACGTGGCCGTGATACGTTGGTTCAGTTTGTATCGTATCGAGACAAATAGAAAATAAATTACGAATCTTGAAAAATTCCCTTTGAATTTATTGATAAAGCTGACATATTTTGAAATAAAATATATCTACATAGATTTTATATGAAAATCATATGGTAGCATGTAACACAGCCGATGGAAATTCGATCGGTTGATCGATTGCTTTATAATACGAAAATTTAGGAATTTTAACTTCAAAATTGAACGTTCGCGGATTCGAATTCAAAAGATTCCCCGTGGAAAATTGAAATTTTTTGACGACAGTAATAACAGAAGTGCATTCTAAGAGATTTAAAGGAGATCTGAATGATTCATTTATTCGAAGATGAAACTGCGGATTGTCCAAGGGTATCCCGAAAAAATTCATGACTTTAAGGAATTTTAAACGGGAGCAACTATTACGTAGGTTTTTAGGAGATGGAAATGGTAATATCCTACTAACGGTCGGAACACAATTGAGAAAGGTTGGTCGGTGAAGTTATGAAAGTAAGAAGAACGCGGTTTTCTTATTGTTTCTATTATAAATTTAAAACTCTGCAGCGAGCCAAAGAGAAACAGAATACGAGCATAGTTCTTCTCTTTCAAAACGCTGGTAGAATGGAGCTCTCGTGCCAGAACATAAATTAATAAGACAAAATCTATTAATCACGATACTTCAGCTCTCACCACTCTACAATTTCTAAACCTTATTCGCCTAGCTCGAAAGAGTTACGAGCGTAAGTGATTGCCTGTTGCAACAGAAGATCACGAAACTCGATAAGAGGTATAAAGAAAAATTTTTAAATTGACGTGAGGTCAGTTCAATAATTGAATTGATTGACACCAGTTTTGTTCCATTAACTCGTCTAACAAGATTTCTGATGGAGCCGATAATTTCATTTTTATGCTACCTGATCGTCGACCTACGATACAATGAAAATTATATTTCATTGTTGAAACATTGGGAGAAAAAAAAGGAAAATTATAATCATAATTATCTGGCAATAACAATATAGCAAGAATTTAAATATACGCTTTGAAAAAATGGCGCTTTCGCTCTCTTCCACCGTTGGAAAAATTGTTCTCCGCGTCCCAAGCGTCCTACTAAAAATTACTCTTCGCCTCCCGGGCGACTAGAAATTACAATTATCTCGCAATAATGCACAAACAATTTCGATATATGTCTCTAAAAATCTCCTTTCTACGATAGCAAAAATTATTTTTCACCCCTCAAGCTCCAACTCCGCGGCATGAAAATACAACAAAATTAAAATTCCGATTATCAACAATTATAATCTCACGATCGATCTAATTAAAATGACACTCTGTCCCAAATACAGAGTATCGAAAGAAAAAGTCCCTCATCGAATTACACATCAACTAGACAGAACTCTAACCGTTAATTATTCTAATTCTAAATACGGATGATCGAAGCAAGAATTGTCTGACTGAGTTACATATAAACTTCTCGATTAAAATGCACACGTTACATAGAGGCCAGTTATTCGTTCTAATATCAAGGCGAACGCAGAGCCAAGTCGGGCGCATACGCGTATGCGTGATAACGTGTTCGAAGAGTAAAGCGAGTTGGACACGCGAGCCGCGTGCGTAACAACGCTTCGCTACTTTCTCGTCTGCGTATCCGCACCAGTGAACGTCACTTTCTCAGACTGGTGCATACACGCCCTTCGCGATTCCACGTCACTTTCTCAGGGTAGCCAGCCGGCGTGTTCTTCACGGACGAAGTCGTGCCTTCCTCCAGAGGAGACGTGCACCTGCGTGCAGGTTACTTTTTTTTTTTTTTTTTTTTTTTTAAGGAAACGTACGTATGTGTGCATCATGCACGCCCTCGAGAATAAGGCAAGTTCGTGCATGAATATTTATGTGGACGTTTTGTGGGAACTGTCGTTCATAAACTACTCTACTTGACTGCCTTCGTCTCTTCTGCAGAAAACTTGCGTTTTATGCATCGTGCTGGTCCATCGAGTCTGTGCAGGAATTCCTATTCTACTTACGGATGATTTACTCTCGTAATATGTATTATAAATTTGCACTATGAATTTTTTCAAGTAGAAAGAAACGTTCGTACGAGTCGCTGTATTCTCAAGGAGATACGAGTACATTTATCAAATAAAAAATTTATTTCGAATATATATACAGTTTTTCGTAATGTTGCAATGTAACGCGTATTCGTCCCATTTTGTTTTCTCCGTTAACAAGTACAGATGACGATAGAATGAATCTTTGTTACAACCTAATATTATCAGCTTTATTAGGAAAAGAAAAGGAAAGAAGAGTAGGAAGATATTCTTGTTGAGCAAATACCATCCACGCTAATAAGAATAATAAATATACTTTTGTAAATGAACTGTACGAGAGAAATTGGCGAGGAAAAAGATCTAAATGTAAGGTACATCTAATTGACCTAAAACTTAGACACATTTGTCTACTATCAACCAACATCGTGCATCACGATTACATAGAAGATTGAAACGGAAACTTCCCACGACAGATCGCCGGATAAGACAATAAAGTCTTTGTTCACGTTGAAGAATCTTCGATTTTTATTACGATGTGTCGTGCATACCACAGGCACATAGGCTGTTTGCGTTTTGTTATTCAACGAGCGGCCACAGCGGGACGCGAGGAATTGCGCTTTTCTTTTCCTTCGTTAGACTTTTGACGTCACGCGTACGTGCATTTTCGGTTTAACGACGCTGAATCAACCCTCTCCACTGGTTCATTATGATTTTCAATTAATCCTTCCTCGAGAGAAGATTTATGGACATAGCATGGATTTACAGCCGAGATCGTCTAAGCAATTTTATACAATGATTCAACTTTTATCGCTGGGATTTTATCGCTCGTTAAACACTTTATACTAGGTGTATTAATCGTAACCTTCTGCGTGGGTCTGATATCATGCGCGACAAGTGTAAATATGTAAAATTGAAGATGCAAAGAGTAAACTACGATATTACTAACAATTACTAACGATATTAATTTCGTTTTGTGTTGAGGCGTATAAGGCCGTGATAGTTGTAGTTGCTGGAAGTGGATGTTGCTGCTGGGGGGTATTGCTGCTTTTCTTCTCATTTTTGTATCGTGGAAGAAAATATCGCACTCCGGTCGCCGGGATTTGAACCCGAGTTCCGAACGTTCGTAACCTAAGGCGCTAACCACTGCGCTGCCGTCGTCCGACACTAGTTAGTGTCGAGTGGTGATATTTTTACTGTCGAGTGTACCCACATTGTAAAGATATAGGAGGGATTCGGAGATACAAATAATTCACTTTATTCAGCACACAACAGTGCTGATTTGGTTATCAAGGCCCTTCAAACGAACAAACAATCTTTTCTATCACCTTAGACATGAGGATGCCAGAGATCGGGTTTTCACACGTGGGACACTTCCCGCCAGCAACTTTCTTTCAAGAACGGCTGGCATCACTCTCGGACCAGCAATACAGAAATTAGCCAATTAACGGCAACGACTGTTTCCCTCACTTTCTGGACGAAGGTCGTCCTCGACGAATCCGATGATCTCGTGCCCTTAGACACACCCCATCATAGTTTTCCTTCGCAGCATCACCGCGACGGAAAATTCATTCTTTTTCGAGAACTCTCCTTAGCGAGTTTTCCAGTCTCTACGATCCGTGCATAAAGAGTTAGTCGACTGTGATTCATACTTGTGAGAAAGTATAGCTGTTATCCCGTTGACCGCGGATTCGCTGCCGAATCTGAGATCATTGTCATCATTGCATAATTATCTCGGTCGCTTGTTAATATTGTAACATCTTTGCTCGTGTCAATAAACGATACCTCGAATTGCGTGGCCACGATGAGTAATCCCGGTGAAGATTCGTTACGCGCCCCTAACCCTAATCTTAATGCTTCTCCGACATATATATAAATTTTACGTTACTAATTAAGATGCTAATCACACGCCAGCGTGTGTAGCACTGCATTAATAATTCCTCGGACAATGCTCCGCGTTGAACTCGGTTGCAACCGATACCAAATACAAGGCTACGCCATATCTGACTAATTAACACTCGCTTTCGATGCGTTCGCCGATTTTTACCGTTTCGAAATTTCTCGACGTGCGAACGTATCATCGCGAACCGGCTGACATAACAACATATTTTTAGCGAATACGCAGGAGTTGGCATAAAATTCCACGTTAACAGGGCCCGTAATTTATTTGGATAAAGCCTACTCCGATCAAATTCAATTTCTTTGCTTCGTCTTCTTTCAATCGAACATGTTCACGATCTCCTCTAACGATATACAGTATGTTCGGATTATTTATTTTCATTTGCTCCTTTCGATTGATTTTTATTGTTATTCGATCATTGGTATTGTATTCTACAAGCGAGCAATTTATTGGCCTTTCTCTTCCAATTGGCACATTTGTGAGAAAATAGTTGGATTCGTAAGTGTTTGATTTTCGTAAGGCTGTTCGGTGCGATTGCGCTTCTCGGATGCAACAAATATCGTCAGAAATTTATCCATCGGCCATCGTTTATCAAATATTCGCAAAATATGCAAATACGTCGTAAACAGATTGCAAACTTTTGTCTATAATTATTGGATCGTTAGTTTGTCACTCGCGTTAGCTTGCTTACAAACCTAAAAATCTCAGTATCAAATACCCATTCTGAGAAATTCACGTTCTACATTATTCCAACACTATTAACACTGAAATATTAAAAATGCACTACGTCTTGCAGTCAGTACCGTTCTAAGAATAATTTCTACGCTCGTATCCTCTTCCTTTTTAATTAATCGTCCGACCGTCATGAATGTTTACGATTGTCGTTCCCAATCGATGGGCAGAGTGGAAAATAAGAATGATATAAAGAAACATACATGCAGGTGATAAAAATAACGGTGGAACTGGTCGCGTTAATAGAGATGGAACGCAAATAAGTTGCGCGCTACATTTGCACGGCACGTATGTTTATACGTGTGCGTGCAAAAGGTGTACAAAGAGTTGCACGAGAACAGATGTTGCGCGTGGTGGCAATTTCGAGTGGCTGTCGAATGCTTGCGCAATTTGCGAGCACCTTATTGGCAAAGGCGAAATGTCGGACTGTATGTCGTTTAATTCGTCGTATTTTCATCGACAATTTCAATTGCCTCGTTTATAACCGCTAACGAGGATCTCAGGTATGCTACTGTTTGCAATTGTTTGAATGTCTTCAGCTGTCGGTAATTTGCATTTAAAATACGCACAATTAAGAGCAACTTATGATACGGGCGACATTAATTGTTTTAATAAAGATTATTCTCTGTTGTTATAAAACCGGCGTGAAGTATAAGGAAGAAGAGAAAAGAAGAAACAATAACACGGCGTTTGAGAAAAATCGAGCACTCGAGGGTTAAGATTAATTCGATCTTAAAAGGCGTCTAATAATTTTGTTACGTCGTAATCTTTACACCGATAATTGCTGTTGTGAATCACTGTCAACACAGAAGCTAAAGTAATATAGATAAGTTAAAATCGCGAAACAGTCGCAATAATAACAGTAGATACAGATCAAACTTGTTCGTACTAGAAACATCTTTCCCACGCTAATTTCCACGTCGTTACCAAGCATTTTTTTAATGCGGTTTTTTCTCCATTCCTCGCCAAAGCCTACGAAATAAACGAAGCTCTGACCTGCAAGCAGCAAAAGTAAAACATAAAGACGGAAAATTTATTTTCTCTATAACAGTATCTGTTTCTGAATGAAAGAAGGGAGGATAAAAATGGAGGAGTTTGAAAGGTCGGTTGTACGAGCAAACATGTTACAACAACGCAAACTCTATTGGATGTCGGGAATAAGGTACACCGGAAGCGATTCCTCGAGTCTGGCAACGAAACTTTTCTTGAACACGTTCCTGGCCGTTCGAGGAAAACACGCGTTTTAAAGTCGACTCGCGCGGTTGTTTCGCTCGTATTCCACGGCCATTCGTTCTTTTCTTCCGTACGGAAGCACGATCGAAGAGCAAAAAACAATTTCAACCTCTTTCGAACTCTTTTTCCCCTTTCTCATTTCTTTATTTCTCTGTTAAAACACGCTTCAACCAATTAGGATCGTTTCTTCTCTTTGTGTTTGTTCTTCTATGTTGTTTATTCTTCTTTCCGCGTTGCAAACGGAATATATTCTTCTGCTTGTTGCAAAAGGTTCTACGTTTTGCAATGAAACGTCTCATTCCATGATTAATTAATTAGAGAAAAGATGTTAGCTCGTTACTTTGGATTTGAAAACTTCCGCCTGTCCTCGAGGAAAATTTCAGCATCGCAGGGTTCCACGCGAAATCGAAATGTTCGCGCAACATCGTGCGAATCGCCGTGAGAAACATCGAAAGAGTAGTTTGGTATCTAGCAAACGTGGTAAATAAAGGCTTCGATAGAAAAAAAGGCGAAGAATAATAATACAGGCAGCTATTTTAAGACGTTCGACCGGTTTTCAGGAGCACCCAGTGGTCCCGATAAATTCCTCGTGTACTTCTTTGCCTGCGACCGTATCGATCCAATCTTCCAATTTGTTCATTATTCTAATCCTCTGCAACGGAAAGCAGCGTTCGTTTGTAAAATGCCTCGTTGAAAATTCCTCTTTCTACGAAATTTATTTTTTAAAGATCAAAAGAGAAATTAAAATTTCCCCCGCGTTAGAAAAACATCGTAGGTATTACAATGTTTGCGTTGTTATGCTCTGTGTTTTAAGTAAATGTACGAAGCACGGAGAAATGTGTGTACATATTACGTTATGCTGGAGAAAATTTTTTAAATATTAAAAATGCAAGTATTAAAGGAGATGCGACATCGCGAACGATACGATAGCTTTGAAAATAAATATGTCGAGCTACAAACAGATATGTTTGTCGGAGTAGGACTCGGATTAGGGTTGTGGGCGTCAAATGAACCTGCACTTGGATCAGACATTGGTACGGTACAACGCAAGTGTAGTCTATTACAACAATGGATTTGGTACAAGGTTAACAATTGTTCACGGTGATCAGACGCTCGCGACGCTACTGACAATGGTCTCGGGTTCGATAACGAATCCGCGATCAACGGGATGACAAACACAATATTGGACTTAGTACACTTGTTCCCTGTACTAGTCAAACTTCTCGAACCGCACTGACTCCACTGAATCAAACTATACTGGATATTGAATACTCAATACTGCATACTCAATACTGGCCACAGTCAAAGTGGAACTGCCCTTATATACCCCTCTCCATATTCCTCAGGTCAATCCCTGTTGTAAGGAGAGTTATTTAATTACTTCATACCTCTCTTAGGTACACGTCCCTCCCGTGACCGCGGCTACGTTCAGTGACTCATTATGTCACCTCGAGCCCAAGCCCACTGTCATAAATCTCGAATAATCCTATTCGATTTAGCTCATGAACAGCTATTTCTCGGTTTTATTGTTTAAGTACGGCCGTAATAAAAAGTCTGGACTAAAGTATTTGGGGCCATCCCAAACATTCCGAAACAAAGGCTCTGACGTCCTTTCATCTCCGACATGTTTAAATATGTTTAACCATCGGTTGAAAATTGTGGTTATCTCGAAGTTAAACAAATATCAGAAGTCTGAATTCGTTTTTATACGAATACGTTATTACTACTGAACTTCTCATAAAAATATATAATTAATCCTGGTAAATTTGTTTATCGCAAGCAGCTATAAAGAGCCAGAAATTCCAAAGTAAATTTCGAACAATAACGCATGCAACAATTTACGCATTTTACATTCCACGATATTAAAAAGTCATATTTGTAACAATTTATGTATCCGTCGTCTCACAACTTTCCACTAAAACATTTTTTCCTATCTTCCATACTCTTCAAGATATTCGATCCGATCCATTTAAACCAAATACGCTGACGGTAATTCGCAGCAATTTATCGAACAAAGAGAAGCGGTTCCAAAAGATGTCCGTAAAATGTGATTCAGCGGAGAAGAATTTTTCCTCTTGCGGTTTTTAGGATCCACGTAAGAAACGAGAAGGATGGATATCCTATTTGGTGCTCGTGGGATATAACGTCGAAACCGGCGGCTCTGCCGTGAATCAGCTGGCACGAAACTATCAAAAATTAACGACTGCGGATCAATCGAATGGAACGGGGAGAAAGATGCAGCCAGGGGAAAGCCGACACGGTTGGATTACCGATGTCGAAACGAGCTGCCAATTTTTCAAGGAGGGAACAGTGCGAATGTGTTACGGAATCGACCCATTTTCCTCGGTGAATTTTCCTCGTCAGCGGAAAAAAAGCAGCAGGGCCTGGTCAGCTAACCCAACATTTCCTTCTCTTCTTTCATTTTCTTCTTTTCTCGCAAACAATACGTCCCCTCGGAATAAAAACTGCAAATTCCCTCAATTGCCATGTCTAACAATGTTCCTGGCGCCTCGTGATCCTACGAAGTAAGGGAATTATCGTCGAATGTGTCCAGAATGCAATTTCGTCTTGTCCAATCGATTCTTAGTTCCTATTAAACTCGACTACAGATATTACGCGAATGAATGTACGTACAGCGAATGTCATTCATATACACGGTGTTCCAGCTATTGTTCTTTCCCATTATGTAACATTGTAAATGGATCAATTCATTGAACCCTGTTCTCTTCCAATTTTCTTCCACTTTTCTTAGAAACCTACCGCTCATGAGAAAGACATTGGGAATTAACACGTTCGTCATCACGTCGCACGTATCTATGCGATGGGTATACTTCCGTGGAGGCCCCGTCACCAAAGGATGGTGACGCTCTTCTTGTTCGAGTTAATTAAATATACGATATTATATATAGGATATACAACATAAAAATATTAAAAACACATTATACCATACTTTTTATTAATTTATATTCTGGACAATATATTACATTATCCCATATCGTATGGTATTCGTTAAAACATTCCAAACACATTTGGGATGATTTTGGGCACTTCGAAAAATAGTTGTAGACTCCGTCGTCGCTACTCTCCTCACTTTCAAATATATTTTCACGCTGTTTACTGAACATTTTGAGGAGGAAAAAATCACCGATGTACGTCTCGCAAGTATGCTTCTCGACTAAATGAAAGATCCGAGATATCTGCCATGAGATCCCTCGGAATACTCTAGCTGGAAAGCTTATCGCTTTCTCCATTTCAGAAATAAATAATCTTTTCTTTACAATGAATCGAAGGGGATAAACAATGAATCGAAGGCGATAAACGATGAATTCCTGCTTGTCGCTCTATTTACGTTCTGCGTACCGGCGGTCGAATTTGGACCCCGCAGGAAACAGTCGAATCACGCTGGGCGACGAACGTGTTAAAAATGTGAACACGCTGTATAAATTCCCTAATTGCATTTAACTCAAACCTACTCGAATACAAGCTAAACTTAGTCGTACATAACTATAGTCGACCTAAACTTAAGCGGATTTAACTACACGTATCCCAAATCTAATCAGACCTGTCCCTATGCACCCAAATCAAATTATAGCGTTCGAGCGTAGTATCATCAGTATACTATATATAAACGTTAGTATACGTTCTTTCATATTTAAATATAGATATAATATGTAATTAATATTCCGCAAAATACGTGCCAAATCGCACATCATCGACAAGAAATATCGACGTCCAGCATATTTTCTACTTATAAGGAGATGGCAAGAACTGGGAAATCTCGAGTGAACTGGATATACGTCTATACGATGCTTTAGGCTGACGGTGTAACGCCCCCAAAATGATTTCACTGTGCAATCGTCTGTTTCCGAGAAATTGATACATTTTTTCATATCTTTGCATTAGGCTATCCGGAAAGTGTCTTTCTTTCGCAAACGTGTTTTTTATAACAGTGCAGCTTTGTACAAACGTGAAAGAAAGTCTGTGAAACGTCGCGGTGTTTATCTCAATCGTACGTAATTCGACAAAATAATATAAAAGAAAAAACGTTATGCGTCTATTATTTCCTCATAAAATGAAAGAAACATTTCGGACAATCTAATAAATCCTTTTAATATTGATATTACGTTCGGTTGAATTTCAAATTTTTACAGTTTACTTTGATCAATTTTTCATTACTTTTATTTATCACAGCACTGCTGCAAAGTCTTACGATTCTACGGATAGAAATTGTAAGAGGAACGTTTTAGAACGTGAGAAATTGCTGCACCAAGAACACAATTTCCCCATTAATTTCTCGAAAACAAAGGGCTGTGCGTACAAATCCTTCTGGGACAGTTTCACCATCAGCCTAAAGCACATACAGCTATCTTATTCGAAATTTCGCAGCTGTCGCCTTGTCAAATCAAAATCTCGCTACATCAAAGCCTTGGTGGCGTATGAGGAAACAACGATCCGGTCGTGTAACGTTTAATGAGAGTCGTAAAAAATAACGCAATGTCGTAATTAGAGGAAGCGCGAAATGAGAAGATACACTCTCAATATCTTCTCCACTGACTGGGGAATAAATAATGGTAAAAATAATGGTTTCTTGCTTCCGGATATTTCTTTAAAAAGGTTTACGTTAAAGATGCCAGGCAATGCGATTAGGGCAGATCGATTGCATCATGCTTTCTCGAGGTACGTTTAATTATCAAACCGTTGGGGATAATTATGCCGATGCTTGGAACAGCAATAAAATTAGTGTTTAGTTAGCAATAAAAAGACTGAGTAATCACGCGGCGAAGGTTACGTTTTTTGTTACGGCAATTAAACGATCAAAACATCAGTGTCGAATGGTATCCGTAATCGTTAATTTGACACGACTGGATTTGACGTCGACAGCCGACACCTAACAGCGAACAATTAACAACAACAAATATCGACGATGAGATTGAAAGATCAGCAACAAATCGATAATACTTGTCTCTATCGTTCCATACGTTGTTTACGTCCGTCAGAAATTAAGCAGAAAAAGAAGAAAAAAAAAAAAGAAACGTATTCGACGAACGTTCGTGTGTTCCGTAATGTTGTTCTCACAGATAAAGAAAATAAATTTCGAGATAATTGTACGCAATCACGGATAAAGGAAAAGCAGAAGATCGATATCGAAGAACAATGACGCGCTATTGACAACTCGATCCACGTTTCTCGACGCTTTTCGTCAAGTACGGACGACCGATTGTGTATGATTAAGACGACTTGTACGATAAACGCACATTGAATCACGATGTTTGATTTCCGCGTTTATAGATGCGCGGAGAAATCGTGGGATTACCGACGAACGGCACGGGGAAACTTTAGAAAAATTTCCCGTCTTAGGAAACCCGCGAGATTGGACACCGATACATACAAAGCTGTAAATCGACATTTTGTTCCCGGTTTTCCGTATTCCTCCGTTATAAACTTCCCATATTATTGAACGAACTAACCGTTTAAGAAGCCACTTATTTTACAAAATTCCATTAATTGTGCACCTGATTGTTCTGCTAGAAACTTAGCGATAGTTCAATGCTATCGATGATACATCGTATTTGGGATTGCGAAATGGTTGGAAACGTAATTATTACAATTCCCCTCTCAAGGACGCTGTACTCGCAAGTGTGAAAAACAAGATCGCTGAAAGACAAGTTAAACACATATTTGCGGTTCGATTTATTTTTATAAAACAAGATATGTGTATCTTTCTCTACTATTGTACGAAAAATTCCTATTAACATCGGATAAAATTAACGTCTTATGCGTCTTGCAAATACGCCGACGTTTCAGCATATTATTATTCAATTCCAAACATACGCAAAATTTATGCAAACCGAGTATACCGTGAAATATATGTACGTATACCATTCGCGTGGTTAATCTACAGAATTTCGATGATGATGAAACAATGAACGTCTATGTACCTACTTACAGGATCTGTATCGTGGACACGATACTTTTTTTTTTTATTTAATATTTTGCATTCACAATTTGTCCAATTTGGACATTTGGTAGAATTTTTTAACTGTATAATTATCATGTGGGTGGCTACTCCCAGCGGGGTACCAACTTCGACGATACGTGTAACCGATTTATTCGCAAGACCGGATGACGTCAGCTTTCGATGCAGAAATATTAACGGTTCTAGAGAAACGCGTGCAAATGTTTTTATCGCGAAGCACTTTCCACCCAGGCTACGTAATACAAAGAGATCATGCTAGAATTCGGTTGGTAAAAGCGTTGTATACGCTATGAACGAGGTCGTTATCGCGGGCGGTAATGCGACTGTCTGACAAGTGACATGATTACCAGGGCCCGGATTATGGTTTTAACTTCGCGTCGACTTCGCTAAATATTTACACGGTGCACCTGTCTCGCGATTTTTTCTCGCAAATCACATTCACTCTACTCGCTACTGTAACAGTGCGTACTGACGGTGATATAACACGAATAAACGATAACAAAATCGTGATCGCTAAGTGTCTTTCCTCCACTCCGTAACGTCCATGATAATAATCTGAAAACTGTGACTTTTCCTCGATATGGCAGATGATACGGCAGAAGCGTACAATGCGACTAAGGAAGGTAAATTCTTCGTTAGATTGATTTCAAACTTAATATTATTAACTGTTCGTGTTTGTTCAGCGAGGAAAGTATCGTTTTTCCTTTACAGGATTGTCTATCGATTTTGTGAGTTCCGCGCGTTTTTAACGAAGTATCGTTTATGCGTGTCGTTCACCGTTAAGAGAAGAATCAAAATTGAATTTTGCAATCGCCGTACTTTCTCATCCTGATAAATAGTCGATTTTTTGAGATTACGGAGATCAGCTTCCGCGAATATCTGACGAGCAACGAATTTGTGGACGCGTCGTTCCTGGTGCAGCGAACGAACGATGTTATGCGATAGAGAACGTTCACGTGGCAATTTATTCATCTGGTTTCCATGGGAATAAAACCATTGCGTGTGACGAGCGGGGAAGGATACCCCCGCGGAAACCGGTCCCGCTCGAAATTATCGATGCGAACACTACGAAACTTCAGCCGGCCAACCGTACAACGTTTGACGAGAGTCGGTCGGTTTTACTTTATGTCTATGTTTTTATCCGCGTTGCAACTCGACCGAGCAATTTCGTTTAAGTAAAAGCGATTTACTTGGAGAGGCAATTTTTAAATACCGCGCCTTACGAAAAGATAAAACGACGCGATCCAATAACAAAGAGAAAGATAAAAGACGACGATGGCGTGCCGTTATCGATGTCCAAGAATTTCACAAGAAGCATCGATCTTTAAAAGACGCGAAGTAGGATAGCAGCGGAACGCGAACTGGTAAATACCTGGTGACGGAGTCAGGTACGAATATGTTCCACCAAGAAGGCCTCTTCTGTCTGGCTTGCGTGTAGAGTCCATCGGTGCTTGCGATCTGCGTCGGGACGCCAGCAATCCCTTTCCTCCTTTTGCGATCGAGTTTCGGCGGCCTGGCGAGGATATGCCACGACTTTCTGCGAGCCTTTTTACCCTCGACGTCCGCCTGTATTCTTCTCTCGTTCTCCAGTAGCTCTTGGTTCTCTTCGAGTAGATCTTGCGACACGTAGAAAACCGAGCACCTTCTGCCACCCTCGCTGGCGCGTCTTTTCTCCTTCTGCACTTGTTTCGTATTTTCCTTCTCCTCGACAACGCTACCGCGTCTCGCTCTATGAAACAAACTGTCCCTTCGTGCCTTCAGATCCTCCAGCACGCTGTGCCGTCTGCCTTTATTGTCGCGTAAAACAGCGTTCGAGTCCCTTCTGCCAACAGCGCCGATAAGTTTCGCGAACGACGACTCTTTCTCCACTATCGAAGGAATCGAATTAGTCGACGCGTATTTGGCGGCCGAGTGGCCGTTGTTCTGCGGCTCGTTGCTGATGTACATCTTGCTTTCCATGCTATGTATCGATCGAGATCTTCGAAACGCGTATCCACGTTTCCACTGTATTGCCGATATACTAAATCAACAACACCGAAACACCCGCGACCACTATACCAGAAGACGAGGAAAAACCATCAGGAAACTGTCGACGATGCACTGCACACTTAATCACCCGAGATCCGCGATCATTTTCCCGGTGGTTCGCAAGGGAAATACGGAAGGCATGAGTCGCGTACCGTTAAGGCGCGATCGGCATTATTCCGTCGCCGGTGAAAGCAGCCACGACGGCGTACCGAGTGACCGCCTTTTCACTCCTCGTGAAACGTGCTATCGGCACGAATACGCGCGTATCCAACGAACGCGACCGAACCACGAACCTATATATATATATATATATGTATATATCGTATCGACCGGACCTGTCCACAGATACGTGTATACAAACTGGGAACAGCTCAAGCGCGAGATCCACCAACAGATCGTTGACCCAAGAGAATCGTGAGCGCGGAACCAGCCAACGGTGGTCGACCGACTACCTTCCACCTCGCGCGCGTCTTTTGCTCGCACGCATTTGTTTCTCTATTTTCTGGTAAGTCGAGAAGAGAGCCCTGGTTGGAAACTCGTTCGCCGCGTTTCTATGTTTCGGAACGTCAACCGAATCAACCTCTGCCTCGTCCTCGAGCCGTCAAAGGTGGCGCGGTGTGTGACTCGTGTTGTAATAACTTACAACCGAGAGATTGTATTTGGAGCAACTCGGAACGAATTCGATAACGGTTTCTCGCAATGAACAAAGCGAATCTGTGTGGTTGAACGAGAGAACGAGAGCGAAGAGACGAGTCTCGTTTGCTGCGAAGTCAATTTCCTAGCGACTTCGAATCGTTTCCACGATTTCCACGCAGCAACTACGACCAAGCTTCGCTGTTGCCAGCGTCTTTTTCTTTGGGCAGTGAAACGCTTGCAGGTGAACGACTCGACTTTTCGATAGCGTTCAGCCAAAGCGGTGTTCCTTTTCGTCGTTTGATACGCTGGTAACGACGGGGAATCGAGGCTGGCCCGCCGAGACCGCCGATGTCGGCCACAATCCGCACACTCGTCCTTTCTTGTCGTCGTAACACCGACGTGACGTTGTCGCGATGCCGACACGTATACGCACACGGGCCAAAATCCAGATTCGTTTACTACGATAGAGGGAAAGAGAAAGAGAACACACGTGACACGCGCGATCTTCAGCAAATTGATATGTAGGTTTGACGAAACGAAATTCGACGACGATATAACAGGATACACGGCGTCTCG
Source organism: Bombus campestris (assembly GCA_905333015.3). NCBI lineage: Eukaryota > Metazoa > Arthropoda > Insecta > Hymenoptera > Apidae > Bombus > Bombus campestris. The sequence goes on along the minus strand of HG995132.1, from coordinate 1,136,717 downwards.
TGTTAAGAAGAGAGGGAGAGACGCACAACCGGCGGAAAAACAGGCGACTTTCTCTCGCCTCCTCTTTTTCTCTCTTGTTTCTTTCTTCGTAACTTTATTGTAATGCGTCTCGATTTTGCGCGCACGTGCGCACCTGATCTGCTTACACTCCACGACGATAGCCGGTTTTCGATAAACCGAGATATCGGGCTACACAGTTGACAGTGGTACACACACGCCGAATCGACAGGCCGTCACGAGAATCGAGTATCGCAGCGACTAAGCGAGAACGAAGCCGACTGCTTGTATTTATACACGTCGGGGCACTCGGCCGAGACTGTCTCTTCGGGCGCATCCCCCACCTCCCGTGTCCGAGTACCCAACAAGAAGAAACACGCATAGAAGACACACGACTTTACGCTCTTCGTTAATCGTTTACAAACAATTTTTTTTTTCTTCCTTAATTTTCTCCATACCGTCTCACATACGTCCGAAATAATTGCGGGATTGATGGAAGGCGGCGGTCGTACGAAACTCGTACTCGCAAGATGGAGGACTTTAAGGTCCGCGGCACCGTAAATGGAAAACGCTGGAACCGGGGCATGTGTTTCACATTGCAACTATCAGCGTGAGCAAACGAACAATTCGTAATTTGTCGTAGTAATTTTTGTAGATTTATTATCACGATGATTTGAGAGCGAATTTTAGTGAAGTGCTTACATGTATCGATGAACGTGTGTGTTTTTTTAAACTTGTAACTGATCAATACGTGTTGATATGATCGATTGATTGAAAAATCATTCCAACTTCTTTGTATGCTTTCTTTTCTGAGAATCTGATAAGCTCGAAAGTGTTTCTTTTTGTTTGCGCTCGGGGTGAAAAGAATAAATCGCAAATTTCATTTAAACGAAGTTGTTCTCATCACGTTTCTTTTTTTTTTTTTTTTTTTTTTTCTCAATAGGAAGAATTTAGAAAGAATTCGAAATTTTCATCTTCTTTCTTACGTCAGAATGGAAAACGTGGCTCGTAGATTGATTTTTCAAATCGAAATGAACATTCATGGAACACGTTGACGATTATAATAATGTCATACTTGCAGCTTACTAATAAAGAAAATCGTGATTGAAAATACTTTGAACAACTTGGGATCAATATAATACAACGTGTTCATGAATATATACAGTCTGTCACACAAGAGCGTGTCTGCGATATCTGCGAAACCTGACACCTAATCAGAATGAGATAAAAAGAATGTAAACAAACGAAAACTTCTCTAATACGCGTTGCTGAATACCTTTCAGTTTCATTTGAAACAGTGAAAGGAACAGAGCCTTTTAATATGAGTGCCGCGTACGCGAAACGTCGAAAATTGTCTGGCATGGGCGAATGAAAACAGAGATCGTGATTGGAGTAATATAATATTCACTGATGAATCTTCGTTTTGGGCATGGTGTCCTATTAGGCAAGCTGAGAGGAAGACGTATCACAAAAATAAGAACACTTGTACATCACATTCGAAAGATATGGAGGTCGTTACCAGAATCCTACGCTCAAAAATTAGTCGAGAGTATGCCGAAACGATGTCAAGCTATAATCGCTAATGGAGGAGATTGGACACCCTACTACGTAATAGCGTATTAGTGTTTTAGATGTAGATTCAATTCATATAAATTTTTTTACAAATATATAAATATTTACAGAAATATCGCAGACACGCTCTTGTGTGACAGACTGTACATACACATATATAATACGTATGTACATCTCGCTCACTTCTGTCTTACATTCATACGATTCGTAGTTTCCAATCGTTTTATTAATTGTTTAAACAAACGTTTAATTGTTCATCGAGTAATATATTATAGAGAAGCCCGTGTAAACGAATCAACAATGCGATGAGTCTTAAGTAAATAAGTATCAACGTGCCTCGATTCAGTATACTTAAAGAACACACAAACACGGATAATTGTCGCATGTAACTAAACGACGATGGAAACTAGTATCGTCGGTGTTCGTAAAAAGCAATAAACAATCGTAAATAAGCTGAATTTCAGAAAAATTTCAGGATACCAATGCATCGAATTTCTAGCTCCAGAAATTATCCTAACTAAATTATTCTTCGCTTTGTATCAACATTTCTAACATGCTATATTCCTTATAAATTTATTATTATAGATATCTTTGTATTTATTAAAAATTTCATCGAAAGATATCTTCATTCAGATTACTAAAAAACAAAACGGAGAGTATTCTTCGTCGAACAAAATCACTTTGTCTCGTCTGATCATGAGTCCCTGTAAACGTGAAAATCTTAGGGAGAGAATAATCCAATCTTTGGCGAAATAAATTTCTGAGAAGCATATTCGTAAGTCGCGTATCTCGAGTTGCGATAAAGATTCTCATTGATAACGACGACAAACACCTTCTCGAGTTTTTCCTTCTTTCTCTCTATTTCTCTCTTTCTCTCTTTGATTAAGTGCTTTTCATAGGCAAAATGCATACAGTGAGAAATAGTCTGATTCTTCTCAGACGAAAACACAGAAAATTCTAACGGCAAAACGGCTTTCAAATGATCTAGCAATCGTAACTCATTTCATAATCCACGTCTAACTATTCGTCACGTCTGAATCGACGAGCGTCGGTTACCTAACCGCTGTTGCCGGCGCACAGATTAATTTTGTCGTGGAGCGTTATGGAGTCTGTGCACTCGAAACTGCGTGCAATTAACTGGCTTGTATGTCGGGAAGTTTCCAATGTAGCCTCGTTTATGTTTTAACGAGTTCTATAATAATTCGAATCGCTCGCAAGTTCGTAGCAAAATTTTCATCTGTCGTATATTACGATTCGAAGAAACGGTAATTGATAATAGAAGCCAAGCAGCAAATCTTTCGATCCAATAAAATTCGAATATCGAGAATTTATTTAAAAAATGAGAAACAATAGTAACCGTAGTAAGTATTGTCGATTCGTATCTTTATGAAACGAAATCTAAGTAAAAATTTCTTCTAGTTTTTAATTTATAATTTTGTTTATAAATATTATAAAGAATATCCTATTTTAGATATTTCGAATGTTCTACGTATCCTGTGTAGTTTCATGTAATTTAAATTCCCCGTAAAAGCATGAACATCAGCGGTCTAATTGTAGCCCCTTTTTCTTATCTCGAAACTTCAGCTTCTACAACACGTCCAAGCCAAATTCGATTATGTCAGTCGCGATATATTTCCTTCGTATGATTCAGGATCGTGTCGCGAGATACTTTCTCGTCGCGATACAATTTTCACTCAATTGCTGGAAACGACCGGATGAGTGGAATTTTAAACTGCGCCACAATCGAAAGTTACAACTGTATCATTTGTGTAAATTCACTTTATATGGATCAAACATACACCATCAGGTGTCTTGATACGTTTTCGTGAATATTTAAAATTAATCCAATTATGACAAAAACTTCAAATTAATTTAATGTCAAATTAAAACGAAGGATTCACAATCCTTGGTGGAAATATACTGTGCATTTACTGTGCAATTTCAGCGATTAGAATTTTTCTTTTTCTGTTTGCTTTGATTTCTTCGTTGCTAGTGTTATGTTTCAGTCGTGCATAATTCTAACGTTATATACATATATTATATATGGGAAGGACGCAAATGGATGTAGAAGTGGGACAAGAAAGGATGACAGCATATCAAATCGTAGAAGAAAGAGGGAGGAGGGAAACAGAGGAAAGGGAGAGAAGGATGATGGAATCAAGGTACAACAAATACTACAAAATTATAGCAAAAGAAGACCTACCAAAGTGTCTAGAAGGGAAGATGAAAGGGAAAGACATAAGTTCGCTAGCAAGATTTAGGTGTGGTAACGAAACCAGTGCTAGGGAACACTGGAAAAAGGAGGAAGAAAGAGGATGCAGATTGTGCAGTAAAGGAGAGGCGGACTTAAAATACATATTAGAGGACTGCGAGATAACAGGAGGAGTAAGGAACATAATGGAGACACTAAGCGAGACTGGAGAAGGGCTGGCAGACTTGAAAGCGATAATAGAGAGGAGAAGAATAAGGGAAGAAGGGGAGGAATGACAGAAAGGGAAGAGGCCAAAGAAACGAGCCAAAGACGGAAGGTGCAGTTAATGTTAGTTATAAGTTAGAATAAGGTGCAATAGTTAAAAATAAAAGAAATTGGTAATTGTAGTATATATGTAAATATTAGAGATGTAAAACCGGAGATCGTCCAAAGCCGAAAGGTAATGGACCAAAAATAAATAATAAATAATATACATATATTATATAAACGTGTCTGTTTTCCTGTTTAGCGTTTGGAGATCGCTTCGAGAAACTCGGCTGACCGAGTGAGATTATGGTCGTCCATAGAGGGACAGAGAAAGAGAGAGAGAGTTAATTGGGTGAATCGAATTAAGAGCCAGGCAGTATTTTCATCGTTGCAATTCTCTAATTAGTCGCGTACGAATTGACCAATTGTTTCCACCAGTTTGCACGTCCGCCTCTCGTTAATCCCGCGAGTCTGCGTTCGAAAGAGCAATCGCAAGATTTCACACAAAATCGCCTTCTGTAAAATCAGACGCGTTCCGATATAGGCGAAAATGGTGAAGGAATAATTGACACACAACGCACGTGAAATATTCTTCAACAACGCTGTCTTACAGAAATCTAGAAAATCGACGAACTCTCCGATCGGATTGACTTAAATCAAAACTATAACGTGGCTAAATTCGATAATTCACCAATTAATCGAGCCAGCATGAATAACATCTAACTTCAAATAATAACGACGATAACTACGCCACGGATTTGCGTGCAAAATTTCCGCGAGCACAATTAAAAGAAGTGGAATTATAACGAGTTACAGCATTGTCTGTTTTATACATTTTTGCGTGTTATGTGCATTCTGTACGTTTCTTGTATCGTCAGCTTTCGCATAAATGCACAAAAGTTCGCAGCCTGCTAATACCATCAATAGAATACCAATATTCCGTGAGAAAACGCAAAATATTCCTATTGGCAAATATCAAGAAAGGAAAATTCTCCAAAACGTGGAAGATCGCTTACGAATCCGCTACAGCGTAATAATCACAATATCAAGAAAAATGGCAAACCATCGATATTCAACGACTCGCGATAACGATGATCTTCGAGCAAAATTATTCTCGAACAAAGCGAAGAAAGAGAGCAGAAAAATGTGCTCGCTTGGCAGAGAGCAATTTCAAAGGAACGGCGATTTTATGCATCGAGGAAAAGACGAGCGTCTCTGCTAACGACCTTATCAGTCAACTGCTTATCACCGACCTCACGTAGCCGAGGACAGGTTTATGACTCGACTGTTGCAATTGCGAACAAGTCTATCTCCGTTACCTCAAACGGTTCCCCTTTTCTTCGTACCACTTTCCTGCGGCGTTTCTTGTTCCGCGGAGAGCCACAACGGCAAGAACAAAGCGGGCAACAGGCGGTGCAAGCAGAGGCACGATTTTCGTCACTACGAATCGAACATAGTTTGGCCGCTGTTTCGTGATCGCGGAACGAGATTCGAGGCACGCGTGTCGGCGGACAAACAGCTCTGATTCGATTCCATGCGAGTTTCTTCCACGCCGACGCCGCGTAGAATCGTCGAAAGGCCGGATCGATGTGCAAATAATCTCGTTTCGTGTCTCTGCGTTTGCTTCATTTCATTTACCATTAAGTTTTCTCGTTCGAATTACTAATAAAATTAGTAGCTGATTCAATATACGATTACAGCTAACTACGGTTGAACAAGCGATGCAAATTTCTCACGAATAGAGTGTACTTTAGACAAAAAAGATTGAGTTGTAACAAAAATTCGTTCCGTTTTCGTCTATATTTTCAAGCGGAGAGCACAGGATAAATACTGGCGCAGTGGCGGTAAAAAGAGAGTTTAAAATTGATCAGTGTGAACTTAGGATGAAAAGTTGCTCGCATATTGCTAACAGATTAACTATTCTCTGGTATAATATGTACATTGTGCTTATTCGTTCAATGTATTTCGTAAAATTATTATTATTACCATTATTTGTCATGCATGCACGGATGACACACTTTGATATTATACAAAGGGAAAAGGTATACAGTAACATGAATGGTAATGGCAACAGGTTATAAATGACGCGGAAGCATCGATGAATTACTTACCTACTGCATTTCTAATATTTTTCTTGACAGCACGCGACTCGCAAAAGGGGTCTAATCGATGGTCGAGTAAATTAGCATGTTTGCAATCGCGATTAACGCAAATGGTACGAGCATATTACGATGTCTTTTTACATTTGTTTTTTTCAATCGACATTTAAATTTCCCATAAAAAAACATAAACATCAGCAGTCGTCTAATTAGGTCCTAAACGCTCGTTCAGTAGACTTTACGATCCGGTCTGATACTAACGCGTTTAGGATAAACGATTATACAGGCGAATCGTGCGATTCCGCGATTACCACTAGTTACATCGAGTTGTTCTATCGGGAACGACACGCGATATCGACCGTACAATCGCACAGCAAATTGCCTGTGCACGATAATGCTCGGAGAAATAACTAAAACACCGTTCTCGGTGCATCGACGTGAAAATAAAAATCAACGAGAGAATCGCGTTTCGTAAGAGCCGAACGTATATAACCGAGACAGAGAGGGAAAAAAGAAACGCGAATCAAAATTCGACTATCCTCGATTTAACTGCGGCCAATTTCCAGCTGAAAATCATCTCTTAGTGATCATGAAAATTACCGGTTACCCAAATGACCCTGCGTGACGAGTGTTGGGATTCAAGCATACTATAATTCACGGAAATATGCCACCATTTGTTGGCAATTTTTATAAACGTATTACGCGTGTTATATTTGGAACATTTTGGAATTTCGCTGGCGCTATAATGACGCAGAACCATGATGATTATATCGGTAAGATTTAGGAGAATACAGCATGTCTAGTGCAGGTCCATATTTCACAGAGATCACAAAAAGATTTAGATTTGTCGATTACCTGTTATAGTAATCAGCCTCGATGCTCATTATTATTACGTTACGAAATATCCAAGTACTTACGGTTTGAGTATTAAGTATTGGTACCAGATACCAAGTACTAAGTACAAAATATTAGGACACATACTCGTTATATTTATTAAAAATCTCCAAGAAATTTTAATTCCTTTAGTGCTTTACATTGTGAGGTACATACGATATAAACGAAAATTACGGATTTATAATAAAGCAACTAAGGAATAAAATTAGTGGGAGACATCCAATTTATACCACGTGATATTTAGCATATATATTATATTATACATTCTATATATAATATAATATAATATAATATAATATAATATAATATAATATAATATAATATAATATAATATAATATAATATAATATAATATAATATAATATAATATAATATAAACGAAAATGGAGTGTAGTTATAATGCAGATTTTAACAGAGATTTAATTTAGACAGTACACATTTTTGAAAGCTGCAAATGCTCGTTCTGGATTGAACCAGCTATAGAGATTAAATGCTCTGCAACATTATCGTACGAATCGTTATAATGTTGCGAGTAATATTCAGGCCTAATCGAGCGAACCTTCAATGCTGTCTTTGATCTGAATTTGTGAGTACACGTCGGACTTAGTCCCATCGCTGGGATCACTGGAAGGGACTCGAGTTTGATCGAAACTGAAGGACGTCGAGAATTTTGTTACGCAAACGTATCTATATATATAAATAAATGAAATTTTCTTGGGCGAAGAAAAGTCGAGCCGAGATAATTGTTAGGCTGAAAAGCAGAAATCGAGCGGACCTTTGGTACGCAACTTTCACTCGCGTCTCGGCGCGTACCAAGACGAACAAAAACGACTAGTCGCACGAACGTTTGCCCAATCTGGCTTCTGATTGTTTCTGTAAGACACGATTTATACGAGATACGAGGTTTTTCGGGAGGAGATTTCACGAGAATCAAAGCGACCAGATGATCTGGGGGCGAGAGGTTATCGTGGTGATATTAGGTTGACGTAAACGAATTATGGTTGTCTTGGTTGATATCGTAATGAAGGTTCTGTTTTCAAGCTTGCTGTGATTAAAAGAAAAGTTAAAATGTCATTATCGTATTTGATGACATTTTGTCTGATTATTAAAAATAATAGGAGGGAATTCAGGTCAAGACGATTTTTCGACTCGATGCACGGAGTCACTTTACAGTAACAGAGTGAAATATATTGCACTATTAGTATAGAATTCTAGCTACTTATTAGCTAGATTAATTTTTAATTAATTTTCAATAGCGTTTTCTTCTAATAGTTGACATAATCTATTTGATTAACAATAGAGAAAAATGTAAGATATTATTAATATGAATTTATTTAAAAGTTACACATTAACTAGATTAGTATACATTTATCGTACCAAATTTTTACCAGCACATTTTTCTCGCAGTGATATCCAACAGCAAATAATCTTCGAAAATGCTCAGTTGTTTAAAGTGAATTATGCAAAATTAGTAAGATGAGCTATTCCAAATGATTAAAGCAAAGAACTTTAGGAAATTGATGAATAAAATCGTACGATCTAGCAGACGTACCATTAACAATCCTTTCGTCATTAAAATCTATTATTAAAATCTACAATTCACGTTGAACCTCATTTACAAACTTACTATACTTAGTATCAGCAAACAACAGTAATCCATTGTCTATTATTCCGGACGTTACGTAGAAAACTTCGTGAAAACATCAGAATGGTCATAATCGAAACCAGACTTCCTTTCATCCGTTCACTGAAATTTGAAAAATCATGTAACACGAATATATCGTGTCGATTCAGGCTCGAAAGTAACAGGCTGATTGCGAGAAACAATAAAAATCGTTCATAAACCGTTTCTCGAAATCGAAAGTTCATATGTTTCGCATTTCGACGAATTCTTACATCTCTTTTTTCCGTCACGAGAATTTCTGTTGACACGTTCCACAACATCGGATAGCCTACGATATATGCCAGAGATGACAGAAACGTTTCGTCCGAAAGAAACTGCGGTTCACAGATATATAGCTTTTTGAAGCTGAGTAGGGTAACCGAGGAAAATTTATTGGAAAGAAGCTACAGTGACGACGAATTAAATACAATCGCTATTTTTCTTTAATTAACCGGTTGTAAGGAAACTGGGTCGGTTGATGACTTAAGTGAAATTGCGTTCTACAATTTCTCTTTCTTTCAACTTCTTATTATCATTTCGAAGAAGCTTCAAACTATCGGCTATTGACTTTACTATTTAACGAACGAATAGTAGTACGATGTAGTAAGAATGATAATAAAGAGACATATGTCATTCAATGAAATTCATTGAAAACGAATTCATTGGAAACGGTAAAATGATCGAACTTGGGTACGAAGCAGCCACGTTGCTCACGCAATGTGAAGAAATGCGTTCATCTGTAACTTTCTTAGACAGAACAAGCAAAAATTTTAAGAACAATAATTAACGCTCCATGGTACGTCAGAAATGAAGATATACGAAAAGATCTAAAAATTCCAACAGTCAAAGAGGAAATCGCTAGATACGCAAAAAAGTACAAAGAAAGACTCGCAACGCACCCAACCAGCTTGTAGCTGAAACAAATGAAACCGCAATAGAAAGAAGACTGAAGAAGAAGCATCCCGCAGACCTCGCAATAGAAATACAATAAACAACCTGGAAGATGGAACCCCGCTGGGGGTAACCATCCACATGCTATATTTTTCATACTATAATATTTTACCAAATGACCTTCTGGACAAATTGTAAAATTCAAACAAATAAATAATAAAAAAAACATAATACAAACAAGGCAAATGAAATACCTAGGACTCCACATAGATACACAGCTCACATGGAAGCAGCATATGAAATCAGTAATAGACAAAATACAAACAGCAAGGAGGCAAATGCATTGGCTAACAAGTCCAAACTAGGCATGGAAAATAAATCAAAGATATACAAAACAATCATAAAACCAATCTGGACGTACGGAATACCACTATGGGGAACAGCAGCAAAGAGCCATATAAGCAAAATGGAGACTATGCAAGCCAAAATTCTTAGAACAATAGTTAACGCTCCATGGTACGTCAGAAATGAAGATATACGAAAAGATTTAAAAATTCCAACAGTCAAAGAGGAAATCGCTAGATACGCAAAAAAGTACAAAGAAAGACTCGCAGCACACCCAAACCAGCTTGTAGCTGAAACAAATGAAACCGCAATAGAAAGAAGACTGAAGAAGAAGCATCCCGCAGACCTCGCAATAGAAATACAATAAACAGCCTGGAAGATGGAACCCCGCTGGGGGTAACCATCCACATGCTATATTTTTCAAGCTATAACATTTTACCAAATGTCCTTCTGGACAAATTGTAAAATTCAAATAATAAAAAAAAATCTGCAACTTTCTTAATTTCGTTACTTCAGTCGGCTCGATTTCAAGTTCGCTTGAAAATTGTCCATTTTGCTACCGCGAAAGAGGCGTGAACGCATTCAGGATATGAAATTGGAATTACTAAAAAGCGCGAAAGACGCTGGAAATGAAAAGGCACTGAAGCAATTAAAAGCAGAAAACACGTTAATGGAATTAATGAAAGAAAACAGTATTTTCATTGAATTTCCCATTCTGTCGTACTCTTCTGCATCCGTTTGGCCATACACACGATATATAACACGTACAACAAAAAATATCCTTATTTGTCGAATTGAAGTTAAACTGCGTTGATTGTAATGACCCGACGATGACCCACGCCGAGCACAGAAAAGGCATTAATCAAAGAACACGCGTTGGCCAATCGTTTCGTGGATCGCTGTCCAAACCAATCGATAGTTTAATCTTTATTTACGGCTAACGTGAATAGAAGCTTAACTGGTTTTCCGTCACGTGACGTTCGCGAGGCTTCGCGAAAAGAGGCGAACGTCTAGCGCGTAAATTGATCGCGATAAGCCATGAAAAAAGAATTTCGAAGCGGTGGTCGTCGTGCGAAAGATAAGCTGGCTCGGCAAGGCTGTTGCGAGATGAATTCGAACAGAAGATGTTGTACGTGACCAACGGCACATCCTCACCCGACGTTGTGAAAAATTAAATTTCTTCCTGCCAGGATATCGTTTTACGCGACGATATAATGCTCTATCCACGCTCACGCGACTTTCTTTTCTCCTGGATGAGCCTAGTTTAGGAAAATCGACGAGAAAGTGCTTTATTCCGATGAAACACGGAGTTCGGTCGATCGCGTACATTTTTTTCGCTTTTCCTTTTAACTCCCGTTAGTTGGGAATGCAATGGATGGTGGATGGTTCGTTCGATGGACGCGTATTTATTATTTTTAACAAAAGTTATCAGGCAATTTCCATCTTAGAAGCCAAATCGATCAACTCGATGAATCAAAACGTACGGAAGAATGGCAGTTACAAATATTACGTTTGAAAATTCTTCTTGGAATTTTCAATTATTTATGCCTCCTTCTTATGATAAACAAACGTACGAAGATAAGATCTGTTTGTTTAGACATCGAATACAAATCTGTGACTTGCGACAGGCTCGTGTACACTGGCTGACAAGAAGTCATTTTAATCATTAGAATTCTTCACGCGTGAAAAGGGCTTAAGGTGCTTCGAGCTCAGGAATCTCTTTCGTAACAGGTTTCGAATCCACGGCTGATAAATAAACGGATTTTGAGTATTTTGGTGTTGAGAATTTTCTCGTCCATAGACACGTGCCTCTGCGACTTTGCGAGGAAGTAGATTCGATTTAATCAAACGTGGGACAGGCTTAAGCAAGCTCCTTTCCCGGCGTAGGCATAAAACCGAGAACGAAGGTTTACCAAGGGTCATTAAGCACCGTTTCTACACGAACGACATTCTCGTTTCTGGCAGTAAACGTCGACTAGAAACTGTTCAGAGAGTAGCTGTTTAGAAATTTCGCTGTTTATTTGAAATTCTAGCGGCTTGGGGCGAGCGACGAGGATCGACGTGGCAACGTTACGGTAAATTTACCGAGTAACCGGCAATGGGAAAACTTGCGACCATAAAAATGACATTGACGGCTATCCTACTTCCAGAATCAACCAGTCCACGTAAGAACTCGACTGGACACAAAGTATTATCTAGCGCTGGTAATTGTTGCAGACGCTTCGAAATCTGATGGACGTTCATTTCGAAACTCAGATTTACGACGCGTACCATTACAGTAAACTTGTAATAAAGATCATATCAATCATTCTGTCAGGTGTATAAAAAGATCCGTGTGAATTTAGTTCAGCACCGTGGCCGCTGTTACAGACCAACAGTATTCTTATTTTTAGAAATTGAAACGTTTTCAATCACTGCGGTGTTCTCTCTTCGTGCATAAGAGAAGAATTTTCCATAAAAAAAAAAAGAAAAAAAGTGAAACTGCTCTATGTTTTTTAAATATCCTTATAAATCTTTCGTTTTACGTTGATCGAGATATAATCGAGATTCTAAATTGAGGAGATTTTTCAAGCATTATATCATATAGTTTAACACGTTCGTCGCCACGTCGCATATATCTATGCGACGGGTATACTTCCATGGGGGCCCCGTCACCAAAGGATGGTGACGCTCTTCTTGTTCGAGTTAATTAAATATATTATATACAGGATATACAACATAAAAATATTAAAAACACATTATACCATACTTTTTATTAATTTATATTCTGGACAATATATTACATTATCCCATATCGTATGGTATTCGTTAAAACATTCCAAACACAGTTGGGGTGATTTTGGGCACATCGAAAAATAGTTATAGACTCCGTCGTCGCTACTCTCCTCACTTTCAAATATATTTTCACGCTGTTTACTGAACATTTTGAGGAGGAAAAAATCACCCATGTACGTCTCGCAAGTATGCTTCTCGACTAAATGAAAGATCCGAGATATCTGCCATGAGATCCCTCGGAATACTCTAGCTGTCTAGCTTATCGCTTTCTCCATTTCGGAAATAAATAATCTTTTCTTTACAATGAATCGAAGGGGATAAACAATGAATCGAAGGGGATAAACGATGAATTCCTGCTTGTCGCTCTATTTACGTTCTGCGTAACGGCGGTGGGATTCGGGCCCCGCAAGAAACTTAGACGAACGTGTTAAAGAAAAAAGGTACATAGTAACGTTGTTTGAAAGACAATAAAGTGATTTCAGTCTTTTACGAACAAAATATGCTGCTGAGAGTTTCATTACGCTAATGGATTCCTTACTTAGCACCAACGAGCTTGAAATTTATTTGAAACATTTTGTACTATAAACTGATAATCTATCAGAATCGGCCCAAACATCGTGATACACTTCCCGTGCAGTTTCCTACATCTGCACGACTATTTCTTGATGAAAAATGCATTTGATCTACTTTTCCATTCAGTCGGAACCGGCGCGGCGCATCTTCGTGAGATGTTTGTATTGGTCTAACTGGCCAATAAATTTCGAGGAAATCATCGGAAGATGGGAAAATCGACGTAGAGAACCGAGTGGAATCGTAAGTTGTCGTGAAACGAGGATTTATCGCCTCATGGAACGATAAAGCGTCAGTTGGTCGTGTGATATACATACAGTGCTGGACAAAAGTATTGGCACAGCATGATTGTTATGATAGAAATGCTTATAACTACTAAACAAATTGATTTAAACAAAAAACTTTTTGACGTATTTATTTATTATCTATTCTAGTTTATTACATAACAAGAGCAACAATATAAATAAAATAATACGCAAAATAATAACAAAAATATATTTTTTGAACATTTTATGGGTGGACAAAACTATTGGCACAGTAGAATATTTACGCTTATAACTAATTACATAATAAACTTCTAATATTTTGTTGGCAGTCCTTTTCTTTTAAGGACTTCCTTTAATCTTCTGGGCATCGAGTGGACTAATTTTTTAGTGAATTCAGGTACAATATTGCTCCATTCCTGCAGAAGAACTTTCTTCAGTTCAGACTTGCTTGTGATATTATGTTTCCTAATTCTTTTTTCCAATTCGTTCCACACGTGCTCAATGGGATTCATATCGGGACTTTGAGGTGGTGTGTTTAATGTGTGGGCAGTATTATATATTATCCACTGACGAACAATATACGCCATATGTTTAGGATCTCGATCCTGCTGAAAATAGAAATCCCTGGGGAGGTTTAATTTTTGAGTACTTTTCAAAAGATTTTGCTTGAGTATATTTAAATATACATATTTATCCATTATCTCATCAATGAATATAAGTTCTCCTACACCCGATGATGCCATACATCCCCACACCATTAAACCACCACCCCCATGTTTCATGGTGGCTTGCAGATTCAGTTCGTCCATCTCTGTGTTGGGTTTTCGCCATACTAATATTCTGCCGTCAGATTTAAAAATATTAAACTTACTTTCATCTGAAAACATGATCTTTTCCCAAAAATCAGTATCTTTCGTAACAAACTCTTTCGCGAATTCCACTCTTTTCTTTTGGTTTATTTTACTGATGTAGGGCTTTCTTCGTGCTGCACGGGCAGAATAACCGGCATCCTTCAATACCCTACGTACAGTTTTGGTACTTATTTCTTTTTCACACTCAGCTTTTAACATCGAAGCAATTTCAGTCGAATTAGTTTTTGGATCCTTCTTTACAATATTTACGATTTTCCTTTTTTCTCGAATTGTTACCTTAGAAGGGCGACCACTCCTAATTTGATTCTCTAGATTTTCTTCACTTTTAAAGCGTTTTATGACTGAACGCACAGTAAAACGACTTCTGTTTATGATTTGTGCAATTTCGTTGTAAGATTTATTCATCTTATATAAATTTAATATTATTTTTCTTTCTTCAATTGTGGTTTCTTTCGTTTTTCTTGAAGAAAGTTCTTCTGCAGGAATGGAGCAATATTGTACCTGAATTCACTAAAAAATTAGTCCACTCGATGCCCAGAAGATTAAAGGAAGTCCTTAAAAGAAAAGGACTGCCAACAAAATATTAGAAGTTTATTATGTAATTAGTTATAAGCGTAAATATTCTACTGTGCCAATACTTTTGTCCACCCATAAAATGTTCAAAAAATATATTTTTGTTATTATTTTGCGTATTATTTTATTTATATTGTTGCTCTTGTTATGTAATAAACTAGGATAGATAATAAATAAATACGTCAAAAAGTTTTTTGTTTAAATCAATTTGTTTAATAGTTATAAGCATTTGTATCATAACAATCTTGCTGTGCCAATACTTTTGTCCAGCACTGTATGTGCGTATAGGCAGATGTTACTGCGAAGTTTCACGAGCATCGTTGTGACTCGAAAGAAAGAGGAGGAAAAGGTGCATCGAACGACGATCGAATCCGATCGAAAGCCGATTGATCCGTTGCGCAATTAGACACGGCGTGGTGGTTGCACGAACACGGTGAAAGTCGTCGACCGATAAAAACGAAATTGTTTCATCCTATAATATCTCTCGACTTTGGAACGTGATACGGTACATTCGAATTAAACTGCACGAGCTCGTGACACATGATGAATCATGATGAGCTTTTATAATACTCGGAATGATCGAAATAATCTCGCAATTTGTACAACTTTTAGGTTACAGAAATACCAACGAAAATAATCAATTTGTTATCCTTCGTAGATTTTTCTGAGTTTAACGATATTGCGACGAAATTCAATTTAATGTGGTCAAATTGACAATTGCCAAAGTAACTATTTTATAGTCTTCCAGAGAAATTTAAAAACACAATATATGTAGTAACTTACAAATGTTTTGTGTTGTCTAGAGCGAGGACAAGAAATGATGGTTTATTCAGAGTTAAGTTCAGGTTTATTCGTACAAGCAACACTCAAAACAAAACTGACTACAATATCGTCGTACGTCTTAACACTCGGCTTCCAACTTCTCAACTCAACTCAACTGCCCAACTCAACTGCTACAACTCAACTGCTCAACTCCAATGCTCAAACTCAACTGACTAACGTCTTCGTACCACGATTTTCCTATTCCTCCTTATATTCTACAGATGTGCCTGACCCATTCTCAGGTACATCCCTTTCGATTACCCCAATGTTGTAAAGGGCCACAGGTATGACCCATCCGGATCTCCCACTCCCTCACTCTCTTTACAACAGGCCCAGTGCCCTTTTTCCGATACTACATATATGGCAGTGCTTTCTTTCAAGATTTAAATGAATTTTTGTAAAGTATATAGATAAAAGCTGGCTCTTTCCTCCGCGTTATATAACTTTTCATGTATCTTTGTGTTGAATGTTTTGATACTAGACTTACGCTTTATCTATTATATATATATATATAATCGAAAAATAAAAATTAATTTTGTCACAATCATCGGAACTGCCGATAGACACTTAAGAATAAGAATGGTTTAAAGTTTGAAGTATTTTTATCTGACGAGTCAATTGGAGATTAATTTGACAGCACGTGATGGTGCAAGATGCATAGTGACTAGAATAATCGAACAATTAGCCTTCGTCTATCGTCAGACTATTTTACACTCTTTTCTTCTTAGTTTAAGCAAGTGAAGAAACGATCTGCTGCTTTCTTATTTACACTTAATTTAACAACATTTCAAATGGCTGCTTGTTCAGCTGAAAATTAGTTTTGCCTTCGGTTCGATCTTAATCGAGACATTAGTATGTCGAATATAATTTTTCTCGGAAAGTTATCGGAAATTTCTTACTTTGATCAGATTCGTTTGATTAAGACCCTCTTCGCCGATGACATTATATCATCGATCATCTTAATTACATCGATCCTAATCTTTACAAACACAGATATAATAGGATTTACTTTTAATAAAAATGACGCGATACATTGTAGAAGACAAACAGCTCTTAGATAAGTCAATTATTACATTCGTAATCTAGACAATTGAAATCATCAATTTCAGTTTGTTAAAGACTCCATTCTGTACGACGAAATCCAGCAAGAAGTCGAAGCGACAAGAAAGAAGAAAAAATAAATCATCGATTAAGAAGTTTAGAAGGTTATAGTGAAACAATTAAGAAAATTAATTTTCCAGTGTGAAATATCTTTGTTATCGAGTATTCACGCGTATTGGTAGTAAGATTGAAGATCAACCGAAGCCTACGTGGATTTTCCTCTTTTGTCGCGGCTCAAAAAGCAGAAGCTCCGATTGAACGGGAGGGCATTGCAATAAAAAAAAAAAGTGGAAAATACCTCGGAAAGATCATGTATCGAGCAAACAACAATCGCGAAAGAATTAAGGATGCGATTCACAGTAAACGCTGGACGGAAAGCTGATAATCTTCTGCTTGAAAAATAAAAGCCGATCAATCGGTCGAGCTGTCGTTATCGCGTATCTCGCGTAATCTTACAGATATTTTCAGTAACAGTTAAAAAAAAAAAAAAAAAAGAATTTACTAAGAACCCGTGACACCGAGCAAGCGAAAACAAAAACAGCTGTTTTAATTCAACGAATTCGATGCCAAAATAAATCTTCAATCAGGTTAATCATCGCCAGATGCGAATCATCGGTTGCGAATCGTATCAAGTAAATGAACTGTCCAGAACAGCTATGTAAATACAAGAAAAAAATAATATTTCGAATGTTACGTGTTCATTTGTCACATTCTTGCAAAGAAATAAAATGGTTGAACTCGAAGATGGTATCCCGCTGGGGGTAGCCATCCACATGTTATTTAGCAATTGAGTTAGAAAAATTTACCAAATTTCCAGCTGAACAAATTGTAAAGTACAAATTAAATAATAATAAAAAACAACTTTCTTGCAACGAATGAACTCACGGGAGTAACTTGTTTCGTTTGAGAAGTTCGAAAATAGAAGCGGATTTTTATGCGATTATGCGGAACTTGAAGATACGAAAATACGCAGAAAATATATAAAATATTCCAAATAAAATATCACAGTTTGCGATAGATGAAACAAGTTTCCATGCGAAACTATTTTACTCGTAGCCATAAAAATATAAAACTGTACAAACATACGCAGTCCGTCAATTAAATACTATCCATATAATTAAATTGAGAAACTTCGCGCTTCTTGTATCATATAAATAACATCCTACTTCATAAATTATCAAGCAATTGATAAATAAGATAAATGCATTTACTTTCTGTAAAATTGTCCTTGAATTGCAGCGTGTTCTCCTTTAAAAATCAATTACTGAGAAATTTATCCCTGTCACTAATAAATAATATTATCAAAAATAAGATAGTTCTACTAAAAAAAAAAAAAAAAAAAAAAAAACTGTGATCCTAAAGGATATGATAATGGACAAAAAAGAATTTTCCTATAGCTCAATAAAAATTCAATCTTGAAAGGGTCGATCGAACGTGAGTCATCGAACAGCTTGAAAACGAATTAGCTTGCTACACAATGTGTACCGTAATAAGAAATCCCTTAACTTCTTTCCTGTCGAATTTTCATGTTGGGTCATAGACACCTTATAAATTATAATAGCATCACGCGTCCGTTTCAACATAGAATTT
The DNA here is from genome assembly GCA_905333015.3 of Bombus campestris. Lineage (NCBI taxonomy): Eukaryota > Metazoa > Arthropoda > Insecta > Hymenoptera > Apidae > Bombus > Bombus campestris. The sequence continues at coordinate 1,118,230 of HG995132.1, read as the reverse complement.
GACGTGTTTCCTCGCACAGGTTTACACACGTTCACCATTCAGGGTCTTCCCCTTATTTGTCTAACGCCATTTATCGAATTCGCTGTGTCGATTCGTACAACGTAAACACACATCGACATGCGTACGTTGTATCATAAATAAGAAAGCGTTGTTTGTACGCGCTAAGCTTACAAACGTACAAAACGTTATGCGTATTTTTTTTCATCAAATGCGGAATAAATTATTAAAAATATATTATTAGATGTAGATACTGTTAACTGTTTCATTTTCACGGTAGTCGTGTGGCTTTACATATATTTGGAATTGTAAAGCAGAACGATACTTATCGTAGAATTATATGTAGATGGCACCATTTTGAAATAACTTTTACAAGTTTTTAAATATCATAGTGTTTGCTGTACGTTTTCCAATAGCCAAAATATTTGCAGTCGAATAGTTGGTGGCTTATAAATAATTTAGATACGAAAGTAGGATGTTAATAGACGTATATCTATTTGAAGGTCCCAATTTGTTGATTCTAATTTTATTTCCACTAATTTACTATGCGACTATTCACTATCAATAGCTTACCGATCAACCTGATTCTTGGTTATTACGATTTTATATTTCTCAGCATCGACGAGCTGACAGTTGTTTGAAATCTGATAAAATCGCAAAACTCGAAAGTCGTTGAGGTGGTAGAAAGTTCGAAAATTCGTCTAATCCGTCGAAAATCTTAAGTACGTGCAAATAAAAGATTACAGTAGCAAACATCGAAGTTCAGAGTATTTCAGAACGTCGCTCTTAATCATCGAAAAGTATTTAATCCAACTAATACATGCCGTTAGTGTGCGACTAAAAAAGAGATGGAAAAATCGCTATAGCCTGAAGAGGATTATACAAATACGTTGATTCATCTTTGTTTATTCTATATTTAATATTTCCCACGTTTAATCGATAAGTTCATGATCGAACGAACAACTGTATGTTTATTTATTTATCCCATCTACGATCTTTTACGGTCACCAGCAATCGTGAATAACAAAATACGTAAGAAGAATATAGAAAAAGAAAATCAAGTGTAAAATACGATAAAACGAGATATAAAGATAAATTATGGAATCCATACAATTATATAGTTCATATTCCATGACAATCTCGAAACGTGTATAATGTAACCTTTTCACGAATGAAAGAAGTAAAAGCAAAGCTAATCGTATATTAAGTTAAGCGAGTATTACAAAGAGAGAGAGAAAAAGAAAATCAATTTCGAGATGTTTCTTCGTAGCAATCAACTAGCACGCGCTCGTGCTTCTGAGTTATACTAATTCCCCTGATGCAGTCGGATTTAACCGATGATTATTGCAGGGGGATTACCGGATCCAAATACTCGACGATAACGTATTCACACGCGTGCATTTCGATACAAGTGAATCACGTGTCGTGACTCAGTACTCGCGAATGTTTCCCAGCAGATGCGAATTCGTATCCAGAACCTGTTCTTTTATCATTCCAGCTTCTGTTCGAGTAACTTCGTAAAACCTCTTTTTCCTTAGGACACGAACATCATTCTTGTGAACAACTTGCCAGAAACAGGATGTACTTAAATTCGACTTAAACTGCTCATTCTATCTAAAATAATAAAAAAAGGAAAAAGAATACGTCTTCCTCTCCCTCTTTCCTTTTTTTTTTTCTTCTTTTATTAACAGTAAAACTACCGCGCCAGTCAGATTGACTGGTTTTACAATTTCATTTTAAAATTCCTACTTCATTTTATATTTTCTTCCGCAATGATGTAATGACTTTAGCAACGATAACTAAAAGAATAATATAATGAATTTTATTTTGTTTTTTATGTATTCAAACTGAAAATAATTTCGTAGCAAGGCTACTTACAGTCTGTCACACAAGAGCGTGTCTGCGATATCTGCGAAACCTGACACCTAATCAGAATGAGATAAAAAGAATGTAAACAAACGAAAACTTCTCTAATACGCGTTGCTGAATACCTTTCAGTTTCATTTGAAACAGTGAAAGGAACAGAGCTTTTTAATATGAGTGCCGCGTACGCGAAACGATTTGAAGCAGTATTCTTGTGTTGCCACCCAAAAGGGCCAAAATTGAGTTTCCCGAGTGCTGCTAAATATATGCACAAGTCGGTACAGTTTGTTAAGAAGTGGGTAGACCGATATAAGGAGACAAAAAATGTCGACGACTTCCAAAATCGGGGGTTAAAGAGGAAGACCGATATCCGACGAGACAAAATGATTCTCCGGCTTTTCGAGAAGAATCCGACTCTCTCATTACGGAAAGGTCAAGTATTTTTGGCTAAAAAGGGTATAAATATCAGTATAATGACACTGAAACGGCGTTTAGACGAATTTGGTGTTAAGTGGCAAAGTACATTGTTAAAACCGATGCTTTCAAAAAAGCACGTCGAAAATCGTCTGGCATGGGCGAATGAAAACAGAGATCGTGATTGTACTTCCTTGGCCATCGCAGTCCCCTGATGCAAACCCTATCGAAAATGTGTGGTCCCTAATGAAATGCAAGCTGAGAGGAAGACGTATCACAAAAATAAGAACACTTGTACATCACATTCGAAAGATATGGAGGTCGTTACCAGAATCCTACGCTCAAAAATTAGTCGAGAGTATGCCGAAACGATGTCAAGCTATAATCGCTAATGGAGGAGATTGGACACCCTACTAAGTAATAGCGTATTAGTGTTTTAGATGTAGATTCAATTCATATAAATTTTTTTACAAATATATAAATATTTACAGAAATATCGCAGACACGCTCTTGTGTGACAGACTGTATATCAATACCAGTCGAAATGAATGATACTTATCAAAGTGTAAAAGGGTGCTGCAATCTGTTTATCGAACTCCAATTAACCAGTTTCCTCGTTTTGCACAACTTGTCACACGTTTTTTTAAATTTTTACCACGTATCATTCGATATGATGATATCAGTTATCAGGAAAATTCCGGATCGATCGCTAGACGCTAACACTAGAAATACCACAACAGTCAGATTGACTAGTTTTACAATTTTATTTTAAAATTCCTATTTCATGTTATATTTTTTCCTCAACGATAACTAAAAGAACAATATAATGAATTTTATTTTGTTTTTTATGTATTCAAACTGAAAATAATTTCGTAGCAAGGCTACTTATATCAATACCAGTCGAAATGAATGGTACTTATCAAAGTGTAAAAGGGTGCTGCAATCTGTTTATCGAACTCCAATTAACCAGTTTCCTCGTTTTGCACAACTTGTCACACGTTTTTTTAAATTTTTACCACGTATCATTCGATATGATGATATCAGTTATCAGGAAAATTCCGGATCGATCGCTAGATGTTAATGTCACACACTTAAGAAGACCACCAGCTCAGTAACCAGATCGACCGAACACCCCGCATGCCGCATCTGTTGAAACAATAACAAGGCCTCCTCCAAAGGGACTAGACCCTCGGTAGAAGGACCTTCCAAAAACCAGCGCTAAGACAGTCCGTTGTAGCATCTCGAGTCAGTCTGTCCTGACATTCCGAACCACACTATTGTAACCGTCACTCTATATTGGATTTCTGCGATAAATCTTATTGTCGCATACGAAGTTCTAGTTTCTTCATCCCATTCGTGAAAGAATCATTTCGTTCGAACCGCGACGCGAGGAAATCACCGGCGATCCGTTAATTTCGCGATCTCTTGTGTCTCCGACGTGACACTAACACTAGAAATACCACAGTAATCAAAATGACTGGTTCTACAATTTTATAAATGTGTGAACCCTTTTTTTTAGGGATGCTAGAAGGATTAATAATACCAAAAATGTACTACATAACATGGAATTGCTTCTGTAAGAAAGTAATAAATCAATAAGTATAAAAATATTCTATTATTAGGTATTTTTTAAATACCAGTCATTTTCACTGGTTGTGGGAGAAATAGCTTTATGCTAACTATCGATAGTTCTAGTGTTAGTCTCTAACCAGCGTATTACGAGCGAGATTATTTACAAACAAGCTATAAATAAAAAATTAATCATCAAAGAGCTGGTTCAATAAAATTAATCTGACAGTTTCAGAATAAAAAAGGAAAACCTAACAATTTCACAGAAAGCGAATAACGTGTTATTCCTTTTCTTTTCTTCTTTTTTTTTTTTTTTCTTGTTCTTTTGTTGAGAGTTTTACCTTCTTCGAGGAGAATTCTCTTTTTTCTTTCGAAGAAGAAATCCAGAATCCAGACTTCCTTCGATTTTTCTCCATTCGAAAGAAAGCGACACTTCTCAACAAATATCCTTCAATTTCATCCTTTATATTCGCGAAATTCAATTCGATTCTACGCAGAGCCGAGAAACTGATTAAACGGATTAAACAGAAACGCGAAATCCGTATTCGAATTCAAACTAATGTTGCCGCTTAAAATTAAAAGGAAAATGTAGGGAATAACATTGCAACGGTCTATTCTAAACGTTTCAATTGAACCATTACGCCAATTGTTGATCGTTGACTGTTCATTTCAATTGCGATCGACGATTGTCGTTTCGCTTCCTACCAAGTCCTCTCATTATATAATTCGCCGCATTTCGTCTTGTCTCCATGCGTTGTGTGTTATATCGTGTCCGAAAAGAATCGATGGAAAAAAGGCGAACTGAGAGAAACGAGAGAAAGAGAGGAGGAGAAAGGGGCGAGGGAGAGAGGAAGAGGAAAGAAAGTGGCCGTTGTTCAACCTCGTTTTCGCTCGGTACTTCTGCGTAAAGGTATCTCGACGGCGGAGAACAGCAGAGAGAAAAGACAAAAAGAAAAGTACCACGAACGCGATTTTTCCACGGTGCCACTTCCAACGAATGATTTCTCGTATAATGGAATGTCAAGTTGCATACGACAACAAAAAAAAAAAGAAAAAGAGAAATAAAATAAAGCCACTAGGAAAAATAGTTGTGCACTGCATTGCCAGAGAACAAGCAAGACATTGTTTTTTTGTCCGTTCTCTCTCTTTTTTTTTCCCAGTTTCTCTGTTCTCCTTCCTGTGCTCTTCTAGTCTTTTTGTGGAAGAACGCAACGTCTTGTGGACTGTAAAAAGCATAACGATAAGATGGAGAGGTTAAAGTATTGGGAATATAAAGTGGCTTGTTAAGTGAAGTGGAAAAGATACTCGAAGACGCAAAGTATGCAACGCGCGTTGGTATGTGGATAAATGATCGTTTGTAGTTATTGGGGACGACTGAGGGGATAAGTGGTCGAAGTTTATCACGAGAGTTCGGGGAAATAAAGCGGAAAACCGGTTGCCGTAATATTCTTCGTGCGCTCTAATTCTGGAGCTTTTTTGGGGGCGCCGAGTCTCGGAAGAGAAATGACATGTGAATATCCAGCTCTGGAAATTTCAGAATTTTTCTAGAATTTCTACGTTCTTGAATATTCAAATTCTCAAACGGTGAAACTTTCGGGCGTTCAAGTTTTCCAATCTTGCAATGTCCATAATTTGTTAATTCCTCAACTTGCAAACGCGTGAATATGCGCCGGTCTTCGAATATTTCAATTTCCAAAATTTGAAAAGTCACAAGTATTCTCAAATCTGCAAACTTTCGTCTTCTACCGATCTGTGCTCCAAATGTCCTACACCTGAGTGCTTCCAGTTTCAGACATAAATCAAATATACTGGCCAGCTTTCACTTTATTCGAAGCCCCTTTGCCATTTCTCATTCCTTCGTCTCGCTGATTCGTTCACAACGCCACGATGCACCGAAAAGAGCGCGATAATAACGGACAAATCAGTGTGCGTCGCTGTCGCAATTAAAATCCCATTTACCTGGAATTAAAACAGAAGGATCGCCTGTATAAAAAGCATCTCGAGCTTCCTGTATCCTTGTTCCAGTATCAAAGCGATTATTCTTCCACGGAAGCACTGTTGCATTGTGTTCGTCAACGATATATGTATGCCGAATTATTAACGTGCCCTAAATTCTTTGCTAATTATTATCGACCGATTGTTAATAAAAAAAAAAAAAAACAATGGCAGGAAAACCGAACAAGATGTAAAAGGGGAAAGTGTTGGTAACTTTCTTAAGCTTCGTAACCGTTTGATTAATACACGATAGTAATCATTGCCATGAGAAGTTTCAACGACTTCAGCATTTTAAAATTAACCCCTGAATGTGTTACGTGTGGCGAGAGTGGAAATATTTTTGATCGATTTAACGACAGATTTACTTGCCCAACATATGTGGCGTGGCGACTATGATGTTGCATTTCGAAACGAAAATTCAATCTTTCGTAACAGGGTGCACTATTTTTGAATAGTGTATTCAACATCGGATGAAATAGCGGGTGAAAAATCGGGATTTTAATGGAGGAACTGTTAAGTTAATATATGAACTGTTCGAATTTTTAGAGAAACTTAGAATACGAGGAGATTAGAGAAGGTTGGAATTTGAGAATCTTAGAGTCGTAGCAGCTTAACATTTTAGCTAAGAAGTTTAGAATTGTAGAATTTCTATATTTTGGAATAATCGAACCCCGAAATTCTAGAATTTTTGTGCACAGGATTTTAGGAATCTTCGAATCAGAAAATTTGTGAATTTCAGAACCTTTAGAATCTTGGGATTTTCGAACGCTGAAATTTTAGAATTTTGGTCCTCAGGATTTTGGGAATATTGGAATCTGAACTTTTGAGAATCTCAGAATCTTTAGAATCTTCGAATCTGAAAATTGGTGAATCTTAGAATTTTTGGAGTTTTCGAATCTTAAAATTTTGGAATTTTAGTATCTTGGAATCTTAGAATCTGAAAATTTGAGAATCTCAGAATCTTTAAAATCTTAGAATCTTAAAATTTTAGAATTTTAGTATCTTGGAATCTTACAGTCTGAAAATTTGAGAATCTCAGAATCTTTAAAATCTTAGAATCTTAAAATTTTAGAATTTTAGTATCTTGGAATCTTAGAATCTGAAAATTTGAGAATCTCAGAATCTTTAAAATCTTAGAATCTTAAAATTTTAGAATTTTAGTATCTTGGAATCTTAGAATCTGAAAATTTGAGAATCTCAGAATCTTTAAAATCTTAGAATCTTAAAATTTTAGAATTTTAGTATCTTGGAATCTTAGAATCTGAAGATTTGTGAATCTCAGAACCTTTAGAATCTTAGAATCTTAAAATTTTAGAATTTTAGTATCTTGGAATCTTAGAATCTGAAGATTTGTGAATCTCAGAACCTTTAGAATCTTCGAATCTTAAAATTTTAGAATTTTAGTATCTTGGAATCTTAGAATCTGAAAATTTTAGAATTTTAGAATCCTAGAATCTTAAGATCTTATACAGAAATATATCTTTTATTTATTACAGTATACTTTAAATTCGAATGACTGCTCGTAAAGTATGATATATGAATAAAGACTTGCTTTTCCATACGCGTTTCATTTTAATTCCTTTGATATAACTTTTACGTTGTAGCTAATATCTCCACTGTCAAAATACCTTATCAGATAGCTACGTTCTTTCTAAATATATTTACCAAAATATATTTACCTCAGTTTATCAATGAGTTTCGAAACCTACAGAATCACCTGGTTTACGTGCAAATACCATTTAACAGCGAAAAGCAGTTACTCGAAAGGATCGAGGTCAGACTCGACTCTTGTTCAAATCAAACCTGTGAACCGTTCTAATAAAAATGAGAAGAGAAAAAGAATCGCGCTTGCGATGTTAAATTTACATCACAAGCCACGCACTTCTCGTTAAATAACAGTAACGTTTCCATGAAAATTCATAAAAAATCCTGTCAAGTTTGTTTGCAGTTTCACGCCGCTATTTCTAAAGAATCGCCGCCGCTCGTCAAAGACGAATTTCACTCGACGAGCTTGGCGTCTGGAAACTTTCTTTATGTGCATACGAACGCAGAATCTCTCTTTCCTCTTTCATTCGCACAACTCGATAAAAACGCAAATTTAAGCTACTATAATCTTCTGTAACTTAGAAGCTACTCGTTTCTTTACAATGTTGACCAACAAATTTCCGAGACTCTTTTCTTCTATCAGAAAATTATATCAGATTGTCCGAAAAGTTTCTTTCGTTTTATAAGGAAATAATAGGCGCACAATGTCTTTTGTTTTATATTAGTTTATTGAATTATGCACGAACATAGTAATAGAAATATAACGAAATGGATCATACCTAATTCAATAAAATAATATAAAACAGAAATTGTTGTTCATCTATTATCACCTTATGAAAGGAAAGAAACATTTCGGACAACCTAATAGTTGCAGGTACTCAGATATATCGAGTTTTGTTAATTTCATTATTAAACTTAAAAATATCGCTGCAAATATCGAAAGTAATTTCAGTTGCATATGAATCTTTGATTAAAGAAATATTCAAAGTGGCAGGACATTAATACGTTCTTGTTTCACTGCATCGAATATACGTAACAATTTTTTTTTTGTTATTATTTAATTTGTACTTTACAATTTGTTCAGCTGGATATTTGATAAATACGTAACAATTTACGAAATTTCTCTCCAATGTAGTGTGCATCGTTTAAATTTTACTTCGTTTGTTGACTATTGTAGCACGCTAGTTTCCGTTTCAAACGTGTCCATGTGTTTTATCAGCGTTCGTATACGACGTACTCTTTCCTCTATTCCACCAATTAAATTCCGATTACAGGAATTTAATAGGAAACTAACAGCGTTTCAATTACCGAAACAAATCACGGCGTAACTAAAAAGCTGAGAAGTGGCGCGAATGCGACAGAATTAGGAAAAATACGCGGTGCCGAGGAAGCCAGAATCACAGTCATTAGAAAACAGAAACCTGAAAATTTTCCGAATCGCGTACACTCGCCCAATGCTGACAACAGCAGAGAAACTTTAAATACACCAACGCAATAAAATGATTTCACAGCGATAAACGCGACAATTATTGACGACTTTATGCAAATGGAAGTGACGAACGAAAATGATAACGAAGAGATAGCTGTTCACAGAAAAGCATTCGTGGCATTGGAAAATGAAGTTCGATGGTTGGAAGTACAAAAAGAATGCAACTGAATGTAAGTTACGTGGAAAGAATTACGTGACGTAGCAGCCAAAAACATACAGCCACAAATATTTAAAGAAACTATCGATTAATCCTAATCTGTATTTGAGTAAATGAAACCTCATATGGGGAAAGCGATTATTTTCTCATCCGAAAATTCCATTCCAAACAGTTTTGTCTTCCAATTAAAACGCAGGCTCTGCTGTACCTGACTAATTGACCTACAATGTAACACGATAATAATTTATTTGCCTTTCGAATGGAAGCGTAGAATCCCAATCAATTAGAATTATTTCTCTTCCAAGCAAACATAATTTTCATTATGGAAGATTAATCGTCGCGCCCCAATGTCAAAGCGATTCTAATTTGCGAGTCGCGTGAATGAAACGGGAGAACACGTTCGGAACGTTGCACTGGCTCAGCAGGATATTTGCATCGCCAAACAATTATGCTCTTATAATTACAAATAGAATGAAACCCGTGCTACCTAATGAATATTCAAGTCGATTATCCTGTGCAGAACGTTTAAACTGAGAAAAACGAACGTCGTTTAAGCGACCAACTTCTGACATTGTGAAAAGATTTTTTTTCTTTTTTTTTTATACTTTGATTAACTCTATACGAAGAATATTCTGATTATAACATCGTAAAAAATCCTATACGGTTTAATTTCTCGAAATTCTGCTGTTAATTTCGCGAATTAACGTGCATGAATCTTTCATGAACCTTCTGATTCGAAGGTAAAATCGATGAATTTTTTGTTTCAGAAATTTCTCTTCGAACATCTATCGATATCTTTAAATATCCGCGTTATTACAAGCCTGAATATTTAAATCGTTAACAAACACGAAAACAATGTCGATCAGTGTTACAGATCTGTTGCTTCGATCGAAACTAACGATACTATGTTATACAAATGAAAAGGCCATTGTCTAGACACGTTGGATTTAACACGTTAAGTACACGCGTTAAATCCAGAAACGTGTATTATTGAAACTATCGCGACGAACGAGTGAAGGAAGTGTCAGATCGAGATCTCTAATTAACTATTTAAAATAGACATGCCTAATTAACAACTTGCGGTAGTGCGCGTAAATGGAAAACAGCTGTTCATGTCCGATCCATAATCGGCCAATAAGGTCGATCGGTTGCACGAGTTGCAGGAATTTTAAAATATCGAACACACCTTCCCGGATGTCGATAAATATCGTCAGGTTGCCACTGAACACGATGAACTTCAACCCATCCATCTTAAACCTTTCTTCCTTGCAATTATCTTACTTCGCCAAAACTTCGGCAAAGCAACTTTACAGAATGACGTTGCGTTAAGACTGTATATCCCAATATGTATTTTCTCCATACTAACACTAGAACTACCACATCGGTCAAATTCACTGGTTTTACAATTTTATTTTAAAATTCCTACTTCATGTTATATTTTTTTCCGCAACGATAACTAAAAGAATAATATAATGAATTTTATTGTGTTTTTCATGTATTCGAACTGAAAATAATTTTGTGTCAAAGCTACTTACATATACCAATACCAGTCGAAATGTCTGGTACTTGTCAAAGTGTGAAAGGGTGCTGCAATCTGTTTATTACACCCCAATTAACCAGTTTCCTCGTTTTGCACAACCTGTCACACGTTTTTTAAATTTTTACTGCGTATCATTCGATATGATGATATCAGTTATCAGGAAAATTCCGGATCGATCGCTAGACGCTAACACTAGAAATACCACATCGGTCAAATTCACTGGTTTTACAATTTTGTTTTAAAATTCCTACTTCATGTTATATTTTTTTCCGCAACGATAACTAAAAGAATAATATAATGAATTTTATTGTGTTTTTCATGTATTCGAACTGAAAATAATTTCGTAGCAAGGCTACTTATACCAATGCCAGTCGAAATGACTGGTTCGTCACGCTGGGGAGGGTCTGGGTCCCCCCTGGGACTTGCTTATTTACTTAGTCTTTTTGATACACTTGGGAACCGTAAAGCTTCTGGCTTAAAAAGATCGTATATTTCGAATTTCTTTATTTGTTCATTATCCATTTGATCCTTCTACTATTAATGGAACCATGATTTTTCTAACATCAAAACTTTCTATATTTTTCGAATTTTCCTACCCTTCTTTATCTTTTCTTATTTAGTTAACCCATGCGGTACACGCAGAATAATAAAGTTTCCAACACTAAATTTTGTTTTTACTTATCTTACTTAAATTATCTACTTATCTACTATGTTATCTACTTAACACTAGAACTACCACAACAGTCAAATTGACTAGTTTTACAATTTTATTTTAAAATTCTTACTTCATATTATATTTTTGCCCGCAATGATGTAATGACTTTCATAACTAACAGAATAATATAATGAATTTTATTTTGTTTTTCATGTATTCGAATTGAAAATAATTTTGTATCAAAGCTACTTATACCAATACCAGTCGAAATGTCTGGTACTTGTCGAAGTGTAAAAAGGTCCTGCAATCTGTTTATCGAACCCCAATTAACCAGTTTCCTCGTTTTGCACAACTTTCCACACGTTTTTTAAATTTTTATTGCGTATCATTCGATATGATGATATCAGTTATCAGGAAAATTCTGGATCGATCGCTAGACGCTAACACTAGAAATACCACAACAGTCAAAATGACTGGTTTTTCAGTTTTATAAATGTGTCGACCCTCATTTAGGGATCCCAGATGGGCCAATAATATCAAAAATGTACTACACAACATGGAATTGCTTCTGTAAGAAAGTAATAAATCAATAAATATAAAAATATTTTATTATTGCGTATTTTTAAAGACCAGTCATTTTCACTGGTTTTGGTAGAAATAGCTTCGTGCTAGGTATCGGTAGTTCAAGTGCTAATCGATCGCCGCTATGTTTCGCTACCGGAGAAAGCTCGAAAAAGTTCCAGAACGCTTCCTTCGAGACATATCAAAGTTCGATGGCTGAGCGATGCACTTTGATCTGAATTCATCAACAGAATTTACACTAATTATAGGATACTAATTATGCACGAGACAATAACGAAACTTGTTCATTTCTCGTTCAAGTCACAGGGGTCTTTGAAAAAACAGGGTCGAAAAAAGCCGAACAGCGCGACGAGAAACAAACGGTGCAATAGCGCTCGTTATATTTGTTATTTTATAAAATACATCTATATTATTATATATGCGTATTATTAATTTATAAATATTTCAAGTTTTGTTGAATAAAAATCATCGAGAAGATAACAATGACATACGAAATACCGTCAGTCGTCTAAAATGTAAACAGCGCGGTCGCGCCGCTTGCGACTCAAATGGTAAATTCATCTTTCTAATTTTTCTGTTTAAAATAAAAGCAAACTCGATGTAGTTTTATTGATATAAATATGCAACGGACGAAAGAAGATAAGTCGATGTCACTGAATAAGCAAATACGTTACAGGTTCTATCGCGTTTGGTTTGGTCCTGTTTTATGGTCCGCAAGAATCTCTCACAGCGACATTGGTAAAAGTTTTATTCGATAAAGATTGAGAATAAAAAGGTTCCTGTTACGTCGACCGACTCTACTATAAGCCGTATTCCTAACCGTCACACGCGGTACTACAATGTCGCGAACAGTTCGTCTTACGGACCGGCACAATGTATACAATGTAGTAGCAAACAAGCAGGTTTTTTCAGAACGCAATTGGTCGCGATATCGTGTCGACTCGTCGCCATGGCTGTAACGAAGGAAGGATCGATATTTAACACGGTACAATACTGCACAAACGATATACGTACAGTCGATTACGAAAGTCTACGCGTCCACGGAAATAAAATTCCAGGAAATTTTGTTAAAAAGTAGCATGTAACGAACGTTGCGACGTGCGTTTCTCGAAACGTTTTGCGTTTATCGGTCGATAACATAAATAAGTTCGGTCAGACAAAGAAAACTATCGAGTTCGACTTACTTATGTTACAACGCCAATAATCATCGACACGTTCGTTATCCATCACAATGCAAATCGCCGTAAAAATTCCTTCACGAACAAGAAACAAAGATGAAACGGCTGAACGAAAACAAGAAAACGTTTATTCATTTCGCGATTTAACGCCGCTCGTACGTCTTCTTCGATTTTATCGACACCCGAGCAAATCCTGTTTCCGATCGTTTCTGGCTTTTTCCGCTCGTGATGTCCGCCGTTCTTTCTCTTTGCGTCTGTCGTTCACTTTGTCATTTTCTTTTTGCTTCCTTTATTTTCCTTTTTTTCTTTTCTTTTCTTTTTTTTTTGTTGTCGCCAGGGAAAAATGGTAAACGCGCAGGGTAAATTCGTGATAATTGCAAAAGAGAGGACGCGCGCGTCTGTTTGCGCGTGAAACGCAACAAGGGGAGGAATTTCGACGAGGCGCGCGCTGGTGAAATTTCACGCTCGAAAATTTCGGAGCTCGTGTGTTCAGGTAAAACTAAAGTCGCATCGCGTTTCGATGTCAGAGCGTTTGCCTGTCTGTCGATAGCCCGTTTGGGTGAAAATTTTGCGTGAAAAAGTTTGATATCGCGTAACTGTATTTCGTTACATATTTACACAATTCTATACTAATCTTGCAAATGCCTCTGTTTCTATTCATTTCCTTCTGTATTTATTTAGATGATTAGACAAAGACTCTTAATATTTTGTCTTTTATCGGAATCGTACAGATCTTGCAATTAACAACGAGTCGCCAGTTTATTAATAGATCGCCATTCGATCGATAATTTCAATTGAAATGTAACTGGCAATATACACGATGGGAGATGCTATCTGGATTATAAAGTAGCATTGCCCGAAGGAAGCGGCTTAAAGTAGGGAAGAACAACACGCGACAAGACACGTTCCAAGCGAAACTATGAAATTACAGTCTGTCACACAAGAGCGTGTCTGCGATATCTGCGAAACCTGACACCTAATCAGAATGAGATAAAAAAAATGTAAACAAACGAAAACTTCTCTAATACGCGTTGCTGAATACCTTTCAGTTTCATTTGAAACAGTGAAAGGAACAGAGCTTTTTAATATGAGTGCCGCGTACGCGAAACGTGGAAAATCGTCTGGCATGGGCGAATGAAAACAGAGATCGTGATTGGAGTAATATAATATTCACTGATGAATCTTCGTTTTGGGCATGGTGTCCTATTAGGCGTGCTTGGACTATCCATGGAAGAAGGATGATTCAAAGAAGTGTAAAACACCCTATAAAAGTGCATGTTTGGGGTTGCTTTAACGCACGCGGTTTTGGGACTTTGTGCGTCTTTACAGACAATCTGAATGCACAAAAGATGGTGAAATTGTACCAAAGGGGACTTCTCACATCCGTGAAACGTTGGTTCAACCAAACCGAGGACCAATGGATATTGCAAGAAGACAACGACCCTAAACATCGAAGTCGCATCTGCACCCAATGGAAAGCGAAAAACGCCATCACAGTACTTCCTTGGCCATCGCAGTCCCCTGATGCAAACCCTATCGAAAATGTGTGGTCCCTAATGAAATGCAAGCTGAGAGGAAGACGTATCACAAAAATAAGAACACTTGTACATCACATTCGAAAGATATGGAGGTCGTTACCAGAATCCTACGCTCAAAAATTAGTCGAGAGTATGCCGAAACGATGTCAAGCTATAATCGCTAATGGAGGAGATTGGACACCCTACTAAGTAATAGCGTATTAGTGTTTTAGATGTAGATTCAATTCATATAAATTTTTTTACAAATATATAAATATTTACAGAAATATCGCAGACACGCTCTTGTGTGACAGACTGTATACTTTTCTTTGCAGCTTCGTCTCTTTACGTATCGCAGTTACGAAAGAAGAATACTTTTGTACAACGAAACTGTCTTGCTATTGTTAATACCGACTATGCAATATCATGCAATAATATCAACGTCTCTCACAGCGAAGTATCTCAGTTTCACAGTTTTCAAGTATCACAGTTTCAAGCTGATGGCTACTGGTAATTCAACGCCACTTACGGTATCTACACAAGCGACTATAAACAACAACAATAATTTCGCGATAACCTGCTGCAATATTACTAATTGCAGGATTACGACGTTGGAAAATCGACTCTTGTTAACGCTTAGAATTATAAAATTGCAAAATTACCAACTAGAAATGTATAATAAACATACAAACTTTTATCATGGTTGTGTCACACGGATCGTCTTATCAGCAGGCCGAATTTCCGTTAACGTTTCGACAGTATTTTCCCGCATACTTACGTGACGGAAGTGGCTGTAGGCGTGCAAAGCATACGGGACACAAAGAGTTTACTCACCTGCAAACAGAGAAAAAAAAAAGACAATTCGATTAATTCGAGCTTCCCTTCGAGGATGCACGCGAAAAATTTGCTACGGTCAATCGGTTTCGCATGGGATGCGATTTCGCGACTCTCACGCTATACAATTCAACAATTTCGTATTTCTAACGACGCGGTACACGCGAGTGTACGATTAAACAGGAAACGACGAACGATTACGGTAACGTAGGAAGAGATTATGAAATTTATACTTGTAGGAAGAGAAGTAAATTATGGTGTAAAAATGTAAAGTGAAATAAAAGACGACGTTGAAGGTAAAATATAAGAAATATCGTTCTCTTTGTATTTTGCTGTTTTTTCTCACGACTCTTTCCTTTATCTTTGACCGGCAACATTTTTTACTCCATCGCATTCATAAAGTACGATATATCGGCAAAGTTCGGTTGTTGAGTCGTGCGGATAAAAGTTTCACGAAAAGAAAAAGAATGGGCTCGATAATATGTTAATTTATCATCGATAAATGCGGTGAAAAATTGTGCTTTTATATCTAGTCCGCAATTTGAACGTTAAGTGTGCTTTTAATGATAAAGATGTTATCAAGCGCGAATGTTAAATGAGTTCTGTGGAAGAAGGTGGTAGAAACTGCTTGATAAGGAGAAGCGGAAATATCTAATAAAAAAGACGAGAATTTTTCTTCTTGTGCTTCGCTTAAGGGAACAGTTCCTTGTGGCGCCGATTAAGCCAACGTTTCTTCTCCAGGCTTGTTTTATCGTCTGGCGTATAAAAGAAGAATTAGAAAGGGGTTGATTTTTACCGCACGATATATGAGGGATCGCGAATGGGCGGGAAACTCTGCTTCGTTTAGAAATAGCCTAATTATTCAAGCTGCTGAGCGGCGACGAAATTTGGAATTTCAGAAAAATAACGTGGAGAGCAGAAATCTTTTAATTACACTACGATGTAACACGTATGAAAATATGAACTGATAAATCATATGTTGTGCATAACATTTTTATTCTTTATAAATGTTCACTCACTCGTTATTGAATGTAGTAGAAATAATATACAAATATATTTTTGCACAATGATTTTCAGTTTTTATAATAAAAGCCCATGTTCAAGTTAGTAGACTGAACCAGAGAGAAGGGAACTTTTAATTAATAAAATAATATAAAGACATAAACCAACAAATCATATTCTGTGTACAATGTTGTAATTGTTTATAAATGTTCAATCGCTCGTTGTTTAATGTCTTGGAAGCAATACACGCCTACCTTCTTGTACAATGATTTTGTGTTCATATAATTAGAATTCACGTTCAAATAAACAGGTTCGAGCAGAGAGAAATTTTTTAATTCGACAGTAATCGAAATTTCGTAGCTGTCAAATAAACGTAGTTCTGCTGCAAGTTAAAAATAATTGAACAATGTGATTAAAACTTGTACAATATTCCTATTGTGCATCCCTGGTAACGAATTAGCGCACAAGACAGCAAAGCACGCGTTTACCTTACTTTTAATAAAACAAAACTTGCAAAAGTGCCTCCTAGGTATCTTTGAAATTTTTTCAAGAAATATTTCCAACTCAACCGAAGCTACGTGTGGAGCAAAACTCTGCAGCCTCGTATGCATTCGAAATCAACGAAAAATCTTTTCAACAAGGAGCCAGTTATCAGGAACCTCGATCGTCACGAACACCAAGTTGTATTAAACGGATTTGGAATTGATCGCATCAAACTCACACGGACATATCTAATCTGAGAATCTAACCCATCCACCAATCTGCCGTGTCTACAATTATCACTTTCATTTAAATTGCCCTGAATACGACTATCCTCGCGACAAATAGCTGGGACTAAAGGAACCTTAAGTGAAAATCTCTGTGCTAAAAGACAAGTTTGGAACGTTTTCTCCTTTTTGAAAGACGTACCGTCATTTAGCAAAATCTCACTGCTAAATTTCTTTCTCTTCATATTGCCGTCGCTAATTACTGCATACAGATGCAGTTGTTTTATGTATATAAAAAATATATATAAGAAATCCTTAAGGTAAATCAGAGTTTATTTTGGGAATAATTAAATTAAATGCAATAATAGTTAATAACAATTCTATTACAAATTTTACCTGGAAAGTCGAGAATCGATTTTCCAAGTCCTAAATTACCTTCTTCTCTCGTCATCTATTCTATTCAGCAAATGACTGTCGGTAAAACAAAGCAAAAGTAAAAATGTTGGTTGACGGGCAGTTTGAATTTTATAGAATTTACATACATACGTATAAAAGAATATTCTCTGAAACAACCTGACAAATATCAAATACAAAAGGAACGTATTATGTAGAGTAATGATTTTTTATCAATTTCTAAGCTGTATGGAAAACTGGAAAATTACATTTGCTGGTACTTGGTGATACCAACTTACATGGAACATCGTGGAACATCGTGAAAGATTGGCAACCGGACGATGTTTGACGATATTCGACAATGTTCGCAAACGCGACCAGACTACATGCAGCAATCACGTCGTCCCTCTATTGTTTTCTACCGACCTATCGAATAATACAACGCGTGTCTAGAATGCTGTCTGTCTGCTGGCGCTGTTCCCCTTGTTTCAAATGCCGCCGTTTCCACTGGCTTCAGATATGTGCACAGGCCATATCTTTGTTTTGTATGCCGGCCGGTAGACGCGTTCCGGAAAACAGAATTTTTCAGACTTCGAGGTAGGGACGGGATACGAGACGACGAACGAATGCAGATGGAAAAGTTGTTTCCGATTTTGTCCCGAACAAATGCGCTCCGTTTAATTCAGCTCGCAACGTTTCATGGCAAATTTTGAATAAAAATTTGGCCTCCTTCGAGTTTGTTGTATTGGCTAAAATGAGTATCTCGATCTTCGCGTCTTTTAAATTAGCCAAAGAAGAAGTATGGAGCGGGGAAGTAAGAGTTTACCATATTTCATTGGCCATCTAATGACAAAATCTGCAATCACTTAGTTGCCAACCCAATACGTAGTGTGAACCTTTGAAAAGAATGGCTTTTCTTCTGCGGTTTACCAAGGAATATAATTTTAAATGTATATGCGCAGGTTTCTATGCCTGATCAACTCTTGAGATCAAAATTATTCTGTTTGTAAGATGTTTATATGAATAATTATTATTGGTACGCAAAACTTGAAACGCGA
Source organism: Bombus campestris (assembly GCA_905333015.3). Taxonomy (NCBI): domain Eukaryota; kingdom Metazoa; phylum Arthropoda; class Insecta; order Hymenoptera; family Apidae; genus Bombus; species Bombus campestris. Next base: position 1,099,735 of record HG995132.1, on the reverse strand, counting down.
TTTTCACAGATTTATGGTTCTATAACATAGACTCTATAAAATATGACAGTCCATGGTATATTAAAATATGCTTGACCAATCGATTAAAAATTTTGTGTGTATCTTTGTCAGCACAAGTACCATATATACATATAGCCTGAATTCAATTTTCTTAATATCCTGGAAGATGAAAAATCTCAAGGAAGATCGATAATCAAACTTCATAGTGTCTGTCGTTTTTTTAATCATCGACATCTGTTTCTTCCGTTCTGGTACCTGTTATAGCAAGACTCATCCTAATTAAGAATCTCCCCCAGTTTTTTTTTATTTTTATTTTAGATCATTAAAACGGTCGTTATCATGGACACCATGAGACGAGGATGTGTTTTCGCAAACTGTATAAGTGGACACGTAGTGTCAGCGAATGTAACTTTTTCCCCAGAAAGAAAAGTAACAGATATTATTAAAATATGCATAAGCATAATCTGAAAATTGGACTGCCAAAAGCATTATATTTCCTTTGTAACAAAAAAAAAAAAAAAAAAAAAAATCACCTAAAGTAACTGGAAAAACGTGTTCCACGCTAGAACACTCCCAAGTCAAATGATGTTCCCACACACATAAACAGGAGTATACTTTTCCCATTTACAAAACTCACGATTACAGTTAGAGAACTGAACGATTCTTTCGAGAATTTCTCCTTCAAGGAAGACCCGAGAGAAGACAGCGTTTTATCTGTAGAAAGCTAATAAAACAGCTTTGCTTGGAACGTTTACAGCAGTCGATGGAACGTTGCTATAAAATTAAAAATGAAAAGCATTCGATGGAGTTTAGGATGTTTAAAAGACGTACGCATCTGGCATTCTTTGAGCAAGTGTAAAACTGAAATGATCCAAACGGTGCAGCGTCTGGAACGTTTCAAACAAGTGCGGAATTTTCCTAGATAGGCGCCTTGCAGTTTCTATTGTGGTAACGAGATTTTATTATCCTATAGTTTCTGTTATGCTGCAACAATTCTACGCAGTAGAATATTTCGATCCGAAATTTCCACCACTTGTTCCTTATCTATTTCTCTATCTGTTCTCGATCCTTCTCTTTTATACCGTTCGTTTTCTTTGTCCTTCTCCTTTTGTTTGTACAGATAATTCCTCGCCGTTATTCATCAGTTATAATCCATTTGGAGGAAATATAACGTAATTTCAATTAGCGTCTGATTAAACGAACTCCTGTGACTGTTGAATCCGCTTATCTGAGAATGCATTTCATCATCGCGGAATCATCATATCTCTGCTTCCGTAAGTGACAAGATGCACGTTCTTTTGAATTGTGCAATGTTATATTAGGTCGTCCGCAATGTTTCTTTCGTTTTATATTACTTTATCGAATTACGTATGATCAATTTTCTTCTATCAAAATAAAGATCACAACGTTCGACAGATTAGGTTTCTGGTTCGTACAAAGATGCATCGTTGTAAAAGACGTGTCTGTAAAAGAAAGACACTTTTCGAACAACCTAATATTAATAATGGAATACCTGTACATCTGTAGACAGCAATTCGATATAAAACTTACTACGAGGGACAGTTTAATGGATCGATACTGTGTAACAATTTATGACCGTAATCTTTCGCCCTGTTTTCGTTGCTAATAAATATTGGAAGAAAGATAGTCTTTTGATAGTAGAATTGAAGGGCTTGAAGCCTATGTTCCTCTGAATCGTACGATGTTACGTTAATAATAAAACACTTCGTCCTCTTCATCTATCGACAGCAATTCGATATAAAACCCACTATACGAGACGGTTTAAAGGATCAATAGAAAAACTGGCAAATTACGTAAAATATCCTAAATGGACATAGTTTCGTATAAAAGTTTACGATCGTCACTTTTCATCTCATTTTCGATGATAGAATCAAAGGGCCCGGGCAAGCGATAAAAAGGCAGAGTTCAAATGTTTCAGTCGTACTTTCGCACGAACGTCGTTCATCCTCGTGAACGTTAGCTGAGTATAAGCTCACAGCACGTTTTAAAAACCATTCGATTCCGATCAATTTCAAGTTGGTGCCGTTTTGTCGAATCACTGGAATGTAGAGCATGGTCTTCCCAATGTAGGAGCCACTTCAATTAGATAAATTTACGAGTGAACTCTCTCCTATTTATATCATGGCCAACCTAGTGCGATATATCTTGCAAGCTAATGCAATAATATATCGTGCCAGGGTAACCGACAATTCCTCGGACCGTTAGACAAAACATACAAAATTCCTACCGCGAGCGACGCGTCTGGCTGGCCTGAAATTTCAGAATTTCGCTGCCTTTTCGCCCGGTTTTCGTTTTCGCCGTTGGCCAGGTGTAAGGTGTAGCCCATATTCTGCTGCGTCGTAGGATCGACTTTTCTCATTGGCTTCCGGGAATTCTATTTATAACCGGGCACACCTGAATGAATGACTGAGCCTGTCTGCGGGCTTTCAAACAGGTTCCCATCGAGTTTTACGGGCGTCGCCTAATCATGCATGCAAGAAAGGCCAGGCTGTTGTTGGCCGGTGCTTTTGTCCATGGTCATCGAGCCTCCGAGACCAACCGAGCAACGTATCAACCTCGACAATTAAGGCATGGTATCCGCTGTTGAAATAACAGAGGAAGCCAGCGACGCATACTTTTTGCCCATTCTCACGTATCTTGCAGTTTTTCTCGTGTTTCTTCCCTAATTATTGCGTCAGCAGCTTCTCTTTCTCTTTATGGTATCATGTTGTTGGATGAGCAACTTGAACCTCTTCCGCGACAATACGATTAAACCGGATATTCGTTCCGTTCGATGACCTTCAGCTATTGATCGTGCAGTGGAGTTATTCCATTTACGTAGAAATTCTGTTGCTTCTGAAAGGAGAAAACCCAACCTCACCGACAACCCAATATCATCGAAATCTCGGTTCAATTTTATATATCACCGCACAGATTATTTCTTTCTTTTTTCTTTTTCTTGATTACGCGTACAGTGGGCCACGAAAGTATATACTTGAACTTTACAGCCGATGATGATTATACGTTTTGGAAACGGTTAACATATAAATTGGACGACTTATCAGTTTGAAAACGACGATTGCGTTGGTTTCTTGGAAGTGTCAGACGGACGTTCATATAGTTTCGAGTTGAAAGTAGACTACCGAAATGTCGTGTTTTGCGGCCAAGTTTTCAGGACAGAAATAACAATTAAAAAAAAAAAAAAAAAAAATCACATAAAAGCTCCGCTCCCCGGCGGCTTAAACCCAAACAATACACTAAAAAACAAAAAATGTAAAACTCCGACACATAATATACGTAGTATGACTGCGTCGTACCGTCGCGTATCGGTACTTTTGCCTAACCCACCTTATCAACACCTTCATAGTTTATTGTGAATAACATATACATGTAATACTCATCTTCTTGGTTCAATAAACGTTATATAAAAAATAAAAAAAAATAGTTTCGAGTTGCTCCTTGCAGGAACACCGAGATCGATGATATCAGTTTGTTGTTTCGTAGTAAACTGATGGCCATGAGTTTGGAATTGGAAAAGATGCTCATCATTATATTCGAGACTTTCGGCAGACGAATAATTTAGACGTGTCTTTTCCCAAATACTAAACATAATGGACTAAATATAATGGACGATATGTACGTTTTTTAACGACAGCAGACGAGGACGAAGAACAGAGTAAACTCGCACAGATTTTATGAAACACAAAGCTAAAATGCTTTTCGAAAATAACGCTCGAATTATGGTATCTGAAAATTCTGTGTAAATTCCAACGTTGCAACCGTAACAAAGTTAATGGCGGAAAAGTGATTTATACGAAATAAAGGGAAAGGATCTGAGTAATAATCGAAAGGTAATTTGTCTTTCAACGCGAAAGTGGCATCTCCGAGAATAATGATCTTTGCAGTTGGTCATCGATTTCTTGAAACATGTAACCAACGATCCTCGATGGGGAACAACCATGACTCGTTAATCTCGTGTAGGAATCAGGAGCTCAGTTGGCTATGAAATTTCGCGAATACACGCGATCGAACGATCAGCGACGGTTGCACAGTTGCAAGTTGTAGAACAAATGGCTCGATCGTCGATCCTCTGGCGTTTCTGTCGCGTTTCGGCCGATTCAAGATTAGAATTCGCGAATGGATGAGACGTGGGTGGCTTGGAACGCTCGTTAAATCTGAGAAAAACAGAATTGCAGATAGCGTTCTTCGTCAATGGGAAAGGTCGAACCTCTAAACCGAACTTCCACTGTTTTGCTTGGCTGCTTCTGGAAAATAAGATTTTCCCTGCGAATTTTAACGAGTCACCGGAACGATCCAACGAAACTGGAATATCCTTCGAATGGTCAAGGAAGAACCTTAGAGAAGAGAATTACTCGAAGATGGTATCCCATTGTGAGTAGCCATCCATCCACATGTTATTTAGCAATTAAATTAAAAAAAAGTTACCAAATGTCCAACTGGACAAATCGTAAAATACAAATTAAGTAATAATAAAAAAAATAGAGAAGAGAACTGTACGAGAATACTTTCGACAGAAGGAAGGTATTAAAAAATAGTACGATGAGGATAGGATAGAAAATGACGATAGAACCTTAATATAAACTACTAATACTAAACTTGTACGACAATTTTGTCTGGAGAAAATTGTCGAATTATTGCAAAAAGATTTCTGTTCTTAATATTTCAAGGTTCGTATTAAAGTTCACACCGAAGAATTAATATCACAGAATACTCGAAGTGCAAAGGATTCAAGTTCAAGTTAACTGAACTTGACATCGAGCGAAAAATTCTATCTCCTTCCATTAGCCTTTCTTTATCTCAAAGGTAGTTCCAATCAATCGCTTCCCTCAGCCTTGGCTCACCTTCGAAGTTAATGGCTGACGAGAAGTTTGCATAAAGAGATCACCGTGCCACGGTTCCTTCCAATTTGTCATTTACTTCTAAAATACGAACAACGTTTTCTATTTGTAATTAGGAACACGGATTTACAACGTACAGTGGTTCTACGCTGTTCGACGTGAAGAATATTAATCGTCAAAACGTAACGCAATCGCGAGCCTGACGAGTTAGCCGGGAAAGAAAAGTTCGCTTATCTGACAAGCGATCAGAAAATATACGGCCTGTAGGGGGTCTGTCTGTCTATCGTTACACGGGATTTACGTGCAACGACTATTCTCTGCTGTTCGCAGAAAACCGTCTGCGACGGAACAAGAAGATTAAGAGGCTCTGGTCAGGCCAACGCAAACTTAACCTACGACTTTCCAAGAATTCCTTGACGTTCTTCCGAATGTCGCGGGAAATATTTCTTTCCAACGTCGTCTCCGTACCAGTGGAACTGGATAATTACTGTTTCGAATCAATTGGCACGTCGCAATTATGCTACGATTTACGGACGCGTGATAAATCTTGTGGAAATTAAGAATCTTTCTGTCGTTGATCGTGTCACGTGGAGACGCAAGAAATCAGGAAATTGACAAATCACCGGTGATCCCCTCGCGTTGCAGTTCGAACGTTTCACAAATAAGGTAAAGAATTGAATTTTAGATGTAGTAGTGAAATTTATTGTACGAATCCAATAGAGTGACGTTCAGAGTGTTAGAACACAGAGGATGTCGAGAGCTGATTTTAGGATTTTATATATTAGGTTGTCCGAAAAGTATCTTTCTTTCGCAGACGTGTCTTTCACAACAGTGCACCTTCGTACAAACGTGAAACAAATCTGTGAATGTCGCGGTGTTTATTTCAACAGAACAAGATGGATCGTACGTAATTCGACAAAATAATATAAAAGAAAAGACGTAGTGTGTCAATTATTTTTTCATAAAACGAAAGAAACTTTTCGGACAACCTAATACTATGGGTTTGGCACCTATGGAGGGGGTGTAACGTCAAGCACATCAGGTACCAGGCCGTACGTCGAAAGCAAGATTACGACCTGATGTTTACACACCCTTGCCGCTTACCCTCAATATGAACCACCATAAAACCATTTTTATGGTTGAGGTCATTCGGGCCTAAAACAAGCGTTCTTTTGCTTATTACAAGAAAGTCAGTTTTTTTTTACGATCAGGTATCTTCCATTAGGAATTTCCTCTCGAGAGCGATTAGCATCCCTCCTCATCTTCCTAACGAGAACTTGCCCTTAGCAGATCAGGTCTTTTCGTGTCCTTACATCCACCCATCACTAGTTTTCCTCTACCACAGCATCGTTACAAAGTTCCACTGATTCTCTAACTTCCGAACAGTCAACATCTTAGTGTAACTTATAACATGCCAACTCAGTTGTAATGATAAAGTGTTATAAAAGAAAAAGAAAGTTGCTTTTTTTCAGACTCGTTTAATTTTTTCCCGCGTCCTACATACTTAGAAATTTATATAATATTGTACTGTAATCTTTACTCGTTGATAGATCATAAACTACTGAGCAATTTTTAAACATATTAACAGAGTGTGCTATCATTTCGTTCTTAAAATAAAACAATTTTTTTTCGTAAACCTCATAATATTTTTAATCATTTTCAACGAACCGCATATCCCGAGCTCGTAATGTTTTGATATTATACGTTACAGACGAAAAACCTTACACGCGTCATTGAGAAATTAAAGATAACACACCTGGGTTATCTTTTTGACGAGCAGTGTATATAAAGAGAAAATAAGTCGAAGAGAGACCACCGTGGGTTTCCTTAGAGAGCCGAAGCAAGAAGATTGGAACCGTTTTCGAGGCCGAATAATTTCTGTTACACAAGCTCGAGATACTAACCTAGAAACTTGATAAGTCTTGTTAGAACGAGGACGGAACTCGTTATCGTTGAAAAATTACTCGTGCACCGTCAGGAATCCGCGATATCGATCTATATATACATATTCTTCATTTCGTTCCTTCGATCCTTTCCGAACGAGGCTAAACATCTTGACCGTTGAACAATCACTTGTGTATAGTACATTGCGCACTGTTTGAAGGTTTCAAGGATTTGCTGACTCAAGTGAGTATTCTGGTTAAAACACGTTCTTCTGACTTGTTTACGTGATTTTTATTGCAAAGACGCTATAAGGCACTTTTTGCGGTCCAACTCTCCCACTATATTTAAACGTGTTTTAATAACATTCGCCATTTCTTGTTGCCGAGGAAAAATTTTAATCGATGGCAATACAAGAGAAAAGAACTCGCCTCGTTGCGTCTACGATCGTCGGTCGTTCTGCTTATGGAAAATAAAATGCTGCGGGAGACTCTTGATTGGCATGAGTTTGGCTAGAGCAGGTACCAGAAGAAAAAATGGATAATTAAAAATAATTACGCTATGAAGCGACACTGTGAAGCTCGGTCGTCAATGTTTGCCATGTTTCTTCAACTTGCAGCGATTTAAAAAAAAACAAAAAAAAAACTTTCGAAAAAAGGAAAGATAGGGAAAATAGAATAATTGGAATTGAGCATTCCGACACAATCGTACGAATCGAGGGTAAAGTCTGCAAACGATCACAGCTGATTTATGACGTACACGAGAAATCTCTATAGTTTCGAGCAATCAGATCGTAAAACTGTCACCGTTTAATATCTGTCGAACGTGGTTAGGCCGCAATCAAAAATATTTGACCTATCTAGCACGAAGATCTCGAGAAACTCGAAATAAATCTTCTTCGCGAATTCGTATTTTCCTTATCTCCCGATCGTCTCGATCTCTGGCGCCGTGTTAACACCGTTTCCATCCGCAAGAAGAAGCATCGCAACATTAAACTCTGTCATCGCGTACACGAACAGCTTCGAGGAAGGCTCGCCTTGAAGCGTCTCCTCGGCAGAGCTAGTAAGCCCTGCGAAGAATCTCGTGGAACCTCGAGGCATCGGAGATTCGGCCGACTAGGACAAAGCAGTAATGCCGTAAAACTATTTTCGTTGGACGTACAGCGACACACTTTCGGAATAGAAAACTGGAGCACAGCGGTGTAGGCATATACGGGTCGGCCCACCATTGTTCCATCGTTTTCAACAACCTATATTTTACGGAAAAGGACACGTAAAACGCTCGTTTGGAAGCCTCCGCCATTCCCGTGTAACGAATGGGTCACGCGGAATTAACGATTCAGGCAACTTGTAATTTTATTCGGTCGGATGAGATCGGGTTAAACGAGAGTTTCAATTTCGGTGAGCGCTGCGCCGTAGAAAGGGAATTTTTGAAAGAATCGAGAGTAAAACGGAGAGCGAAAGTCGCACGATGATACAGCGTAAGTCGTTAGTTACAGAGTCGATTTATAATTAACGATTCATAGTTTATTATTATTTTTCTATCTTCATCTCGATGCTTAGTCTCGCTATAATGTATGATATTTCTATGTTTCTAGTATTAATGTAAGTTTATTTAACACTAAACCTACCATGCGCGGTCAAATGAACGTTTTTGAAATTTCCTTTGGAATTTTTCGTATACAACGTTACTGTATCACCATGTAGCTTATTCACTTTTCATATAATATACATACAACCCATTTTTCAATATTCACAACTTTCTTTATCGTTTACTTTCCGAAAACAATTTATAGCATGTCTAGTCTAGCACGAACGGTCGTTCGACCATTTGAAAAATTCATGTTATTTACGACTATATTCTTCGGAAAGCGCACTTCTGAAATCGTTTTACGAGTCTACGATGTAATTGTGGATCTACGGTGTAGACAAACGCGCGATTGGAACAAATGCATAGCGTTCTTTATACGACAATACGGTCTTGCGATTCGAACAGAGAGCATCAAAATTTCACAGTGTATTGTAGAAATTATTACGTGGTATAAGCGATAGTTTCGACAAAGTCGACAGAGCTAACAATATTTTGTGGTATGATTTACAATTTTCTTTTATTTCTGGTCTCAACGTTTTTGCCCCGTTTGATTTATATTTTTATATTTTAGTTTTTACTTTTTACTTTATCATTTGTATATTCATCTCCAAAAATGTCAAGACATTCGAGGAATATCAATTTATTAAACAAAATAAATAATATCGACGAGGATTGTTCGGAAGTTGACCAAGAAGTTTCCGATTTTGATAATGATACGGCAGAAAATAATTGTGACTTATTTGACAGCGATACGGACGAAGAGAATATTTTGAATATACGAAGAGGACAGAAAAGAAAGAGATTTATAGTTAGTTCCGAAAGTGAAAATGAGGAAGGGATCGAAACTGCTATATCGAAACTGCTGAATATCAGAAGGAGAGACAGCTAAGCAAAGAATGTCCATCAAAAACAATAATAAACACAGTTAAAGATTCTTCTGGACGGAAATCTCGTCGAATAAGATATTGTAAAGTCGATAAGACTAACAAAATTTGTATAAAATGTAAAAAATACGTATGTGGAAAATGTGCGATACAAAATGCTGTAATTTGTAAGAGATGTGCTGAAAATACATAAAGGTAAATAAAACTTTGTAAATAGAAAAGCGGGGAGCGGGTTTTTGTCGTAGCACCAGAAAGATATTTTGTTTACCATCCAATTCCAATTGGCTAAAATCTCTTTCTATGTTAAGATACATATGTTTTTTTGAATCGGTCATTTGACCGCTCATGGTAGGATTAGGTATACGTGAAATGTCGCTAGATTTAGTGTTAAAGTATAATTATACAAGGTGAGTCAATCAAATTCTAAAATAACTCGGTGTCCATTGACCTTATCGAAAGATGTTCAAAGTATTATAAGGAGTCTGGACAGACAAGTACGTTTTCTGCTATCTTATATTTTCTCAGGTATTCGAGAGACTTTGAGTTTTGTAGTGGCCATCGTGTATTTCTGGTAATGTCGGTCGATCCAGCTGGACATTCTCCGAGTGTTAACCTATTTATAACGAGAAACCATTAGTTTAGCAGATATTTTATCTACAATTTGTCAAGTTTAACGCACAGAAGACACAGGCAACGTAAATACAAGAATACAAATTGAAGTTGAAATATCCGCTGAATTATTAGTTTTTCGCTACAAATAGGTTAACATTTGTTTGTAGAGAATGTTCAGCTGAAAATACATAAAATACATACGGCGGTAATGAAAAGACTGAAGATCATCTTGGAGCTCAGAAAATATATGGTTATTAGAAAATCAATAGATGATCAGATATTTTAAGTGGTAATTTTTACTGATTCACACTCTGTATATATAACACGTTTTTTAACAGAGTTTAACAGAAACATTTTTACACTATGCTGATTCTACTAACGTTTGTTCAATTGTATCGTCTTACGTCTGCTGAATTATTCTTACAGTAATCGAACATTATAATTACACGAGCTCGTCACACGTGTCAGGACCAAACCAAAGGAAAAGAAACACCTATATTCTTTCAGATCTGATAATCTACACGAGACATACGCGAAAAGTAGCAAAAGACACTCGTACAAAATTTTTATGGTTGTAATAAAAATTCTTAATCGTTGTGTAGCCCGCTTTCTATTTTACAATATTATCTAATCGCGTGTTTATGTTCGAACGTTCGTCTTACTTTTAACACTTTGACGATGTAATAAACGACGGAGAAGGCAGGACGAACGACTGAGAAAATAATTTGCTTTTTATTTTCCGGACTTCCTGCATTTCCAACATCACACGCGAAGGAAAACGTCTTTTATCTTTTCATAGGAAATAAATATTTCTCGAGCTACGTTGTCAAAGTATTGCAATAAATTTCATAACATTTTTTCCAGGCAACGTGTTGAATATAGTCGCTGTCATATCGTTTGACATTTCATAAGCCAATATCTATGTACAGGGTGTGAAAGAAGCAACCGTAGAAACGACCGTATCTTCACCGACCCGAAAATGTAGAATCGCGCCATGCTTTCTTATTCTACTTTCTTTACGCCCAGTACATGTGCTCCAACGTTGCTACGGCAACAAGAATTAAAAAAAAAAAAAAAAGAAAAGAATTTTTACAAACTTCATGACCATGCAGTAAAGAATAACGATCGAATAAATCATCGAGAATATGTAGTTACAAAGATGAAAAAAAGAGGATAAAGGGGGAGGGGAATATCGAAATTTCGTGGAACGACGTCGAAAAACGAGATCAGACAGGCTTTGGGCACTTGGCGCGAGGCCTTCGGGCTGGAGGCATCGAGGGTCGCGGACAGATCCGCAAAGTCACCGATTACCCTTTATGAATTTTAATTTTCGCCGGCTAAATCTTCGCGGAGAACAGTTTGCTCGCGGCTCGACCCACTAAACCGTCTGCCCACGACCACACGTTATATTTTATTTATGTCGCGTTCCACCTTCGTTTCGAGCGCACGCTCCCGTTGCTTTTCTCTCCCTCCTTTCGAATTGGAAAACCCAAGTGGATCGGCTTAAACGTGAATTATATCTCGAGATGCGCGCTATATCACTCGAGACGCGATAAATTGTTGCGTTAGTCAAAACACGACGACGTTGGTCAAAGCATCGTGAATTAACGTAAGTTACAACGCTCGCTGTTGATTTGAACTTTTATTGCGACGATAGTAACAACGTCTGTTTGTAATTAACGAGCAACAGAACGCTTCTGTACGTGCTGCATTATTATTATTATTATTTATTTATTCACGGGGAAAAATTCTTTTTCGCGTATATGGTACAAGAAATGAAAAAGCGTATATTTTAAAGGTATAAATCACAGGAAAAAGGTGGACGCATGCAAATATAGCAAGCGTATAAAGAAGAGTTTTTATGAATCAAACGGCTGACCAAATGGATCAATCGTCGAATGAACGCGCTACGGCATGGATAGCTACGCGATTTATACGACTAGACGTTTATATGTCGGCAGGTAAGCAGAAAAATACCAGGGAAGAACGGCAACATATCGAAAGCATCTGGCTGTTGAAGCGACCAAAACTCTCATAGAAAAAAGACTAAAAAGAAAACATCCCACTGACCTCGCTAAAAAAATAAAATAGTCAAATGCGAAGATGGTGTCCCGATGGTGATAGCCGTCCACATGTTATTTAGCGATAAAGTTATACAAATTTACCAAATGCCCAGCTAGACAAATTGCAAAGTACGAACTAATAAAATAATAATAACAAAATAATAATAAAAAATACGTTTACATACAATTCAATTGTACAATTGAAACAGCCATATGCCGTGCGTTGTTTGGAATAAAGTAAATTGAAATTACTTAGAATTCTGAAAGCAGCGTTCAGAGTGCATAGTGCTGAATAATGTGAGAACAAGGCACAACACCCTGGAATATCTTACGAGTAAAAATACCAGCAAACGTCATCCTTCTATCGCTCAATGACTGAAGATTCGATTTATTAAGTTGTCCGGAAAGTGTCTTTCTTTCGCAAACGTGTTTTCTTACGACAATGCACCTTCGTACAAACGTGAAACCAAGTCTGTGAAATGTCGCGATGTTTATCTCAACAGAACAAAATGGATCGTACGTAATTAGACAAAATAATATAAAACAAAAAAACGTTGCGCGTCTATTATTTCCTCATAAAAAGAAACTTTTCGGGCAACCTAATACTAAGTCACAAACGTGAGAAACAAGAGGCAGTCGACAGTCAGAATGTCTAGCAGCGAGTCTAAGGAATTTGTATAGAATATACTCAATTTTGTCAAGCATACCATTTGCGGGAAGGCGGTCAGATAATACAAACATATTGCAAAATGGGCCTAATATTACGGAATATTGCAGAGGACTGAGTTAGAGTAAAAAATAACAATCGTAGATAACAAGTGGTACAGACAAGTTGACCGCATTGCAAGCTGATAGTTTGGAAGAATCGCAAGGGTCAGGCAATCAATAATATTGTCAACATTTACGAGCTTCTCAAGGAAAACCTGATTTGTCAATAAATATTGGCAATAACGTATTGACAATATCGTATCGACAATACATATTGACAATGCATATTGATCCTTTTAGTCGAGAGCCTTGAAATATTGACAATATATATTGATAGTCTGATGCCTGAAGGCGTCCTAAAGATTTGCAAAAGAGGTCGATGGTATTACAAAACTGGTTAGCAATTATGTTCGGTAACATGTTGTAGTACGATCGAGTGGCGAGCGATTTTACGTGAAAAAATACGTCGAAAATGTAGAATACATTTTTTTCGTATGACGCCTGGTTCCCGAGAAAATCGAATTTGAAAATTTGACAAGTATATTTAAACTTGGCTAATTGCGGACTGAACAGAGGCAAATAATCGACAGGGAGTTAAACTTCAGGTGAAAATAAATTAAAACTGTAGATTAAAATTTTCTCCATAGGGTGCTTTGCCTTCGAGAAGAATAAATTTTAAAATGTATCGTGCGCACCAGTTCTTAATTAAACATGTTAAAACTTTATTTTCTTGAAGACGAGGCTTCAGATGGAACAATTTTATTTTACATTTTTGACTTATTTTCGCACCTAGTGTAATCTCTTGTTGATTATTTTACTCGTACCTAATTGCTACTTAGCCATAGTTTGTATATACCCAACAAACTTTCAAACTCCATTTCCTCGGAAACTAAATGTTATATGAAAAAATGTTATTCTACATTTTTTACTTATTTTTTTCACACAGAATCACCCCTTATCCGCTTATACCACCTTTACAAGACGCACTGTATTTCGATAGTTCGAATGAACCCCGAAGATTTGCGAAAGAAGTTGATGATATTATTAGAAGTTGATAATAAACAATTTTAGATGTTTTTCTCGTATATTACAGTACTATACTTGCGCGTTTTGCATAAATTATTGTACAAGTTTCTCTCAAAATTTCACCATCTTTAATTTGTGTTTTTCCTGTATTTGTATCGTATTATCTCCTTCTATAACACTAGGTACAGTCTGTCACACAAGAGCGTGTCTGCGATATCTGCGAAACCTGACACCTAATCAGAATGAGATAAAAAGAATGTAAACAAACGAAAACTTCTCTAATACGCGTTGCTGAATACCTTTCAGTTTCATTTGAAACAGTGAAAGGAACAGAGCTTTTTAATATGAGTGCCGCGTACGCGAAACGTCGAAAATCGTCTGGCATGGGCGAATGAAAACAGAGATCGTGATTGGAGTAATATAATATTCACTGATGAATCTTCGTTTTGGGCATGGTGTCCTATTAGGCAAGCTGAGAGGAAGACGTATCACAAAAATAAGAACACTTGTACATCACATTCGAAAGATATGGAGGTCGTTACCAGAATCCTACGCTCAAAAATTAGTCGAGAGTATGCCGAAACGATGTCAAGCTATAATCGCTAATGGAGGAGATTGGACACCCTACTGTAATAGCGTATTAGTGTTTTAGATGTAGATTCAATTCATATAAATTTTTTTACAAATATATAAATATTTACAGAAATATCGCAGACACGCTCTTGTGTGACAGACTGTATATATTCTATAGAATATTTCTTTACCTTAATACTCTGTTATAACACCTTACTGTACCTTACTGTTATTTTTAAAAAATATATTTGGATATTTTGTATAAAATATATAGTTGTACGAAAAATAACAGCGAACACAGTATTATGATTTTCAGTTTATTACAGAAGAAAGATCAGTACCTGTAATTAATCCAATTAACATTCTGTTAAATTTCATTATTTTGCCAGAGGGAATTTTAAAACAAAAGAGCAAAATTCTCCACATTCTTGCTTGATGCTCCAATAATTACTATTATTTACATAATATCATCCGCTTAAACTGCTATATGTTTATTATAGAAATATGTTATGTAAATAAGTTACGTACAAAATAATCCCTGTATGATGAATTTCAGAGCATTTTACCCATTAATTTTGTGACAGATGTGCGACACACGACGTTTACAGTTGCATCACGCATGCAGCAGCAGTTTAAACCCACTGCTTTCGCTTGCTTTCTATTTGCACAGTCTGTTCTCTAACGCGAACAGAGAAGATTATTTGTTAATTTTTATCGAACGTTCTCGACCAATAAAGCAGGCGCGTTTAATTAAGACGCAATTAATGTCGCGTCTCGATATCATTTCTGTTCACTTTTGCGATGAAAGACAGATGACAAGAAGACAGATTTACACGGGCTAACAGATATTCTGGTAACAGAATTTCATAACAGAATTTCTGGTCGCGATGATCAAAGGGGAAACGTCGATTAAAAAAGAAACGACGTAAAAGAAATAAACGATACACGAAAGATATGATATTTCAGAAGCATTTCTACCATTTACATATACGACATTCTAGAAATTTGTATTTTATTTGAAAAATATGCCCATAATTTATCGAAAAATGTGATATTAATTAAAAAGCTAATTTAAACAATTTTTCCAACGAATCGCGATATCTCCTTAACTCGAAATTACGTCGTTTCAATGTAGGAATTTCAATAACGATATCACGTCGATTAAGGAGAAATGGAAAACAGTTTAAAAGAATAAATTAGAATACTTTTCGTCGAGATCACCGACGAAGCGTGAAAGAGTATAAAAGGTTTGTGCCATTCGAAGTACGTGTTAACAAGTGTCAGTAGACAAGTGTCAAATCAGCTAATAATAGAGGGGTTCAAAAAACGGCCAGCCAATTACGTTGTTGGCGACTGGCACGTTTTCCGCGAATTAGCACGATAACACTTGACATCCGGATGAATGGCTCGGGAAAACAGTTGTCACGCGGTCGACGATGACGGCGTAATTTGCGGAAACACGAGGTTACCTCGAAAACGAAGACAATAGCGACATTTAGTCTTTTGTTGAAACAGATGAAACGAAGAAACAGTTAGGAGAAACCGTATTGTCTATCGGAATGGCGCATAATAGAGAGATTAGACTTTGTAAATTTATTACACTTTGAAGCATAATAAATTATACTGTGCGACGAATTTTCGAGAAATTTTCTACGAATTTTCTAAAATTGAGATTCTCCTGAATCGACGCTGCAATATTTTAATAGCTTCGATTAATCTCCATTAATTGTGAATGAGAATTTGTAAAATTATAATATAGTAGAGTCTTCTTTATAGGAACCAATAATTCATAAATAATAATAAATAAAATACAAATTAAATAAATAAAACTGTTTGGATACTCTTCGGTTAATAGAACAGTCACTTCTCTGATATGAAATTTCATTCATTCAGATGCAAATTAATAGATAGTCTCTTTAAATATTTATGGATCCTGTATCTTTATCCCGTATCTAACAAGGTAACTCGAAAATTTAAAAAACTTGGAACTTCTATCTGCAAATGTTGTTCATGTGATGCTAATAACGGAACAATTTTTTTCCTGGAGAAAAAGAATGCTAGGGGTTTAAAGAACCTCCCCAATGAAACCTAAACTTTTCGTATTATCGTGAATATTTAAAAAAAAAAATTATATAGGATAGAGAGAAAAAATTAAATTAAAAGTTTCAGTGTTCTTTCTATATCGTGGAAGTGAAAACTATTCGAAAAAGAACTCTTTTTCAGAATTAGTCTCTATAATTTTTATCACTTTAATTTAGCTCTTTACAAATATCCAAATAAATTGAGAGAACAACATTTTTGGAGACAGAAAAATCACAACGTCGATGGAATGTAAAGAGCAAGAAATTTTTCGGCGAACTTAAACAAACATAAGACCGTGTACAATATACCGTACGATATTTTTGATATCCTGATCCTTTGAATTTTTATAAACGTTTTAAATGAATTTTTTTCCAGCGATAAATAATACTTTGTCCCTGACAAGCCACCGTTTTCTTATTTTTCAATATTATGGCGAAATCGTACGCTACATCGAAGATGATCCTTCTTCGCTCAAAATTGTAGAAATTTTCCTACTTTTTACGTTCCAGTCAAATTTCTCGCTGAATGTAAGCAAACGAGGTTCCACCGCATATGTAACAAGATTGTATTGTGCCAGTCCCCCATTTCGTAATTTTATGCAATAAGAAAAATATGAACATAGAGTTCGGATGTTGCTTAAAGTTCCCTTATAAAAATCTTGATCCTTCGCCATACGCTTGTAGACGAAAGAATTGTCAGATTTACCATATTTTCCTTAGGCCTGCAAGGTCGCATATCCCCTTGAGCATTCAACGAATCCATAACCCGCTTTTCCTCGGATCAATGTCAGGTTCACCACTCGACCCCAATGAAGCTCGATCTTGACTTAAACATTCTGTCGATCTCATCGACTTCCGGCTGTCTAACGACGGAACCGTTCCACTTGCTCGCGGAGGCTTCCAACTCGGCTGAATCGTTCGATTACAATCGTCGGGAAAATCTGACACGATATCTACACTTCATCTACATTACGTGTTTATCGAATTCCACGAATCCGTGTAAACGTGCAAAATTCTTCGAGTTCGAATGATTCGATCTAGCGACGTTCGTTCATCGATTTAAGGTTCTACGTTCGAGTAATTTACACTTTTCACTGGAAACTATCTAACATAATGTTATCGTAAATAAATACACGTATAAACTTCACGATATTTCTATCGTATAACAAATTTTCAGGAACAGAAGCCTTTTACGATATTCGGAGGGTATCTGTCCTTTTCGCTCAAAAAATTAGTTTATCTGGACAACTCAACATTCCAAGGATTGAACGATTCATTTATCCTGCTGTCATAACGTTATCCTCTCGCCCTCGTCTTATCATTCTCTCGCCCTATAGCTTTCTACCCTTGGATTATTCAATTACCCTCAAAATGTCAGCGATATAGAAAATTCGACGGATTCTTAATAGCAAGTGATTTATTTATTTCGAGAAACGAAAGAAACTAGATGGAATAAGACGTTGCCGTGTTCCACTCGACTATAATACACTCGTCGAATTGAAAAATGTATCGAGTATCAAGAACAGAACACAAACACGATTATACTCGACCGTTCGAAATGATTTGATAATGTTTCCCCCTTTCGAAACCGTCTGCGTTTCCACGACAAAGAATTTTCCATTCCATATGAATACACAGGGCGTACAATGTCTCGCCACAATTGTGTACTTCTGCATTAATCAAACCTTGATTAAAGCCATAAATCGAGACACTGTCACAATGCTATACGAACGATCGGCTACCATATCGCTCTTGCAGTTAAACTATTGAATTTCCAGCGTGTACAGTTTCCCAGCCGCTATAATTCCACAAAGCGTACAAACGTGCCAAAATCTTGTACACACGGATATTCGAAAATCCCGCCAATGGTACACACACGATACATAGTCGAAACTCGATGAAAGCGCACTTCGATCGAACATCCTTACGTAGAGAAAGGATTAAAGCTCGTGTTTGTCCACCGTAAAAACAACGAAGAGGAAAATTTGATGAGAAAAAAAAAACAAATAAAAAAAGAGGAAAAAGGAGAGGGAGATACGATACGATTAATGAACGGTGCACGGAACGAGATAAGAAAATGAATCGTGGACTCTGGTTTATGTCACGAGGCAACTTTATGCAAATTTATGTAGCACATAATATGCCACTGACCTATATTCCTCACGGTCGCCGCTAACATTTGACCAGGATTTTTCTATTTCCATACAGACCGGTATTTCGCTCTTAACATTGCACGCGAAGCATTCTTGGACTCGTTGGTTTCAAGGTGTTAATACTGGCACTGAGTTAGCGACTCAAAAAATTGTTATCGCGTTCAGTGTGTAATTCCATGGTAATGGATTTTTTTTTTTTTGTTTTTAATCTTGTGTTCCAGTTCTTGGAATATTAATTTAGTGCGTAGAATCCTATGATGATTATTTTAATGATTGGTCACGCATATGTTCTATAGGTTCTTCTCTGGGTAAAGTATCCAAGGATTCCTCGGGCAATAATTTATTTTCTTCTTTACGATGGAAAATGTCTTACGACCCTATCTTTCTATCAGACGCTGCAGATATTTATGAAATAAAATTCCAATAGTAATAATTTCCCATTTAAAATATCTACGAATTCCTTCAGCCATAACTTATATTTTTATCAACGGTCGAACGTGACGTGCAACTTTACTTCTCCCTCAAAAACGTTTATAACGTAAAATATTCTTGTTAACGATCGCAAAGATACTTTACAGCCGATGTCTCCATCGAAGTTGAAAATATTTATGACGTAAAATTCTTGCGGTAATAATTTCCCATTTAGAACATCTACAAATTATTTGAGCAACGATTTCTATTTTTATCAACGATCAAGAATGTACGATTCTATTTTCCCATCAAAATGCAAGGCATTTACAAAGTAACATCCATACAATTGCAATTTCCCATGTTAGAATTTCTAAAAAAGATCTTCCAGCAATAATTCACATTCTTATCGACGATCGAAAATATCTTATGATCTTTTATTTCATCGAAACCGAAGAAATTTGTGAAATAAAATTCCTACGGTAAAAATTTCCCATTTAGAACATCTACAAATTATTTGAGCAACGATTTCTATTTTTATCAACGATCAAGAATGTACGATTCTATTTTCCCATCAAAATGCAAGGCATTTACAAAGTAACATCCATACAATTGCAATTTCCCATGTTAGAATTTCTAAAAAAGATCTTCCAGCAATAATTCACATTCTTATCAACGATCGAAAATATCTTATGATCTTTTATTTCATCGAAACCGAAGAAATTTGTGAAATAAAATTCCTACGGTGATAATTTACCATTTAGAACATCTACAAATTATTTGAGCAACGATTTCTATTTTTATCAACGATCAAGAATGTACGATTCTATTTTCCCATCAAAATGCAAGTCATTTACAAAGTAACATCCATACAATTGCAATTTCCCATGTTAGAATTTCTAAAAAAGATCTTCCAGCAATAATTCACATTCTTATCAACGATCGAAAATATCTTATGATCTTTTATTTCATCGAAACCGAAGAAATTTGTGAAATAAAATTCCTACGGTGATAATTTACCATTTAGAACATCTACAAATTATTTGAGCAACGATTTGTATTTTTATTAATGAACAAGAAAGATGTTATGTAAAATATCTAAAGAAGATCTTTGATCAATAATTTATATTCTTATCGACGATGAAAAAAATATCTTACGACCCTATCTTCCATTAAGACCGGAGATATTTGCGAAATAAAATTTCTACAGCAATAATTTTCCACTTAAAACATCTGCAAGTTATTTCAGCAATAATTCGTATTATTATTAATGACCAAACATGCCATACGATCCTATCTCCTCATCGGAACCGGCGACCATTTATGAAGCAAAATTTTTATAATAGCGATTCCTCATACTATATATATATATATAGTAATACGAGAAGAACAAGCAAATGTTCCCATAAAAATCATTCAGCCTGTAAAACCATCAAGAGTACCATTTCCGTCGTATCACCTTTTCCACGCGACACAGTATGTCGTATGGAGGTGCAGGATCATGGGAGGTTTATTCCCCTATACGCACCTCAACGATCTTGCTCGATTATTCTTTTATGTGCTGCTGCCACTGGAAGCATAAACGCTCGTGACAAGCAGATGGAACTTTTTGTTATCATAACGCCAGTATCGAGAGAATAAAGCAAGCGAAATATTAATAAAAAAAAAAAAAAATATTACCGTCTATTTCGCTGCGAAATTAATTAATACCTTCGACTAACACGACAATAAACATTTTTCGATTAATTGCACAGCTTCTGTTGTTTTCTTTGTACATTGAAGATAAAACGCATATCACATTAAACACAGCGTATTCGAATGAAGAAAGGGAAAGAATTTAACGTCGTTAGAATGCATAAATATCTCATGTTGAAAATACAAAAGCAAATTAATATTGTCAAAAGATATTGTAAACGAACGTGTAATAGTACATTTAATATTTAATACACGAACGAACGAAATGAAATATAGCGCACGAAGGGAAGGAATTGCAAAGGGCAGAGAGATGTTCGTTACATCCAATTGCTTTTTTAAAGCCGATCACGCTTCGGCAATTTTCTCAAATTAAGTATAAAACATTCCGCGATTGTTCCTCGTTCGCGTATTTATATCCCATCTTAGTCCAGAAATCATCAATTTATGATTCCCCTTACTGATCATGCAATATAAAAAAAAATGTTTACTTTTTAATAAAATTGACCAACAGAGTCTTCGGTAGAAGCTGATTTTCAAGTAGTTCGTCGTGAAATTTCCTGAAAGTTTCTCAACCATGAAAATTTATCAACACGCCAGTGCATGAATAGTACTTAATTTTTCAAACGATCAAGATTCTCGCCGAGCAATCAATCTCAATGAAGCTAATCAATGTTCTTCCTGTATGACTCATTTATTATGCAACAACATAATAATTAATAATAAAGCAGGAAGGTAATATGACATTGATGAACCGTTTAAGAAGCTGAGGAATAAAGATCGCTTGGAGCGACAATGTTATCGAACAGACGGTGAATTTCATCGAGAAAAAGGAAAAAATATCGTGGTCGAAGTGCGTCATCGTTGAATATGGGCCGTCGTGTTGCTATTCTCGGGTGAAGTCGACAAAGTTGCTGCCGTTTCTATCGATTACGCCTGTGCACACGTTTGTTTTGCATAAGCATGTGCGTGGAATGTCAGTGAAGGATGCGAAATACCTTATAAACGACATCGATGATCCGCTCTCGTTCCAATGGAAATCCTGTCTGCTCGAATGTTCCGGATATGCTCGAAGAGAAATATGGCGGATCGATGGACGAGACACGCGACCCAACGAATCAGAATTATTTTCCACTGCGATGATGGAACTTGGATTAGCATTGAAATGCTGTCGGAATAAATCGTACTTCCGATTTATTTCTTTCCTCCTCTCTTTTTTTTTCCTTTTCGTGAATTTTGAAATCGAGAATGAAAGGAAATAAGGGAAAACGGAAGACCGGTTTTTCCCGTTGGAAAAGTTGGGAAATGATAGAGTCGTTGCTCGGAGCGAAGAGCGATTGACATTGAACTTCTATCGTGATCTCTCGATTTCTTTTTGAAATTAAAAGTACGAAAAAGAAAGACTCTTATATCGGAAAAGTTGAGAAATGGTAATTTTCAGTTAGAGAAAAAAGCGATTATTAACGTCCAAGCGCTACCTTGATTTCTTTCTATAATACAATTAAAAATAAAAAGGCCTGAAGATAAGTTTTTATTACATTGGAAGCATTGGAAAATGGTCATTTTTAGAAAACATTTTAGGGAAAATAATAATGAAGGAAAAATGAAAAACAGCTGTACAGCGGAAAAGAGAAGGTAGCAATAACTGCTTAAGGAAAAGTGTACCTAATTATCAAAATAGCATATGAAGTATTCTATTTCTGAGATCAGCAAGAGAGAGAAGGAAAAAAAAGAAAAAGCATTGATAATTACTACTTAGAGAAACGAGTAACCGGCATTGGACGAAATAAAAGGAAGAGACTGAACGGGACTTCTACTTTCAGCGATTAGATAGACCGCCGTGTGTTCCGCTTGCTAGAGAAAAAGAAAGAAAAGAACTCGGATGAAAGTGCGTGAAACGAGGTCACCGTGTTCAATTTTTCTTGAACGTTGAGAAACGTTTTGCGATTAACGGCTCGATAATGAAATGCATCTTCGATGGGTTTTCTGCTTGTCTAGCGCTTATTCGCGCGTAATCGCGGAGAAAATCTTGCTCGACATGGCTGTAAAAGAAGAGGGCAATTGTCAATTAAATTCATATAGCCTACCGTCTTTGAGTTTCTTTTTACGAAGTTAGTTAACCAGCGGATCGAGACCACACTTCGACCTGCAACCCAAGCGTAACTTTAATCGAGCGCGAGGTGAAGAGCTGACAGAAACTATGAGCCTCTAATCACGATCAATTTATTTAACGATTAGTTCAAACACGATACCGCAATTACTGACGCTCGTTTTACGTTTCCATATGTTGCTTATTTACATAACATCCATCAGCTGTTACAATGATGCGTACGCAACGTCGTTTCTTTGAAATTTACGTTCATACTGATACCGATACCGATACCAAGCCTGGTATCGAGGCTGAGGTTGATACCGAGACAGCAGCTGACACTGATATTGATACTGGAACTAAAATTCTCACTGAAACCTACATTCAGATTAAAACTAGCATTGATATTGAGACTGAACTGAGTCCGATATCGATATTCATACTGAAACTATCACTGAAACTTATATTGACATTAAAATTGAGATTGATATCGAAACTGGGACTAAGGCGGACTTTACGCTGTTTCATTTTTGGAGGAATACTGCGGATGAACGCTGCCTTCATCATTGTTTTATACGCTGATGAGACGAGGATCGAAGCAGCGTTCATCCGCAGTATTCCTCCAAAATGAAACAGCGTAAATTCAGCTTAAGACCAAGACTGATATACCGACAATGAGACTGATACAAATTGTGACTTAGTGTCGATTAGTGCTAGTCGCATAATCCCTTTCCAGACTAACAACACGATACGTCGCAGTGCAACTTTCAGAAATATTGTTCGGTTAATTGTATCTTTTTCTCTTACCACTGTAACCTATTTAAAGCTGGAACTATCACACCAGTCAAATTGTATTTTAAAATTCCTACTTCATGTTATATCTTTTTCCGCAATGATGTAATGACTCTAGCAACGATAACTAAAAGAATAATATAATGAATTCTATTTTGTTTCTTATGTATTCAAACTGAAAATAATTTTGTATCAAGGCTACTTATATCAATACCAGTCAAAATGACTGATACTTGTCAAGGTTTCCTCGTTTTGTACAACTTGCCACACGTTTTTACAATTTTTACTGCGTATCATTCGACATGACGATACGAGTTATCAGGAAAATTCCGGATCGATCGCTGGATCGCTAGATGCTAACACTAGAAATACCACAGCATTCAAAATGACTGGTTTTACAGTTTTATAAATGTGTCGACCTTCATTTAGGGATCCCAGATGGACCAATTGTTGAAGTGGTCACAACTTCTAAGAAGACTCTACATCTGGTTTTAGTTTTCTTAAGCATTGAAGCCACCGACAGCGATAGACAAAAGATTGAGACGAAGGCAAACCATAAACAGTAGACAGGCGACGTTGGCTTCAGGTTTCTTTTTTCAGTTACAGAGTAACACTGCTAGTGCCACGTCGAAGACACAAGAGATCGCGAAACCAATAGATCGCTGGTGATGTCCTCGCGTCGCAGTTGGAACGTTTCACGAATAAATTGAAGAAATTCAACTTTGTACGTGGTAATGGAATTTATTGTATAAATCTGACAGAGTGACGGGTCAAAGTGTTACAGCAGAATAATGTGTCGAGCGCTAATTTAGGAGGGTTTTTATACCGAGGTTTTTAGTCCCTTTGGAGGGGTTATCGTCTGGTGTGTATCAGAGGCGGCTATTTCGTTACTGACTAGTTATTGTTTCGATAGCTGTGCTATGCAGGATGTTTCGTTTAGCTGATTACTGAGCGGGTGGCCTTACTGAGCGGGTGGCCCTCTTAAGCGTGTGACACTAGCTTGCGGATCTGGACCAGCTCGTATATTGTATTCCTTCTTTGTATTTACACTTCAGCTTAAAATATATATTTTTTCTATCTTACAATTTATCCACGCGTCTCTTTGCATTCATATACACCTAATAACCTCAACACCAATAATACCAAAAATCTACTGCATAACATGGAATTGCTTCTGTAAGAAGGCAATAAATCAATAAATATAATAATATTCTATTATTAGGTATTTTTTAAAGACCAGTCATTTTCACTGGTTGTAGTAGGAATAGCTTCGTGCTAATTATCGGTAGTTCTATTGTTAAGAATATTCGAATACGATCCTACTAATATGTTCAATTTAAAAAAATACATTCATTGATAACAAAAAGAAAATTCGTCGCAGAAAGCTTAAATAGAACGATAACAAAAATTAGCGCGAATCGACAAGTCTAAGATACTTTCGGTGGATACGAGTTTCAGCTGGTCTGGTCCGCAACGTGCAGCATTTCGACATCCGGCGGAACAAGCGACGTTACGCGCCAATTCTCGACCTTGGCACGTTTCACACGCGTAAGACACTTTCGCCGCGTGTGCCCACGCGACTTGTGCCACGAATGCGTGGCAGCTGTTTGTCACGCGACACACACGGCCTTCCCGTACCCGTCGATGGATGCGATTGTTACCTCGTGAAACGCGGTCGCGTCGTTCCCCTGCCACGTGGCACATTGGCCACGGAAAAACGAGGAAAAGCCTCGAGAACGTTTGTACACATATTTGCATCCAACGGAGAATCTATGGAATCAGAAGTTTCTCTCGTAGAGAAAACATTCGTTGAATTTACCTATTTCTTTGTCCGACAGAAAATTTGTGCACTTTCTGGATATTGCAGTATCAAAATCTATGTGGCATTTGTGGATTTTATGGTAAAGGTCTTGTGCATGAAATCACGAGTCTCTGGTTGCACGGAAGATGGCGAAGGGAATTTTCTGCCGATTTCACTAATATCTTTTTTCAACATGATTCTACTATTTCTGCGTGTTCGTTATACGTATTAAATTTGCCAGACTACGCGCGGGCATTGATGAAAGATTTGTGGAATCGTGGGTCTTTGTAATGAAACATTTGCGGAAGAGATCGATAGATCCTTGCCAGTGAGAAATTTATCAGTTTATTCTACAATAAAATGTTACGGCTTTTGAGAATCTTCTTATGATAAAAATCTTTGTGGGGTCTGGGCAGCAGAAAATTTGTGAGCTGAGAACATGCAAAAGAATACTCGTGGATTAGCTGCATAACAGAGATGTTGTATGAATCTTCCCAGGGCAGAAAATTTGTGAGATTCGTAGATCTTACGGCGAAGAATCTCTGGTGTTTATAATTTATGAAGGCAATGCAAAATTTGCTTAAAATGCTCCTCTAACAATTCCGGTAGTTTAAGATACTTCTCTCAACAAATTTTCCTAATTCATAACTTCTTAATTCAAGGTATAGAGCGCGACAGAAGAGTAGTATGATTAACGTTAAAAAAACCGCGTAATAACGGTGCACGAGGATAATTTAGTTATTAAAGAAACATGCAGCCAAGATACAGCAGTTGCGTAACTTTGAAATTTATGTAACGAGCTAACTACCATCGCTCGATAATGACACCAAACGTTTACCGCTTCGATAACTTTTTCTCTCCCTCTTTTTTCTGCCCTATTTTCCTTCTTTAAACGACGATACACATTTTTGAACTATCGAATAACAAACACGATGAATGGAACCTTACAAGACACACGGTGGTACGCCCTGGTTAGTATTAAATAAACGCACGGCGATGTTTTTCGGAAAATAAACCGATTCACAACGATGTCGTTCGTTATCGATTTGTTTATTTAAAACCATTGTACGTGGCAGGCATTAGAAATATATCGCTTCCGCTTTCTATTCTTCCATTCGATTCAAAATTCAAAATTCACGGATAAACATTGAAAGGCCTAAAATATGAATATGATGAAATACATGCAGTATCGGGAAAAGGGACGTACTTAACAGTGGGTCATACCTGTGGCCCTTTACAACATTGGGGTAATTGAAGGGGATCTACCTGACAATGTTTCGTACCTGTGGCCCCTTACAACATTGGGGTAGTTGAAGGGGATCTATCTGGGAATGAGTCAGGCACATCTGGAGGACAGACAGAAGACGTTAGGCAGTCAAGACAGTTGAGTAGAGTCCGTTGAATGTAGCAGTTGAGTTTGAGCAGTTGCGGGGAGTCAGTTGAGTTGAGTGGAGCAGTTTGAGTTAAACAGTTGAGAAGTTGGAAGCCGAG
Source organism: Bombus campestris (assembly GCA_905333015.3). Lineage (NCBI taxonomy): Eukaryota > Metazoa > Arthropoda > Insecta > Hymenoptera > Apidae > Bombus > Bombus campestris. The sequence continues at coordinate 1,073,032 of HG995132.1, read as the reverse complement.
AATTAAGACGTACGGCGATATTTGTAGTCAGTTTTGTGTTGAGTATTGCTTGTACGAATAAACTTGAACTTAACTCTGAATAAACCATCATTTCTTGTCCTTGCTCTAGATAAAACAAAACACCTTTGAAGGTTACTACATACATATTACTGCACGATATACTAATCGATACAATATCGTCTTGACAGAAACCATCAGCCGTGGATCCGACTTCCCTTGTCTACGATGCTCCTTTCTAACAAACGGTTTTCATACGATACTACAAGCTAACAAATAATTTTCCTGCTATCGAATGCGTGCTAGCAAATAATTTTCACGCGATATTTACACCTACAACGATACGCTAAAACTCCATTTATTTGTTTGAATTTATCGAAGGATAGTTTTCCTATAACGGAAGATCATCGATTTCCCTCGCTACGTACCGACCTTTCATCCACATAATAGAAACGCGAAACTAAAATATTGAGAATTGTGGATCTTAATCGCGGAAATAAAAGTAAAGGAACACTAAGGTTACACGTAGAATTCATATTAAAATAGTTTTAGATTTATTTAATAAACGATTTCCAGGATCTTCGTCGATATACATTTGCACGCGTCTCAGCACTTTCTTTGTCTCACCATCTTCCATATATCACACTGCCAACGGAACAGTTACATTCATCCGTTTTTCCAGACACCGCGCACACATATACTTCCACACACTCATATTCACGTACGTGTGTCACTACTACGCGGCTAATTTAGCCTAGCACACAGCATTATACATTTCTCAATATAAAAAATAGTTGCACGAATAAATAGCAAACCCACGCTACGTTGCAAAACTGCACGTACGTGGTTCACACCAACTATTGTAAGATATTTTCCCACGTTGAAAAATCGATGCTATGCTTATGATCTGCAGGTACATGCTGATTCAAATTTTAGCCAAACGCAACGAATCTAATAATTCGTCTCCGCCATCTAACGAGCTAATAAACAAAATCAAACGACAAAGTTGAAACAACGTGTACGGAATATACTGTTGAAGTGGTCACAACTTCTAAGAAGACTCTACATCTGGTTTTAGTTTTCTTAAGCATTGCAGGCATCGATAGCGATAGACAAAAGATTGGGACGAAAGCAAACCATAAACAGTAGACAGGCGACGTTGGCTTCAGGTTTCTTTTTTTTTCAGTTATAGAGTAACACTGCTAGCGTGCGGATCTGGACCAGCTCAGAAATATATGAGCAATAGTATTCCTTCTTTGTATTTACATTTCAGCTTAAAATATATATATTTTCTATCTTACAATTTATCCACGTGTCTCTTTGCATTCATATACACCTAATAAGCTCAACATATACGAAAGATATCCGCTGTTCCATAGGTGGCATTTTTCTCCGCGTAAGGTCGGCCAGACAGAGGGTAACGAAGTCCGCGAGTTAAACGTTTGTCTGAAAGCGGTGTCGCTGAAAGGAGGGGCCGAGTGAAATATCGCCCTCGCCCGGTATCTTGACCAGAAGGACAAGATGGAAACCGTAAGGACACGCCCGTGATGTTTCGAAAGTTAATAACAAGGAAGAAAAGACGAAAGACCGAGACAACTATCGCACGGAACTCGCTGGATCCTTGAGCCGAATCCTCCAGTCCCGTGTACGCCATGATAAAGGTCGACCTTCGTCTTCCATCATTCGTCTTCGTCGCTTCGTGACTCTCGAAATCCGTTGTAAAAATATAAAGACATGTTTGTTCGGACAGAGTATGCAAGATGCCGAAAACAAGCGGTGAAAACAAGCGTCCCGGTCCTGGAGAAATGCCAGTCGTTAATCTGTTTCTTCGTCGTGTAAGGTCCATTTGTGATTCAAGGGCGATGTGTATCTTTGTGCACGCGTTTAACTTTTGGCTCTAACGTTCGCGTTAACTTGTAGGTTCAAGGATTGGACGGAAACCTTCGTCAGAGACACTCGAGGTATTGTTAGTTTTATTTATTTATTTTCCATTGTTATTTTTCTTCTGCGAGTTAGCACGGTAGCTGGAAAGCTACTCTTCTCTTTGGTTTCAATTTCTCGCCTATTTTTACAAACGTTAGACGCAAACCTCGCTGAAGGGAAACGCGACTAGATACGTACGATCGTCGTTGTAAAAATGCGTGCAATAATTTACAACGACAACCAAGCTTACCGAGTCTCTCACATTTCCACCTGAAGCCAACGCTTAAAACTTGACCTTAAATTGCACATCTTACGTTTCTTATTTTTCTACTCCTTTGCTACTCGTATTGTCTCACGGCCTGAACCGATATAAAATACGGCGCAACAAACAGAACAAATAGATGTAACATGAAATGTGGTAAAATATACAAAAGTCTAATAATATAAAATCTCTAGGAGATATAAAAACACGAAAGTATGATATAATATGAGACCATACAGCTTATGAAACTGTTCCCTGTTCCTCTTTGACCTTTCCTCTCTCTTCTCTCCTCGCTTCTTTCTTTCTTCTCTCTTTCTCTCTCATTTCTTCTCGCAATATAAAATACTCAAGATACTACGATTATCTGAATTAATCACGAGAAACTAAACTGGCAAAGATATTTGGCAAACGAAGGAGAAAGCATTATGGGCCTTTAAAAAATGATTAAAAAAATGTTCCAAAAAATGTTAAAAGTTCCAATGAATTTTTGGAATTTTAGTGCCAAAGCATTTGATTGACGAGAAGGGAAGCTTCTAAAAGGAAACAATTAAACGAAGGAATTTGAAAAGTTGAGGAAGTAGGAAGTTTCCAGAATTCACGCGTACGTGGCTCGTGGCTTCCTTCGTCGCCTGATTCATGTCAGATCATAAAATCCGGATCGTAAAAACGTAGCCGGATTCAACGACCCCATTTCCTCGGCTCTTTTTCATTTTTCTTCGTCTTCAACTTCAGATAACGCGAAGCATAAAGTACAGCGATAAGAAAGTACGTGTCACATGAGTGCAGGCTAAACAGGTTAACGAACGCATCATCGCTTTTACGAACATCGTTGCATTCATTAACAGCCATAGTCATTCTTTCAGTTTATCAACCGCATTTATCGCGACTACGAGTCGTTACATTTATGGTACAAGATGTGTATTTGATAAGCGGAGAACCGCCATAAACGTTGTCTCGAGTTAACTTATTCGTATTTATAGCAAATATCGGGGAAACTAGATATTTGTGTATCCGTTATGCGATTTTTGATAGAATTATAAGTTTCGTCTCCCGTTCGAATACCAAAAAGGTTCTCCATTCGAATTAAACCAACTAAATCTAATTAACTAGAAGTCATTAGATTATCCCATGATAGTTTAATATACACGAAAGCCGTATCCACTACTGTGTGCATTTTATTAACATCAAATAATAAGGTTGTGCATTGTTGAATAAATTTTTGTTGAAATAGTTATTTAAATAGAGGCTCGTTCGTTATTTGAGAGCTCAAATGAAAAATAGAAATAAATTACTCGTTATCTCGACAAGTTTAAGTACGTAACTTGAGATAATGAAATCAATTGTTATTCAGAAATACAATTTTATTTCTTATTTATTGTTCTCATTCACATTTACGTATTATTTATCGATCGTCGAACAAACTTATTTTTGCATAAATATATTTTTAACAATGTTCATTAGCTACGATGAACGCTCTCCAAATTAAATATAACTTTCCGACAACGAAAAGCGAGTAGCTTTAATAGCAAGTACGAACTGCTATCTATCTGTTTAGAAATAACCGTAGTATTACCTTCTCGACTTTTTCATTGCATAACACGAAACGTTTAAGACAAAACCGAAAATCAATTTACTTGTATATTATCATTCTCTCTGCAATTAAATCCAAATGAAAGATGAAATTCCACTTGTACATAAGAAATAATAAATAAATTATTTCTGGTTTCGTTTAAGCTACCCTCATTTAAATAAGAAATTTAATTGTTACTCACAACCAGGATATTATTTCAATTTGTCATTTATTATTCAATAGGTAAATCACATGTTGTCTAATGAAACATTGTTTACAGACAACACGATAAAATCGAAAAATTTCGAGCATCGAAAAGACACGGAAAGGAATCTACATATCCGTAACACGTACAAAGGCCACATATCTCACCGCGTTGCATAACTCAGTTCATTGCTTAATCGCCCAATAAATCGACCGAACCATCTTCCTCCAATCTCCGCCACCCACAACATCAAACTCAAACAACATTCTTCAAATTCAAGTCTTCCAATTCCGCTCTACCCGCCTCTCTCACACACACACACTCTCTCTCTCTCTCTCTCTCTCTCTTTCTTTCTCTCTAAATGCTCTTTCTCGCATGTAAACACGCACAGAGAAACCGCACGTATGTAAGTTATATCCAGCAAGAAATTTCAACTCTCTCGTGCACGAGGCAGCAACGAATTGGAAATATCATTGACCGTTTCGCGTGGAATTCCACGCGTGCCATTCCTGGCCCGTGGACGTATAGCTTTTACGCAACTGATCGCCAGTTAAAGAGACGGCTGCAATAAAGAGCACTCGCCAGTAATTCGAGTGAAACCAACAAAAAAGAACGTACGCTAAAAATCAACATAAATTCTATCTAAATAAGTAAACTTGGCTCCAAGTCGATCGATGTTAAATTACTTTTTCAGATATGATAATGCACCATAAAATCGTACCAAGGTTATTTCAGTCACCTGGGTTTCAACGTCTAAATATCAATCTGGAACATTGCACAGGACAGTGGAACTACGTTGCGCATGAATAATCGAATCGTTGGATAATCAAAACGTATTGAACCGTTGAATAACTTTTAATCTGTAATTTGTTAATGGAGCGTATCTTCCAGACTAATCAATTACACGTCCAAGAACTGGAGCGTCTCTGTACCATCAAGTAAAGTCACTCTAAACATCGCGAGAAAGCTGTGTATTCTTTCATAATAAAAAATCTCAAAAGGAAAATAATAAAAATCGTTTATATTATGAAATCTGCCGTTGTGTTTGTGCAATGTAAACCGGAAGGTAAGCGGAAATAAAGGAATATATATATAAATCTTTAATTGTATTTATCATCGTCCGACTCCACGCGATCCATAAACGATTTTACGAATCAGACTCGAATTTTTACACATTTTACTGAATTCCCTCGTCCATTATAAAAATGTTCTCGACGAGCTTCGTTTAGAATTTCTTCAGCAAACAACGTACATGTACAAACTCGTACTGTTAGCGTGAATATAAAATCCCGATCGATCGATCGATCCTCCGTTTCCCTGATACTTCGAATTAATTGTCACGTTCCATACGAAGTCAACGAGTATCCTGTACGGAGGGCAGCTGTATAATCGATTAATTTTCATAATAATTCTTCTCAGCTTTTGAATACGAAAGTCATATCCTCCTTTCTCCTCCAATAAATACAGTTCAAGCGTACAGAGTTTCCTTATTGCCACACGGCTCTCAATTACTTCGGAAATCCATAAGCGTACTCATATGCAGGCGTATAGCAGTTTACGATCGGCATTACACTTCCCGCGTGCCGAGAAATATACAGTTTAAACTAGTCTAATGCGTCCAATTAATCTAATCGTGGCCGATCGTTGTTCCCTGGCGCACGAAACGCGTTACGTAACGTACTGCCAGCAGTCGATCGAAGCCGCCAATGGAACTGTTAATTCCCCTATGAACACACGACAGCTAGCGCGGATCACGGGAATACACCGGGTTTATCAATTTGCTCGGCGATATTGCATTCCGCGTGAATTAGACGATGTAGAAGTGGTTTGTGGATCGAGAAACCTTGGTTTCAATTAGGTTTAGGTTCGGCTGGGTTTACAGTTGATTTGCAGATGCATTCTGTTCCTATAGATGGAAACATCGGTGTTTTCGTAGAACGGTGAGTCTAAAGGGAAACTACGTTTTAGTATATTGGAGTGGATTGGAGACGAATAAAAGTAGCGGCGAGATCGCGGAGAAATTTTTCCACTGAGAAACTAAAGTATATTTTGGTCTGAATTTCCATGAAATATAGGAGTTAGGTTTGATGGTAGATTTAGGTCAGGTTGGCGGTAGATTCGCGCGTTTTGTGTCCAAAGGAAGATAAGCAGTTTCTTAGAGTTATATTGGTAAAGTTATATCGGTGTATTATATTATATAGAGCTGAGCGCCACTTGCTATTCATTGGCCTTTTCTTGGCCGTCTATCTTATTTTAACAGAGAATATTTCTCTAAGAAAGATCATTCTACTGATTGGCGAGCCATAGATGGTCTCGCGAGGTACAAGTCTGACACAGATATAGTTTTATTACGTTTCCTATGAAATACAAGTTTAGCATCTCTTGAAAGAAACATACAGTGCTACTTATAAGAGTAATAGCACGTGGATTTTATTTATTTGTTTCAACCGATATAGAATAGACGTTCGCATATACATAAGAAGATGCGAGGATGAGGAATTTATGACTATGTATGTATGTACCCTCTTTCTTCGACAAATAAACTCATGCAGATGTGTTGTTATATAACAATAATTTTCCCAGAAATCGAACAATATGGTTCCTGGACTATGAGATTGACAAACTGGAAGAAATGGGCTTGTTTTACGAGTTAGACTGCCAAGAGGTTCGTGTATGCGAATAATAACAGACAAGCAAACGATTCTCGCAGTGAACGAAAATGGAGGGCGCAGCCCCAGACAGTTGCAAACACTGCGACAAAGAAAAAAAGAAAGAAAGGAGCAGGAAAATTATGAAATGCTTTTTATCTACAAAAAGGCAAGCAGTTTTAAATGCAGCGGAGATTGGTTCGACCTCGAATGAAATTTCTGCGGGAACTCGATAAATGATAGCCACTTATGAGAAATGATTTATATTGCAGGTATATTCATAATCGGTCACGGAGATTGAGAGTCCCTTCTGAAAGCCAGCTTCGCGCTGCACTCGCAGAAAACCCTGAAGCGACAAAGAAACGCTTTCACGTTCGTCACGTTCTATAATTAAACGTAGCAGCGTGCTGGAGTATAACGATTCGAAACATTAACGCCATAGTGAAGTCGTCAAGCAAGAGCACTTTCGCAAACAGGAAGGGAACGCAATAGCGTCCGATCAAAGGGACAGGAAGCGATTACTCCGGTGGTGTGTTCGTCATTGACCCAAATCACCAGTCCAGAAAGACGTAGCCGGCCTCTGAATCTTGACATTGAATCGTTGTAATATAGTTCAGCCCCGTCAAGATTTATCCGAGCGAACGATAGCGTTGAAAGTGAACGTTGCCGAGGAAACGGTCTATCTTCGTTCTTCGCTCGAACCTTCGTTCCAAAAACATCCATCAAAGTTTCATCACTGTCGTTTCGGCGAAATCGTTTCTCGATCGTTAGCAGCTGACATCAAAGAAAAGTAACTACGAAGCTTCGACGTGAAATGGCGGTAAACGTAGAAGATGGAGAAAGACAGTAACTACGAAGGTTCCATGTAAAAAAAAAAAAAAAAAAAAAAAAAAAAAAAAACTGCAAAGATTCGATGCAAAAACACAGCGCAGGAGATTGTATACAGAAAGATACTGACGTGATACTCTGCTAAAAAGCACGAAAGACCTAATAACACGAGGTATGACAGAAGAAAACTTACAGCTCGAGGACCAAGAGCGGCAGGAGGAAGGTAAGGAGACGATGTTGCGAAAATCAGCTCGATCGCTTCTTCGAAAATCGACATCTTTGATTAATGACGTGTTCTCTAGCTAGGTCGAGGAACACGTCGGCCAGTAAAAGTAAGCATCGAACATCGGGTTTCCTGTTAACACTTTGACTGCCACACCAAAATCGGTTATTGAAACACAAAAATGGCCATCAATTCGAAAGGAGGCCAGATAAGACACACGATTGTGCAAATTTTTTCATTTGTTTTCTCCCTCATGTCCAGTGGGTTCTATTAAATATTATGATACACCCTGTATATCAACAAACTGCGAATCTTTATGCATTTATGGAAAATTTGAAGATGCAAAAATACACAGAATCCGCATAAAATAACCCTAAAATATATGAGATAAACCCTTCATAACATCTGACTGATAAAACAACCTTTCATCCAAGTTCTACTTTTTCCAACATATTCATAAAAATATAAATTTGCGTAAATATCAGCGGCCTGCATATTACATTACCTTCATTGCTCTTAAACAGAACGTAACACAAGTTCGTGCTGATTTTCCGTAAGATCGTTGTTTAACAAACCTAACTGATTTGTCTGCAATGTTATTCAACAGAATCATCCATAATATAGCAGAATGATTTAGTAGCGAAGAATCGCAGTCATCTGCGGTACTATTGGGTTGGCAACTACAACACATTAGGTGGTAATGACAAAATCCCCAATCACTTAATTGCCAATCCAATAGAAGGGCGGGAACGTGAACACAAAGTATGCGTAGGCGTTAAGGTTCAAACGATGTGCAAACATGTCGAAACGTTTAACAACATACCGGAAGGCACGAGCCCTTGATCAATTAAACATCCATAGCGGAAAGGATTCGCGTCCCGAACGAACGCTTAAGACTGCGCATAATTCATAAACGAGTACTTAGGCGAGCTCGGGCGCAGAGGACGCGGCCGTCGTCGCGCAATCTGCATCCTTAAGTGCGCGACAAGTACCTGCCACGTCTACTTGACCCATTTACCCGATGACCTCGTCCCGGGTGCACTTTTCAACGGAGCGTCTATCTAATGGCACGACTGACTCTCATTCCATCGACTTGACATTTCCTTTCGATTCGAATCCATCCCCCTGAACCTCCTCTCCTCGTGCTTTTGCTTCGTCTTCCGAATATTTGTGAAACAAAGATGATTAAAGACGAAGAGGATGATGGAAACGTATTTAATATGTCGAGACGAGAGAGAAGATACTTTAGATATTTGATGGGCAGACTTTCTCGCAGAAGAAAGGCATAGATTTAGTACTGGAATTTCGAATCATTCTCGAATCCACAGAGTGGTATAGAGCAATCATGGAGGCAAGCAAATAAGTCTTGACAAATACGAGTCCAAGGATTATTAGCTTGCGCAAACTTGACATCGTCCTAGAAAGTATCCATATATTAGTATTACGTTTGAATAGTTGAAATACTCAAACAAGTTTCACGAACCGATTTATTAGATTTACTTTTTTTTTAAATGTCTGTAATATATTCAAATTTTTCGGAGAAACCCGCGTCGACTCGAACCATCCTCGGGAACATTTTACGTAACCACTTTTTTTTTTTTTTTTCAAGAAAAGAACCCCAACAACACAACACTATCCATTGCTCGTGGTATATCGGAATTATTTTCAGAAAACTATAGCAGCTAACAGTGTCCTCGAAAGCTGACTGTAGCGTGTGGAAATTTTATCGAGATAACCGCGTCAACCAGAAATATTTTGAAGACTCTCGATGTCCCTTAAAGTATTCAAATTTCTTCAAGAAAAAGACACCGATAACTCGAAAGCATGCATTCTGCAATAAACGCAACACTTTCCAAGAAAACCGTATCAAGGGTCGTCAAAAGGCACCTATGGCGTACCAAAATTTTACCGAGGAAACCGCATCAATCGAAAATATCCTCGAAAGCCTTCGACGTACCTGAAGAAGAGCGTATCGACTCCTCGACGATCAAACTTACTCCAGCATATGGCAAGATCGGGTGAGAATCTCGAAGGCAGCCGAAACGTTTCTTTTTCCTCAAACGAAAACACACCGAGGCTCGAGAAATCAGCCAACGTGTAGGCAACTTGCGGCGGTGTTTTTCGGTGAGAAAATCGAGACGATCGATTCCTCGCCTGAAACGTGGCCTGGAGGAATCTCCACGAGCGGAGCCCGCCTCCGATAATTTAATCAAGAAAGTTGGGTGTACTCGCGTGGCAGCCCAAGGCGTCCAAGCTTCCATTTCATCGAGGAAAATCTTCCTTCGTCGAATCTTTCCATCCCCTGCTTTCACCGACGAGTTTCCACTCCGGATCGGCTGAAGTAGTAGTGGTAAAGTTGGTTGGTCGCGAATCATCAACTTTTCTTCCGGCCTCGAAACCTTCGTAAAGGGATACGATCACGAGAACCTGGTCCAGGAAATTCGCCACGGAGACTTCTTTTAACTCGATTAGAGTGTGACCATTGTCGAGACGAAATGAAAGCTTAGAACAGACTTTTGAACGATATTTTGGACGTATGTTTAGTTTCGGTAGGATGAGGCTGTCTTCTCCACCGTTTCTACCCTACGAACTTTTATAGCTGTGGGAGGGTCTCCGAGAAGAAAGCGTAACAAGTTCATTTCTGGTAATTTAGTAATTTTGTTAGGTCGCCAAATACAGGTTGCCCGGACATCGTTACGACTTTTTGGACTGATTTTGTTGTTCATTTCTGATTTCTTCACGCTGCGAAAATAAATAATATTCCAATTCCAAACAAAGATTCAGTCAGATACCTGGGCATGATTCTGGACAGAAGAATGACATGGAAACGACACATCGTAGATAAATCCGAACAACTTCAATTAAAATTTTAAAAATTCTACTGGCTCATTGGCAGACGTTCCAACTTAAGCGTGCAGAGTAAAATAATGCTATATGAAGCCATATTAAAACCTGTTTGGACCAATGGGATCCAACTATGGCGAACAAGGAGTAATTCCAACATAGAAATTCTTCAACGATTCCAATCAAAAACTCTAAGATCCTTGATAGATGCATCTTGGTATGTTACTCTCGAAACGATACATCGCCGACCTTAAGATACCTACAGTTAAAGAAAAAATATCCAAATTCAGTAATATATAACATAAGAATAAACAACTACCAAAAGTCACTAATTACTCAATTACTTGACACGACGGGTCAGATCCGCAGGCTAAAAGGACATTACACCTTAGACCTAAGCACTAGATTCAAGCAGAATCAAACATACTATAAACAATTATTAATCATGTCATCGTACCACGCCAGAATAATTTACTTATAATTCTCAATGAGAATTGATTGTAAACTCTACTCCCAATAAAAAAAAATGTCTAATCTGCCGGATACTTGATCGAGTTGAAGTATACACGAGCATGTACTATATGTTATAGCCAATTTACATTAGGAAATAAAGTCGGCATTCTCGTCAAACGTCCAAGTCCTCGGTACCGTTTACTGCTCGTTCATCGTGAAACAAAGTGACTGCGTTTAGGATGCCCAATAGCTAGTATATTATATTAGTATATAGCTATTTATTACGTAACCACTATACTATATAGTATATACAATCATTCCGCCTAAAATAGGTACAATGATTCATGGACGGCATTGTATTTAACGCACAACCGAATAAAACGACAGTTTGACATTGGAATTGATCAAAAATGAATGTTCGAATTTCTTGCACACATTCTCCATTTATGGTGCTGTGACTGCCATGTACTTTTGCACATTTCTTCCAAACTCTGCCGATAGAATTACGATAATCGTATCTCGCTACGGAGTGTTCGTGGCATTTCAAAAGGTTTCATACAACGCGTACAATATACTCATAGAATGTTTCTACAAGTGTTGCAACACTTTCGTTAGCTGCTGCACGCTTATCCGCGTCTAACAGCTTGAGATTTTGTGGTAGAACGAAAACCGGTTAATTTTCCGTCGAGGAAGCGTGACGGTATTGATCTCGACAGGATTCGACGTCCACGCCACGGAGGTCTCTCTGTATCGATACATCGACTCTGCGCAGGATATGAAGCGACGTGCACACCTACATGTATAGATAGCACACACACACAAGCCATGTGCTTGTAGTTTCTCGATTTGTGTCACAGAGAGAGGCGTGCACGCGGAACGTATCGACGTCACTTCGCCCGAAGGTGACGGCCACCGTTTCCGTTTCGTCTTCTCTTCTACATCCGAGAGAACGAACGGCCGTGTGGTGGATACGAAATGACGCGTGTCGAGTGTCCGAATGGAAACAAATGGTCCGGATGTGGCCGAGGAAAGAGGCACGGCTCGGCGCGTCGTGCAGGATCGAATAATTTTACGTGCGTTGACCCTTCATCTGCAACCTTCTCTTCACCGACGTCGTCTGCGTACTGGGTCGTTTACGACCCATGCAGCCTTTTTTAGGTTTTCCAAAAGAAGAAATTGGCCAAAATTCTCGAACACTTTACCTAGTTCATAGAATATTATCATTCAATAGTTTTTGTCGTTAACACGTTGCCTTAACTTTTCCAAACAAAACAAGATTCCAACAAAAGACGATACGAGGAGAACGAAGAATGACTTAAAATCCCTGGTCGATAACGATCCGGTATGCAAATAGAGGGTTAAGTAGCGAGAAGTAGCACATTTCTTCTTTTTTTTTTTTTTTTTTTTTTTTCTTTCCTACAAAAAGTAGCACACGTCAATCTATGGCGAGAAGAAGCACGTTTCAATGTTCCTGCCGATAACAAGCACGTTTCAATGTTTCTGCCGATAACAAGCACGTTTCGTATAATATAGGTAGCGCGATAGCGAGCATTATTCACATTTCGCCACGAGCAGTAGCTTATCTGAAATGCTGCAGCGAGAAGCAGCACGTTTCGTTTGTTTGCCGAACAGTAGGCTATTTCAATTTCCAAATGGTTGACGTTGATCTTCTGTAACTACCAGTTGTCTGTATTATTATCGTTGCGCGTTCATTACGAAAGGAAATGACTATATATTTACAATGTCTAGCAGTGAATACGATGATTGTAAGTACATCGGTAGCAGATCGATGAGACTCGAAAATATTTTTCTCCAACGAATCTAAGCAGAACAAATTTAATTAAACGTGCCGAACAATTACAAATTTTAGGTGGTGGAATAATCGTAATGTGCCTCGTACGACGGATAAATACTTTTGTCAACGTTATACGAAAAACGTGTAAAGTTGCTTTTCTTACTATAACGAAGGGGACGTGATTACTTCTGTTTCAATAGCAAATTGCTATAAGAAAATATCTGTCAAGTTTAACAATTACATACTATTTTGCCTTCTTCCAAAAAAAAAAAAAAAAAAACGTTAAAAAGCCGAAGGAGCTACGAATTAAAAAAAATTATGACACTTAGCATACGTATTACGCAACTTTAATCGCTGACGAAATTCCGTCTGGCAATTCAGAGGGTGAAATTGACCCGTGAAGATACAGCTGGTTTCCAATTTCCTGTGATACATCGCGAAAAGAATGTTCTCAGACAAAAGTTACTTCTTTTAATTAACTATCGCTTGGTAAACAATTGATCAACAGTATAGCGAGTTATAAACCAAAATTGGAAAACAGCCGGATTCTCGGTAGTCAATTCCAGTCCCTCGGAGTGAAAATTTGGACAGCGAAAGAAGATTACATAATACGCCAAAGTTTCATAATTATTTTTACAATTTGCACATTGAGCATCTTGCTTTGTAAGTATCGCTGGTTACTATTCACGTTACTGCGTCGTGTGTTTTCCACTGTTTGTACTCACAAACATCGTCAATGTCACTGTTTGTTATTGTTTCTTATTCGGACTCTGACTTTGCAGTTCTTGTCATCCTGTTTATATACGCCGACATTCGGTTCAAGAGTACGCCGATGTAGTAGCTGAAAGAGAAAATTATTTATCACGCAGCAACATGAAATAACGAGACAAACTATGAGCGAAACACTGATAATTGTGACAATTCTATGGACAGCCACGTCTCTCATATACGTAGAACCAGTCTGAATACACATTGAAATTCTACACTTCAATTTTACAACGAGGAATTATTTATTTACAAATGCTGTTACATATTATATATTTTTTTATAAGCAGCTTTTTAAACAAATCCAGGTAATATTTTTTCGCACGCGTAATTCGCTTTCAAGGGGCAACAAATTCAATGAAAGTAGAAAATCTGTAATCGTGTATGACTTTTGCAAGAAATTATTTGTGTAGTTTAATTTCTCTAAAAGGTACATTTCTCTGAAAGCGCCTGGAGTTTTCTTATCTAAAGTAGTTTCCAGGATATCAGGACTTTACGGAGTTACATTGAACTTTCATGATTTTTCTCACTCCTTTAAACTGAATCACCGCCCCTAAAAAAATATCTTGCATCTGTTAATGGTATCATCGTTCTGTAAAAAGTTAATCAAAATCGGTGTTTTTTAATTGGACAATTTTCGTAGACCGCGGGGCCAGGTTCCGGCGAACGTGCTGAACCTGCCTTGCGTCGGTTCTGCGTAGAACACACGACGAAAGAAAAGCTATCGCGAGAAAGAAAAGTAGAAACAGGGACTCGTGGACCGATGAGAAGGCAAAAAGGGCACGCAGTTTGGATTGCATTATACACGCACATTTTTTCGTTGAATCAACGTTCAGATTTCAGAGATTTCTAGTAGTCTGTCATACGGAGAACGACGGTGATTGTGCACGCTCGTATTGAACTCCATTGAAAATTGATATTATACGCAAGACGAGTGGTGCAGATCGATGAGAGGATGCAACAATTCGTAATTCGTAAATTGTTAAAGAAAAATCGCAGATGAACATATATAACTCGAGAGACTCGTCGAAAAAGTTGAACTGGTCTCTTGTTAAAATTGCTGCAGTTAGAGAGATGTGTGTGCGACCAGACGTGAATTCAATTAATGTGAAATATGATTTAAGTGGAAACTAAGGAATATACATTACAAAACGCATGCGATATTAAAATTCAATTATCTTAAAAAAAAAGACAAATCTACAGTCTGTCACACAAGAGCGTGTCTGCGATATTTCTGTAAATATTTATATATTTGTAAAAAAATTTATATGAATTGAATCTACATCTAAAACACTAATACGCTATTACAGTAGGGTGTCCAATCTCCTCCATTAGCGATTATAGCTTGACATCGTTTCGGCATACTCTCGACTAATTTTTGAGCGTAGGATTCTGGTAACGACCTCCATATCTTTCGAATGTGATGTACAAGTGTTCTTATTTTTGTGATACGTCTTCCTCTCAGCTTGCCTAATAGGACACCATGCCCAAAACGAAGATTCATCAGTGAATATTATATTACTCCAATCACGATCTCTGTTTTCATTCGCCCATGCCAGACAATTTTCGACGTTTCGCGTACGCGGCACTCATATTAAAAAGCTCTGTTCCTTTCACTGTTTCAAATGAAACTGAAAGGTATTCAGCAACGCGTATTAGAGAAGTTTTCGTTTGTTTACATTCTTTTTATCTCATTCTGATTAGGTGTCAGGTTTCGCAGATATCGCAGACACGCTCTTGTGTGACAGACTGTATAAGCGATGGTGTCCTGAGATTAATAGAGAATGACAGTGGTTGTGCACGCTCGTATTAAACTCCATTGAAAATCGATATTATACGCAAGACGAGTGGTGCAGATCGATGAGAGGATGCAACAATTCGTAATTCGTAAATTGTTAAAGAAAAATCGCAGATGAACATATATAACTCGAGAGACTCGTCGAAAAAGTTGAACTGGTCTCTTGTTAAAATTGCTGCAGTTAGAGAGATGTGTGTGCGACCAGACGTGAATTCAATTAACGTGAAATATGATTTAAGTGGAAACTATGGAATATATATTAAAAAAACGCATGCGATACTAAAATTAAATTATCTTAAAAAAAAGAAAAGAAAAGAAAAGAAAAATCTATCAGCGATGGTGTCCTAAGATCTTAGACCGAGAGAAGATGTTTAATTTTATAATATCATTGTTCGTTAGGTAGATTACTCTGTTCCAATTTACGTTTGATCGAGTTTTACTTACGTCGTTAAAAACGTTTGTATTTCGCTTGAAAGGAAAGCCTTTATCTTTCTATATTATATTATATATAATATTGATAATATTTCTATTGAATATATAACATAATATATTATATATTAGCAATAGAATCCTATACAATCCATAATTTTTCAATCCATTAATTCAAAGTTAATGGCAAACCAGGTTAATTTTCACGCAAAGTGCCGAAATGTGTTACCTGCCATCGCGAAGAAGCGTAACATGTTATTGTTCCTGAAACTAATGACAATATCCTACTTTCCGCAATCAAAATCAAATCATTCTATTTTTCGTGGCGAGAGAAAGACAGTCAGACAGACAGACAGATAGATACAGAGAGCGTGTTAGTGTCCGTAAGACAAACAAAATGTACTACTTTTCCTAATACACGTTGAATTAGCCAATGGCCTAGATTCCAGGCTTCGATCACCTAGGTGTGTTGTGGTACCTCGGTTCTCGTCCATGGAAACGATTATATCACGGTAGCTTTGGCAAAAGTGGGAAATAACCACTGTAAAGGATGGTCTGGTATTTGGGGTGATATCGATGTTCTGATATCGTGGGGTCGAAGAGCTCGATCGGAAATAGGCGAAGGGCAAATGGTGAAGAGTTGAACATTGACGCGTTTAAATGGTTAGAAGTTGGATTTCGAGACATTTAATTTGAAATATCGCAAGATTTTTGGTATTTTCGATAAGACTGGAATTCTGACGTAGTGGCGTCGAGGAATTCTTCGATCGGACAAAGCAGAAGGGTTGAATTGTGGAAAATGTTGAAATTCAATGCATCCGGAGGGCTGATGCGAAAGATTCGGAAGTTAGAGTGAACAAATTTGAAGGTTCAAAGGTTAAGAGCAGAATTTCAGCGCGGTTAGTTTGCAATTTGCAAGGATTTTTGCTATTCGAAATGAAATCGATATTCTGATTGTTGCGGGAACGGAGAGCTCGATTGGCCACGAGCGAACGGGTCAAACGCTGAGAGGCTGAACCTCGACGCGTTTAAATGGTCGTAGGGATTCTAGCGCATTTAGTTCGTAATTTGGCAAGATTTCTGCAATGAAATCGATATTCTGATGTTTTCGAGTCGATCAGTTCGATTAGCACGTTGACTGCCGCGCGTGTTTTCAATGGAATCTCCTTCAGGCCACGAGTGCCGCTGTACCAAGCGTACTCTGCTAGGTACTCCCACCGATACTTTAGATAACTTAAAATCTCTGCCCTAATCCGTTACAATGTCGAAAAATAAAATGGAAAACTTATTTCTTAGTGAGTCAAATAGCAGTGAAAAAGAAAGCTTTTACAAGGCTTACGCAAATTCGGATAGTAGCGATGAGGAAGAAATCAGATTTTCTAGAAATAGAAATAGAAATACCATAGAATTACATCGTCTGATTCTGATTCGGATACTGATAAGTGCAATCGTAGTGATACTGAATGTAACGAAGATACTATTAACGAAATTTTACAAGAATTGATCATTGAGGAAGAAAGAAGAACTGACGATACCGAGGAAAGTACAATTCAATTTGGTAAATGGAATGAATTTAGTGGTCAACAGAAGTCACTTCCTTTTCCCGAGACAGACGACCTCATTAGGCAATTACCTGGCAATGTCAATCCATATGATGTGTCCGAACTGTTCGTTGATGAGGAAATAGTAAGAAACTTACTTGTATCAGAAAATTTCAACAAGGAAGGATGTAAATATTAGAAGATTTAGAGGATTATTAGCTGCAAAATGATTAGGGTTGTCTGATAATACAAAAACCCTTGTCTTCGACGGAGTCAGCATAACATCGCCGTTTGGAAAAATGATTCCAGAAGAAGCATTAGACTCGCATGCAAACTATGTTATTCAGATAAAAGACGTCGAACGGACCGATCAAAGACACGGGAGAATTTGAAGAAGACAACAACTTATTGTCCTAATTATCCCGACCAAACTCAGCTGTGTATAGAATGCTTCAAAGTTTTACATTCTAAATAATTTTCTTAATAAACCATTTTCGTATTACTGTTATAGCAATCCAATAGTTTTATTACTTCCTGTGGAATATCTTTTCAAATACCTACGACGATCCTTCGCAAGTAGTCAAATAGGCGCCATCCGAATACGGGTGACGCGGCCCTCAGAAACTTTGCTGTCACCCGAATATGAGTGACGTGGCAGTCAACGTGTTAAGAAAGAGGTTGAGAGTGAAAATGATAAAAAATGGTACCTCGACGCGCCTAAATGATTAAAGGTTAGATTTCACCGCGTTTAATACCTAACTTGGTAAATTATTATTGTCTGAAATGTCTACGGATATTCTGATGCGAGCCCCAAGGATACGATCGATTGAATTTTTTGAAGCTAAATGAAAAGGAAGAGAAACTTGAAGAAGTTAGTGTACAATTTTTCATTGAAATCTCGTTCAAAAATCGAAGAAACCTCGAAGAACCGACGTAAAATTCGATATTCGAAGAATATTCATACGGAACATGGAAGAAGGTGATCTAAAAATATTCTGTGGCTAAAAGGATGCGAATCGATCGAAGGTACATGAGTAAATGTAAGTCTATACACTCTTTGTTCGCGGGAACCGTTTCAAACGAAGAAATAGGACCTGGATTCGTAGTTTACGGATGATCAAGGCCACGCACAGTATCGAACATCGAAAAGCAAGAGAAAGAGAGAGAGAAATTACCGTTTCTATGTCACTAGACCTGCACGAAAACAAAGGAACCATCCTTTCCATTGTACAGCGGGACGACGGTTGTGCATGCATGCATCATACACTGTATTCGTGTCTGTTCATCAGATACCGTCGGACACAATTTCTATATGTCAGCGTATAGATCACGCTGCGGCGTTTCAGAAGATCGTTACGTAGCTAGAAATTGTTGCGCAATAAAAATTCCCGTGCTTCGTCTATGCCGCAATTTCGAATTTTTCTAAATTTTAGAAACTGCACGTGTTTTGTTGTTTCTTTGTTTTCTATCGTCGTCGCTGAATTTCATACAGGTCTATCCTTTAATTTCAACGTTTTCTGGAAACATTAGAAGCTTTGGGTCTCTTGCGTGAATCTCCACATATTTTCTGCAAAATGAAAATCCTATTTTGTCATACGTTTAGCTCCAATACTTCATCGTTTCGTTCTAGCTCTTTCGTTTCTGCCTGATTTTCTCCATTCCACTCCATCCTGGCTGCCCGATACATCGTCGCTCCTACGCTTCCAAACGCAAACTTCCTATTATACAACTTTCGTCGATCAAGACACCGTGACAATCACCATGAACTCCTTCCTACACCCACGCCCACGGAAATCCTGACAACAGACAGACGCCTCCACATCCCACACGAATTACTCCAACTTCAATTGGATCTTTCGAAATGCGAAACTATCGCCGAGAAGGACACGTTACTATCCGCAAGCGTTAGGACGTTTGTAAATTACGAATTACAGAAAGTGTTTAAGGCTTCGCGTGCGTATATCCTTTCCCTGTTAACGAAAGTTCCTTCGATCCTTATACTTTATAAAATATATGTATATTTTATATAATTATTTTATTTAATTATTAATTTATTTTATACAATACATAATATATATATTCTATACATATAGAATATAAAAACGTCAAGCTTTAGAAGGAACTGCACCGAGTGTCCAAATATTTATGGCCGTGTGTAGGGTAATATGCAAATCGGGGACGGTAAAAAATGAAACGAAGGAGAAAAGAAAACGCAGTCGACAGAAGTCGAGCAAAACAGATGATATACGGTCGTGGAAACGAAACTGGCCCGATTCTGGCGGCGATTTACAGCCCAGGAGAGTCAGGGTCGTACGAAGAAACGAGTTTCGAGGCGGCCGGGTCAATAACTGCTATATAGGTGACGGCTGTTTAATAACTTTCTCTTTCACTTTATGGAAAAGAGCGTAAAAAGTGGTGGCAATGAATGAACATCTGCTGTTACGTCGATGGGTAATCTCCTTGGCTGGTTATTCGGAATCGTGATTAATCATAATGATGGCTTCGGTCAAATTTGGCCCGATCCGATTCTACGCGGATTAGTCCAGTTAACCGACCGGCTAATACAACTGTTTGAAGTTTCCAACAGCTTATAAACCAACTTGATGGGGTCAGTGGTGTTCATCGCTGGATTAAAACGCCGTTCGTCGTACCTTAATTAAGGGAGGAAGCATCGCGACGACTATGATGGATGTCGCATGAACGTTGTTTGTAGAAGAGATGATTTTAGGATCGTTAGCGACTATCGTTGCCACAATTGACACAATGTAACGTTTAAGTACGATAATATTCGGTCGTTAACATAGTTTCCTTTTGTATGGAAGTAACCAGAGTGTTGAACCTTCGCGTTAAATTATATTATATCGACAAGTGTGTATAGTGTTTTAGGAGACAAAAGTCTATTTCCAGAGCATACAGCATATACACCTACTGACAAAAGTGAGAGAAACACTATGATCGTTTGGAAATTATTGTACAGGTATTTTTTATCTTCTCAGACACATCGGGTGAAATTAAAAATAACTTAAGGAGACAAGTGTGCATATATGAAATTACAATGTTTTTTTTTTTTTTTTTTTTAAATTATACTCGAGTAAGATTAACGATTGATATTTCTTTGTGAGAAATTAAAATAGTAAGAATTAACTTACTATGTTTAACAAAACCTAAATAAAAAAGAGTGTAATAAGACGTTGGCTAACTCTTAGATTCGATGATTGCGCGTCATCTGCGTGGCGTTGATTCAATTAATCGAACGCAACACGCTGTAGATATTTCGCACTATATTTTTTTAATTTTTTCCATCAACTTTATATTTGTAAAACATTGACATCCCAATCGATATGTAACGTAATTCCACGAATGTTCAATTGGGTTCAAGTCACGAGATTGATTCGATCATTTCATTATATTAACATTTTGCCCCGGAATAAATTTCTTAGTCAATTTAGATTTAGAAGAATTCGTTTCAAGTTATTTTCGTATGGAAATGATCACTCTGTTCACATTTTCACGCTTACACGTAGCAACATATGAATTTGTAGAATACCGCGATATAGGAAACTGTCTATAGTTTATTTTATTTTATTTATTTTATTTGTATCAACGGATCAAAACCGTTACGTAAAAAAGCAACCTCGCACCATCACGTTATCGTTACCAAATTTCATCGCTCGTTTTAGATATTTAACGTTTGTACTTATTGTATGTTCGTGTATGGAGTTCTATCTCTTTATGGTGTTTTAAATTCCAACGTATCTGAAAAGATAAAAAAAATGTACAATGATTTTTAAGCGATCGTTATGTTTCTTAACTTTTGCCAATAAACGAAACTTCAGTTTGTTAAATATAAAACCATCGTATTAAAATAAACCAATCTATCGGAATAAAAAATCGAAATAAAATACCAAATTCTAAATCCACAGTTTCGTTTTAAATTCTAAGTTGATAAGTAAATATAGAAATTTGTACCGTAAAAACAATTTTTAAAATAATATTTCAAACAGTATTTTTACCACCTCTGCAATGAAATCTTTTTCTAATTGGTTTAAAGCGATTGCTTAACATTTATCAGTAAACGTAACTACAGTTTGTTAAATATAAGAACATCCTATTAGAATAAACCAATCTATCGGAATAAAAAATCAAAATAAAATACCAAATTCTAAATCCACATTTTCGTTTTAAATTCTAACTTGATAAGTAAATATAGAAATTTGTACCGTACAAACAATTTTTAAAATATTATTTCAAACAGTATCTTTACCACCTCTGCAATGAAATCTTTTTCTAATTGGTTTAAAGCGATTGCTTAACATTTATCAGTAAACGTAACTACAGTTTGTTAAATATAAATATATCCTATTAGAATAAACCAATCTATCGGAATAAAAAATCGAAATAAAATACCAAATTCTAAATCCACATTTTCGTTTTAAATTCTAACTTGATAAGTAAATATAGAAATTTGTACCGTAAAAACAATTTTTAAAATAATATTTCAAACAGTATTTTTACCATCCTCCAACGAAATCTTGCTCTAATTACTGTTAAGTGAATGTTGGCAGAGTTTACGTTCGCCAGGCACCTTGCATAAATTAATTGAAATTCCTTCGTCGACAAAATGCCATATTCGCGATGAAAAAAGTGAATCGTGGCAATTACATGTAAACGATGAATAATCTCATTGGCGATGGAACAGAAAGGTCTCGTTTCGTAATAAGCCAGGCAATCTTTCCTCGATAACGATAAATTTCTCGTGTATAAGCGGCCGATCTACCGATCGCGTCATAATTTAATAGATCGATTTACATAGAAGCGGTTGACGCATTGTGACCGTCGCTGCTAATGGCAAATCGATGAACCTCCAGCTAATTAGCGTATCGATGCTAGCAAACCAACCAGTGCTTGTTATTATTCGCGAAATGTTACTCTGCTACTAGTTTGTGAACGGCTGCTAATTCACCAAGCAAACTTTCAAGCTGTTGCTAAAGAATTTCCTTCCCTATTTTCCTTTCGCGAAATAGCCGATACTCGCGCGATATTTTCTAACGAACTGGGTATTAGCTTCGTGATAAACTTCGACGATGGTATTTGCATTATGTATACTTGCATGTATACTTAAATGTTATTCCTCGTCTCGTTTTCTATTTTCAGTAAAGGAATTTCGTTGCTTTCAATGGATTTAAAAAAAAAGGGAAACAGAAAGAAAAGAAATGAAAATTCTCCTTGTAGACTTGGACAGATTATTAACAAGACCATAAGGACTCGTAGTACACATCGAAGAGAATAAAAGCAGACTCGTAATCGGTAACAGACCCGAAAGTAATTATTTTCAGAGGAAAATAAGCTTTTGTTTCTTTGCGATTAATCACGTGTTTAAGTAACACACTGGATGCAAACAACGACGACAAAGGATTATTATTATCACCGACAAAGGATCGTAATGAGCTACAAATCATTATTTCCCTCTTTCACATCGTTGTCTCCCTCGTTTGTTCATCGCGTCTTCTTTCATCTCAATACGAATTCGCATGTGTAGATCGACTTACGCAGCTGTATTTCCAAGTATCATTTCTTTTTATAATTCAACTCTATTATTACTTTATTACGAGTAAATGAAACTCACGAGCATCAAAGAGAAGCGTTAAAAATTCCTGAAAAGATTAAAGTAATAACCCACATTATACTCTGTTTTTATCTGGCAAAATTATTTCTTTCCGTTTCTATCTAACAAAATTATGCATTTAAGGGTCGAAAGCATTTTTATTCATCTGCCTGAAAACCATAGATTCTCGTGCCCTACTTTAACCCTTTCTTCGGCATCGCACATAACGAGAGGAAAGCGACTGATAGTTCTCCTCGTTCGCCGGCTTCAAAAGAAGCCTCTCCTCAACACCACAATGTCCGGGGAATCCTTCGAGAACCAGCCACACTAACACCGACTGCCATCTACTGATTACGCTGCGTACTGAGAAACACTGGCTCGAAGATAACGCTTGAATTATTGCCGCGAATAATTAAAGCGAGCGATATTGGATTCTGTAATGGTAGTTCATACGTCACCTTTCATCCCATTACCTGCCTCTACCTGATCACTGTATTATTTTAATGCCATACCAGCAAGATTATCAGTCAAAGTATATAACACTAGGACTATCACACCAGTCAGATTTACTGGGTTTACAATCTTATTTTTAAATTCCTACTTCATGTTACATTTTTGTCAACAATAATAACTAAAAGAATAATATAATAAATTTTATTTTGTTTTTTATGTATTCGAACTGAAAATAATTTCGTAGCAAGGCTACTTATACCAATGCCAGTCGAAATGACTGGTTCGTCACGCTGGGGAGGGTCTGGGTCCCCCCTGGGACTTGCTTATTTACTTAGTCTTTTTGATACACTTGGGAACCGTAAAGCTTCTGGCTTAAAAAGATCGTATATTTCGAATTTCTTTATTTGTTCATTATCCATTTGATCCTTCTACTATTAATGGAACCATGATTTTTCTAACATCAAAACTTTCTATATTTTTCGAATTTTCCTACCCTTCTTTATCTTTTCTTATTTAGTTAACCCATGCGGTACACGCAGAATAATAAAGTTTCCAACACTAAATTTTGTTTTTACTTATTTTACTTAAATTATCTACTTATCTACTATGTTATCTACTTAACACTAGAACTACCACAACAGTCAAATTGACTAGTTTTACAATTTTATTTTAAAATTCTTACTTCATATTATATTTTTGTCCGCAATGATGTAATGACTTTCATAACTAAAAGAATAATATAATGAATTTTATTGTGTTTTTCATGTATTCGAACTGAAAATAATTTCGTAGCAAGGCTACTTATACCAATACCAGTCGAAATGGCTGGTATTTGTCAAAGTGTAAAAGGGTGCTGCAATCTGTTTATCGAACCCCAATTAATCAGTTTCCCCGTTTTGTACAACTTGCCACATATTTTTTAAATTTTTACCGTGTATCATTCGATATGATGATATCAGTTATCAGGAAAATTCCGGATCGATCGCTAGACGCTAACACTAGAAATACCACATCGGTCAAATTGACTGGGTTTACAATCTTATTTTTAAATTCCTACTTCATGTTACATTTTTGTCCACAATAATAACTAAAAGAATAATATAATGAATTTTATTGTGTTTTTCATGTATTCGAACTGAAAATATGTAATTTTGTATCAAAGCTACTTATACCAATACCAGTCGAAATGGCTGGTGTTTGTCAAAGTGTAAAAGGGTGCTGCAATCTGTTTATCGAACCCCAATTAACCAGTTTCCTCGTTTTGTACAACTTGCCACATGTTTTTTAAATGTTTACTGTGTATCATTCGATATGATGATATCAGTTATCAGGAAAATTCCGGATCAATCGCAAGATTGTTAAATGTTAACACTAGAAATACCACAGCAGTCAAAATGACTGGTTCTACAATTTTATAAATGTGTCAACCCTCGTTTAGGGATCTCAGATGAATTAACAATACAAAATGTATTACATAACATGGAATTGCTTCCGTAAGAAAGTAATAAATCAATAAATATAAAAACATTTTATCATTACGTATTTTTTAAAGACCAGTCATTTTCACTGGTTTTGGTAGAAATATCTTCGTGTTAGCTATCGGTAGTTTTAATGATAAGATTGTAAGATTCCCGCAAATACATACACATGTACAAGGTAGAATAGCATTTTACGTTATTTATTTGACGTTTGTGCGACGTAGATGAAGTTCGACGGCACGTTTGTATAGCAGCCTTTTTCGTTTTTTCTGATCTGATGGAATCAACTCTATAAATATCAAAGTGATGGAAGATAAAGGAACGCGTCTACGCTTCGGAAAACATAACTTCCAAACACCATCGTAATATGTATGAAAAAGAAACTGTCGTAATAGAAAGCAGATTTACGAGGCAATCTTGAGAACGTAGCATGCATACGTAAATTAGTTTCTCTAATAATATAGCCGGTTAACGAGTACAGTGGAACTTCGGTTATCGAACGACTTTCGTCTCGAACAAATTGCCTCTCCACGTGTTTTCTCAAAAGAAGAGAAAAGAAGAAAAAAAAAAAAAGAAAAGAAAAAGAAAGAAAGAACGCATCGGTTTCCGAAGAGAATCTGCATTTTCGAACAGGCAATCATGTGCTCCACTCTGGTGGCGGAGTATCAGTTACGTCGCAGTTTCTGTTCAGTGCAGACTTCTGTTCGAATTTCCAGTGTCTCTCCTTAATTTTCTTCGTCGTTCTATGCTTTTTTTATACGTTATCGTTAATTAAATAAATGGCTATTTGGCCAACGAGGGATAACAACGGTGGCAAATCGAATAGAAAAGTCGTTAGAGCTACGACGAAAGTGAAGATAAAATGGTTTTTATTTAAAAATGTACCAAGAAGAGGAGCATAATTTTCTCGATCAGGTATCATTAAGTAATTGAATGTAATAATATTATACAGGGAAATCTATATAGATTGAGCACACGCGGTAATCACGTATAATAGGGTATTACTCAATTGTTGAACTCATATTACTAAAAATAAAGAGCTAGCGGGCTCATTGCATTAACCTTGCGAGGCCATCCGGTTAACATCTCCTCTGTTCTCTTGAATGAACCTTTTGGATACAAAAATTCCCAATGAACACAAGCAAGATAATTTTCTAACGATTACGAGATTAAAATAGAAGAATATTTGACTGAAATTGTCAGTCCGATATTCATCTGATCGAATAGAAGAGAGTCTTTGAAGGCGTAAAAATGCCGAGAACTTTGTAATTAGACTAATACGAGTCAGCCAAGTTTTTATTTTTATTTCTATATTTTGATACACGTGTGCCACTTAATAACGCCTGCTTGAGAAAATTATATTCTTTCTTTTAGCGGCACATTTTTAAACAAAAATCACTGAAGAAATTTTCTTTTACTTATATATTTTATTTTCTACTTTTTTTTTTCTTTAACTGGCATCCCACGATATACAAATATTTTATCAAATAATACTTTGTCAAATTTCACTTCGGCTAACCACACAATTATTCCCAATAAAAAAATATTGTCAGTTTCGCAACGTACTATTGTACTGAGAACGAGCATGCGTTTCAAACATCAGCTTTTCAGCCGGTCGGAAAATGGATGAAAGTTCGCTTACAAAATTCCACCGAGACAAAGAAACAGAAAAATGAGCTAAATAAAACACCACAAATAAAGAGAAGTTACGTCTAAATGTGGGAATGGCATTCGTATTTCGTATCCAATTTAATGTATGATACCGTTAATACCCAGTGTCTCTACAGAAAGGAACTCTTCTTAGTAAAAACAAAGCTGTTCGTTTACTACGCGTGCGTATTCCATTCGCGTAAGATTCCACGCGTCTCTGTTGTTTCTCTATCCGACTTGATGCATTGAAAACTGTTATAAAAGTATAAATAAACGAGCGATCATTTACGTTAATTCTTATAGGAAAATAGTTTCAATTTTCGAACAATCTCCCAAACGAATTATGGTCCGACAACTGACGTTCCACAAAATCAATATCATTGAATAATGAAAAAATCTTCCCTTACATTTATGCTAAATGTAATTCTACTAATTCTAAATGTCCCACGATTTACGGACGATAGCGTATGCAAGAAATTGATCATTCCAAGTGTTTCGATTCGAAACTCTACGCTCTGTGGTGGAAAAAAAGGGATTCAAAGCGAAGAATCATCGAGGGTACTCACTGCCAATTGAATTTCCCGGTGATACCTTCCCTGAGGCGGTCCTTGAGGCTTCGTTGCCTTGGCCTAGAGGTAAGCGAAGGGCTGGCCGGTTCCTTCGACTTGATCGGCGGCGGACCACTTCCGCCACTTCCGCCACCGCCGCCGGAGAACAACGCCATTCTTCTTTCTTACGCCGATCCACCAAGTGTGTCGATCTCGCACAACAGTTCGCGACTCGCTCGATCCGCTGCGACTGTCTCTAGGTCGCGTGTCGAGCGAGCATCATCGAGGCACTCGCGAGCACGAGGAATCACTGGACAAGTCGAGCGTTCGCCGCTTTCTGCCCAACCAGTCGCCCAATAATGTTCCTACTCTGCGAAATATTTTCCCATGATAGACTGCTTTAAACACAAGCGAATGAGACTATACACGGAACATCCGAAAATATCCATCAACGATGCAAAATAATTTTGGCTGAAACGCTGGGAATTTTGGAATCGATTGGAAATACGCCTGCTTCGTCCTTCTCTTCAGGGAATTCAGGGAATTGAATTTTCAATTTTTTGCAGTTAATTCGCAAGGAGCACGAAGCTGATTCTACGTTGGTCCAGTAGCATTGCAGCGAGATCCGGTGTTGGATCGTAATTGGAACAATCGAGGCAGCGTTCCACTACGGTGTTTTCATTCCAGTACAGCGTTTTCGTTCCAGCAAGTAATGCGACCAAACTACCGGATCGAAAGTCTATTTTTTTAATCCAATGTTTAGCCCCACCATCGCCAACACAACGTTACACAGCGTTGCTGGAATCATCTGGACGGCTCAATACCCAGTGCTGGCTGAAGCGTAGTACAGTGCAGTAGTTGGTTTTCCACGCGAATTCATTGCCACCGAAGCCCATCACTTTCCACGTACGCGGAAGAAACTTTCAGACTTCCAATCAAACCATTGCCATGCAATCGGTCGATCCAACGACTGGACAAGCGTAAAGCCAGCTTAAAGGATTGGTAAACAGATCTCAAAGGGGTTAGATGAATTAATGAACGATTAAATAAAATATTTGGTGACAGCGCTCTGGTACGATACGACTTGCACAACGTGGATATAGACGTGCGATAGTTGTCGAAATAATATAGTTTTAGTATATTTTCAGTGTAGTCGGCATATGGTTAAATGGTATAGAAGCTGGACAGAAGCTTTTCACAGCCACTTTAAGTACGTAACTTCAAAGTTATAGATGTGACAGCGTAGGTTTGTACGAGGCTATCGATTAGGTTCGACACGCAGAATTGCAGGCAAAGCACAAATCGTATAATATCTGTATCCGTCTTATTTCCATAATTGCCAAATTATATTTCACATGCGTTAACGAACGAAGCGGAAGATAGCGAAACGAATAATTTTTGTTTTGCAAACGAAGAGAAGGATCGTAATTATTTAGAAAAACTACGTTTCTCGTTATCTGTGTACCGAAGACACTTCGCCTCTCCAAAAGTATCTCACGGACAATTTCCACTTTCGTCGGCAGTCAAAAATCTTGTTCGTTGTATATAAATTATCCTGCGGAAGGAAATAATTTTAAATAACGCTTTAAACAATTGCCGGAGGCAGGGATATCTTCCGGATGGAAACACTCGCGCGGAGGGCTCGATGACAGATGGTTTCAGCAGCTCGGCCCGAATGCTTACTACGATCCAGACCGATTTTTCAGTCACGTCAACGACTTGTTGAGGCTCGTTAAATAACAAGTACGACCGAACGGATGATTCAATTCACTCGCCACTCGCGCGACCAAACGCTAAGAAGATCGACGACCAAAGTTCTTTGGTCTATTATACAATAGATTCGTCAAGTGCATATTTTTTCTTGTAAACTACATAGATCGACGACAGCGTGGAATATTCTCTATTGTCGAAAGTTTACTTGATTAAAGAAGAAGCAATTAACATGGAATTACGCTTTCTTTAGGCAAATAATTTCTATAAATATTCTACCTGGTGAATTAGAATTAGCATTATAGATAATATAAATAACGTAGAAGAATTAGAATCTCAGATAATAGAGTGGAATATTTCAAATATAGCGCAAATAGGAATTTACGTAAAAATTACAACCTAACATACTTTATACTCAAAAATGTATTTTCCTGCAAAGAGAGATTTAATATACAGGAGGTTGGATAAGGTGTACAAGTGGACATAGCGAACATCGATTTTTTAGGAAAAAATAAGGAAGTATGGAAAAAATTGTTTCATATGATGCGTCGTTCTCGAGAAAATCGGGTTTGAAAATTTTGTCAAATATATTTGAACGCGGCTAATTCAGGACTGAATAGGAGTAAATAATCGACAGAAGGTTACTCTACGTGCGGAAATAAGTCGAAGGCGTAGAATAAACTTCGTTCACGAGACGTTTTGTTGGAAAATAAATCTGACTGTTGAACACGCGCATGTACCAGGCCAATTTCTCATTAAACACGTTCAAACTCTATTTTCTTCAAAATGAACCTTCAAATTCCTTTTTACGTTTTTCACTTATTTTTGCATCCGGAATAACGCTCTATCGATTTTTATTATTAATTTATATATACCGAATTTTACTTATCATCTGGTCGGTAATCAGGCAAATTTAATCGACAAATTTTCAAATCTGATCTTCTCAAAAATGTCGTATGACAAAATTGTGTTCTACTTTATTTTCTTGAAGAAATCGGCAGGTACGCAGAAAAATACAAGGAAAGAGGAGTAACACATCGAAGCCAGCTGGCTACTGAAGCGAGCAAAACTCTCATAGGAAGAAGACTAAAAAGAAAACACCCCACTGACCTCAATAAAGAAATAAAATAGTCAAACTCGAAGATGGTATCCCGCTAGGGGTAGCCATTCACATGTTATTTAACAATTAAATTAACAAAATTTACCAAATGTCCAGTTGGACAAGTTGTAAAGTACAAATTGAATAATAAAAAAAATTTTATTTTCTTCTGATCTTCTCATAAGATATCGCGATATATACGTGTTATCCGCCCGTATCTTGTATTTACTTTTTCCTTTTTATATCAATCTACGCGTTTGTATTTGTTAAATCTTCCGCTTTTAACGTGTATCCTCGTCGATTAAAAAATTAACCTTCGAAGTAAATAAATTTCAAATACACCACGGCTAAGGAATTAAACGATCCGTGAGTGTTTGAGAGACGGTGAAATTCATACGACAGGAAAGAACCTCGATCCTTCCGATTCATCGAAAGGAGAAAGAGCACCGCGATAACGTCGTGTACGTTCGGATGGAACTTTATTCGTTCGCCGACTTCTAACGGGAAATAAAGCTGCTGCTTCGTATTGAACTCGCGGACGTATCGAGTGGCGATCGAAAGGAATTGACGTGAAGCATTTCTCGTACTAACTTCCAAGCGCATTTATCACGCTCTCTATGGAAAGATTGATAGACAACAGTCGCATCAGTTTTTCCTTTTCACGCGTAACTTTGTTTGAATTTGCAGATTACAGTAGGTTGCTTCTCTTAGCACGTTTTTATTCATCGTTTCAAGGAGTCGTCTAATTTGATCTCATTATGGAAATTGATTTAGTCGAAGACAAAGACGAGTAAGAATTTTCTTGTTAATCGTAAAACTTGATTGGTACGTAATCGTTCAAATAAAAGAATTATAAGGAAAACAGACGTGGCCATTTTTCTCTGCGATAACCATTCTACAATATACCGTAGGAAGAATATCAATGACAATAGCAAACGAGAAGGTATGACACAAATACGATGCATTTTCAATTTCTCATTAGCATATTAAATTGAGTCGAACTTCGTTCTGTGTGTTAAATTATTCAATTACAAGCATTTTGATAGTGGGACCATTTGAAGAATGTTACCCTAGAATAATGGATGGTTAGAGCAGTGGGATATTCAAATAATGACACACTCGAACAGATATTCAAACGATGAAAGTGCGTTAAAATCAGATCTTTTAGATTCAAATAATTTCCACTGCTTCGATCTATACTTCGAAGGAAAATTATTGTTCGACCCGCGTTTCGAGTAATCTTTCTACATTGCGGAACGTTAACTATATGTAAAGCTTGAATAGATTTATTTTTAGCGTTAAACGAGTGTATAGAGAAGGACGCAGATCAGTCGATAAGTTGTTACGTCGGAGAAAAAGAATTTAAGAAAATTCTATGGCCATTCTTGTCTGCAACGAAACGCGAAAGAAAAGTGTGCAAAGGCTCGTGATAGACAGCAACTGGTAGCGACAGCGATAAGATAGAATCGACCTTAACAACCTCAGTTAAATTTCATTACGTTTCTCGAGTGGCACGCGCCTTTCAAGGTTGCAACGTACGATTTCAATTGCGCAAAAACGACCACTGCCGCCGGGATCGTTGGTCGACTCAGCTACTAACCAAATTGTAAATGTTTACTACTTAAATAAAAGAACAATGGAAGACGGACAACGTTTCCGACACAATGCGTGCTTGCAAATACGAAACATTACATAAAATGTTTAAAAGAGAGCGGCGCAAAAATCGAACGTGTCTGCATCGTTGAAATATCGCGAGGATATTTCGATGAGGAACGAGGAACTGCAGATTACAGGAAAGCCATTTAATAAATCGATTTTCATTCGCTTCTTTTTTTTTTTTTTTTTTTTATTTTTTATATTGCGGTGATAGAGAAATGAACCACACGACAGATTTATGGTTTTCGCTCGACGAACGTAGATTTGCAATTTTTTCGTAGCAGTTGCTTACGCATGGTTTTCTAATAGTAAGTTTCTGCGCGTCGACACGATTTAATTAAAAATGAGAATGGCTTGTTAATTTAAGTTTAAATTGAATTTCGTCTAGAGGCGAAAGCCTTTCAAAAGTAAGCGACAAATATTCAAAGGTAACCGACAAAGTTTTATACAAAGTATCGAGACCCGCGTTATAACGATCTATATTTTGGAAATGTTGCATGGAATTTAAAAATTCATCATTCTTATGTTCATCAATTTAAAAATTCAAATTTCATCAAACATAATTTCAACAACATTGGAATTCAACATCGAAATAATATTTTGTCTTATTCTCTGCCTTTTTGTCGAATATTCTCAAATTTAGTTCGCGTAATGTATCGTCTCGTTTCGACCAAAGTTTTTGATCAATTTCTGCATGCGTTTAATTTCTGTTACACCAATACGTAAATAAGAAATATACATGTATACACACACACACACATATGTATATAAAAGAGCGAAACAGATGAGATTAATAATAATGATGATTATATATATATCTTATAATAAATTAATCATAAACTTTAGTCGAAACCAAAAGCTACATTACGTGAACTAAGTTTTGCAATATTTGATGAAAGGATACGAAACAGAACAAAATATAATTTTGGTGGTCCGGGTAAGTTCCACGTGCGAAGACTGCGCGAATACGAATCTTTGTAAAAGTCTGAAGTTTGTGTACTCGATGAAGGAAAAACGGAGCCAGAGACTCTCGACCCTCGACCCTCGACTTCAAAGCAAACACACTCGTCCAATCCTCTTTTTTTTTTTTCTCTCCTTTCTGCATTTCTATTTCACCGAAAAAAGTCTCAGGACGCACGATCACAGAGAGAAGGAAAGGAGGAAGAATAAGAGAGGTGAGAATCATCGAGAGAAAGGGAGGGATGGAAAAGAAAAAATTTTCCACCCAAAACGCTCTCTTGGTGTAATCAGGCTTCCGTTGAAGGACGTTTGCTAGGTCAAGGTCAGCACGGTAAGGTCAAGGTCTGGCAGTCCCGATTCTCATAGAGTGGAGAACATAACCGGCCTACGCCTCTCCGTGTCGAAAGCCTACTCCTGCTCTCGGTGTGTATTGATCCCTTTTGCCCCGGCAAACTCCGACCAATCGCGGCTCTGCCATTGCACGGTAACCGACTCGTTCCGGCACATTTTCGACAGAATGGACGCACAGAGGCCGAACTTCGATCAGCAAGTCTCGTGACAAACGTTAATTAACACTGCGATTTGATGGAAGGGTTTATCTTTCGGCCGAGTTTCTACACGCAACTGCGTCCATGAAATTCGCTAGTTTAGGGGAATTTCCCTTGGTGAATTTGGTTTGAAATTGAAGCGGAAATTGTTCTGTTTCTGATATTAAAAACGCATATTTGTAACTCTACGACTAGAAAACCTGTCGAATTCGAAGCAAGACTTACTTTAATTCGAATTATTTGCCGCGTTTCCAGATCCCTTATTTTACCTCTGTAACTCGAGTTTAGAACACGCAGCCTTCTGCAAGTCGAAGTTTACCACTACAAGTCGAACTTCTATCGCCGCTGCCTCTGCAACTCCAAGTGCACCAATTGCTATGCCGTGTATCACATGAGATGCGAGAAACCAATCGTTCGATATTCTCTCGTTTCTTCCAACTGTTAGAACTCTTTCGAATAACGTAAGACGACACAAGTCGTACATCTATTTCTTCGTCCTTCGACCACAAGCATATTCACGATAACGCTAATCGCTTTTTGTCAGTCGACCTTGTAATTGCCTTCGTCTCTTGCATTAATGTACGTTGAATAAAATGAGTTGGAAGAGGAAGCTCGAAATACGAAGAATCTCCGAAGATGTAAATGCGATAGCGCCTTCGTTGTTATAATGTTACGTATATGATAATTTCGTTATTTTATTTATTAAATCAGAGATGAACTCGCAACTAATTTACTTTCGTCTTTAATTCATTTGAAAGAAGCTCGTTCGGCTTGAATTTCTACGCGTACCATATAACGACGAAGAGAGAAATGTTCCAGTGAAATATGTAATTCGAACCCTTCAACAAATTACACTAAACAGTCTTGGAAAAGTCACGGCCTTGTCTCCGAGCCAGTGGCTTTACACTATCGACCGAGCCTCCGCCGAAAGGTCTCGCGTCCTTTGATCTTCGTTGAATGCTCTGCCTTTCCATGGCTCTTTTCGCCAGCCGCTACCAGCAGTGTTAATTAGAAGCAAATTCGTGAAACCCGTGTTACTGGCTCCGTATCCGTACCATTTTTTTTCTTGTGATTCTACGTTTTGAAATATCTCCAAAAATTCTTCAATACTCTTGCATCTCTCGTCGAAAAGAAAGGAAACACTATAGACGGACTGTACTGTCGCAGATATGTTATTGTTGAAAAGATGTACCGTTCATGATGTACATAACATGAAGGGAAGTAACGAAAACTTGTTCGCACAATGTGTATGTCCAATAGAGGAGAAATGAATGTACAAATTTAGAAATTGCTTCGTTAAAACGACTCTCGTCCCCTAATTCCATCTTCGCATTTCTATTGGCAACAGATTCTCTGTTCCAAAAGAATCCTATATTTTTAGACGATTTTTTCATTCCGGAAATTCGAGAATTCTCGTTGAGGATCTCTCTAAAATGGCCAACCAGCGATGTGAAATTTATTCACAACTTATTAAATCACGTTCCATTAGAAGAATAACTTTACGTAATAGCCAAATTGTTCGAGTGCTATGAATCCTACACGTTTATCTCACATTTCTCTAATGAAATGACCCAGTAGAACTTTCTCCTACAAAACTCCCTTTTAAACGAAACTTTAAAACATTGCCAAAACGCTTCCTTCTCTTGAGATTATTAACAAAGTATTAACAAAGAATATACAACCGCGTGTAGGATAAAAAAGAGAAGACGTTCATAAGATAAAAATTCAAATGAAAATGTTGAGAAAGTCACTTAAAAAGGAAATGGGCGATGGAAAATAAGGCAATCGGATTGGACTGTAGAGAAACGATCGAAACCGTGTGCCCAGCTACCGCCAGACGGCCTGTCTCCTAGCCTATTCGTAATTTATGAGCCTGCCATGGGCCAATTTACAGACAATTCTTTGCCTTCTGTGGCGGGCGAGAGTATCTTCTTCCATGTTTAAACAGGGTCGAGTCAAATAATCGTTCAGCGGTCAACGGTATTGCCATTCGCGATGGTAATCCGTGTCATGGAAACAAACCACTTTCACATTTCAACCCCGTTTCTTCTTTCACTTCCTCTTTAAAAATTCATTAATTCATAATACTATCACGATTTTTTCTTGTTTTTCCTTAGATACAAGCGTTGCGCTACTGGTTCGTTGGTATCGCGCTAATTTAGACCGATCTATCGTGTTATCAACAGTTACTCCGTTTCTTGAAAAGCAGTTGTAATTTATTTGTATAGGAAAAATGTTACGTGTGTGTCACAGAGTAGCTCAATCGTGTCCTCCACGAAGTTAATTAATATTTATATATAGATAGCGACTGTTAATTATAATAGACTTGCTTGGACTCTAAAAGCAAGGGCCAAAGATATATGCAATTTGCAATAACTTCTGCTATCATATTCTCCTTCCATTTCTCATTTTTTTTTTTCTCTTTTACTTCATTTCCTATGTTCTTTGTGTCGGTAATTTATTATTTCTGCTGTACGTGTCATGTTCTCCTTCGGTTTTTGTGTCCACGTTTTTCATTTTTCATTCAGCTCGACGTGAGAAGAGCAGCAAGCGACTCGACCAATGATTTCAAGTCTTCCTATCCTCGTTAATTCGTTCTTCTACGATGATAATTTCATGTAAAATCCGAGCACGTGCGGTCAGTTTTTTGAACGACTGTAAATCGGAATTCAAATAAACGAAGTTGCACCGGTAATAAGGTAATGACTATGTTCTAGCTCTGTCAATGCACGTCGATCGTGTAGATTAACGCAACACAAAAGCCGAGCTGTTTACTCGCATTGGTAAGTTGAACGTTCTACTGGAAGCGTCAACCAGCCAACGCTGTCATTTAGTCGCGAGGATCGCACAAAGAGCGGATAATTAATGATTAATCACTAACGATAGAAACAACCTTCGAATAGAACATTTTCGAGCCACGGATGATGTAACGACGAACGAAGGTTTTACGTGACGTTTTCTAATCAAACTGTTTATCTCGTACGGAATCTAATAGGAAATGCGCTGCGCTGGGAAAAAAGTTCAATACAAAAACACCACGTGCCTCGGACGATTTTACGATACTAATGATCACTTATTCCCTAATGTTAGGTGGTGCAAAAACTTCCAATTCTCTTGTAACGTCCAAGTCAAAAATGAACAAAAACTGGACATTAGAAGATTGTCTAACTTATCTTATTTAATAATTCACCGCTTTCGCACGATTAGTATGACATTCTCTATCTTATTCTCTTACGAGAAATATCTCAATAAAAAGAAATATTTTATTTCATGAATCGATGAAAGTCCTAGCTTTTTTTCTTTCATTTCCATGTATCTGTAATTATCACATGCTCCAACTATCAAGTTATAGTACATGTGCCTGTCTACAGACATTTAATTCTCTTCGAATGCTAAAATAAAGATGTGCTTTTGCGTAAGTCTGATTGTTACGGGACGGTGATCAGAATCCATGGGTCACGGGTCACGAAATTCTTCTCTTTCTAGACACGACTCTTGCCTGGAAGCTTCAGACCGTATTGCACGAGCCTGTATAAAATTAGTCTCCATTTTCTAACACTCGAATTTTTCGTTTCAACCTGTTTCGCATTTATTTCACGTAATAATTGATGTCAAAAGGTCCTAGAAACGACCTTAAAAAGTTAAATTTTTTTACTGGCGCTCATTTTCTAAGAGTTGAAGGTTTAAAAGTTTCTGGACTGTTCAAGTTCTTCCAGACATTGTTTCGAAGTATCGTTTGAATATCGTATTTAGTTTAGGAAATAATTCACAGAAACTATAACTATAATAAGACTATGGATACATTTATTCATTTTGACAACGATAATATACGGAAAAAGATAGTATTTTACTATTGCATCGACGATGTTCGCTGACGACGACCACGTAAGAGTAAAGTTACCTTTATATTCGTGTTCCGGTCTTGAAACTTTTGTTCCAAGTTGTTCCAGGAGATTAAGTACCTGTTCCAAAAGAAAAACCCTTCACTGTGCGCTATTGCTACCAGAACGAAAAGAAATGTTCATAGTTTTACGGGTACAGCTTTTGCAAATTATTTCCTAAACTGAATACGATGTTGAAATAATATTAGGTTGTCGCGAAAGCTTCTTTCGTCTTATACGGAAATAATAGATTTTTATTTTCGTATTTTTTAGAATATTTTTTGTTTTATATTGTAACTGGACCAATTCAGAACAATTTTTAAACGTTCAGTTGAGAAAAAAAAAATGGCATTGTTTCTGAAATCTTTCGAGACAGATCGTTCTTTCTTTGGAACGACGTAAAACAATCGTAAAACAATTTACAGCAACAACAACGAATTGATGGTTTTCAAAATTGCCGGGCTAACTTTATACCGATAGTAGGCGAAGCAGCGTTAAATTTATCAATGCTAAGCGTAACAGTCTGACTTTGTTGATTACAGATCTTCGTTACTAGTGTTTGGTCCAATTTTTTGGTCCAAAAAATTAGAATTATTACAATTATAACATAACATATATAATATAATTATATAAATATAATTATATAAATAATTACACAATATAATATAATTATATAAATTAATATTAGGAAAAACTGGTTTCGAGTGAATGCTGATGAAAGCTTTTCAGAGGACGAAATTCGAACCGCTTGACGTATGCTCGCACGAGGTAAGCTTTTACCTACGCAAAATCTCTGAAAATCATTTTCGATGCCCCAAGCGCCTTCTGTGTTCTCGCAATGGCAACAGTCAGCTCGTGTGAACGGGACTCGGTGGGAAGGCACGAGTCCAAGATCAGCGAGAATACAACACTCGCTTTGTCGTACACAGATTAAAGCAACGGTGATGACGTTGGTCGCGTCTCGCGATTTACAATCGCATTAACCACGTCGATATATCATCGCGAGGTTATCTCCGTATCGTAGCGCCGCAATGCTAAGGAAGATCTGCGACGAAAAGCGTCAAAACAAGTTCTATCGATCGTTCCTGAAAAATGGCATCCTTTCCTTTCATCTAGTCGATATTTCGTCTGGCGTACCATCGAAAATCACGTACGAGCTCCTTTTAGACACTGTGTGTTCTAATTTCGAGAGCAGATAAATATATATACTCGTCGATGAGCTAGATTCGTGCGGCTTGAGCCAAGAAGAATGATGCTTGTACAGCGTGTGACACAGAACGTGTGACAATTGGATGATTTTGGTGACTTACGTGCGTAGATAAAACGAGAGGTGAAACTTGCTAGGCAGGAATTTGTTATTTCTTGGTAATAATGCACGATCGAATTGAGCATCATCGACGTGTAATTTCGTAGAAGTGCGAGTGTTGCATAAATGATGTATAAATGATTGTTAGATAGTAAGAAGAATTTGGGATAAATATATGAAGGAAATGATAAGAAGAATTCTAAATAATCGATAGATTAGATTTATAGATCTTCGAATCTTTAAAGCGTAAATTAAAATTACATTAGATATTTCTGCAAATATAAATAATATAAAAGATATGTTATTAAATGGGACTGAGTGTTTCGGGAAGATAAATTTTTATATTATTTGTATATATTTGTATAAAAAAGATATAGAGGAAGAAGTGATTGCGAGATGATAAACTTTTCTCTTTTAATAAAAAAGTATGCTGGTGAAAATGCATAAGCATAAGTCACATTCCAACAACTTCGTTACACGACAATACGTAGTCACTCAGGCTCAACGAAGATAGTGCAAGATTCTGCAAATATAAATAATATAAGAGATATGTTATTAAATGGGACTGAGTGTTTCGGGAAGATAAATTTTTATATTATTTGTATATATTTGTATAAAAAAGATATAGAGGAAGAAGTGATTGCGAGATGATAAACTTTTCTCTTTTAATAAAAAAGTATGCTGGTGAAAATGCATAAGCATAAGTCACATTCCAACAACTTCGTTACACGACAATACGTAGTCACTCAGGCTCAACGAAGATAGTGCAAGATTCCGCAAATATAAATAATATAAAAGATATGTTATTAAATGGGACTGAGTGTTTCGGGAAGATAAATTTTTACATTATTTGTATATATTTGTATAAAAAAGATATAGAGGAAGAAGTGATTGCGAGATGATAAACTTTTCTCTTTTAATAAAACAATATGTTAGTGAAAATGCATAAGCATAAGTCACATTCTAACAACTTCGTTATACGACAATACGTAGTCACTCAGGCTCAACGAAGATAGTGCAAGATTCCGCAAATATAAATAATATAAAAGATATGTTATTAAATGGGACTGAGTGTTTCGGGAAGATAAATTTTTATATTATTTGTATATATTTGTATAAAAAAGATATAGAGGAAGAAGTGATTGCGAGATGATAAACTTTTCTCTTTTAATAAAAAAGTATGCTGGTGAAAATGCATAAGCATAAGTCACATTCCAACAACTTCGTTACACGACAATACGTAGTCACTCAGGCTCAACGAAGATAGTGCAAGATTCCGCAAATATAAATAATATAAAAGATATGTTATTAAATGGGACTGAGTGTTTCGGGAAGATAAATTTTTATATTATTTGTATATATTTGTATAAAAAAGATATAGAGGAAGAAGTGATTGCGAGATGATAAACTTTTCTCTTTTAATAAAAAAGTATGCTGGTGAAAATGCATAAGCATAAGTCACATTCCAACAACTTCGTTATACGACAATACGTAGTCACTCAGGCTCAACGAAGATAGTGCAAGATTCCGCAAATATAAATAATATAAAAGATATGTTATTAAATGGGACTGAGTGTTTCGGGAAGATAAATTTTTATATTATTTGTATATATTTGTATAAAAAAGATATAGAGGAAGAAGTGATTGCGAGATGATAAACTTTTCTCTTTTAATAAAAAAGTATGCTGGTGAAAATGCATAAGCATAAGTCACATTCCAACAACTTCGTTACACGACAATACGTAGTCACTCAGGCTCAACGAAGATAGTGCAAGATTCTGCAAATATAAATAATATAAGAGATATGTTATTAAATGGGACTGAGTGTTTCGGGAAGATAAATTTTTACATTATTTGTATACATTTGTATAAAAAAAGATATAGAGGAAGAAGTGATTGCGAGATGATAAACTTTTCTCTTTTAATAAAAAAGTATGCTGGTGAAAATGCATAAGCATAAGTCACATTCCAACAACTTCGTTACACGACAATACGTAGTCACTCAGGCTCAACGAAGATAGTGCAAGATTCCGCAAATATAAATAATATAAAAGATATGTTATTAAATGGGACTGAGTGTTTCGGGAAGATAAATTTTTATATTATTTGTATATATTTGTATAAAAAAGATATAGAGGAAGAAGTGATTGCGAGATGATAAACTTTTCTCTTTTAATAAAAAAGTATGCTGGTGAAAATGCATAAGCATAAGTCACATTCCAACAACTTCGTTATACGACAATACGTAGTCACTCAGGCTCAACGAAGATAGTGCAAGATTCCGCAAATATAAATAATATAAAAGATATGTTATTAAATGGGACTGAGTGTTTCGGGAAGATAAATTTTTATATTATTTGTATATATTTGTATAAAAAAGATATAGAGGAAGAAGTGATTGCGAGATGATAAACTTTTCTCTTTTAATAAAAAAGTATGCTGGTGAAAATGCATAAGCATAAGTCACATTCCAACAACTTCGTTACACGACAATACGTAGTCACTCAGGCTCAACGAAGATAGTGCAAGATTCCGCAAATATAAATAATATAAAAGATATGTTATTAAATGGGACTGAGT
This sequence comes from Bombus campestris, assembly GCA_905333015.3. Classification (NCBI taxonomy): domain Eukaryota; kingdom Metazoa; phylum Arthropoda; class Insecta; order Hymenoptera; family Apidae; genus Bombus; species Bombus campestris. Next base: position 1,032,277 of record HG995132.1, on the reverse strand, counting down.
GTTTCGGGAAGATAAATTTTTATATTATTTGTATATATTTGTATAAAAAAGATATAGAGGAAGAAGTGATTGCGAGATGATAAACTTTTCTCTTTTAATAAAAAAGTATGCTGGTGAAAATGCATAAGCATAAGTCACATTCCAACAACTTCGTTATACGACAATACGTAGTCACTCAGGCTCAACGAAGATAGTGCAAGATTCCGCAAATATAAATAATATAAAAGATATGTTATTAAATGGGACTGAGTGTTTCGGGAAGATAAATTTTTATATTATTTGTATATATTTGTATAAAAAAGATATAGAGGAAGAAGTGATTGCGAGATGATAAACTTTTCTCTTTTAATAAAAAAGTATGCTGGTGAAAATGCATAAGCATAAGTCACATTCCAACAACTTCGTTACACGACAATACGTAGTCACTCAGGCTCAACGAAGATAGTGCAAGATTCTGCAAATATAAATAATATAAGAGATATGTTATTAAATGGGACTGAGTGTTTCGGGAAGATAAATTTTTACATTATTTGTATACATTTGTATAAAAAAAGATATAGAGGAAGAAGTGATTGCGAGATGATAAACTTTTCTCTTTTAATAAAAAAGTATGCTGGTGAAAATGCATAAGCATAAGTCACATTCCAACAACTTCGTTACACGACAATACGTAGTCACTCAGGCTCAACGAAGATAGTGCAAGATTCCGCAAATATAAATAATATAAAAGATATGTTATTAAATGGGACTGAGTGTTTCGGGAAGATAAATTTTTATATTATTTGTATATATTTGTATAAAAAAGATATAGAGGAAGAAGTGATTGCGAGATGATAAACTTTTCTCTTTTAATAAAAAAGTATGCTGGTGAAAATGCATAAGCATAAGTCACATTCCAACAACTTCGTTATACGACAATACGTAATCACTCAGGGTCAACGAAGATAGTAGATAAAGAGAAAGTAGTTATATGTCTGTTCAACCTGATGTGTGAGAAGATAAATTGCCAACTTTCGTCTTGCGAATATTTCGCAATTAATTTTCTTCCTGACTACGTTTTCCTTACGTAATTCAAATATAACATCGCGAATGGAATTGTAAACTTGGAATACTAACAACTTCACTATTATTATTATTAAGTTAATAATTGAGTAATCCTTTCTTCGCCAATTCTTCTTCTTTGCTTGCAATCCACGATGCTCAACATCTACGATAATTAAATTCTCTAGATTACAGATTACAGTGATGCGTATTTGAAAGTCTGCTGACATGTACAAATAAGTCATCAGCCTTGAAACCTCGACTGTAATAAATCAAAGTAATTGCCTTCCATATAAAAAACATTTCTTCATATTCATAAAAATGTAATTGTGCGAATATCTGTATGTTTATGGGAAATTAAAGCAGATCTCATAATTAGATATGAAATAAATATGAGGTAGGTAAATAGAGATAAATGTATAAATTTATCACAAACGTACACGATTCTATATGCACGAAATTGCTGAAGTACTTGTTCAAAAGTTTAACAGCGAATAACAAATAAAACAAATCTGTGCGTACAATTTCTAGAAATATAAAATTACATCATCAGGATATAGATAGCGTCTAGACGGAACCTATGTTTTTTGAAATCCATATTTATTAGTCGCGTTTCTTCGCGAGCGAGTGTTGATAGATTCGAAATTCGAGCTTGAATAGAAATAACATTTAACGTAATCCACTGTTTCGTTGCGGCTGCTTGTGAAATATCGCGATCACGTGTAAACAATGTGGAGGGATAAGCTATGCGAGACGCGTAGTACGAATGTAAATTTCAAAGGTTTTTTTAGAAGCGATAGAATTATAATATTCTAGTTTATGCGTTCGCTCCTCGATTCGCGCGTGTAGCCTGTGACTGGCGTAGCGACGAATCAGTTTAAGATAATTCGTTCAACCGATTAATGATGATGATGTCAGGGATAAATTGATTGGACGCGTTGATACGGAATATTAGATACAGATCTATGACACTGTCTACGCGAACGAAAGCTTAAAAGTTGCTTCAAAGTTTGCATATGTTTTAGGTGAAAAAGAGTTAGGGTAATTTATTACTATTGTTTTGAAATAATTACGAAAGAGTCATTGTATCAGGTTGTCCAAAAAGATTCTTTCGTTTTACAAGGAAATAATAGACGCACAATGTTTTTTCTTTTATATTAGTTTATTGAATTATGCACGAACATAATAATACAAGTAGAAGGAAATGGATCATATTTAATTCAATAAAATAATATAAAAAAGAAATTGTTGTTCATCTATTGTCACCTTATGAAACGAAAGAAACTTTTCGGACAACCTAATATTAGACGCAATTTATAAGAGTTGAATTAAATATAAAAATATAAAATTAAGTGAAATTCACAAGTGGTCTACCAATAGCATAGCGTCTTTGAAATATACACTGATTTTTGCAATAGTCACGTTAGCGTTGTAATTTTCATATCGAACATATACCGTCACCCTCTTTTCGTTTACAGAATTAAGGGAGTCGTTAATGATCCGTGAAAATCATTGAAAATAGAACGTGTTTATGAAAACGCTTTGCCAGAATAAAGTGTTAAACAGCCTTATGCGGAGTAACGAGAAACTATTACTTTCTGGCTCAGTGATAATTCACCCCATCGAAGTCGCAACTTTCGTTAAAACAATTCCAATTTTCCTATAATTAGAACACTCTGCGCTTGTCTTTCGTTAAATCGTCCAGTCAAATAAAATTCCTAATAGAACTGTTGCCAGGCGAATGAATCGACCTGATTTCAGCGTCTCTTCCAAATAATCTAATTGTCGTTTCATTTGTAGCGTGGTCGGTGTATTCTTCCCATGTGTGTTGTAACGTAAAGTAACACATTAAATTAAAAGTAACGTAATAAGAAGAGAAAATCGAAGCGTGTGTCAGACGTTTAACCCAACTTTTTCACTGTGTCACGACCACTAACAATGAACGCCGTAACAAATACCAGAGAGGTACAGCGTCAGCAATTTTAGAACGCAAAATATGCAACGCCAAGTTCCTCCTTTGTCAAAGCTATTAATCAGTCATGCGTGTTACGAGCGTTTCAGCAGTAAGCACTCTGAGAAAGAATCTACGAGCCAGAAGCGGACAATTCATTTTTAACGGGTCTGTAATGAAACGAATACAGGAAAAAGCGAGGAAGGATTTGCTCCTTTCAAAACACTCGAGAAAGTTATAAACGCTATGTAATAGCTTGACCAATGTTTTTAAACCTCCGTAACGAACAACTCCTGTACAGTTAATGTTTCACAGCACCGGATGATAGCTCACAACTGAAGACAATCAGGGAATGGTTCTCCGTGTCGTTCCGATTTTTTATATCCGCCTCATTACTTTTCAATCGTTGTCTTTAACCACTGAATTTATTATTGAGTTTAATTACTATCGCGCTATCATAAGAATAACATAACGATCTACCAAGTCTGCAAGATATCCTCGCCTTTATTCATTGAACGTCATTAACGACGCGATGGATCATTAAACGACGTTCGTATCAGTCCTCTGATTGCGTTCAACAGTACGATACAAGATACTATCCCAAACAATAGCTAGAATAGATACAATGGTTGCGTATAAAGTACTTGTACTGCGTTTCGTATTGTTTAAGCTTGATTCACACCAACGGTCAAACCGGGTCAAGCATCGGTCAAGATCGTTTGCCCGTTCGGTCGAGTCAAACGAAAAACTGTTGACCGTGGCGTCGGTTTCATAACGATCAAGACCGCCATCGACAGTCGAAAGGGAACACGGAGAACGAGCGTTTAAATTAAGTTTGTACCGAAATTACAGCGAACTACGTGACTTTAGTCGCAAGAAATAGTATGTCAACTTGCATGCACCTACGCGACAGTTAAAACTAGCGTAACCTTTCTTTGTACAGAGACACTTGTCTTCCTCCTCCACCAAGGATCCTATTAGTCGCATTTGTGGAACTGCGAACTCTTTGAGTAACGACATCGGTTCGCTTACCACGTCGACTCAGTCCCTCGAAACCTAAATTCTTCGAACGAATTCGACGAATGTTTTATGAAATACGTTCTTTCCTTGTCTATTTCCTTCTTACGCACTGGGTATATGTAATTTTTTACTTATACTTCGTAAGCGTCCGAATTGCAATTTATTATTTATTGCTTTGATTCAAGGTGCACTTTTACCGCGTACAATACGCGCGTTTCCGATTAATACACAGTCGATTGACTCGGATAGCCAGGAGACGCGATCACCTGATCGCAACGATCGATCGCATTCCAGTCGTCTCACTACGGTTCTAAATTCGAATTGTCTGTGGTGTTTGCCACCATTGAGATATGTATCATTTTGTTTGCTGGACTACACTGGCCGCGTAGTAGTGATACACGTATGTGAGTATGAGTGTGTGGAAGTATATGTGCGCGCGGTGTCTCGAAAAACAGATGAATGCAACTGTTCCTTTGGCAGTGTGGTATGGAAGATGGTGAGACAAAAAAAGTGCTGAGACGCGTGCAAAAGTATATCGACGAAGATCCTGGAAATCGTTTATTAAACAGATGTAAAACTATTTTCATTCGAATTCTAAGTGTAACCTTAGTGTTCCTTTACTTTTATTACCGCGATTAAGATCCACAATTCTCAATAGTCACAATAAAATGTAATATCCACAACGCGGTCGGAGGAACGTGTTAATCGTAATAGGCTGCAACACCTTTGACCGCTAACGTGAATCAAGTTTTAGCGATACTTTCGTATCTCGTGTAGTGGAGTATTTCTAGTTTTAATGCTTAAAACATATAGCTCTATGCATCGTACATGACAGGTGGAATTTAAATTTCTGCCGAACCGATTTCTCCCCTTCGCTACTAGCGCGAAAATCTTTTTTTTTTTTTTATCTACTATCTTTTAACCTAGCAATCTGTTAAATGTACTAAGCACCGTGATTAGTCGCGTGCCAGAGGGGTTGGTGCGTGAATTTGACGATAATTGGAAGGTTGTTAACGATGGAAATTCTTGCGAAGGTGGAACGATCGAGAAAGAGGGAATGAGGGCGAGTAGGGTCGTTTTTCGACGCGATAGAACCAACCAGGTGTGGCCGACTTGCGGTAACCTGGCCGTTTCTTCTGCCAAGGACGCTAGTGCTTGATTGATGGAGCAAATATTAGCTCGCGAAACTACCCGAAACGCCTTGGTTCGACCCTTCCCCATCCAGTGTTACTCTATCGCTCGACTTTCTACGTTTACGTCCATTTCTTCGCCTCTTAGAATGTTCAAGGAATTGCCAGGGAAGGTGAAAATAACCAAAAATTAAAATAAGGATTTTGATTGTTCGGATTGCGTGTCTCGTATAGAGGAAGTTGTACAGAAGAAGAGCTTTCTTCGTAAATTCGAAAGTTTTAACCCATTCCATTTGCTACTCGTTTCGAACGATTGGGAATATTCCAAGGAAAGAAAGTGGCGGATGAAAACAGAAGAAGAAAGCAATAAAGACAACGACAAACGTTTCAAAATCAAAGATCAATTTCTAACGTCAATGAGTAGCTGCTCCAAGATAAAATCGTCGCATCATATCGTACGTCCTAAATAAGTTAGAAATCCTTTCGACGGTGACGCGTGCCATGCGAAAAAGTAACACAAATAATCGGTGATTGTGCACATAAACGGAGACTAAACTCCAATGACCTTGACCTTGATCTATGTCGTAAAGGGGAAGGTTCTGAGTAACATGCACGTTGGCCGTGGCTTGCGACGATCGCTTTCCTCTACGACAAATCTGAAATTCAACGAAACTGGAATCGAGGCTTTTGTGTCAAATGACCTTCGTATTGTATCGATGGTATCGCGCGATAAAAGACAAGATAACAAAAACTGTACTACCGATACTATCATTTTGCTTTGTTTCAAGGCAACAAATTTTCTGCCGAAGGATTTTCCCTATGACAAAAAATTCATGAGTAGCCGAAGGTGGTGAAATTAGGTGAATCTCGTGCTGTACGCTAGGCTGAGGAGGAAGAATTTCGAGAGCGAACTTGTAGCCAGCCGGTGCACTATGTGTGCGATTGCAGAGGACTGATTGTGCCGACCTACTTCCCGAGACAATCGCACAATGCCGCAGGGGGGTGTTGGAAAGGGGTTGGTTCGGGGTTACGCTGGAAGGACAGCTCTCTCTTGAAGAGCGAAGGAAGAACGACTGCTTTCGCTGTTTTACGTGACGTCAAGGTCGTTGTATCGACGATCGAGGAGACAAGCTTTCGCCTTTTAGCCTGGCGTTTGGGAAGATTATGTTGTGTTGGTATCGGCGCAATCGTACGAATTTCACTTTTATCAAATTGAGAATTCATCGATTTTCGATGGAACGCGTGTCTATAAATAAATATGTACATTTAAAATAGCAAATGCGCATCATAGCAAATAGTTGGCTAATTTCGGCGAATACTTGGCTGATTAATTTTTCGGAATTTCGAGGGTTTGCATATTATACGGTAACAAATGAAATATAACGTTAATTGGAATTTTGAACGACGTTGCTAGCCGAATATTTAGCTAATTAATTTTAGTGCTTTTTCGAAAGTTTTCATCCCTAGAATCCAGCGACGGTGAAACAAACATTCCGCTCGCCCAACTTTTCAAATCTGATTACTTTTTAAACTCTACTAATTATTTTTCATAATATTAATTTACATTATTAAACGGAATTCAAAGTTTGTTTCTGCTTCGCTCGATTCAGAGCTAATTAAATTTCAAGCTTACCGCGAAACGAAAGAAATGGCTCCTATTATGGCTGAATCTAGAGGCATTGAATTTACATATTTCATAGAGCAACCTATTTTTCCCGGTATCGATCCCCTGTGCCGAAGGATTAACCCGCTGTAATGCCATGTAATTTAGAGGTTACTATGCGAATACATCGCTGAATGGTCCCTTTTGACACAAGTTCTATCACTGACTACGCCTTAACTGGGCAGAAAATCCGCCTGTATAATTTCTTTCTAAATCTTAGCGTTCTATTTTAATTGCTTGACAGTGTCTCCTATTTGATATCTACGTTACAATACCACTACCAAATAATTTATTTATCTTTACTTATCTATCTTACTTCTTTCCAATTTTCAGACCAAAGTGAGAAGCTACAATCAATAGTTGTTGATGTAGTTACATTTATTATACTGGTAACGCCCTTTGCTACAGACAAAGATCGATACAGACTGTGAACGAATAACGAAGAATTAATAGGAAATCACACATGTTGCGATGATAGACACGAATGACATGTTTGTTAAACGAGATTCACAAAAAAGATGAAGCAAATGGGCGAGTAAATTGGGATATTTGCAGATACGATTGCTAAAGATAGAGTTATACTTAGTGTTGTAGAAAAATGTGTGAAATAATGGAAGCTCGCTGAGAGCCCTAAATGGAACATTAAGCTTAAAAAGCTGAAGAATTTCTGCGCGATCTAATCTTATAATAATTATAATCTTTCTTTCCCCAATAAGCGAATAAAATTCAGACTATGACAAGGTTAGGAAGAAAAGTATGGCGAAGAAGGCATGGAGTATAATTATTCCAGATAAAGCAGATTTCTCGATAGCTGTGACAACAATATCAGCTCGTAATGAACAGAAACGACCCGAATTTCCGTTGTTCTCCGATGAATTAGCCATGCTGTTTGCCGTATCGGCAAATTCGTGGGATCTTTCCTCTGGAATTCGATTAATTAGCTATCCAGGTCATCGATAAACTATCGACCCGTAGACCAACGGTTTCCTGTCATCGAGCTCGGCTACTGACCAGTATTTCCATTCTTCGCGCATTCGACGAGACGAGGACGAACATAGTCCGATCGATGAGATTATCTCATGAAGAATTTTTCTCTTTCTTCGTGTTTAGTTTTTTCTTTTTTTCTTTCTTTTTTTCTCAGTACGCGTATGTTTCTTTTACGTAGACCGAATGGGCTGATAACGACGCTGACAAAACAATTGCGACGTTCGTTATACAGCTGGAAGTGTTGCCGAGAGAAACGATGAAAGAGCACAATCGCTGCATCGTGTCGCAGCATAGCGACAAGGAGAAAAAGGCGATGAAATTTTAGTAGATAGTTAATTTCCGATGTTGGCTAGTTCTGTAGTAACTTACAAATGTGTTGTGTTGTCTAGAGCGAGGACAAGAAAGGATGGTTTGTTCAGAGTTAAGTTCAGGTTTATTCGTACAAGCAACACTCAAAACAAAACTGACTACAATATCGTCGTACGTCTTAACACTCGGCTTCCAACTTCTCAACTCAACTCAACTGCCCAACTCAACTGCTACAACTCAACTGCTCAACTCCAATGCTCAAACTCAACTGACTAACGTCTTCGTACCACGATTTTCCTATTCCTCCTTATATTCTACAGATGTGCCTGACCCATTCTCAGCTACATCCCTTTCGATTACCCCAATGTTGTAAAGGGTCACAGGTATGACCCATCCGGATCTCCCACTCCCTCACTCTCTTTACAACAGGCCCAGCGTATACCCCCCTTTTCCCGATACTACAGTCCTAATGGAAGGACCGAGCAAGCCAGCGAGGGATTTTTTCCATTTAATGAACACGTTTCGCAGCCTTTTTATCGTAGACTTGAGAAATTTGATTTCGAATAAAATCGTTAAACCCGCTACAATTCCAACTTTAACTTTAACTGAGATCGATGGACCTGTGATATTTAGTAATTGAGAAAATGATAAAAAATCAAGTAACCCAGATACGTATCGTTCTCATGAAAGGGAACAGGAAAGTAAGAAAATTGAAATCTCAAGCTTCCTATTCTGCTTTGATAATTACAAATTTGAAATTCTATTTGCTACGAAACGAAGATACGGATAGGAGATAATTGTCGAAGCAACCCATTTTCGCGTTGCACATCGGATATCAAATTTTTGCGAACGATAACGACCGCGATCTAACTGTTGGCAAATTTCCTACTGCCACATAGGATGTATCTCTTGGGTTGGCAACTAAGTGATTGCGGATGTTGTCATTAGGTGGTACGATAAAATCCGCAATCACCTTAGTTGCCTTCCCAATAGATTAAAGCTGAGCGTTCTTGACACGTTGCAATGGAAAAATATCTGCCCTCTATATTAAAGGAGAGACTGTGAGATAAGACTGGAAGGAAATGAAAATTACGATCGCCAGCATCTTCACTGCGCTGACTCGCGCTTCGAATACCAAGTTTCCAATCTTAGAAAAAATCGGATAAATTTGGATAAAATACAAAACGTGTATTGGGAAAAGATTAACTGCAAAAGAAAAAGACATTGTTAGTTAGTGTACTTGATAATGGAACTTTATATCAGAGTGGTGATTCATCATTTTTCATAAAAGTGTTATGGATTGACAGTAATTTTTTTTTTTTTTTTTTTAATTTGAACAATACAAATAGAACAGCATAGATCTTTGGGAATTTCAACGATTTCTTGCATTTCTGAAAAACGCGTGCAAGCTCGTGTTTCTCCTTGTATCGCGTGTTTCTTCGTGTATCTTTTATTTCTATTTCCCTTTCATACGAGTCTCGTTTCCTCATTTTCAACGGTTCTAGCGTTAATTATCAAAGTAGATGAGAGAAAAAATTGTCATCTTAGATCGATGTACTGTACCGTGGTATGTTAAACACATCGATATTGCGCGGCTGTACATCGTAAATTATGCCACGCTGTATTTCATAAAAAATGATACGTTATTGCAACATACTTGTATACTAGTTACAACGTTATAAATTATATACTATCGGCAATATGTATTTATAACCTCGGAGAAAATAATGTAGAATGTAGATTACAAAGTGGGACGAGAAAAATCATAATTGTGAAAACCGATGTTATAACTACGTACTAGTGAAAAAAATTGTAAGAGGAAAATTGTAATTTTTGTATCTATGCTGTATGCTGGAAATAGTTACACGCTGTTATTAATTATTAATCAGAAAATGCGTATAGTATAATCGACTATATTTCAATGAAATCAATACAATCTGCAAGAGTAATGGTTAAACGAACCTATTAGTTGATACATAGTCGTAAAAACACGATGATTAAAGAGCGAAAACAAAACGATTTGAGAGTTCAAAGAGCAACGACAACTGACAAAATATTTGTCTCACAATAATTTAAAATGTTACGATTCTCCATTGGAATAAAACGTTGCAAAATAAATTGAAATAAATTTCCCTTTATTTCCTTTTGCAAATATTCCTATGCAGATTATCGTATTATCGTGCTAACATTGTTACACGCATATGAAGAGTCCGCAAGAAAAAAAGGAATTTTTTTTAATGGAGAATCTTCTCGCGTGTGCCCTTTACCACTTGCTATGTCGTATTAATTTCAATTGAAATTTTCTGAGCTGCACATAATTGCAAGAAAGTGAGGCGTACAACGTACTTCTTATTTTTTACGGTTCAATGTGTTATATATTACTGAAAATTGCAAGTAAAAGTTGAAAATCATGCGGAATAAAATAAGAAATAAAACGATTTCTTTTTTAATATTCGTGAAAAAATATGAAATTGCGACATTGTACAGGGCACAACAGAATATCTGGCGCCCACATCGGCAGCTGATCGTACAAAATTATATTATTTATTGTGCCGTCGTATATAACTTTGTATACAATTGTCTTATTTATCGTAGCAAAAACGATGGAAAAGGTTCATACAAACATATGTTCTATCTGCGTTCGTTTATGATGTTTAACGAATTTTCTGTTCTGATCTTGTCATAGTTAATCAATTTCACAGAAAATGTACAAAATGACGCTGCGTTTCAAAACAAATCTGTAGACGTGTCGTCACTGGCGATGCTTCTCAAATATATTTAAAAGCTTGTTCCATTCTGAATTTTAATAATTTCAATATTTTCAGTAGGTTTTCTCTGTTTACAAAATTCTTTATATCTCATAAACGAACACAGATAGAGCATATGTTTGTACGACATCTTTTATTCTTTTTAGGTATACAACCAAGTGAAACTACTGAAAATTCCTACTTTGTCCGAGTCTGATTCCCAAATTTATTAAAAAGCTTGTCCTGCTCTGAATCCTTAGCATTTCAACACTTTCAATATGCTTGCTCCCATTACAAAATTCCTTATATTTCACAAACTCAAATATAACACAAACAACGTATGTTTATATGAATAATTTGGATATTTATATGAATTATTTTTTTCTATTCTTTTTACATGTATATTTCACTGTATATTGAGAAAGACGTTCTCGTTTTCTGAGAAACATTGAAACTTGGCATTCTTCTTTCTTCCCGTGGACCTTTCACGTATAAATGATCAGCGAAAAGAAACTCGATTGTATCAACAACAATCGCAAGGGTCGCAAGGAAACTACCTGGAACGTGTTGGGAGCAAGGAAACGCGCAGGAATAGAGCTTCTGGCGTCGTATTCATCACGATCGCGTGGTTGTCATAACACATTGTGCACCTCCTCCTTTCCATTTACGTTGGCTGAATCGATGATCGATTGAACGCGGGGGAAAAAATATGTACCAGTCGTGATACCACCCCTGGAGAAATATCTCTCCAAGCAGAGAAACAAGCCCGCAAAGCACCGTTTCAAATATAAAATAGATTACCCTGGTGACAGAAGAAAATATCGATTTCAACCAACGAGAATACAATTTCTATTATCCATCGAGGGTTTCATTGCGTTGGTGTTACAACATGAGAAATAGTGAAAGTTAGTAAAAAGAAATTCTGTTTCGAATCTTTCGCCAGTCTTTGTTAATGGAAGAGTTAAATTCCTAGCTTTGTCGTTGAACAGCAGCTAAATTTGAAAAATTATCCGCGCCGTTTTCAATGATAATTTTATCTCGGTCGCTCGCATACCAAACTAAATTAAATAAATAAACACAGAGAGTAACTTTGATTAACAATTGTTTATGGTGGTCGAAAATTATTCTTCGAACATCCTACAACTACCTTCTTCGTGAATTACGTTACAAGTTTCGCAAAGTATTTACCGATTCAGTTTCAATGCGGAAACGAGCGAAATGAACTTATAATTGGAAAGCTCGCGCCTGAACAATTTTTCGGATTTAATTGCAGTAATTTCGCCGCTGCAGACGCGGTTAGCCGTCGATCGCACGTTCCGCGAGTCTTTTATCAATCTGGTGAAACAAGGGCCGCTCGAAGAAATTCTCAGTATTTCCTATCCTAACTTTTATTTCATTACGCGCACTTCGAAAGATACGAAAATTACAGAGTTTAAACATCGCACTAAACCCAGCCATTGTGTTCGTCGATAAAATTTATTTCCATCCCGGTCAGCGAGAGGAAACCATTAAAGAGAAAAGTTGCCGATGTAAGTTGAGTTGCCGTGAGTTGTAAAATCCCGATAATTTCAACGTTTCGTCGGGAACGTCTCGGGCAAAATTAAATTAACCGTCAAGCGTCTATCGCCCGAAGACATCGCGCCATCTTATGCATTTCCAACGTGTCCCACGGTATTCAATATTTCTACGTACGTGCTATACGTACATCGTTTTTCATCCGTATTTTCACGGCCCCTTAAGCTTTCAGGAATCTCGTCGAACGAGATTTTTCCTATCGACTGCCCTCAACCCTTTCATATCCTACAATTTTTACATATTTTTATAGACGAATATGTTTGATATTGCCTCGAAATTATACTATGCTAGTTTTACATTGAAAAACTGTGCTTGTCTCGATGCAGATTGAATATATCTGGTTGTTAAATCGCGTGTTTATCGTCAAAGAAAGTCGTTTTAACGCTATGTGTAAAGACGACGTTCGTTTACGATGCTTCTAAATAATATTGTAGTAGTATCATTACGAAACGATGATGTTAAAGTAAAATTTCTATGAAGTAAAATTTCATCTATGATAACCTTGGACGATTCAGTTTCGCGACATGTAAACGTGGTATTCCAAATCTAAATGAAACGTTCTATCGCCTACAGTTGAATAGAATATGAGATATGTAGATATCGTTCGAGTATTTCCTTCAAACCAAGTACACGTTTACAAATATCAAAATCTCCGAATACGTTCGTTTCATCCTCGGAAACGTTCAACAACAAGCCGTTCAACTGCGAACATTTCCACGATACAAGGAGAAGCATTTCTGACATTCTTCTCCACCGTACTCTGTACAAATTTCCTACTTCAACAATTTCTATACGCATCGTTTTATTAAATGCCACGCGTTGCTACATCGCGCGTTTGCTTCACACTTCCTGACGCATAAATCAGCCACGTGATTAATATTTCAATATCGTGAATTTGAAATAAATATTCCGATATCGTCCCTGTCAAAGGAAACATCCACGATATTCCTCCGCAACGTCCCTTCATCCCCACAAAATATACAAAGCCATTACTTATTTTAACGACCACTATTTTCTACATCCTGAAGCTCTCGATATTTATTTGTCGTGGTAGTATCAATAAAAAAAAACGTCTATCCCTCCTCTTAAAGGTAATAAGAAGACCGTAATGCAAGCAATAAGCTATCGACAGAACGATAAACAATGATCGGGAAGCAGGTTAGTTTGCATTGCATATTGACCTACCGCAATCTCGTGCTGACCCTGGTGCACCAGCGTACCGGCAACGTTATCGAGGAGTTAGCACGTACCTCATATTGGATTACTAGGAATCCTCTTATGATACGCAGGCAGTCTTCAAGGCCGCCCGGTGACCTTTGGCATTGCGACAAATCGAAAGGAGTACGTCGCCTGTGGAATTTGTCGCCTGCAATCGTGTTACGATAAACATACAAGTTCGAGCCTCGTTTTCAGATTGATTTTCATCCCTGAAGCCTCCTAAAGACAAACGCGATAATAAAGAAAACGGTGGAAGTTGAGCGACTGATTCAGATATTTGTTACGCTTGTCAAGTAAATAATTAGACATTTCGGGAATGGAAAGCAGTATGAACACGTACAAGAATTAAAAAATGCAATTGTACGCGAATGGCATACGTTAAGTCAAAATTCTATCCAGAAACTATATAAGTTGATACCAAAGCGTATAATAGAAGTAATAGAAAATAAAGGGGGATGTACCCATTATTAAATAAGTATATACGTTTGATAAATAATTATTGTTAGTTACAATTTATGTTGATTATTATTTTCTTATTGTACATGTGTTATCATTTCGTTCTTAAAATTATTTTCAACGAGCCGCATGTTCCGAGCTCATAATATTTTGATATTATACGTTACAGACGAAAAGCTTTACACGCGTCATTGAGAAATTAAAGATAGCACACCTGTAGATTATTTAATTCGTTATTATTTAATTTATTTTTTAATCAGTCATTTGTGTACTCTATATCTTACTCGATAAATGCGGGTTTACGTAGAGTTGAGGATAGAGAAAAGGTAACATTTTGCAGCCTCTTGCTTTGTTGATTAATTTAAATTAATAATTTTTAATTTATACTAATATCGTAGGGGCTCTTGGTAGATTTCTCCTGTACAATTTGCATTTTTTTTTTTTTTTTTTGTTTACTGTAGTTTGAATTGGAATTATAATTTGAAAGGCACAGCTTTTTTCTCTTTGTTGTCGCTTGGAAATAGAATAACATTAATTTCTCTGTCGTCTCTTTACAAATATCGAAAGGAGACTATAACGTCTAAACAGAAAGGAATTAGTCCATCGTTCGCGGAACATTGCCTGGTATTTCATTCTCTATGTAATAAATAGTCCGTCGCAGAGATTATCTACACTTGCAAGAAGAATTTATACCTGAACTTATTTAATCTTCGGTTTCGAATCTTTCGAACTATGCTGGTGCGCGTACAACGATCGTGAAACTTGATCACGTTCGTCATTCGAAACGAGTTTATAAACTGTAGAAGTCGGAGAATACCTTCCCAACAATGTACATTGGTAGGACTGTGTTCGTCTTTGAGAAACGGAGCAAAGGGGCAAGGGGCGGAAACAGGGAAAATTGAGTCGCGTTACGTGTGCCACGATCGAAAGCTTCGGTAAACCTACTTGTCCGCGAATTAGGTCAGCGTAACCATTCGGAATCTTTTCTACGTACATAATCTGCACACGAGTATCGCTTTTTCAGCGTGACTGTTTGCCTGAAGGCTGGACACAAAAGATTATATCGGTTCAGACGCGCACAATGCATCAAAAATACGATGAACGAGAAATAGCATGATCGCTATAAGTGTAGCGGCAACAACATTTCTCATACGATCTCACGCTTCGATAGATATCGGTGAACAATTTCGTCACGATGAAATACGTAAATCATGTTGCTCCAGTGATTTATCACTGAATATATTATAAAATATAATAGAACAATATAGAATAGTATAGTAGAATATCGTTGTTTGATATACATATTGAATATACAGGATGTTTTATTTTTACTGATCCATGCAAATTTCTATGTATAAATGATCCGAAAAAGTGTTAAATAAATTATTCGGAAAAGTGTTTCAAATGAAGCTTCCACCAATAGATTTGTCTAACTGGAGGCGTTTTCGAGATCTCGAGGCGATCTTTGTTCTTTCCTTTTTTTTTTTTTTTTTTATGGAGCTACATATACAATTTTTATCCGTCATTCTATGGAATCTTTAATACTCTAAAGGAAAAGGTACTTGCGCGTGAAAATGTTTAATTTAAAAGATCTTTTAATGTTCATTTTATGGAATTGAGCGTATGAAAGACGAGGGAAACATAAATATAAAAGCACTGCGTTTACTCTCCTTGCCTTTATACGTTTCATGAGATTAAAGTTAGAATGTCTTTTAAGCTAATAATCATTTTTCCATCCAATGCTTTTACATATGGATTTTAATACTTTCGTGCAGAGAATTAAGAAATACATCGTATGGTGTATAAAAACAGGCGTGTAGTTGGATTTAAAGAAACAACGGTGAGGAAATCTCGAAGACTCGTCCACCTAGATGAAATTTATCGGCATCACAACACGTCCTCCTCGAGACAAAGCAAGTTTTATTCGAAACACTTTCTCCAATAGTCTATGGTTTAGGACATATTTGCATGAATCGATCAAAACCTGATAACCCGTGTAGCAAATATATTACAGAAAATTGCTGGTAAGTTAAAATAAACTCCTCTTAAACATGAAGAAATTAACAATTTATGTCCGTATGAAACACGTGTTAATAATATGTAACAAGGAGTGTACAATGTACTGTAAAATAATCTCTCGGTGGATTGCTTTCATAAAAGAAATCCACAATTCTATAAAAGTGTTAAACGAACAGAGAGCGACGGAAATATTGCACAGATATTTCGTAATTTCGCGAATAATTCCGGAAAAAGTTTTATCATAAAATAGAAAACATTTCTAGCTCCGCTTGCCGATCATATTGTATAGATATAAAACGGTTAGGAAATTGGAAAAAATAAAAATTAAATATACCTGGTAAGTTAATAAAAAAAGGAAAGAGCACGCTGAATACGGTTTTTTCGTTAAACTCCCACGAACGATCATCACCGAAATCCAATATCGTGCGATATAATGAAAACGCAAAGCACTCTAACGTGTACAGTGCTCGATAAGATAATTGTTCGTTGAATATTCCATCGGCGAGTGTGTAAACACACGTGTGAACAAATAGTGCGAGCACACGTGAATGTAAGGGGAGTAAATGTAAATCGACTAATAATATAACGCTGTTGTTGTGCCTGGTTGTAGGTATAAAGGCGTAATACGTTGACATTAACCACTGGAAAATGCACAAATCCCGAGACATTTCACGCAGCACATTTGTTACATACTGGGTTTACGTACTCTATTCAAAGCACGTGAATGGCAGACACAAGTGTTCACTTTGTAACAATCAGTGCCAATTATAAACTAATAATAACTGTGATAATTATGAGTAACGACCAATGGTCACAAGCATGGTAGCTAACGATGCAGGACTACCTCAATGGGGCTTGATCAACTTCTTCGTGAAAACAATTCATTCTCCTGCTTCGACGATGTATTTATCGTGCAAATAATTATTTGCAACTTTGTATACTTAAATCGTGTCGTATATTTTACATGCGTAGTTTATTTACCTGTTCCATATATTATACGCTTCATATGCTTCCTATATCTATTTTATCTACTTCATATACCTATACTGTACTTTATCCACTCTATACATTTGATGTACTTCTGATACCTATTTTATATGCTTTATATATCTATTTCATATACTTTCTATAACTAATTTATATATTTCCTATACTTATTTTGCACACTCTATATACCTATTTCATATAATACACATAACTATTTCATACGCTTCATATGTTTCCTAGAGCCATTTTATGTACTTTATATACCTATTTACTTCATCTATATTTCATGTACTCCATACACTTCATATACTTTTCATATCTATTTTATACACTTCATATTCCTACTTCATCTACTCCATATATTTTCTGTATCTATTCTATATACTTCATATACCTACTTCATCTATTCCATAGCCTTCATATATTTCATGTATCTCATATATCTATTCCATATACCTTCTATATCTATTCTATATACTTCATACACCTATTTCATCTACTCCATATACTTGATATATATACTTCTCATATGTATTTTATATACTTCATATTCCTACTTCATCTGCTCCATATACTTTCTATATCTATTCTATATACCTTATATACCTACTTCATCTATTCCATATCCTTTATATATTTCATATATTTGTTCCATATACCTTCTATACCTATTCTATATACTTCATACACCTACTTAATCTAGTACTTAGTATTTACTTAATCCATAAACTTCATATATTTTCTATACCTATTCTATATACTTCATATACTTCTCATATCTATTTTGTTTACTTCATTTTCCTACTTCATCAACTCCATACCCTTCATATATTTTATATACCTCCTACACCTATGCTATATACTTCATATACCTACTCACTCTACTCCATATATTTTATATACTTTCTATACCTATTCTATATACTTCATATACTTTTCATATCTATTTTATATAGTTCATATTCTAGTTCATCTACTCCATATATTTTCTATATCTATTCTATATACTTCATATACCTACTTCATCTACTCCATACCCTCACATATTTCATATATCTCATAGACCCAATTTCATATCTCATATGCATAATGTCATATACGTAATTGATAATTACCGAACAGCAAGATAAAGATTCTAAAATTGCCCAGAAGCTTTATGAGCAAGATTATATCCGACAAATACGTAGGAGAACTATTTGAATAAACGAACTGATCAATAAGACCCTGAAGAATCAGCCTATCCTAATAAAATATCGAACATCTGACAGAATATCGAAAATGGCATGAGCGTGGAATCACGACGGAGCGTCAGCGAAGCAAACCGTTTCCCAACTCGGATTTCTGTAAGACTAAACTTTCTACAATGTATCATTAGCAAGAAGTAGGGCAGATGGAAACTCGCCGGGACGATTTACGCGATTCCGCAACGTTCTAGGCGTCTCTCAAGTCCAGAAGTCGGCTCATTGCTGTGCAACGAGAGCTTCATCAGCTTTCGTTAGCGACAGCTACGAATTGATCCCAATCGGATCAAGCAAAAACTAGAAGAAACTGTCGATTGAAATTAACTCCACGCATATATCGTGTAACTAATTTGGTAACATTTTCGGATCTCTCGAAAAGTTACCAAAATTTTCAGGATCTCGATTTGGATTCTGAGCAGTTGAAGTATCGTCAGCGTTCGAAAGTCTTCTAGGGGTACCAGATGCGCTAATTTCTTACACAACCTTCGAATAATTTTAATGGTACAACGTGAGATGTCAAATTAAATATAGAGATTGATTAATTGATTTTCCATTGAGACAGATTAATCGATCTTCAATTGAAATCTCGTCTTGTATAACCTCGAGATAATCCTTAAATAACCTTAGGATGAGTCGCAATCGCTGGTACACGACATTCGAGCGATTATAACATGATCTTCGCTCATCGTAAATGACGTTGAGTAAATTGGCATGACCTTTGACGTACCTTGAAATAACATCTCAGAGGCATCTTGGATAAATTGGAAAAGAGTGTTATACAGATCTTAAACGACCTTGAAACAGCATACCGTTGGTCTCATTGTATAATCTTGAATGTCGCCGGGTAACTACAAATGACCTTGAAATAATATCCTACCGATCACCGATAACTGGAAATAATATCCTGGCGATCTAGAATAACTTGAAATAATATCCTAGCGATTTAGAATGACTTGAAATAAAATCTTAGCGATCCAAATTTTACCGATAACTTGAAATAATGTCCTAGCGATCTAGAACGACTTGAAATAGTATTGTAGCGATCTAGAATAACCTCGAAGTAATATTCCAGCGATTCAGAATGATCTTGAAATAGCATTCCATTGGCTACGAAAAATGTCGAATGGTCCTGCCAAACGCTATTGAATCGCCTTAAATCTTCTCCGGTAGATCTCGAACGACCTTGAAATAATCTGACGATGATTTTCAAATGATTCGAAATTTTTTTAATTGCGGGGAAAACGCGTGGCCAAGAGAACGACCAAGGAAAGACTAAGAGCGACTGTAACTTTGTGAACTCGAAATCCATCGCTATCATCGGATTGTGCAAGGACACGGTGGCGTACACGTAATAATCGCGTAAACGCTCGATTACTGGACGACGAAACGGCGCTAGAATAAATAGATAAATTACACGATCACATCGATCGTCGTGTAACAGCCGGACATGCGGCTGCAGTTTTTGAGGCAAACGGCGGAAAAATCGAACTACGAACGCGAGGCTTCTTCAACGCCATCAGTCATGCTTTTCGAAACAGCAGACGAAACACCGCGAATTTTGAAACTGAACAAACACTCGAGTGGTAAAACCGCCAGTACCACCCTTTTTATTAGCGTTTCTCGTTACACTTCGATATTCAAAGATTAATAATGTAATTCTATGTGATATATTTAGAAACAAGGCTCTATACATAAGCCAACTGTTACGTCGCGTAAGACGGTCCGTGCGACGGCCCTCATGGTCTGACCGCCGAGGCCTACATACCGTTATACTGACCCTCGATAAACCTAAGGAACCACCATAAACCGAATCTTTTTAGCTTAATTTCTATTCACATAAGTATTTTCGGTTTATGGATGGTCCTTAAAACAGTCCTTGGGTTTATCGCACGCTCTTATAACTTACGGAGAAAGCGGCTGTTTGTCTATTAAAAATAGCAGGTATTTCCCATTAAAAAGGACACCATACCGAGCTTTCCTCCGTAATTGTACGAGACGGGTCATCACTGTTCTACCGAACGTCGTGCAGTCAACACGACTGTTCTTACAAGCTTCGCGTAGTCAACTTAAAACATAGTCCTCGCTACGATCAAAGTGATATTATCTTAATCTATTCTTTATTACTACTACTCATCTATCGAGTGTATTATTCCTCATCACCTGTATCAATTATCTCTTCCGCCACGACGGAACCTCAAGTGTAACAAGTTGTTAACATCTAAATATTATAAGACTGTAGACTACAGTTTTATTCCCCAACAAATACCCCTATTATTCCACAAGAAATAAGGGGATCGACCTGTTCGCGGTGTCGATTGTTATAATCGTAACGGGAATTTACGACTCCCGTTGACGCGCTTCAACGCGATCGCGTCTCCCCGCGACTGGACGAAAGAACAGTGACATTACAATCTTTACACTCATATAGTGATCCGAATCTTTTATCATTTTTGCTAGAAACGACACTTGAGAAGTGATTAAGCCAATATGGCAATAAAATCAACAGAAAATGTTCTGCCGATAACGAAAAAATATATTATTGCACTTGTATATGCATCATTTGCATGTCGGATCATATGGGGTGCCGGACCCAGGAGTCGTCGCGTGGTCGTCGCCTGTAAGCGGCGCTCGAAGCGAAAGGGTTAAATTCTGCACACTTAAAAAGTGTAACAAACGCTATTTTACCAAAATTGACAAGCATATAATGAATATATATAAAATAAATATAAATAAAAGGATATAATAAGAATGAACGAGCCGATATGCTTGTAATTTTCGAGCGATTCAATTTTGATGTACAAACGATTTTTACCAAGCCTCTATCGATTTTCTACGAAATTAATGTTTACACTTTATATTTCTTACTAACAGGCTGATATCATCGAATAATAAAATCAGAATCGAACAACGATTACACTCGACCCTCGTCCACCGCATGCTACACTGTGCGACATGCTACACAGCATGCAGAGACAGAGAGAGAGAGAGAGAGAGAGAGAGAAAAGAAACGGAAGAGAGTCCGATTTCGTGGCGAAGTGGGACGCGTTAATGAATTTCCTTATCAAATCTCGGCCTCGTCGTACACGGCCCGCTATTATTATCTCTCCCATCGATCAATACGACGTGCGGCCGTATTGCAGGATGACTTGCAAATAACGCAGAAAACGTTTCTGCGCAGGACGTGTAGGATATCCGTTTTCTATCGATACCTGGATTTCGTCGTAGGAACAAGCAAACCTGAGGAACCATAGAGCACGTCGGATTCCGATCGATGAAAACCTCGCGAGACGCTGGTACGGGACGAGAACGTGTTCAGTTCCGACTGCATTCCATGGAGCTCTCTCCTGAACTTACGAAACTTCAATGTCGCACAAGTAGGTAGAGTTACATTAAATTCAACACGGTCATATTTAATCCTGCGTATTTATCCGTGTCATTGATTGCTATAGCTTAATTAATTTACCGGTTATACTCGCTAGAATATAATCTTATTTGTCATTCATGAGTGAATATAACATAACGCCGTATTAATAAATCAATATAACAATTTCGCAACTGCGGAGATATTCATAATTACATGGTTGGTAACTTCATCCTATAATTCAGTCTGTAATTTAATAAAAAGAAATCGGTTTAGTTCGAGAATAACAGGGTCTGTTAAACGAATTGTGCGCGAATAATCTTCATATTTAGAAAAATGTCTAGACGCGAATTTTATTCCTACGAGGATATCGATAAATCGAAAACCGATACGTAATCTTATTTTATAATTCAGTTTATTGTAATTCCGTGTAATTTGAGAATAATAGAGTCCACTGAATGAGTCATCCACTGATAAATTTCTTATTTGTGCAAATTTCGTGGTACTAAACTAACCGTCAACAAAAAGAAAGAAAAGAAAATAAAAAGATTTTCGTTGAAAGAAAAAATATTGCAAATATTTGCAAAGTTTGGAGGCAAAATTCGATGGTTCTATTTAACGACACGACGACGACTGTTGCCGTGAAATTTTCGTATACAGAAAGCGGGGACATTTCGATACGAAAACAAGTGTCTCTCGCGAATATTAACATAATTGGAATAAATTTCGCGTGTAGGATGTTTGCGTACGTTCGCGGTGCACTATACGCGCGGCGTTTCACGTTAATGGAATATTAGAGGGATGATAAACCGAGGTAAAAGTGGCTGAGGATGACCAGGCTGCGTTCACGCGAATTAACGAATTCGGAAACGCGCAGCTCGCCTCGAAACGTTCGTTCGTGAGATTCCGCCAGAAATTATCTGCCTGTTGCCTAAAACTAAAACAAATTACATATTCATTGCTTTAGAAATCAAACGTTCGGGGGTTAAAATTAACCAGATAATAGAAACAATGTTTCTTAAAAGTAATAAAGTTTCATAATCATAATTCAGCAACTGAGTAAACTAAGATATTATCCACGACTAATTGCTTTTGAATTTTTCAATTTTCAGTTTTGCTAGCGCAAGAAGAAAATTAGAGAAAGGTGTTTGATCAAAGGAAGGACACAGAAGGGGTCAGGATTGCAAGAAAATCCTCTGGAAATCGAGGATCCTGCAATCACGAGGAACAAACAGAGCAAAAGTGTGGGCGATAGTCGAACGTCGCGAATTTTGTCGCGGTTTCCATTCCGTTTCGCACGGCTCGCTCCACGATAATGGAATTTCAGTGACGTTGGAGGAAAATCGAGCCACGACAAGCCTCTGCAAAATGGTCATTTGTCAAATTACCACGATTAACGACGTTCCCCTCGCTAATGCAATCAATCAGTTCGAGCCAATTGTCCGGCGCATCAGAGAAAAATCGCTCGATGCTATATCTGTGCTCGTTTGAAAAATGGAGCGATCAGTTTAGTACTTCGCTCGCAAATTACGATCTACGTTTCTCTCTTCTCTTCTCCTTGTTCTCAAAAAATTCCGTTACTTTTCCACCTTTCGATAACATTTTCCTGCATATAATCCTTTTGCGTATAATCGTTACTAATACATATAAATAATACATATAAAATAATAAATAATAAATGATAAATGCATACATATAAATTGAATACGCCTATGTTACATCGTGGAAGAAATTTCTAAAACTTCAGGCTAATTGAATAAATCGAATTAACTAAGTTAGACTAACCGAGGATAGAATCTTTAACTAAAGCACACTTTTATCAGGAAGATTGAACGATAATCGCGAGCGCCATTCAAATTGATAAAACCGATCTACTGAATTAACGACATAAATTTTCACCTAAAGATTATCTCCGACTATCTGAGAAAAATTCAACCCAGTATCGTTATCAAGACATCTTACTTATTAATTGGAACGATTTATCGACCCTTTCATCCACCCAGTTGGAACAAGGCGGCAAACATCGTGAAGATTTACAGGAGCAAAATCCGAAAGTACAACGATATAAATATTTTACTGCAGAAACCATGTTCGAGCAGCATCTATCTTCGTAATCTGCAGCGCAGAACATACAGGTGAATCCGAACTGCAGAAGCTACGATATTTCAAAACCCACGTACTCGATCTGCCAACCGTTTCTACGCTCAACTCACCTAAACAGCTCGCGCTCTTCAGCAGCCACGAATAAACGATAAACCACGGAGACGCTAAATGAGCAGAAAGATAAAAGAAGAGACAGAGAAGGAGCGTGTAAACGGGCGCGGAAGAAGAACGGACGAGTGAAACGTCCGCGGCGCGTTTTAATTCGACGTTAATGCAAAGTGCTTGGTCGTCGGCAGCGGTGGCTGAAGGTTATTATCTGTCGCTGGCAGAGACCCAACAGCCGGCGGAGCAAAGAGAGTGCAGGAGCTTTTTTTCCTCTCGACGCACTTAACCTTCCGTTGGATTGAAACACGATAAACGCTCCATCCGCTCGCGGATTGCCAGCCGACGCGTGTTAAGGTATTTGCAGCGCGACGATATCCCTCAGAAGTAAAACTCGCAGAGACACGCCAACAGCCATATTCTTCGCGCATATCTGACATTCTTTCCCTGGCAAGAACCTTCATCGCTGTGTGTATTTTCTACGCGCGCACGCTAACAAACATTTGGCCCGTGTTATGCGGATACCTAGCAACCGTCGATGATCCGAAATTGAGTAAATTTAGTTGGAAGATTTGAATTTGATGGGGATGCAGCGATTAGTGGGCGACTAGCCGGCAAAAAGGGCCGATCGATCAGCATAAAATTGTTATTGTTATTGTTATTGATAACGTGATAGGTTGCAGAAATAAAAATACCATGTTCTGCTCTTTACTGTCATTAGTATAATTTTGATATTTTTGAATACGTAGCATATTTGCATATTCGTATGTTACGTGATTATTACATAAAATGTCGTAAATAGTAATTAGCATTTGTTGAAATAAATATAATTATATCGACGTGATTATTTCAGTCAACGTAATGATTATTACGTAAAGAGTTAAAAGGACTGATAGTATGATGCGTAGGTTCTCCAATGGTACTGGAGTAATCAGTGAATCGATGCTGGACAGGGAAGTGGGACCATTTTTCAATGCGCCCGTCTCCACCATATCCGGGGTTCCATGAGCCTTTGGTTACGAACGTTCAGAACGCAGGTTCGAATCCCGGCGACCGGAGAAAAGAAATGCAGCATGCTCCAGCAGCGACCTGGCGACCAGCAGACAGAACAAAAAACCTGTTTGTCTCACTCTCTACAACTATCACGGCCGCCAATTCATTAACAACACAGTTTTAACATCTCCGTCGCGAAAATCCTCCCCGCTGCCTTTTCTGCGTGAATCCAATCTTGCCTGCCACATGGGCCACAGCTACTGAGTCGTTAAAGACCACCAACAACAACTGATAAAGCAAGGGGGAGAGGATGTTAGGAGTTGACAAATACAGGAAAAGGAGGAGATTGTGTGAAAAGCGCATTTCGTCCCAGATCTGCTAGTTACAGTTAAGGACTCGTCATCAGCATCAGTAAGGCACACTTTACCTAGCAGACCTTAGACAATATGCCTCTTAAACACACAATGGAAGGAAGGGAGAAAGAATGGGGGAAATATCATCCTCCTCTTCATAGTATAAGAAAAATACAATAAAAATATTACGTAAAGAGTTAAAAGTAGTAATTAGTATCTATAGAAATATATCGAGCAAGTACCAATTAACCGGGAAGTCATTGTTTCTTTATTTCATCGCAGCGAAAACACCATTTCAGAGGAACAAATAATTAAAACGATGTAAGGGAGAAGATGGAAAGGCGGAGGTTTGTAAACTGTAAGACATTTTGTTATGAAGGGCTATATTTGAAGGGCTACACGAGAAATACCGTGCTGCAAGGGGTGATAACTGATGATCGAGGAGACGAAGGGGATACAGGGAGCAAGTTGAAGAGGGTGAAGTTTGAGGATTAAGATATTTGAGAATACGTTGGTTTAAGAGGAACTTTTCCTACGGTTGGAGGGCTAATAAAATAAATGACAGTGATATTTTGGAAGTATTAGTGTCATAGTGTCTATAAGAATCGTGTAACAAACTATGGAGAAAATACTGAAATGCGGTGGAAAAGTTACTTGGAAAGGACGATGGAAAGAAGAGAAATAAATATAGCTACGTTTACCAACACCGACCGATCTTATTGAAATAATTTCCATCGTATAAAATGAATTTTGCCTTTGAGAGAAAATAACATAGTTTGTTTAAAATTCAACGAAATCGGGCTAAAAATTTATGAAAGAACATGCAACTTGTTTAACAAGCAACTTGAGAATGAAAACACATTACGATGAAAACCCGATAGATTACCCATTATCGTCGATAAAATTGACTCGTTATTGATGACACAACACTTTAGCAACATTCCGCAGGAGATTGCTGTTTAATCGTCGTTTAATGTAACCATCGACAGATCTTCGATGCTTGAAACACCGTGCACGGAAAACGAGCGCGTGAAAAACAGACGGGGAATGACAATCCTCCGTAATGACATTCGAATGCAATATCTTCGTTGTAACCAAGAAAGGAATATAGATTTTCCATAATAGCGTTAGTTAAAGCGCATCTGGCCGCCGGAAAGAAGAAACGCGAACCACATCGATGATGTCATTTCAATTCGATTGGAATACCGAACAAGTTAAAACGCATTATCTTATAATACAATGATTCCCTTTATTATAGCAATTTACGTTTTCATAACGTTATTAGAAACTGACTAGCCTTCAAATAAAAAAGAAAAGCACTGCAGGTGAATTTCAACGACCGAATTATACTCGCAGCTACGCGCAAGATAAAAGCCAGCACGTGACCAATTTTCCCACAAGAAACGAGCGACACAGATAACAATATTGCGCCTGGTAGCTGGCGAACGGTTCACGTCACAGGTTAAATCACGTTTCCGACTTTTATTATTAGTTTCCGCGCGCGTTCGTAAGATACGTGACGTTTTACTTTCATATTGCGCGTGCTTCCCGCCTGCTCCACATACAAAATCAGCTTTATATTCGTTTGTAAATTATACGATGCGACGTGAAAGATCAGCACCTTGATATTTCGCAGTTCAACTGATTCCAACGTGAGCAATTCCTTATTCGTTACTGTGCGTTATTCGTAATTGTTATTTATAGTTGTTCCGCTGTTTCTATTCGAAGCGAGATCTGCGTTACGACGACAGTTCTACGACACGACGATCGAAAAAAATTGGAAATTTTTAACAAATGCAATATCCAACAACAAATAACGAGGATGAATCGCGTATAAAAAAATTAATTAGAAACGTACGTATGTATGGTGGATTTATTGTACCGCGCGAACAAAGAGGGAGAACATGAAAGGGAGAAAATAAATAGATAAAATCCGCAATGGAAGACAAAGCTTTCTTTAATAAATCCCTGTTTAATCGAGAGAATTGTAATATGCAAATAGAAATTCAATAGAACGATATTAAAAATTAAACATTGTCCAATACGAATCCTCTATAAAAAAAAAACTTGTACAAATACGAAATTATATATATAATTTAATGCATGTAATTAGTATAATTGAATTAATATAAATAATATGCACGAGCTACCGTAACTCGACAGAGGCTCACAGGCAGCGTTGTACGTTGCGGTCTTCGATTTGTGATCGAACGAAAATTGTTCAAAAATGTTGTTCTTTCCAATAGTTTGTATATTTGTAAAGAGCTCTTCGAGAACCATTTATTCATGTGACAGGAAAAAGTGAAACTTCACAAAATCATAGGTGGTAAGGGTAAATCTTGATAAACAATTTCTTTTTTTTTTTTTTCTTTTTTTTAGTTTCTCACTTCCACAACATAGACCATAAAGAACATTGCAACGTTTAATTTGCCATTTTTCCTGTATCGATAATACGAAAAATGGAAAATTCTCTAGCAGGAGAAAAGAGTGGTTATTGCATTTGTGCAAAGTTCCAAATTTTGTTGAATTTTCGAGCTGTCGGATTTCCCTTGTTAATCGATATACGCTTTCCTGCCAATTATATACAATTAGATTGATTCAACATTCAACATTTCGTAAAGAAAAAAATGGCACCAATTCACATTCTTGTAATTATTTCCACTTTGAAAGAAGCAAACTGGTAATTTAACGATAAAAATCAGAATTAAAGTAACGACTAATTAAATAAAATTAATTAAAAATAAATTATACTAATAATAGATTATATAAGTCAAGAACGTCACCAATGGAAATGGCAATGGAGCGAAGTTTTCTGAGCAGAATAATACACGAAGAGGAACAATCTTTGAACTCTGTACAGAATTTTGTACAGCTTTAAAATAAAGTAAAATCATGATAACGTAAAATAATAACAGAGAACCTCGCAGGAAGATAATATTTGCTACTCGATGATTTATTATGAAAAAGTAATAGAATGTAAAATACAACGATTTAGGTGCACGATACTTCACGAAACACGAAACGTCCAGTTAAATACCGTTGCAACGATCGAACGATAAGAAGCTTGGCGAATGATAGCGCGATGCAAAGCCTCGGATCGTTCGATAATCGCAATAAAGACGTGTACTTTGTACCCTTTGATAAGCGAAATACGAGAGAAAAGAAAAAAAGCCACATTCCCGGTGTCACAGAAAATATAATTATCGTCGGCCGTGTAATTGCACAAACTTATCGTCGCTTGAAATCGGCGTTATCTGGCGTAGAAATCGCGCGCGCAACGTCCAGTTGATCTCAAGCTTACTCAGCAGGCGTTTCGACTTTGGTAATTGCTTCGAGTCGTCGATTTATCAATGTTAAAAAGCCATGATTCATTGGGAAAACCGATAGGGAAGATTAAAAAAAAAAGTCCAATTATTTTCTGCGACTGTTCCATTGGAATTTCTAATCGGAAAAATACAAATTCCTTGAAACGATGTTTTACACAGTGGCCAGAAACGGTACAAAATTGCGTATCGTTGTATTTATCGATTTATTCAATTTACGTTTCACATAATTAATTAAGTCCAAGTATATTATGTGATACTGTGAAGATAAAATATCAAAACTAATTTAAAAAAAAAAAAAAAACGCTTCATTGGAAAACAAAGGAAACGTGTAATTATTTTTTGCAGCCACTGTACATAGATTAATAAGTTTCTGTATAAATTGGTAGCGACAAATAATTCACTCGCGTAAGTTCGTTTATCAAAGAAATTATCAGAGAAGTTTGGCAAAAAAAAAAATGATGCAAATAAATGGCGCAAACAACTTGCAAGCTGAAACTTTCAACAGTAGCATGCTTGAAACATATACCAGCCTCTCTCAACAGATTAATTAAATCAATCAACCCCCAAACTTTCTATTATCACTAGACTGAGAATTTTTCTGCGTTTATGAGAAATTTCAAGACACAAAAATACACAGAATGCTCATAATATTTACTATTATTATTACATCAATTGTTACAATATGTATCAAATTACAATCAACTAACAAAAATTATATTTAGAAAAATACGAATTTGCGGAAAAGAGAAAATCACCGGTGGTCACTGCAATTTCCCCGTAACAACACACGCGTGTTTAAAACAACGTTTCACATCGAATTCCCTTGTTTCGATAATTCATCCAGTTTCACCGTATATATTCGTTGTTCCCAACAAATCACACGGTCCACGTTGTAGCAGTAATTTTATCGTCATTTACCTCCCCTTCGACCGGAACGATTATTCAAACGACGCAGCGTATTTCCGCAACAAACGCGTGCCACGTTAAGCTATTCGTAGCGCGACAATATCCCTAAAAGGTAAAACACGCCGAGGCTCGAAAATCATATTCCTCGTGTACGTCTGAGATTTTTCCTCTTCGAGGAAATTTTTTAGCTCTTCGCTGTCTGTGCTTTCTACGCGTGCGCGCGTACTAACAAACGGTGGTTCGTTGCTTGGGCCGGTAATTATGAAAACGTTGTTTGTTCACGTGTCTCTGGTTTCGAGATATTTGAGGTTTTGCATTTGACGCGAGAGCCGAACTGAGGAGTCGAAAGGTTGTAAGAAAGAGCTGTGCCACGAAAGATCGAGAAACGAGATTCCCATTAACTCGGAAATAAAATTTAGGTGTCCAGTTATCGTCCCTCGATTCATAATTACATGGCAGTTCCATTTGTACAACGATCGTTTATTATGGACGATCGTTTCGAAAATGTGTGCGAAAAATTTCTGCGCACGAGAGACTCTTTTAATTTTTAGATTTCAACGCAGCGCAAATGAGATAAAGAACGAAATGGTTTCCCAGATGTTCTATCTTCATATTGGTAGGTCTAAATAAAAGCATGGCGAAGATTTCAATTTTGCAATTTCTGTTGAAACGACCTTTTTCACAAAAATTTTAATATCTCGCAACTCGACCCAGCGGTTCAATCTCTACTACTTTGCGAAGATGCTCTCAGACTATTGTAGCGTAAATGGATGCGGCTCAAACTAAGTGAGAAACTGGCTTTCTTTTTTATTGATTTAGGTCACTTTTTATAATATAGTATTCTATGTTATCCTCATTGGCATACAGAACATTTCCCAATAAAGGGTCAGAATTTTCAATTTTCCCATTTACGCTATTTTCTACGAGCACTCTTCCATTATCGATCAGTTTTCTCGTAATTAATCAAAAAACCATTTTTTGCAGCCACCTGCTGTGAGGATTACGTGTTGAAATTTTCAACTCTCAGGATGAATATTTCTATTTCGCCGAGTCTGGGCTCTCTAAAAATTCAATCGCTTAGAGATAACGGAACAGTGAAAATTTCGAAGAAATTGTAAGAAAGTCAAACTACGCTACAAATTACGAAGATTAAAAGCAACGCGTATAAACGCGTTCGCTGGGTCGCACGAGATAATTCAACGCAACAAACGAGCAACGAAACGCGCGTACAACGTCGACTCGTATTATTTCGGCCGAATTTTCGATTCAACTCGCCCCCACCCTTCCACCGTTCCCGTAACAACGAACAAAAAGATCGTTTCGTTGTTCGTTATCCGGACGAAAATTCGCCCTGATTCTGGCTTTTCCTCTCATTGAAAGCCGCTTTTTTCCTCCCAGAAACGTCACGCATTGTCACGGTTTCAAACAGAAAAAAAATTATCCCCCGAGCGGGCAAAAAGATAGAAAGAATCCAACCACTCGAATTTTTCCAACGTTATCTATCAGTCGGTATCAAATTTCTACTTCCAATCGGTTAGTTAAGTTTGCATGTGAAAATAGTTTCGTGTTTCTTTTTTTCTTTTTTTTCCTTCCAAATAACGGGGAAAACGATGAGGATACTTTGTTCTTATAGGATCTTGTAATTTACATCGCAGTTTGTGAGGTTAGGTTAATTTGAGTCTCGAGACAACTTGACTCTCTTCCCATTTCGTGCTAATGTAGCGAAAAATTAATTAGCGAAGGAATCGCGTTAACGATCTACCTAGCAGATTATAATTCTGGTTAATTTTCTGCTACAATGTGGAATATGCAACGTATGCTGAATACAGGTTGGTCGTAGACAAGGGTCCATAATTTAGAGGAGCCTATAGCACAAGAAACATCTTACAAACGTAGGTCTAGAAATCAATCCTTTAGACGTAAAATCGACTTCTATTTTTCAGTAACGCTAGATATCGCATACTCATCTCTTCGAAATATTCGCATCACATCGAACGTCGAGTATACAACTGTGAGCTAATATCGTCTCGAATTACTTTGTTTACTTTTTAGTTACTACGCATATTCGAATTCACAACAACAACGCCGTATCGCTTGTTCGACGTTCAACGTGATGCGAATGGACCAGATTAGGTTACAATATACACACGTAGAACGCTAGAAGAAAAATAAAAGTTGATTTTACACCGAAAGGAATGATTTTAGGACGCACGTTGATTTGACTTTTACTCTTTTACTCTCCTCGGTGAATATTATAACCACTAAGTTATGGACCCTCCTTTACGAACACCCTGTACATAGTGGGAATCAAAAGCGAATACATACTATGTACAAGAATAGTTTCAAAGGATAGTTTCGCGATAATGTCACACACTTAAGAAGACCACCCGCTCAGTCCCCTCCCCCTCCCTCTCTTCCCACCCCTCCCCAAGTTCCTCAGCACCCAAAAAATAGTCTACCGAAATGTCCTGTTTTGCGACCAAGTTTTCAGGACAGAAATAACAATTAAAAACAAGATCACATAAGAGCTCCGCTCCCCAGCGGCTTAAATCCAAAAAATACACTAAAACACGGCTGCGTCGTACCGTCGCGTATCGGTACTTTTGCCTAATCCATCCTATCAAAATTCATAGTTTATCGTGAATAACATACACATGTAATACTCATCTTCTTGGTTCAATAAACGTTATATAAAAAAAAAAAATCACCCGCTCAGTAACCAGATCGACCGAACACCCCGCATGCCGCATCTGTTGAAACAATAACAAGGCCTCCTCCAAAGGGACTAGACCCTCGGTAGAAGGACCTTCCAAAAACCAGCGCTAAGACAGTCCGTTGTAGCATCTCGAGTCAGTCTGTCCTGACATTCCGAACCACACTATCGTAACCGTCACTCTGTTGGATTTCTGCGATAAATCTCATTGTCGCATACGAAGTTCTAGTTTCTTCATCCCATTCGTGAAAGAATCATTTCGTTCGAACCGCGACGCGAGGAAATCACCGGCGATCCGTTAATTTCGCGATCTCTTGTGTCTCCGACGTGACAATAACATTGTTTTGTGTTCGTTGTTTCATTCTCAATCGGATACGATTCAGCCGATACGGTGAACGGTCTACGAATCGGGTCAGGGTGACCCGGCATTCGATTTCCCAGGATTTAGGTGATATTGACAAAATCCGCAATCACTTAGTAGTCAATCCAATATTATACGATCGAACCTCGGAGGAACAGCTAAGATCTTCGAGTTATAGAGATTTCGACTCATCGAAATTTCCGAATAAAGGCGGTTCAACGAACGAAAATTCGACGTACAGAAGTTTTGTACGAAGGCACGATCGCATTCACGTCTTTGGAAAGTCTTCATACCTCAAAGTTCCTCTTAGAACTCGTTTTATTCAACGTACATTTCGAGTTGTCGGGGTTCTACCCTACTAAGAATTCAGAGATACCGTGGCCAAAAAGTACCGAGACTGGCCCGACGGAATGTAAGCTATGAATTTATTCGTCGAAGTTTATTTCGTCTTCCTCAAGATAATCTCCTTGCGCTGCAGTACACTTTTTGGGTCAACATTTTTTACCAATGGTCGATGCACTTCTTATAGTCGAGTCGAGGTATAGTGCGTTGAGAACGCCAGGCGTATATTCCCTTTTATCGCATCTGTCGACTCAAAACGGTGTCCACGAGGCGGTAATTTTAGCCAAGGAAATAAGAAGTCACACGGAGGCGTATCAAGCGAGCAGAGAGCTTGCGGAATGCTATTCGTCGAGTCTTTAGCGCAACAAATTACGAACAGCGAGAGATTTATTATTTGTTTATTGAAATAATAAACGGGCCTGAGTTTGTGCAAAATACATAACGAAAGAAAAGTTAGAAGAACAATAGAATAAAATGAAATAAAATAAAAATCTCTATAATGAACAAATCACGCTGAAAAGTCATGCCGAGTATTCACAAGTTACAGTTCACGCTATCTTTCATAAATATCCTCGGTTTAACAATAAATATCGTATGGTAAAGTTATCAAGAGGAAATCATATGGGCGGAAGAAAATTAATTTCGTAACAATGTGAGTTTATAACTTATTCATCACAACGGTAAAGGAATTTGTTGCTGAATAAAAAAAGATCAACGAAACAGTGCGAACTCATGGTGAAAATGGGAAATTTATAACATTCGTATTTAACCAGGCAGTTGGAAGTGAAAAAGGTTTATAAGGGTAATATCGGTTGAAACGCGTGTTGTTGATTTTATGGGGCAAACAAGAGAGATTCGTAGCGGCAAAACAAGAGATTCGACATCCCTAGAAATTATCGTTATTATTTCGTGTAAATGGAAATGAAAATAACGACGAGCAATGGACTAACTGTTCAGCCTTTAATCCTTTTCGAAATAGCTTTTAATGAAAAAAAAAAAAAAAGAGGGGGAGGAAGAAGAGGAAACAATTTTTAAAAAATCTGTAAACACAGAATCTCGCCGATTGGGATTAAAATGTTTCGTTTACTTGATTCGGATGCAAAATGGGTCAGAAATGTTAGAGGACAAGGGGGTGGTAATAACGATAGAGGGAACGTTTACGTGGAGGTTGCGTCAGGATGAAAAATTTCAGTGCAGCGTCCGGTGTAGAATGAAAAAATAATTAAAGCCGTGCGCGATGGTCGCGGATTACGAAATTCTATCGGAACGCCTCGAATCGAAAAAACGTGATCTGTAATTCTGGCGATAATTCCCGATAAAATTGGTAATCTTGCTCGATGAAAGTCCTCTTAGCTGGAAAAATAAATCCGTTTTCCATCAGCTACAAGTTGTATCGAAAGACACACACGGAGTTGGAAGAAAAATGAAACTGCAGAGAGGGATGTAACTTTCGCTTCTTCCCGAAGTATCAAAGTGTTTCAATTCTTCGATTCTTCGATTCTTACGATTGCGCCGTGTCTTCGTAATAAAAAAAAGTGCAATAATTTATCCCTAATTATAGAAGGAAACAGCATTTTCAAACTTTCCATGAAAATTTATTCACTTCCCTTCCCATCTTCCTTTTTTGGAGAAGCCAAATGTAACAATCCGAGATTCTGTTTAAAGAAAGATTAAAAATAAGATCTTTCAAATTTGAACAAGCTCCCTCTCGATAATCTCGAAGAAAAAAATCTCCGCTTCGACTTTTTGATAAATATTTGTCCGCTTCGCTGTCTGTAAATAATAGTTTTTCATACTTTCTTTCTCCTTCCTGCACAACCAAATGTAAAACTCGACGCAAATAATCTTCAACAAAAAATATGATCGCAATAAATGAATACAAAATTAAAGTACCCAAACGATTTCGTGCGCTTCGGCCAAAGATACGAACGGGTCGGACACCGTGTCGCCATGAGAGTGTCACAGACGAAATCCGACTTTCTACCTGGAACGGGTTACACACCGCGAGCAGGGCGGCAGCACATCCTTGTCGCGTACCCTCGATAGCCTCAAGGACCCGTCATAAACCTTGGGAAATTCTGGCTAAGATCCTACGAGCCGGATGTAGCAACTGTTTAACAAGTGTCCTAAGGTTTATTGTCCATTACGGGAAAGATAGTTTTTCGCACGCACGATGCCTCCCACTATCAACCTTCTCTCAAGGGCGGCTAAGGGCCTTCCTAGTCTACCAGTCGTCTTATTAGCCCATGAGAAACAATGTCCACTACCCTTACTTTCCTAACTGAAGATGTCATGAACAAATCCAGTGATCCCATGCGCTAGACACACCCATCACTAGCTCTCCTCCGACATGGCATCGTAATTAAAAAGTCAGTCTTGTACAGTCACGCCTAGAGCTCGAAAGTGTATTACAAACCAGAAAATAAAGTTTCTTTTTTTTCTGAAACTTCTTTTTTATTTTACGTGACAAGAGCAACGTATCGTGCTCGTTACAAAGGCTACACACTGTGGCCGAGACAAAGCCTTGAGGATGGCATGCCGGACAGATACACAACCTGCGATATACTAGTTGGTCGAGGGTTTCGTTTCGTCTGGTCGAGGAAACGCGGCTTCCGTTGCACGTAGATATTTCGTTACTTAAATTCCGACGGAAATTTAGCTCCAGAGGGAGAGTTCATAGTCGTCCAGATGATCTCGGCTTGCCTCTAGGCTAATTAACGTTATCATGCTAACGAGATAAGGCAGTCGGTTGTCGTTTGCCAAGCGTCGTCTGTTCAACGTTGTTTACGTCGAATAACGAGCACCGTTGTTTCCGAAAAACGACTATTTGACCTCTTAAAAGCGTAATTTACTAAGAGAATCATTTGAGGGTTCTATACTTTGCAAGGCATAAAACAAAATAATCTTTTTCTCTGCGCCCACCGATGAGATGACTTTCGTTACACCGTGTATCAATGGATAATCTTCGTATAAAATCTCCTTTTGTATTCCTAGATCTTTAGATACGTAGTTTGCATGAATTTACGTTTAAATTGTGTTTTCGAGATTTTCAACGTCAAACAGACTGATGAAAATTTGAATTATTACTCGAATTCATAATGTTTCACGATGTACAGTCTGTCACACAAGAGCGTGTCTGCGATATCTGCGAAACCTGACACCTAATCAGAATGAGATAAAAAGAATGTAAATAAACGAAAACTTCTCTAATACGCGTTGCTGAATACCTTTCAGTTTCATTTGAAACAGTGAAAGGAACAGAGCTTTTTAATATGAGTGCCGCGTACGCGAAACGTGGAAAATCGTCTGGCATGGGCGAATGAAAACAGAGATCGTGATTGGAGTAATATAATATTCACTGATGAATCTTCGTTTTGGGCATGGTGTCCTATTAGGCGTGCTTGGACTATCCATGGAAGAAGGATGATTCAAAGAAGTGTAAAACACCCTATAAAAGTGCATGTTTGGGGTTGCTTTAACGCACGCGGTTTTGGCACTTTGTGCGTCTTTACAGACAATCTGAATGCACAAAAGATGGTGAAATTGTACCAAAGGGGACTTCTCACATCCGTGAAACGTTGGTTCAACCAAACCGAGGACCAATGGATATTGCAAGAAGACAACGACCCTAAACATCGAAGTCGCATCTGCACCCAATGGAAAGCGAAAAACGCCATCACAGTACTTCCTTGGCCATCGCAGTCCCCTGATGCAAACCCTATCGAAAATGTGTGGTCCCTAATGAAATGCAAGCTGAGAGGAAGACGTATCACAAAAATAAGAACACTTGTACATCACATTCGAAAGATATGGAGGTCGTTACCAGAATCCTACGCTCAAAAATTAGTCGAGAGTATGCCGAAACGATGTCAAGCTATAATCGCTAATGGAGGAGATTGGACACCCTACTAAGTAAT
Source organism: Bombus campestris (assembly GCA_905333015.3). Taxonomy (NCBI): domain Eukaryota; kingdom Metazoa; phylum Arthropoda; class Insecta; order Hymenoptera; family Apidae; genus Bombus; species Bombus campestris. Next base: position 995,456 of record HG995132.1, on the reverse strand, counting down.
AGCGTATTAGTGTTTTAGATGTAGATTCAATTCATATAAATTTTTTTACAAATATATAAATATTTACAGAAATATCGCAGACACGCTCTTGTGTGACAGACTGTAGATAAATAGGTATGCGTAATAACTGTGCTTCTATCTTAATAAGAATCAACATGAACGTTTGGGTGCTTTAATAAAATAATAAAAAAAAAAAATACTGGAACTTGAAATTTGGTAATTCGAATATTTCCTGCAAACGCAGAAAATAAATTGTACGCGATACTGAAAAGTTTGAACGTTGAAAGCCACTTAAATCTGGCAGGGGGATTGTGTAACATTTCACCGTCATCCTAATAAGTAAGCTGCTTTCTTATTAAACATTCATATCTACGTATTACGATGCAGTTACCAACGCCGCTTTAAATATTTAAAATCGTATTCTTTGCGCGTCACTAATCATTAAATTCGTTTTGCTCTTGCTGAATTCATTATGTATGAGTACAGATTGTTAAGAGGGAAAAGTCGAAGGTTTATATGTATGTAGTAGAGCTTACGTCGCTCACCAAAGTATCCCATTTAAATGAATCTTTGTGAATAATCTGGAAATATTAGGAACAAAAAAAAGAACGTTCCACAAAACAAAACGTCCTGAAAAGAATATTCCAAAGGTAAATTAAACACTTTCCAAGCACACGTATATGATTTAATAGTTATAACTATCTGCGACATTTGTTTACCTAGACATCCAGCAGATACACGAAGATCAACCAATTACAAAACTCGCGATTCTTTATGAAAGGGAACCATTACTATACTCTAAATTGTGAAAAATTAATTTTTATTGAGAGAAGTGATTAAATTGGACGATATTTGAATTTCAATATTACACATTGGTAATAACACGCATATTATTTTTGGAGAATAATGGGACGAATCGTACATCAGTTTTTCATGTAATTCTAACAAATTGTTACGTTTCGCAAATTCCTCGATGTAGCGTCAATGGTACAGCTTCGTCGGTTCTTTCATTTGACTAAATTTTCAATATTCCCTTGGACGAAGAGACGTGAAAAGAAAACGTGGACGAAATTTCACGCGATATTTTCAAAACCGTAGAAACGTCGAATTATCGACGCGCGAGAACAACATCTCGATGATTGCTTCTGCTTATCGATTAAAAGAATCCTGTGCCCGCTGTCTAGCGAACAGGATAAATTTACCCGAGGTGTCGCGTTGCATTTAGAAGATGATATATCACATCCTATTTATGTCGTGAGCTTATCATTCACGAGAAGAACTGCGGAGGCGAAGAGCGCGAACAGTCTATATTTCTCCTGACTAGACATTTTCCATGAAATTTCTTGTTCTCAACGTGTTCGTGATATTTATGTTACATAACGCGGAACGAAAGAAACACGACACACGACGAAAAGGTGGCGGAGAGATAAGAATGAGATAAAAATTCGAAATGGGATGCACTCGCGAGTGTGTTTTCAGCCGATGTTTCCAAGGACGAGCTGGATTTTTCTTCAGATCTGATAAATGCCTCGCGAGACGAAACACATATCGTTTGTTTTCGGCTGATGTCGCGTGCAAGGTAACAAAGACGAAGTCATAGGGCGAAAATGTGGAAAGAAAAGGGAAATGAGCAAGTACGTGAAGGCGCCTTAGGTTTCAGTCGCGGGTCTAGCGTGCAGCGGCGTAAGGTGGGTCACCATCGTACAGGGATTTCCAGCGCAAGATCAAGTTGATTGTAATTGGAATAATCGAACTTCGTTCGATATTCAATCTGCAGACGTATGTATTTTTGTCTCGATGTATAGAATCGATTCTCGCGGCGTCTCAAAAACATTTTACACAAGGTCTCACGTACAATTTATCGAAACATATCTTATGTGCCGTCGCATCGCGGAATCGCTTCGGTGGATGAATCCGGATACGAAAAGAAGAAAACAAAGTTCGTGTAAACATAATATTCCGTACTCGACCTTGTTTACGAGTTATAGCGAGTTTCTTCTTCGACAAACTGTGTCTGCAAGCAGATATGTTTACGAGATATGTTGAAAATGACCTCTTTGCATTCGAAAACCCGAACACAATGGAGACGTTTTGTTATCGACTGTGTTGCTCTCTCCATTTCTCTAGATATTGTTCGGAATTTCTGGACGCCTTGTTTATAAACAGACAGACGACATTAGTTCAACTACCTTCATCTTTCGATAGAATTACTGCAACGTAAAACTTTGCTATAACTGGAAACAAGTCAAATAGAGCGTAAGTATACACGAACTTTTTTTTTTTTCTTTTCGTGTGTATATTCGCTCTGTATTTGTAATTAATATTTCTAAGGACGCAGTGCATGTCGATTTGCAGCTTTCTTACTGGGAATGTCGATATTTCATCTCAGAATTCGACGCAGAGCGATTGGTAAAGCGACTTTGTATCATTTGAGAGATTTCTAATGATATAATGCGATGTTTGTTAATGAAGTTATTAATCGTGTGTTATGTAAACACATAGCTATGCGTTTTGTATCGTTAGAAATACAAAATCGAATCTGCTACAGACTCTTCAAATTTGTTCTGAAATATTGCAAGATCTTTTAAATAGACCAGTATGAGTTATCTTACTTGTTCATCGCAAACATCTTCTATATATTTGCCAAAAGACGTTGCTAACTGGATGTCTATGTGCCATAGACGGGTGACGTTCGAACAAGAAGAAAAAGGAAAGTGAAGAATTAAAAATAGAGACGGCAGGCTGTAACGTCCGCGTGTCTTTTAAATACGCGACCTTCGAAACTACCTGTTCGTTTATCGATCTTCTCATTCGATATCGAGAACGTTTCTGCTGGTAGATATTCTTAAACAACGCAGTTTCGCAAATAGCGATCGACTTCGTTCTGAAACGCGTCGCTGCTCTGGAAAACCGACGATCAGCGGAGTTCTACTATATTTTCAAAACCACTCTTCTTCGTTCAAACGCTTCTACGTTTCGATAATCCACGATTATAATAAAAATTCCACGGTCTTTCACGGCATGTAAAACAGGATGAGAAATGAATGTGTTTTCTTATTCGACGCGACAATATAATTAATAACAGAAATAATAGAAAATGAAGTAGCAATGGAAACCGCGAGTCTGCGAAAGTCATACGAAAGGACGAGAGACGAAGATGCATAAAGCGCAATATCGCATTCCTTGTCGATAATCAGCCTTATCATCGATCAAGAAAAGGACGAAGCAAGCGTTTATTCTTTATTCAACAGGCTTATGTAGCTAACACGATAACAGCGTAACAATGTAAGATGAGTATAACGACGAAAAGCGCGAAATTATCGCGTATCCTTAGCCAAAGACCACACGATCAACCCCGAAAAGAAACACGAAAGACAAGCTTGTCTCTGTTCAAGGAGCGTATGAATGTAACTGACACGAAAACCGCGTAGAAAATAATAGCAGCTAGTGTGCACGGACAAGAAACGTGAAATTCTGACCGATGCAAAAACGGACGAAGACTCGAAAGACGAGCGTTTGTCTCTGTTCGGCGCGAAACGGCGTACAAAACAAGAAGACAAGAAGCGTGGAATTATGGCGCACTCTTGGCAAAAATCACACGACCGATTCGCGAAAGAGGCAAGGAAACCCAAAAGACAAGCGTGTGCCTTTGCTCGACGAACGTACGTAACTAGCGCGAGAACAGCGTAGAAAGTAAGACGCGTAGAGGAACGGAAAACGCGGAATTATCGCGCTCTTTTGGTAAAAATCGCAGATTGAAAAAAGAGAGTCAAGGAACAAGCGTTTGCCTCTATTCGACAGAGTATAATTGAGTAGAAAGTGTATAATTAAGACGAAAACAGCGTATGGGAATAAAAAAAAGCGCGAGATCACGCGCTCTTACCAAAAATCACACGATCGATCGAGAAACTGTGGACAAGACGGAAGACACGCAGCAGCCTGTCTTCCTTCGACGATACGCGACCACGTAACCGACACGGAACGACGGAAACAACGCAGAGAAACAAATTGTGTGTATACGATGTACGACAAGACGATGATCCGGCGGGTAAAGTCCTCGCGGGAAGATCGTCGCGAGGTAACTGACGTCTCGCCGGTGTGTGTTCATAGTTGAACAGAATCGCGCACCCTCCCTGTCTCCGCCGCCCAGTCAACCTTTTTCTCCCTCTCGCCGCCGTCGCACCAGCTACCCTCTCACGACCCCACAGCGCACACCGTTGCCACCCCACCTACAGACTCCACCCCCGGACGAGCAGCGTGCGCCCCCGACTTCCCTTCTCTTTCTATCTTGCAGCGTGACGTGGATGGACGCTGTCATAGGACGTACCACGGAGAGAATGGACTCCTCCTCACCATTGTCCTTTTACGCCTGACACGTTTCATTTCGGCGCCAGAATGGAAGAAAGTTCCGCTTTTCCGGGTTTATCGACTGTATATTTTTTATGAGACGGCGGGCAAGGCCGATGATTAGTTTGTAGGGAAGGTTTAATGCGCGGCGTGAGTGGTTTAAAGGGTAAGGAGAACGAGACGGTGTTTGGCCAGACACGAGGCGACCGACGATTTCTCTCGGTGAAGTGTACGCTCGGTTCGACCACTGCTATGACATACGAGGGAAATTCTTGCGAATTGTACGCCGGACTCGAGAAACGGGAATCAGATTCGTAATTCTAGTTTACCGATCCAGTGAAGGGTCGAATTGTTCGTGGAACTGCCACTTGACGATTAGTATTGGATCTGCTGTGCCACGCGTGTTTACAAATTACATACATCGTGCTGCCTCGTTCGGATTAGTCGAGTTTTGCTCGGATTCACGCTGAATCTTGGGCCACTGAATCGAGTCAGGGCGATGACTTAAGTTAACGACAACGAGTGTACAAGAGCAGCTCGAGTTCTCGCATCGGCTAAGGTACCGGCCGTACGTGTTTGTATCCACTCGTTTGAATTCGAACGACTTGAATAAACTGAGACACAAGACAGGAAAAATTGGGATGAAAAATTTGTTGAAGTAAATGCTACATCAAACCAAATATACGTTCTATGAATATGGTTAACCGTCAAAGAAACGTAAAATCGCAACTAAGAGCGATAACTGTGAATCGGCTAAACAGAAGTTAGAAATAATGAAACGTTTCATTGAACTCAGTGTTGATCTTTAATGGATTGAAATTGCAACGAATGTGACAAAATGAACACCATATATATATATATATGTTACCAGAAGCGACTCTGCCGTTTTGCAATGAAACGTAGGAAAAATTCTAACATCTGCGCGCTAGTCAGACGACCTATTCTACTGATAAACGTCTCGTAGTAGCGATCGTACCCAGAAATGCAGGTTTTCACGGCGACAGGTAGCATGACAAATCGTAGAAGCGGTTGTACGCTTTTGTTCTATTCACGGAACGCAACTGTGGTACACGCAGCAGGTAAATTTCGGTAGTGGTAAAACGAGGTTGCAGTTTGTGCGTTGCCATTTTTATTTTAAGCTTGACGAATGGTTTTTATTGCGAAACCATGTGACCCAGTATACATCGGGAATTATGCGCTCCAAAAGCGTTACGTGTACTTTTGCGAACAATCGTGTCAAATATGTGGGATGTTGCTAACGTTGCTGATAATATTAATCCATTACATTCTGTGATATCGCAAACAAACAGATTTCGATCTCATTGTTGGCTTGTTCTCTGGATGATCCGCCAGCGATACTTTATCAATACTTCTTTTTCTAAAATTTGAACGTTGCTTTATGCACGAGAATGTCGTGATATTTTAATCCGATGTACTCTGGTTTCTTCGATTCAATTTTAAATTCACAAAATGTCGATACGCGATTCGCTCAGAGGCCATTCTGATTAAGTCAATGAATTGAGAAGTAAAGAAAAGAGAAAATCATTTTTATCATTAAAAAGAAAGAAAATGCAATATCATCGTTTTCCTTTACCTTCGAATTTAGGGGCTAAATCAACTTATGGACCATTTGCTTTTTCATACAGCATTTTCTTAAAAAATGATAGCCTTAGAATTTATGATTACTATAATATAGTCTTCCGCGACAAATAAACTTATGGTAGTAAGTATGTATATAATTTGTTTTTAAAGAATGCTTTTTAAAACAGTTCGTTCCTTCCTCTGTAATAGAAATCACTGATAAAGCTTCTCGAAGACCATAGCGCGTAATTGAGAAGGCCGACACGCGCCAGAAATTACGTTCGCGATACGCAAATTAAAAAGACAGAGTAAACAGTCGCAGGGAATTTTTCAGAAGTCGTTAAATCAACTTTTCTGAAAGTCGAGATCTTCTGACCTGGTTCCTCTCGTAGCTAACACCGTGCAAGCTTCACTGTAAATTTGGACAACATCGTTAAAGGGCGAAGACCAGAAGGAATCGATGGATCGAGTTGTGAATTCATCGACTAAAACGTTCTCTAATTTCCTCTAGTTTTTGTATTCGACGTTCCTACAGATAAAAATGTTTCAACGTATGCCCGCATCCGCTTCGAAATTAATCAGAAAATTCTCCTGTCGAAAAAGGGAAGAAGAAGAGATACTAGAAAATACTATAAAAATACTAATAAAAATACCAATATCGGAAGAAATAATGCAAGAGATGATCGAAAAGGGGCGCTCGAAAGTACAAAGGGAGAATTTATAATGGCTGATAATAATTTTTTAAATTTAGAAATTAAAAGAAGAAAATTTGGAAACCGAAGAAAAAGAACATTTTAATAATAACAATAAAATAATAGAATGAAACAAAAAGAGTAATAGAAAGATAAAAACAGGAAATAGAAGAAGGGAAAAGCTTCGATACGAATCAACGATGAATTTTACGAAGCAATTTAACCCATAAAATTCGAATCGAACAAATCTATGTGTGTCCTGGTTCTTGTTATGGTCATTTGAAGAGACGATCGATTAAGGCTTATTGACGCAGATGTAGCAATGATACAAAGAGAAACGATTACAAGAAGAATCATATAATAACGATAATATTGACTTTGGAAAGCAGCAAAATAGATTTACAATTGCAACTGGCCAATAAAACTCTTCTACTAGTCTTGACTAGTCTAAAAATTGACCAAATTTAATTTTAAAACCAACCGAAACGTGCCTATCGCGTTACATTATTTCTAATTAATCAAACAAATTTCACGCTTCCGCTTTTCGGCAATTCCGCAAAACATTCTAATCGTCTCGTTTTTCCAGAAAACCAAAATCCTCTTAATTAATCAAACAACCCTCGCCCTTGTGACGTTTCCAAAAATTCGATCACTGACGGTGAGATCAACGAATCTGGCAAACCTAAACATTCACGAAACATACTTGTCGTATTCCTTCAGAAAACCAAAATTCTTCCAATTATAATACCGACGATGAAGCCGATGAATCTATCGAACCTAATCTCACAAAACGTTTCCATCACCCGAAAAGAAGAAAAAAAAGAAAAAGGAGAAACCTTCCTTCCGCGAAAGCGAAAATTCTTCGAATTAATTAATCGAACCAACTTCGTGCGCTTCGACGTCGCCGAGAAATATTCCGAGAAATTCGATTATTCGGCAACGGGGAGCTGGTGGTGGGTTAGAAGAAGGTCGCGAAAGGGTGGGAGCGATACACGAGTCGAATGAGAAGAGTACAAGAAGAGGAGAAGGGTAGGTAGTGTACGAAGATGCTTCTCTGTGGAGAATCGAAAAGGCAAAAGAAGAGGGCAGGGGGTTGATCGATGACGCAAGGTCGTACAATATCGACGGCCTCCGCGATCTACCCCTTCTACTTACGGTGCCGAGCCACCCCTTTTCCTCCATACGATTCATTAAGGAAGAGAAACTGTAGCGTGTGTTTTGACTCTCGACATGGGACCAAACATAAATCAGAATCCCACGTGTATGTGCAAGATGGTATAGGAAATTTCAAGGACGAGTACTTGCAACACGCCATTGCTCCATTTAAGCGATTTTTTTGTCGGCACTGACCTATTTAACGTATCCTATCGTGCCTACGGTACAAACGTATCCCATTTTTCAGGCTACACGCGCCGCGGAGTTCGAGCAACCCTTCAAATCGACGATTTTTTAACGCTAGAACTACCAGAGTGGTGAGAACGATCGGTTTTTGGCAATTTTCCATCGAAATTTTAGAGATACGTAAGGGGTAGGTTGTCGACAGATTCGAATCGCTTCTTCCTAAGAGAATCTTTTTCTAGTGAGAAGGAAAACACGCGCGAAGAATTACCATGAGATTTTATAACGGGAAAATTATTTGCCGAAATGAACAAAATGGCAAAATGACCAAACGAAGAATTCTTAATCGAGGGAATTTGATAAATTTGCAACATTTTTGGCAATTTGAACTATTGTAAAATTATATATAAATGCTTGATCTTCTCCTTATTTTATTATATACCTTTTACTGTGATTTGCTTAAGACAAGTTTTACGTTTCCAGCGTTAATACCGAACTGCTGCTACATTTATCGCTGGTTTTGCTATATTCTTTTTCTCTTTTTTTTTACTTTTCTTCGTTGCCAATCCTAATTCCTTTATTTGGTCGAAGAAGAATATGTATAACGCTTATCTACAAGCGACTGCCGTGCGTCGAAGAATTTATTAATTCCAAGATATCATTTGATACTGATCCCAGAGTCTCTGTATTCTATCTGTTTTTACTTCTTCTTTTTTCTATTTTTCATGCGAGGCAGGAAGATTTCTGTCTCAGAGAATTTCCTATTTCCACACAAAGAACCTCTTTAATATACGACGACATATCACTGATCCCTCTCTCTCTCTCTCTCTCTCTCATCTTTTGAAATCATCGTTTAAAGCTACTTTTCAAGAAAGAACTTCCTAATCCTGACGGCCTGAAACTCAGAATAGCTAACTATATATCAGCATACCAACAAATACTCTCGTTGCAAACTTCGCCCTGCGTGCTCGTCCATTTCCCTTGTTATGTAACGAGAAGAAACTCGAGAGAAAAATTTCCAGGCAATTACGATTTCTATAGTAAGCAGAGTATTGATTAGAATGTTTCGTGTAGCAGACTCTACAGACTGGAAGTACCTTACATTGGAACATCAAGCTGCGCCACTAATTGACACACTCGCGTCCAGAGACGTATTTTCCATGGAAACTGAACCAAAGGTATAACATAGCACAACGGGAAAATAAAACAATTTTACGGGACAGAGTTATACTCCCTGATACGAAGAATACTAACGAGAAACTTAAATTTGTAGAAACGTGATACAAGAGCGATACAGAATACGTAATGAGGTGGCTATGAAAAGTATTTGCACACTTACAGTCTGTCACACAAGAGCGTGTCTGCGATATCTGCGAAACCTGACACCTAATCAGAATGAGATAAAAAGAATGTAAACAAACGAAAACTTCTCTAATACGCGTTGCTGAATACCTTTCAGTTTCATTTGAAACAGTGAAAGGAACAGAGCTTTTTAATATGAGTGCCGCGTACGCGAAACGTGGAAAATCGTCTGGCATGGGCGAATGAAAACAGAGATCGTGATTGGAGTAATATAATATTCACTGATGAATCTTCGTTTTGGGCATGGTGTCCTATTAGGCGTGCTTGGACTATCCATGGAAGAAGGATGATTCAAAGAAGTGTAAAACACCCTATAAAAGTGCATGTTTGGGGTTGCTTTAACGCACGCGGTTTTGGCACTTTGTGCGTCTTTACAGACAATCTGAATGCACAAAAGATGGTGAAATTGTACCAAAGGGGACTTCTCACATCCGTGAAACGTTGGTTCAACCAAACCGAGGACCAATGGATATTGCAAGAAGACAACGACCCTAAACATCGAAGTCGCATCTGCACCCAATGGAAAGCGAAAAACGCCATCACAGTACTTCCTTGGCCATCGCAGTCCCCTGATGCAAACCCTATCGAAAATGTGTGGTCCCTAATGAAATGCAAGCTGAGAGGAAGACGTATCACAAAAATAAGAACACTTGTACATCACATTCGAAAGATATGGAGGTCGTTACCAGAATCCTACGCTCAAAAATTAGTCGAGAGTATGCCGAAACGATGTCAAGCTATAATCGCTAATGGAGGAGATTGGACACCCTACTAAGTAATAGCGTATTAGTGTTTTAGATGTAGATTCAATTCATATAAATTTTTTTACAAATATATAAATATTTACAGAAATATCGCAGACACGCTCTTGTATGACAGACTGTACGTGCGTATTTAATTAACTCCAATTAGCTGCATGTGTATTGAATTTTGTATCATCGGACATGAATACAAAAATTTCGCGTTATGAAAATGAGAAGTAAAGTTTGACAAAAAGCACTTGGTTGAAAGCTAAGGACATTTGTTTTTACACCAAAAAAAAAAAATTTCCAACGTTAGAGAAAGCAACAAAGGAAGATTCTAATAATTAAAAAAAAGATATTCTTATAATAAAAAGCAACACCAACGCGAAGACATCAAGAAAGAGATTAATTCTAACAATTAGAAAAAGAGACCTGGAACAGTGTTACAGAAGAAAACGATATAAAACATCAAAGAAGAGATTCTAGCAATAAAGAAACCAGTGCAAGGGCAAAAGGAAAAAGAAAATTCCTGTGAAGAACAATGAAAATATAACGTGATATCTACGAATTATACATAATCGATACTATTGTATAATACGTATAGAATATCATCGAGTTTCTACGACCCTACACTTTACCACGAACGAAAGTTACAGATTTTAAAAAGAAATCTACCACGCTGAAAAATTTATAAAATCTTCGTAATCAAATTTACGTAATTTCATGACCATTAAATATATTACAAGCAAAACATTTGAAACATTTGCAACTCTCAAATATTCGCCACTGAAGGATCTCCAAGTCGATCAATCCCTTTCGCACCCCTTTTTTCTACGCGCAAGATAATATACAATAGCAAGGGTGAGAAATTTGCAAGAACTTTCTAATAAAATTGATATAGTTACGTTGTGATTGAATGTACATATTAGAAATCAACACATCCGCAATATCCTCGAGTATATTGCCATCGAGACACTTGGAAGCTCCTCAAGCTCTCTTGCACCCTTATTTTTCTACGCGTGAGATAACTTCACAATAACGAACTCTCGGTATAAAGATAGCGTTCTACAGATTTACGCATCGCTCGAAAGCCGATATTAAATGAGAATATCGATCCGTGATAGGAGCAAGATCCATAGCGAACGCGGATGTTGGCGATGCATTTCAACGAGCTAAGAGGGTGGAATTATTTAAAATGAAACGACGTCGTCGTGATATTAACAAAGTTCTTGGCGTATCGTGGAAAAATAATTAAGATCTTCCTCTTCTTTCGTTGCTTGTGCCGCTGATGAGTCTTCGCAGAGCTTATTATCAGCAGATAGAAAAAGGGAACGTTCGATGACGAAACAGTAACCTCGTTAAAGACACGTCGGTCTCGTCACGCAGCTTCGATAATTTTCGCGCGGATAATAAACGCGTTGCCCTCGAAATTGCCAATCGTTTTTCTCGTCGAACTATTAGAGCCACTGATTTCTCTAATCCTGACGGCGTATTAATTTTTAACGAGTTTCATATTCACGGGCAAATAGGCGTTTCAACTTTCAACTGCGTGCCGAAGCTCCAGTGGTTTTACACCAGACGATTTCTTCTAATTGCGGAATTCTCGCGTCTTATTTTTATATTGCAAGCGTCAGACACCATGAACGGGTTAATTTCAAGTGAAAACGTTTATCAGAGGTACGTACTTGAAGGAAAGTGGTACTAGCGTTAAATTAATCGAAACTGTTCGAGCAGTTCACGGGAAAGAACGTCTTGGCGGCGAAGAGCTGCGAAATGTTTTATTGCGCGGCCACGAATATCTCGAATACCTGTGTCTCTCTATGTTCGATCACGGTTAAAAAGTTTCTAAAAAAGTCTGACAAATTTACCATTCGTCCTAGAAAACGTGCATCTACTCTCTTCGATCCGACAAGATTATCCTTGGCTCGAAAGATGAAAATTTGTAAAAGATGAGATATAAAGCGTCTCATTGGGAATATAAATTTCACGATGTAGACAAAGTTAGCACTCGCTTCAGATAGCATAAGTTTGCTCTCAATGCGGTGAAGTTACCTCTCGAAGTGGAACAATGCGTGTGTAGTAATTCTGAATTTGAAGAAATCTCATTAGCGATACAATCGGTGGTAGCATCTTCGATATTTCGCATAAATTCTGTTACAAAGCTTGCCTAAGCTTCGACAAACCTACGATTCATCCCCTAAACAGTTTATTGAGATTCTCGTAGCTTGATATGTAAATAAGACGGTGATCGATAATCACAGGAAAAAGAAAAAAAAAGAAAGACGAGGGAAGAATCGATTTCCATGCTCTACAACCCTAATAGGCTGGAGTAACGCAAGACGAAGAATCTTCCCCAAAAATTCACCTGATCTACGTCAACCATCGGCCACAAAAAAAAGTCCAAGGGGAAAAATGTTCGTTCCATCTTAACGACCCCTCGGGCCGAACCGCGGCCGCAGATTACGCTAAATGATCCCGTTGCTCGTTCTGGGGGCGAAATGAGGAAAACGAGCAGAGAGGGAGGAAGGTGAGGCCGAACGAAAGAGCCACCTAGCGTATAGTGTGCATAGGTGCGAGAGTGAAGTGCGGCGAACCGAAAAAAAGTGGAAACGGGAAAAAATACGAAAAGAAGAAAAGGAAGGAGGATGCAAGGTAGAGGAAGAGAGATAGGGAAAAGGGGCAAGAGAAGGAAAATAGAAGAGGGAAGAGATGGTAGACAAGGTCGTCTCTAATGAGAACTCGAGCGATTTTCCATCGGTTTTTCCAAGCGGACGAAGGTCGCGGCCGAACCACGGAAAGTGAGCAAACGCCTTCTCTGTTTCTGTTCACTTTCTGTTCACTGCTTTCCTCCCTCTGATTACAGATATGTATTTAAAGGCGGACGCGCACGTACTTTTAGAAAACTTCTATTTAGAACGTATCAGGCGCGTTATATATAATATTTCGAAATTTCGTCGCCACTGGGCTGCGCATTTCTATGTAAATTCATATTTTTCAGCATATAATTAAAAATGTAGCACCTCGTATTATACTCGAAGATGGTATCCCGCTGGGAGTAGCCATTCACGTGTTATTTAGCAATAAAGTTACAAAAAGTTACCAAATGTCCAGCTGGACAAATTCTAAGGTACAGATTTAACAAATAAAAAAAAAAAAAAGAATCTTCGTATTATGTGCACTCTGTGTAATTTTGCTCTGTCACGTTTCCTACAAACGCACAAAGTCTCATAGTCTAGTTATCGCTGTGGCGAAATGAAACACGGCTGTCGTGATTACGTTGCTAAAATTTTAAGTCGTCCACTGCGAACGTTATATTTAATAAACGTTTAGTATAGAACGCGAAGTATCGTTTAAAACATGAAACATAAGTAAAGTCTTCACTGAATATCGACGCTCATTGATATAATATAATACGTTGCGCCATCCTTGTACAGTTCCAGATTTATATCAGTATAAATATAGATAATCCAGTCTTATTACTAGACTGTGGACGTTTATACAAATTCATATTTTCATGAAAATGATAAAGCAAATGGAGCCTAGCTAAAAAATTGTTCACCTGCTAAATGTTACAATGTGCTGTTTACTTTGTGCATATTTCATATGCTTGTTCGTATCAAGTGGATCTTCCACGTTTTTGTATCTTTAAATTTATGTAACATAAATGCACGAACATCCGCAGTCTATCTATTGGATTGGTAACTAAATGATTGCGGATTTTGTCATTAGGTGGTAATAACAAAATCCGCAATCACTTAGTTGCCAACCCAATATATGTAAGTCTATGTATATGTAACATCGTTACAGTGCCAACGAAATTTCAGAATGTTTCGTATAAAACGCGTAATATAATTCGCAAAATATCTACAAGTGTCTGGCGAGCTACTGTAGAGAGACAGAGGATCCTCTTCTGGGTGACTAACGGCCGTGTCGGAGGCAGAGGGATGAAACCGGAGGAAGAAAAATGAAAATGGAGACAGAGAGGAGAGTTTTAGGGAGAAATAATGAGTCAGAGCGTTGTTATTATTACGTACGTGTTGTTGGTCCGAGTTCAACGTGTCTGCCAACCATTGTTTCCTTTTTCGAGCTGGCTGCATGGCTCAAGGACAACGCCAAACAACGAATCGAGCTGTTCGATTCGAGCCAGTTTCTCTTTTCCATTTACCGCGTGCGCTCTATTCCGTCCAACTCTCCAGTCTAATTTATTTCATTTCAATGTTTTAATAATAATTTTAATGACTTTAATGTGGCCAAAGATCGCCGAGTATGTGACGATTTGTCGAACAAAAGGTGGAATTTGCTTGAACGAAGAATCATCTCGTTAACAGTTGCTGCTAACGGCAATCTCATTTTTCCCAAAATTTCTCTAAAACTTCATTTGAAGATTCTCCGCTTTTAACTTTAACTCTAACAGCGATATGTTTCGTCACCGAGTATTTTATTGGCAAATTTCTAATCGTCGGGACGTATCTTATATAAATGAGCATTTCTGCTGCTGACATGACGTAAAACAGACAAAAAGTATGTAAAAATCAAAACAACGAATATGCATGCACCGAATCGAACGAGTCATCACGCTCGAGCTGAAAAGTATTCATTTTTCTCACGTAAATATTCCTAGAACGATCGAATAATAACTGAGAGGCGCGTATACGTACAACGTTGACGGACAAAAGAGCCCACGTACTGCCAATAATATACACTTTCTTGTCTTCTAATTGATATGACTTATCGCGCAACTGACACGTTTCGAGCTGATCGGATCGGGCAAATTTAAGAAGCCTCGTTCCGTCACCGTGCAATACATTCCCTCTGTTACACATTATTTACTTAGACGATAACAGGCCAGAAATTTATCAGTGATATCGTTTCCATCGTACAATAAGTACACCGAACGATTCTCCAATATTGAAACGCGTCTTCGACGATCTTTCATCAGTTCGAACGATGGCGATCTACGATCTATTCTTACGATCTATTGAAAAATGTATAATTTTGTGTGCTAGAATAGACTGGCCGCGTAATAGTGATACACGTATGTGAATATGAGTGTATGGAAGTATGTGTGTGCACAGTGTCTGGAAAAACAGATGAATATAACTATTCCGTTGGCAGTGTGATATGATGGTGAGACAAAAAGAGTAATGAGACGCGTACAAATGTATATCGACGAAGATCCTGGAAATCGTTTATCGAATAAATCTAAAACTATTTTAATATGAATTCTAAGTGTAACCTTAGTGTTCCTTTAGTTTTATTTCCGCGATTAAGATCCACAATTCTCAACACGATTATAAATCTGAGCGTAAGTTCTTTATACAAACTTAAATTTCTTACCACTCGTTCTTTATAACAGCTTGATGTATTACAGTAAATGTGAGAAGTAATATACAGTCTGTCACACAAGAGCGTGTCTGCGATATCTGCGAAACCTGACACCTAATCAGAATGAGATAAAAAGAATGTAAACAAACGAAAACTTCTCTAATACGCGTTGCTGAATACCTTTCAGTTTCATTTGAAACAGTGAAAGGAACAGAGCTTTTTAATATGAATGCCGCGTACGCGAAACGTCGAAAATCGTCTGGCATGGGCGAATGAAAACAGAGATCGTGATTGGAGTAATATAATATTCACTGATGAATCTTCGTTTTGGGCATGGTGTCCTATTAGGCAAGCTGAGAGGAAGACGTATCACAAAAATAAGAACACTTGTACATCACATTCGAAAGATATGGAGGTCGTTACCAGAATCCTACGCTCAAAAATTAGTCGAGAGTATGCCGAAACGATGTCAAGCTATAATCGCTAATGGAGGAGATTGGACACCCTACTGTAATAGCGTATTAGTGTTTTAGATGTAGATTCAATTCATATAAATTTTTTTACAAATATATAAATATTTACAGAAATATCGCAGACACGCTCTTGTGTGACAGACTGTATATACAGGGTGGACAATATATAACCAATTTCCAAGTGCCGACATACTGAAACGATGCGTCCATCGTGTTCTATTCCGCTTTAGCGATTGTTTTATGGAAGAATATGAAATAATCGTGGAGCGTTGCACGGTCGAGGAGCGAGTGAAAATTATTCAAACATTTGATCAAAGTAATTCGTCGCCTGGCGATGACTTTAAGCAAGTTACATTAACGATATCATCCGGTCTGATAGATCGAACGATTTAACTTTACTCAACTTCTCGTGGGCTTTTCTTGTAACTCTGACCTTCCCTCATTTTCATAAATTAGTGGGTCGTATCAAGTGGGCATTACAATGGTAAAACGTCAATGAGATGAAAAAGAAAGAAGACAAATTATTAATTCTGCTCTTTGTCGTTCATGCGTATTCGCGTTAGTTCTACAAAACGATCTGCTTTCATTTGTAGGTGAAAGTAAACAAATTTTGTAAAAATTGTTTCAGAAATGGTAGAATAATAATATATAATGATTTGACCGAGAAAACGTGTCGAATTGACACGAAGGACGGCTGAGGGTTAAAAGTAAAAAGTATGTCGATGAAGCAAACGTATGAAAATGCAATGAAAAATGCGATTAACAGAGTTTGACTTTGCGCAGCGTCTGAAGGCGAACATCTTTCTGCTATTATATTTCACGCGTTTCATTTGCAGAACCTACTCCTTCGTTCTGATACATTGACCAAGGGATTACTTGAAGAAACAAACAGATATACGTAGACTTAAGAGATTGAAAGCATTGAGTGCAAAAGAGGAATTTTAAGTGATTCTTAGATAAGAGAAAACAGGTCCCTTGTCTACTAAATTTGTACACGTTACTTTCTTGCGCAACGACAAATGCTTGGTGTTATTTTATAGCAAATTGCACTTACAATTAACAAACAAAAATCCATAAATAATTTCCACGTATTAATAGATGTCTTGTATTAGCAGGACTGTTGTTTTCATTTTGCTTGAAAGTTATTGACAATGAATATCAGTCGCTTGTATATCGTCCAACCTGTGCAATATGTCGTTTCTTCGGTTATTAATTACAAGGAAAATCATACGTCCAGTCGTTGAAAGATACGATTTTCTTGTTTTGGATAAATGCTGGACATTTTAATTACATTGGTTTCTTACCAAAGTACGTATTAAGTTGCGAAAACGTATCCAAAAACTCAGCTATTCCGAAAGATATCGCAAAATTTCCACTACCAAGTAACGTACCAAAGTACTAAAAATTCTACTAAAATCTTCATCTGCGTAGTATGAAAACGTCTTCAAAGTAGGGTCATCAAGCGCGTTAGTTGATGAGCGGAAGCGTGACAAACGCACAATCGCAACACAGCGATGCGCGGACACGTGCAACATGTTCAAAGCATAAGTGTAAACGGATCGCCTAACCGTGATTAGATATGCAGCCAGGTACACTTGTATATAAGCAAATGAGCTGTGCGATCCACAGTACAAAATCGTGGTAAAACAGAGACAGTGCGCGTGCCTTATCTAGCGACCTCAACTTCCGCACCTTTCCACCCCTTTGCTAATTACGAGACCCAACGAAAGTTCAAAGAACCGTCCGCCGTCGTCTTTTCTACCACGTACCTTTTTCTCCTTTCTTTTTTCTCCTCTTGCGTATTCTTCTCTCTTTGATAATCGGGTTTTTTTTTTTTTTTTGCGAAAACACCCTCGCGAGACGATTCGAAAAGACACGCGGAATATGACGACGATGAAATCGCGTTGATGGTATTCGACGATAAAAGTTAGTTGCGCAACGCTTCTCACTCCCCTCTCACGGAAATATCCTCTGTCGGAAATAGATTCAAGTACATGGACATCGATGGTTGGCTTGGAATTATGCATCGACTGAGTTCGTCAAGGTTGCTGGATCACGACCGCTGTTTCGCGCGTGGGGCGTTTGAACTATTCGCGCTTCCTTCCATTTCTGCGTCTCGAAATGCTTTCTGAATTTGGCCGTGCATTTTCCATGAAAATTATTTCTATTACGTTTCCTACAGTGCATAGGGTTCATGGCGTGATAGATAAAAACTTGACGTGATTTTCTTAATACCGTTAAAATGAAATTCCATCGTATCCTATTCCATCTTTCACGGATTTTCATTTATTCTAGCTATTAATCGTGTTTCTGTACGATATATCAGGTTGTCGGAAAAGTTTCTTTCGTTTCATAAGGTGATAATAGATGAACAACAATTTCTGTCTTATATTATTTTATTGAATTAGAAATAATATATTATTATTTATTAAATTTATGATCCATCTCGTTATATTTCTATTATTATGTTCGTGCATAATTCAATAAACAAATATAAAACAAAAAGCATTGTGCGACCATTATTTTCTTATAAAACGAAAGAAACTTTTCGGACCTAATATATGGCACGTACGTAATAGAATAAAAACATGTGTAAATTACATACACATCACTCCAAATGAGGCAACCATCGACGTTTCGAATTCTCGCATTTTACATATTTCGAACTTGGAACTTTGCAATCTAACTTAGACTGACGACTTTAAGCCTTAGAAACTAAACGATAAAATCTTTTACGTTTGAAACGCGACTACTCCATTTCCCTCTACTACACGTTAAAACGATGGAAACGAGGAGGCAAAAGAAAAGAATGCAGAAGCCGTTCGAACGTTCGCCAAAGGAGATAACATAACCCAGATTACTTTATCGTGTTAAGCGATGACAGCGTCCATAAGTGTGTGAAGTCGGACAGAAAGTCGACGCGTTGACCAACGCGAATAGGGTTGAAGTGGTAGCGATAATGGCCACCCGTTGATGATATACAATACAAGCAACCACGTCGTTTGCCTACGCGGCGATCAACATAAATCGCGAGAAACGCTTTCAGCGTGAAAAATAGCTCGCCTTTTGATCGATCCCTATCGCGCCAGACTGTGCCATTCGATTTCTACATGCACGCGCGTGTCCACTTTATTATACATGTAAAAGTTGAAGTAATAAATATTTCATTATTACTATTAATGTTTCATTAATAAGTATTCATGAATATTTATTAATAGGTAAACGTAATACTTTTTATTCCCCAGCTATTTTATTCTATTCCGTTTCGAATTTAATTCTTTTTTATTAATTTATTTGTATTACACGTGCCTTCGTCTGGTATTCTACATATGCAAATGTACGCTTTTAACAGTAAAAGTTGAAACTTTAATGCTTCTACGATAAATACACTTGTACCTACGTACACTTACGTACACTTCGTACGTACACCAGCTGCGAGATATTTGCTACGAGTCGATATTTTTCACTGTTTTTATTCTCTAGTCATTTTATTTTAAAATCATTATTTTATCTGTTATATGTGTCTTTATTTAGTATTTTACCTTATAGATATGTGTTTACAAGCAATGAAAGAATTTTCAATTTTCACTGGAAGCGTACATTTTTGAACTTGGTTCAGTCGAAGCACTATACTGAAATAAAAACAGAGCAATTTAAACGAACGTTGCCGCTATTTAGCAGATGTACATGTACGTATGTATGTGCAACTGAAATTATAAAATGAACACCTCATGGTTCGAATAAATACCTATAATAGCAAACATATCACGTGTTAATTGATAATTTGCATAAATTTATTAAATTAGGCGTTATTAAGTTTTTCATCCATTTTTTAAACCTATATTTAAAAATGTAGACTTTTCATATGACACTTTTAATAGCGAATGCGTTGCAACAAACGTATGCAACGTCTGATAAATAAATACATTTATTAAATATAGTAGACACTTTATGTGTGCTTCGTTTCTCTATGGTCTTACAGCAGTAGCATTGACCGCTAGTCAGTGTATAACTTATTACATATTACGCTTTTAATGTAACCTATACAGCTATGATAATACCATAATTTATCTATGAGCGAAGAAGTAAAATAGATTTTCTCCTAACAAAATACACGAC
This sequence comes from Bombus campestris, assembly GCA_905333015.3. Lineage (NCBI taxonomy): Eukaryota > Metazoa > Arthropoda > Insecta > Hymenoptera > Apidae > Bombus > Bombus campestris. The sequence continues at coordinate 975,476 of HG995132.1, read as the reverse complement.
GATGAGTAATATGATACATTAACATTTTTGTGTTAAAAATTTGAATTGATAAAATTAAAATAAAAAATTAAAATAGTAAATAAAAATTTATAGAAAAAAAATATTTCTTTTTATAGTATAGTAGGATAGTTGTTTATACAAAAATTCAACGATGTACGGTTTAAAATTAACATGACAGCATGATCCTCGATCCAGCAAAACGACCTGCCAGATTTCATTTCGCAACACGCTTATGGCGCCACGAGATTATAGAAGCTATTTCAAAAGCGTCTAACATTTCATATAATAAGAAAAAGGTGTAATGGTCTGTGTAAAAGAACACCTTTGGTTCTTCGAGATAACATTTCTTCTTTAAAGAATCGTAACGATAAAATCGAAAAATTTTTTATAAATCTATTAAATATCCTGTAGATACAGATTCGACGTCTGTGATGAACTTGAAATCACGATAACCTCAAACATTTTATCCCGAAACAATTTTTTCGATAAAAAATCGTACAAATAGTGCAACTTACGCTTTTAGAAAATATTTATGAAATAGTTCGGAGAAAAAGCTAAGTTCCTCTTTTCGTATGCAAACTTATATAACGGGCTTAACCATAACCATCGAATATTCGAAGTCTTCCGCGTAACATCTTTAGAAATCGTCGAACTATTTTAAGAGACCAGCAAAAACTACTGAAGCCCAGATAAACATTTTGAACGCTGCAAGAAATCGCTGTTTTATCATAAGAGCGTTGTGAAATGCGCGCGCGTTAAATGAAGCGAAATGACTCCTGTCTAACCTCGAAAAATTCAGCTGTGCGTCTATCGATGATAGTCAAACCTTTGTCTCTTTCTCTATCCGCAACACTGAATTACAATTTCGAACTAGAGAAATTTTCTTCCACCCAAGGCGAATCAATAGTTGCGCAATTGTCCAACCACGAAGTACGCAATAAAGGAGAAAAATAAAAACTAACAACAGCATAATGCATCGAATAACGCGACCAATCGTTTTGTGCGAGCACAAAAACGAATGGACTGAGTTTCATGTAACGTGACCAAATATCGACCGGTCGAGGCAACGAAGGGTCTCGACGTCTGAAGCGGAATAATACAATCCCAGAAACACGACAACAGCCTAGGAGAGAACAGTGAAATGGCTGGCGGAGTGCGCAGTGAACCATTCCCTGAGTTCGCCTCCTTTGGTTCGCAAAGTGGCAAGCGTCAATTGATCCACAAGCCTCGGCAGGAATTTATGACCCGCCTCTTATCAAGAGAAACCATCGTTGGTCGTTAATCGCGCTATGCCGTAATTCACCTTCATCGCGGGTCAGATGCCACTACTATGTCGTGCCAATAACACCTACACACGTTCTTCTATATACAGACCGTGCTCCTCAATTCCTGGTACAATTGAAATTAAGACGAAAATCAAGAGTAATAAAGTTACATTAGAAGCTCCATTTTCAAAAAAAGATCTGAAAGACTGGAAAACCAAATTTACCTAGTCTCAATTGGACAAGAGTAAACAGAAGATTATTCTACATTTCAGCATGTGAAAATATAAAATAAAGCTTTTTCGTTTAAGGCCTTGCTTTTGAGAAAGTCAAAATGGCTTTACCCAGTAAGTTTATTTTTCTTAATAAGTTAGCATAATTAATAGTGAATTATCAAAGGTAAATTTTTAGAAAAAATGTTTGTAACATCATCTTTCTCTACTTCTCAATTTATGAAGTTGATCAATATGGATAGCTTGTAAACGAGTCATAAGTAGATATGTACAAATGCATGTGCTACCATTTGGTCCTCATATAATTCGTTTAGGTCACATATATTCATGAAAACGATATAGATATACATGTCTCCGGACGTGCAAGTGGAGACGCGCGGGTATCCATAATTTACCGCTCGTTACACAGCTACACGAATAATACGAGATAGTAGAACCCGTAATATCTAAAGAACGATCAAAGTCTGTCTTTAGTGAACAAGAGAGTGGAAGCACGCTGTGGCTGAAGGCTGAAGGTACTTGTCGCGAGCAAGAGGCCCTCATTTGCCAGTCAAAGCGAGAGAATCTTTAAAACGTTAACTGGCAAGGTCACGACGTTTCAGGAAAACGATAGAACATCATTGCCTATATAGTTTCTATCTCTGTCCCTCTCCTACTCGTATCCGCGATCGAGGTATCAAAACAATAAATCGGACTAAAATCGGACCGCGTTTACTCCTTGTTAGAGGAAATCACAATAGCCCGATAATGTCAACGAGAATGAAAGTAAAAAAGAACTAGAATAACATTCAAGTGCAAGGTTGTGGAGAACGTTTTGAAACCGTTACGGCGACTATTCTTCTTCGTTGAGGGACTCTCTCATATATGTATGTATATAACAGACAATCGAACGCGGTTATGTTATATACATACTGCGTTAGAAGAGACGAGGGATCGATTGAACGTATTAATTATGAGACAATGACCACTTACATTTTCCCGTGATCTGCCATCCGGTCGATGATGTCAGTAGACCAGCACGTCGTTGCTTTCTCGAAACCGCTCAACGTAGCCCTCGTGTGTACAGCTTTGTGTGTTCGCACCTTGTTCGATAGTGCGGGAAACTACTACTGCTACCGGAACGGATTACGATGGCGTAAAACGCGGAAAAACGCCACGACTAATCACAAGGGAAGTTTAAGTGTACGCGACAGCATAGAGCCGGCTTGATGCGAAAAAAAAGTAACAGGAACGTAACCGCGTGCGCGACACCGATTGTTTCGTGATATTTCGTCGCCGTCTTCTGCTATCTCACTCTTCGCGGACCCCGAGTTTCCTATGTCGCGTGAAACAAACGACTACACTGCGATCGATTCACTGGCGACGCGAACGCCCAACACGCACATCCCACGATGCAAAATACGCCAAGACTATCGTCGATTAACGATGACACTGCGCGAAAGAAGAAAGTTTTTCCGGTTAAAATACAATTACAGACACTTCAGTACTCCCGGCCCAGACTGTCATCGATTGTTGACGAGCGTCTTGGCCGATCATGTCTGCTACCGGAGTAACTACAGCACCATCTCGTGATATTTTCCACGAATCTCAGGCGCAGAAATATCTGTGGATCAGTAAGAACGCTCCTTATGTCGGTAGCTCGAACTTAACACCTCTACTGGTGATTCGTGGTATTCGATTGTCGAGATGGGATCTGCTTAGTCGATTGAGCATGATATTGACGGTTAAAATAAAAACTGAAAATGATTTAGTGTTTTTTCTTTAGTAAAATATGTATGTACCATTTTCTTGTGTCATCGATGCATTTTTAAATACATTTGATTAAATATACTGTGATTGATTTTCTCAAAAAGAGAATAAGTTTTCTCTTATTCTTCTAAGGTAAGAAAATTTGTTTTATAAAATGTAATCTACTTCTATCCGATTTTCTTAAGAAGAAAGTAGGGTTATTCGATTGGATTTCGCAACAAATGATAAATGTATAAAACTTAATGTACCGTATCAAATTCGGGTTTTTAACCTATTGTATACTTTCACTATGTCACGAATAGAAGAAAATTATTAGTAATAACCGGGACATGACAAACATTTGATCGATTACATGCATGTGTAAGCCTAAATATCTAAGTCTGGCCGATATTATCTCGGCTGCTTTTAAATTTCCCGTTTATCTGAGCAACTTAGAAAAATAGAAATCACAATGTAGCGCATGTTAAACTACTTCTTATCTCATAGCATTTACGCGTCAGTATCTTTAATAGGACTATTCACATACAAAAACAGTCCACCAAAACATTTCCTGCATGCTTAAATCTTACTCATTCTTGATACTGATATGACTAATTGCAATGATAATCATAACATACATATAACACGATCCGAAATCTCTTTTTCGCTATTTTAAAACGATGCCTTGCCATATCATATAGAACTGCAAATATGTCATACGTCTTTCTTATTACTTACGATAAACAATTATTAATGCATTATTGTTTCCTTGAGGAATTGTATTAAATTGTAAATACCGTTGAAAGAATAAAAAAAAATATGCATTATTGTAAGTTAACACGCGGTTATATCTATTTTTGTCATGTAACCAATATATAGAATTCAATATTCAACCGCGAACAAAAATTCTCGTTTTCATTCCCACAGTGAAGTTATGGCGCGAACAAAGCATTTTAAGGATGGGAATATTATTACAGAGATTCTACTGTTTTGCATACAATAGTTTGTTAGGCTAGACAGCTCGGCGAGTGTACACAAAAAGCCATGCACATTGTTTCTCTCTGTTCGCCGCGTATGAATACCAAAAGAGATTAACGAAATTTAAACTCGCCTTCTTAAAATTTATAATTCCGTGCTGGCGCCCGACTGTTTACGCCCACGCGTCGTTGCCTACAATGCTACGCGCACAAACACCGTCCGTCTGCCACTTTAAAAACTGTTGACCGCAGATGCACTAAATTGTTTCATTTAACGATCCAAGGTTCAAGCCCTTCGTTCGAAAGTTTAATATTTTATAATCGTGACCATTCTCGAATGTAAAAACCAATCGATTTAACATTTCGTCAATCGATCATCGATCAATTTAAATTGACATTAAATCGATATTAATATATATTAAAGCTTATATTTTATATCTATGTACATAAACGAAACGAACATGATTTAGTTAATGCAATCATAACAACCTTGGGAATTTACATTTTTGTCCATGCTTCGAACGAAATCAGTTTCTCAGGCAAAAACAATGCCTTTGTTCCGTTTTTCTATCAGCTGCTGCATTGCCTTCCTTCTAGTCGTTAACCTTGGCAAGCACAAAAGAGGATAAATACCAAACTGCGATAGAATAATTTCAACTTTGACTTCCTGTCCGTTGCAGCAAGCTAGTAACAAAAACTGTTACGTACTCTCGGAAAACATTCGCCTACTTGTTCCTATAACCTCAAAAAGGATACAAAACAAAGATACTCTGCATATCTGCATACAGTTATTGCTATGAAAATCCGACTGATTGACATTATGCACACGTACTTATGTATGTAGCACGAAAGTTGCATATAATCGCTTTGTTTGCGCGGCCATCGTGCAAAATTTATTAACAGACGTGTTTATAGGCGCGCGACATGTATCCTCTTGTCCAGCGCGTTTTATCTCGAACGTTTGCAAACAGCACAAGCGAACCGAAACGCACGTGCGTTTTGCAAGAGGCAACGGGAGCGGGTATTGACTCATTTCGTGCAACTTCCACGGCTATGCTTCGAACTTACCAGCTGCGACCGAGAGCAGAGTCCAAACGTGCTCGATTCCTCGATCTCTAGTTGTATTGTTCGTAAATTGCCTGATCACATTTTCACGAGTTAAGCCTTTCCTTCTTTGTTTCAGAAAAGTTCGCGATGTCAGCAGTGACGTTATCTCAGGAGACTTTGTCTGTGTGTTTATGGAAAGAATACGCAGCGACTAACAAGCAAATGCACGTGCGACGACTCGATTTCGCTTTTGGCGTATTTCGTTGCAAGAATAGTGCTCGATACTCTGTACGCAATTCAATCTCCGAAGATTATACCCGATTGATAAAACGTTAATCGTCTATTCGTGAGTACATACAGCGTCCATTATCATGTCAAAATTGATTGATGAGAAAAATTAAGAAAAATTAGTCAATAAAAAGTATTGATAGATCATGCACGTTAAGTGAAACGGGCAAACAGAATAATAAAAAAATATTACGAGTATGTGTTTTTAAATTCGCAGACTAGTAATCGCTATTATTAGTTCCTACTAAAATAACTGCTTTTTTATCCGCGTTATATATGCAGATAAGATAAAGGAGAATATTTGAACCGTTTGTATAGGTGGAAAATTGCCTTGTCAATTTCTAATTGCGCACGTGTTAATATCAAGAACTCTTCACGATATATGCATATATCTTGTACGACAGATGCGTTCTTCTCGTCTTTTTTACAAGGAAGATCGATGCGTGATTCGTTAACCTCGAAAACGCCACGAACAAGGCTTAACCTACATGTTAACCGAGAAAATCAAGCGAACGTGAAACAGGCAAAACAACGATTCTCCGTGTATTCTTCGAGCACATGTGAGGCAGATTGCTCCCGCGGCACCGATTTACGAAACGGCAATGACATTCCATGGCGTCGTAATTTTTCCAATCGGGTAACGTTTCAAATGTAGCCGCTAAGTCGAGGCCTTGGCTATAGGCAGAAGTTAGCTCAAGGACGACGACCGCCTGTCTATTCGAATTTCATCATGGTGTGAAGCTAAGCAGGTGAATGTCAGCCCCTTACGCCTCATGCCCGTAATGAGACATATCTTTCAGGCATAACGCCATGCTCAGTAGATGGACCTGATTTGGTTAAAAATAACGATTATGTAAAATGTTATCAGCGAACATGAAAAAGAGTAAGTAAATGTGTAGGCTGGTAGATAGTCTTTAATTAAAGCTTTTGACATTTTGTAGTGTCATGATGGAGATAATTAGAGTGCAGACGCTTATGGATTGGAAAATTGAAAGATAATTGAAAATGTAAGATATCCAAAGAAGCTCGTATAATATTTAGAGGATTTTAGTTGAATTTATAAATTTCAAATCCATCGAAACCCCTTTATCTTATTATTAATTAGTTTATTAATTTAATTAAATCTTTATTTTAATTTCCTGAGTCTCTCATCACACCATCTCACTTGCGTGTATCATACACAAATGCAAAATTATCGTATATGGAATTACGATAATCCCTTCCTTACTATCATACGCACCAGATGTTTAGATGCGAAGGAAGAAATCGTTTATCTATCTTTTTGATCTGGCTGACACCGTGTGTCGCAGTTCACGGTTGATTATGCATAAGGCTAATAACAAGGTAGAGAACGAGAGACTAGTAAGCGATCCAGCTTCCTCGTTTATCTTGGACATTAAGTTATACAGGTGGCACCTGCATGCTTCAAAGCGGAGGAAACCGCAGGTCGTGGAACGTCTAGCCATCCAGAGGGAGCAGGTTAAGGCGCGAATATCCGACATATCAGTTTGGTGAGTCATGCGTCTTGTTCGATATGTTCCGGCTACCCCGTTCACCGCCTACACGACCCGCCATATGAGTCATCGACGATTCTTGGAAACGGAGCGTGCCGCTCGTTTGAAATTTTCGTCGCCAAGTGACGCTACTGCATACTTTGGAAACGGTATCTACAAAATCAACATCCTATAGATTCTGGCATTCAGTACTCGGTACTATTCCGTTTGCTCGGAAAATTCCGCTCCAATGGCACTATCAATTGCGCAATATTATCCACACGTATTGCCAATAACAGAAGATATGCGTTAGAATGACATTGCAATAGTATCGCAAGTCAGTCAGGGATGAAACAATTGCAGAATAATTATTGTATGAAAGGTACAGGGATGATAGTAAGCGTTGTTAGTTAAACACGTTTTGTACGTCGTTTGAAAGATTCCTAGAGTATGACTAAACGATGATCATAAGCGAGAGATTGGAAGAAATCTTAGTAATGTTCTATCTCCACATTCTTGAATATTAATTATATTTATCTTTTTAATAAATATATGTAAGCTTGAAGTTTTCAATATCAGATGAAAACTTTGTAGTGTAATTTTCTAATGTTTTGTTTAGGTAAATGATTTGTTATCTTATACTAATTAGCATGTAGATTAGTGGAATCTTAACTGACCATCCTTATCTGACCACCAATCCATAAAATAAATTCCTTGAAATGGGGCTCTGAACCCTCTTGCACGATTGAGTTAATATTATTACTGAAATTTTACAAGTCGTAACTTTGGTAAGGGAAGAAATGAAGTTTAATAAGTGAATTTTACAAGCTACAAATTATTTGACGAAAAATTATAAAAATGTAAGAAGAAACCTATAATCTACAACTTATAACATTTCAATTTACTGCTGCAATTAATTTTCGTTTATTACGAAAAGAAGGAAATACTTAAAATTTCCTAGAGATGTATTTCCATCGATAACCGACCAAATAGAGTTCCAATTTATCGCCAGTAAGATTACAGTAGTAAAACCAAGCAAAATACTGTTTGCATAAACAGTACCCTGGCAAGCAGATCCCATTGATAGCACGAGTAGCGTCGGCCCTGGCACGAGCATCGCGAACGTGGCGCGGCGAACGTCGCTATTGGTAGCCTGGGAATAGCTAGTGACGTCATACTTGTTCGTGGAGCCTCGGCGTGTAAAGAAAGAGCGTGTCCAGGCAGATCGTTGAGCTAAGGATTGAACGTGCGCGAACCTCGAGGTATTCCCCCACGGTATGAGTCATCACGCGCAGTTTCACACAGTTTCGGGCAAAGGAACCTGCGATCCGTGTGTGCTGCTTTCGAGTTCTCCGTAACGAGGATCTTGAGCATCCCTACAGGCGATCAAGAGAATAGATCTTTTCATAATAGAGGTTATAAAATCGCCGCGAACCCAATCGTCGATTTTTCCTTTCGTACCGAGGGAATACGGCCAGATAAAACCCGTTGCGCATCGACGACGTAAATATGAAGCTCGACGTGTCGGACGTGCTTTACGACAGCTCGAGCGTGTCCAGCGACAGCGGGACGTCACAAAGCTCCCGCGTCAGCCATGATTTTCTCGCCAGCATTGCGAATTCGACCATACTACCTAGCAACGTAAGTACCGGTTGAATACTCTCCTTTCTACATAGCTAGAAAACGTTGAAAGAAATAGATTTCTCCGCGTAAATATGGCAACTTATGCAATCCTTAAGGCGTACGCTTATGTGTACGCGCGCTCATACTTATGTGTGACTGATAAACAGCGTTCACGTGATTAGTCAAACGACGAATTTCTTTGAAATAAGTTATATAGTTGAATAGTAACAACATAGCGAATAAAAGTGTAGCAAACACATTATGTAACATAGTGACTTCCTCGAATGATTAAGCATTATTCAAAATAATTTAGCTGATTGTTGGCGATAGACCCGTAACTTATGAAGGAAACGGCCTTGTTAACTTTTCTGAAAAACACGTTCGCGTGTCCTGTCGAAACCTGACGATCTTGAAAAATAATTATCGCATGTAGGTATTTTGAGTATTGTAAACACGATGAATTCGCCGATTTCGCGGAAGAAATTGATTCGTTGGAAATCAAAGCATAAGCGGAATACTTCTGTATTATCTGTGTACCTCTTTCGATTTCCAAGTTTGACTGTTTCCTTGATAGAACAGATTCGATTGAAAATTAAAGATAAGAAAGCAAACTCATATGGTATCTTCGGCTGATAAAAATTCTCGATTAATTAGGAACGTACTTTACAATCTCTGAACGGTGCTATAGCCGTCCCGTCACACGAAGATGGTACACTTGGTACACACACCGAGATCTAAATTTATAAATCGCGTGGCGTCATCGCTATATAAACTGTTCAACGTAAAAACATGATTTTCAATTTTCGTAATTTCCGTTCGCTAGATTGCAATAGCGATAAGAATCGTCTCGTAAATAGAACACAAATAATATTCGTACACGACAATAATAGCAATTTTTATGTCCCTTCAGCAAGATGTTCATATTCAGATAAACAGCTTTCGTTCTTCTCCCAGCTGGCCAGGTAGTATCCATTTAAGGCACACGCTACGTGTGTAAGTATCGCCAATAAACTTCCGAGTTACTATAGAATTAGCCAATGAAATGTTGTCTTATATATTGTCGTCCATTCACTGATCTCTACAAATGAATGGCTGCTATTGCAATACGGGAGTGTAACTGAATTGTTTGTCTCAACAAAATCATAGTCTTTTTTTCTTTTCTCTTGATATGTAATTATTTTAAAGAAATCACAATTATAGAATAAAGTAATTTTCGCACTATTTCAGTCCAAAAATTATAAATATCATCATAATATTACATATCACTATAACAAAGCAGTATTAATTCTTTTATAAAAAAAATTATGGTTTTAGCTAAACATAAAATTAACTAGATCGACTGATTCTTATTCTACGCCGAGTAAAACAGGTTCCAGCGTGAAACAGTACGAATACATTGACGTAGAATACTTTTATAGGCACGAACGATTACGTTAATTTCCATTTTCTTTCCCTTGCGTCACTCTTGGCAATAGAGGCGCGTATAAAAATTACGCGCGTTTTCCATGTTACATAAAACATTCATGTAAACAAGAACAGCAAGGTATAATGCGGAAAAATATATATAATAAGGCAAGGTGGCGAAACGATATAATCCTTAAATAAAAAAATCATAGTATATTTCATGCCCCTGACTTTCGTCGAGGGTTGGACGCGCGCCCTCGTCCAGTTCCCCGTTTCACCCTACGTATAAATTCTGTGGCAGACGATGGTATTGATCTAGCATTTCCACTGGCATGGCTTCTGTTGTCCCCAACAGCTGTTTTATGAAGAAACCCGTACACGCTCGGGTTGTGATAGCGCGCGGTCATTTAAAAACACGCGCTACTGCATCGACATGCACAAACACGTGAACGCCGATCCCAAACACATGTAAAAGAACAACTATAGATCGTAGTGTATATTGCGCAGCATTAATATTATGAACAGATAGCCGACCGAGCTGCCAGCTGTTGTCACCTAATTATCTCTGTCGCCATTAGCGATAGGGTTCAGACGGTGAAATCGACCGATAAAATGCAAATAGTCATTCCGGAGAGACATTTGCGAGCTCTACCGAGGAAACTTTGCGTTACAACGTATGAAATATAATTCCGTTTACTGAGTTCGGGGAAAAAGGCTTCCTGCGTTGTTCCGTAAGGGGTCGACATGCATGGCGGCCATGTTGAAATATTAGATAGGAGAAAAAAATCTACACAATTTATAGGGTATTGTGATTAAGACGAGAGAAACTCGTGTTTTAATCAGGGCTCGTAGGATTTATCTTTTATTCCTTACTGTTAGGTATTGTACGAGATCAAAGAAGGTCAGATTTGTCAGGCTAGCCCATGGGCGGCGACCATTTTTCGGGCAGCTAGACTTAGGGAGAAAGTATGTACATATCTGTTAATGGCCTAGATAAGTTCAGCTAGTAGAACACTATCACCGTATCACTATCTGTATACGTAATCTTTTTCTACTTATTAGATTCTTATTTTTAAATATTTACTTCATAATAGAAGATTTTTCAATTTTCTTTGAAGAGCTGTTTATTGACAGCTAATGTCGCTACATGACAGCCGTCGAATGAAATTTTCTTCAAAAGAAGCCATAAAACGGTGAAATACAGCCTCGTCCAAAGGATTATCTGCTACGAACGCATCCAAGTATTCTTAGAACTCAAAGCTTTCGATTAGTTGGTGGTACGTGATGCGCAGGAATCGGTAAGCATTTGATCGGCAGCAAAGTCACGGAGGCATAATCTTGTTTCCTGGTGTTTCCTTCGTCCATTGTATCTTCTTTTATTCCCGATAGAGAATGCTCGGCGTTCGTGTTTTATCCGTGGCCAGAGTAAAAGCATGCGGATCCTTTGACACGTATATAAGAAGAAGAAGAAGACGAAGAATCGACTGATTCATGGCGGTGTTTCTGATTGCCTATTCCTCTTTGTTCCCTTAAATATTCAAAATACCGTTGTTGTCTTGTGTTTTGAGCACAACGAGTTTTCCCCATACAAAGACCGATCAAGGCTTCCGCCTTTCCCTCGTATGATTTTCGGCGACTATTGTTATGCCACGCGTGCAGCTTGCACCGATCTTTTGGTTTACCCACAAACATTCGATTAACCCCGCTGCTTCGGCCGCGTGCTCATTAAAATGTCTCTTTGTTCGCCGGCAGAACAAAGCCGCGATCCATTCGCGACGTCGATCTTCGGTTTTCTACTCCTTTGTGTCGTCGATGGTAAACTTTGCCGTAAGCGAGGTCATCGATTCTTCTTACTACGTGATTGACACGATTCACCGAGAATTGTCTTTAGTCTGTTAATCGGGTTGTGTTCTAACCAGAAGCTTGTGTAATTAAAAAATTAAAAATTAATAAAAATATAGATTCCAGTTAGGTAGGTTTAGTGTGATGTGAAGACCACATAAGAAAATGATCTTAAATTCATTTTTATTTAATTTTCTGTTTACCTCGAACAAGGGACAATTCAACATCAAAGAATTTCCACCTAAGATAAGTAAAGTCAATTCCATTAAAATAACATTCATCTAGAATTAGTTAGATTAGTCCTATTGTAGTAGATATTACAGTTTACGATGTGTTCATAAAAGTTGTTTTTCTTGACGGAGTGACGACCTGGAAACAATTAAAGACCATTTTAATGTTTGTTATAGGCCACTTATATATTTATGAAGGTCTTTGTTGACACACTGCGCCTTTTACCGGGGAAACTTTTTACCAAAGCAGGATCATAAATCTATTAGGATTTGTATTTACCGTCGATACGCCTTAAGGAACCGATAAAGGTTTTACGATTTAAGCTGATCAAAGGGCTACTTTCGCTCTGTTAAACTGTCGCACGTGGGACTACTTTTTAAAGGTGCAATACATGATTATAAATCACAATGTCTGCTTCTGGGAGCTTAGCTCGAGACATACCTATTCGACCGACAATGCCAATAGCATTCTTATTTATACACGGAATTCGCAGTGTTACGATACACGTGAAGACTGATAACCATTTATTCTTATTCTAAAACTGATCACTTTTTTATTTTTTAACATCTGTAATAGAGAATGTAACAGGTTTTGAAAAGATAAAACTGGACCTGTAGCTACGTTCTAGAAGAAGATTTTCATTTTTCCTTTTTTATTAAATAAATATTTTAGAAATAATATTTCTCAAGTTGTAATTCATATAAAATAACATAAAAGAAAAGAGTCTAAGTTTACTAGATAAATTTTCAAAAAGAAAAGAGATACAGTAATAATAAAATTTTCTAACTCTAACGCGGCATGTTTTTACGATAATCTTTATGGCCTTTTTCCTATACATCTTACACACGGTAGGTCTGGCCACATGTACTACTCTTTTCTCTTTTTATTTCGTGTGCAAAGTGCGTTCACACGTACGTTGAACGTTGCTCCGAGCCGACGGAGTTTGATCCGAGTTCGTTGTACGTGTGTTTGTGGCGAATATACGTATATCGAAATAAGAACAAAGAACCGTGCATGCACGAGGGAATTCCCGGTACCGAAATAGTAAGAAACGAAGTAGCACGTGTGACAAACGATCTCGCATAAGTGACGACCACTCAACGTCGCGATAAGTTTACCAATTTTTGTTATTCTGCGATCCTCGAATCTGGAACTATAATAAAACCATGTATTTGGGCTACAAAATTGGTATATTACGTCGTAATATTTTAAACGTGTAAAAACAAGGAGAAATAGCAACTGCGAAAAGTCGAGCCTTGAGCTTGTTGTACTTACAATATAGTTACGGAGCAAATCTCCCCTGAGTAATTCCTTGACATATTTCCACCGCTGTCATACATTGTGTCGAGCTGTTACACTTCGCATATTCTTCGCAATGTTGTTTCTGAAAGTGAGAAAACTGCGGTAATTATCGTTTTTAACTATTTATGCGCGTATCTTGTTTACTAATGTATCAACTCGTTACCTTGTTATGTCTGATTCGTAGTGCAGATTATGGTTCATCTTTGTAATGGTAATATATACATGTTACTCAGGTTTTTCTATAAAAAGCATGTTATATAGAGAAACAGATGCACGCATACGATATATTTATACGTATTTCTGACATAAAATTAAGAATCAAAGGATAAATATATTACATTAAAGTATCACTACTTTCAAACGTTTCAGTATTTTAAATCCGTCATACAATTAAATGTAGTTCAACGCGCATGCATGGGCTGCTCGAAATATCGTAACGCAGCAACTTGTTAAGACATTTTGAAATACTACTTTGTGCTGTCTTAATACATGCGATAAACATAAAGCCGGGTACGTAATGTAAGAATGTAAGCCATTAAGTGAGACGAAAATCTTTCTGTTCGATTATTCGTTTCTCAAAATTATGCAAGTTAACGAGCTCACGTAATTACCTGGAAAAGGGGTTCTAGTTCTCAGTGGTGCGTTTCCTGATTCCGTGGAAATCGTCACGATAGGAAGCCTCAGTGTAGACGAACACGTTGATTGGTCGTGCGCTATCGCACGAATCAGCAATCAAGATGGCGATGACGTCACGTAGTGGTTGCTCGACGTTGGTTGGTGGGGGGTCGAGCGGTTCTCTTTCTATATAGTTTCCAAGTTACATTGGCGGGCTCAGTTGAGATATGTAAGCAACACGCGCCACTAGGTTTTAATACATAGCAAATACGGTATTGCGTGATTGAACTTGTACGTGACAGTGACGAAAAGACAACCGGAGAGCATTCGTACGTGTCATTCTTCAACAAACGTTTAGTGGTACTTTGAACAGAACGTGATATCAGTGAACAGAAAGAAGATGACCATTAGTTAGTGTTCTTGCCTCACGTTGAACGCGTACTTCTTGTAGAGGTGTAACTTTTTTCGAGACAGAACCGGCGACTCTTCCTTTTTTTTCCCGTAGTGAAGTTTTGAAAGCGAAACGCGCTCACAGATGACGCAACGTGTACCGAGCGTAGGCTTTGACGATACCATTATCGAAGATCACAATTACACCATGTTTTCCATGTATCCGCCGAATTCTAACCTATCTGACCCGTGGCAATCCAACAAATTAGATGCATTTACGGTAAGAGAAATTATTTTATATTAAAAATTTATTTTTGTTTTATAGATGTTCTGTTATATGTATAAAAGATTAAATCGTTAGTTTGGTAGAAGAGTGATACATTTCAAAGGTCGCTATCTATGTACCAGGATGGAAGTGTCACAGTTGCTAACAATATAAACAATATCATGATTCGAATTTCCGTCTTAATCTCCTTTTTGCAGTATTCGATATACATACATTGACTGCAAAAAGTATTTATTATAGCATTTGTATTGTATTTAGCCTGATTGTCTCGAAATTGGACTTGGTTTTACGTTATTATAGCATTTACTTGCTAATATCATTTTCTATTTCAAGCTTCCTAATTTAAACCAATTCCTAAAAAAAATCTGCCTTTCTCGTTTGTTTTAAATCTCTAGTAAAGTTCTAGTAAATGCTATTGTTATAATTAGAAACGTTTCATATAAATAAAACGTGGGAAACACTTGAATATGTTTTACGGTAGTACGAGCATCGATTGTGTGTACGTTTGGTCAAATGTCACGGTCAAAGGTCAATCGATTTTGTCGAACTAGAGTTATCCCTGAACTTAGTTGCCATTCACAAAGTAGTAATTTTACCTTCGTTATTGTCAGCAAATATTTATTGTCATTATTTGTTTAACACATTGAGCGTTATATTGTGAATTTTCTTTTTCAAACAAAAAACAAGAATTCTCTCTTGTTTACTATTGTAGGAAGCAAAATTTAAACATTGAATGGTAATTAAAAATTAAGTATGAAAGTAGACAGCGTTGTACGATGTTAGTGCAAAATTAATCCGATAAGTATGGGCGTGTTGACAGTGACGTTTTGCTCAAAATTTCTAAGAAGCATCGTTATCTCCTGAAACCCTCGATCGTCTCACTTGTCGAATTTTTAGGTTACTAAGAAACTTTCGCTTCTCAGAATACACGTACCTACAATTTTTGTTTTTCAAAACAAATTATTTATCGGTTACTCGAAAATATTTCTCTTTTATTCTCAAAAATATATGTATAATATTTGTTTTATTTTTACTTAAAGTTTTTATTTTATTTTTCAAAGTCGTAAAGTAAAAAATTAATTATTCAACTACATGTTTAGTCAATAATCTTTAGATTTTGAGGGATTTTCATTTCTAATAAAATATTGTTAATGTGTATCGTTTATTAAAAACATAGTATTTAGGGAAAATTTGATTTAAATCTAATAATTATTAGTAAAATTAGAAAAAATAAATTCCAAATATTGGTATAGGTATTTACCATAATGAGATTCTCATTTAGATAATAAACAAAGACCATAGAAGCGTTTATCACAAACAATTATTTGAAGTGTATTTGAGGTACTTATGAGTCATAGGTAACTATATATTGTTACGTTAGAATCCCTTATCTGCCCCTAGGAACCGTGCCTAGATCATTAGCCAAAAATAACTTTAAGGGACGTTCGACATACCTTTATTTATACCACAATCAGCTTAGTTTTAAAATAAACAGATTGACTTTTATTGTGAGATTATTTCTTTTATTTTGATGCAATATTTCAAACTATTTTCGTTAAACAATACATTATTCCTATTGCATTAAGTAAATTATCAAAGGAAACACCTATTAGGATAATTATCTTATTCATTCAAATATTTACGCAATAATTTAGAAATTCATACAGAATACCATTGTATCGCGTATACAATTCTGACTCTTTCTCTCAAACCTGTTGTATCTATTCGATTGTGTCATTGAACCTAAGTAGATTGTCTTGGAAGAAAAGCCACATCCCCGCCGATAAAATTTTAGCATTCTTTGTGCACATGATACCGAAGGAAAACAGTTAAATCTGACAGGAAGCCCGGAGTTAACGCTCGTTAACCCACCAATTAGAGGGTTTAGTTAAACGAAGGCAGGGTTAAGTTTAGCGAGAGCAATATAAACGGGTCATAAGGCAAGAGGTGTCATCCTGTCTCTTAGCCTCGCAACTAAGACGTTTGCTCTCAGCGTTGTAGTTCTTCGTCGCGTACACACGATACGTTATCTAGTCATTATCACAGAGAAGGCTATAGTATCGAGTACTATAAGAAGATAACTCTTATCTCTTCGACACTATTATTTCTTTTCTTGTAATTTCTTTCGGATAAAATTTGGATTTCCTTACCGATAAAGAAATGGTTGAATGTACTTTGTAGAAGTCGTTTGGTTTAAATAAATTTTAACTCGTTGTACAGTAGCTTCAGTCTAAAAATTCTTTAACACACTTTTAACGAATAGTCTCCACTACTAGTAGGAATATTCACGAATGGCAGATGATGGTTATTCGTAAACAAAATCATTCAAACTACTGTTTGGAACCATTCTGTGCTCTGTATTTCAATGGCAAAGGCAAATTTCCTGTTTCGCACAACCTATAATGTATCTGATTGGCAATAAAACAAAGTTTTAACATTAGGAATTGAAACTCGGTTAATGTTAAATAAAAGCTACTTAATGCAACACGAAACAGAACAAGGGGAAAGGAAAAGTGGTTTAAACGACTATATTCTTACAGCGCTGTCCATTTTTTCCTCGTTCATCGGCTGTTACGGAGAAGGAGAAAAAAGACGTCTGATGATCGTCGAGGCGTTCATTAAGAGACGAAGCAACGCCCATACAGGGATTTGCATGAAAATGCGCAAAAAGCGGAAGTTGTTGGTTTTTATTTTCGGACGGCTTACCTCAGTTCCGCGACGCGTATACGCGGAGATGAGTCATCAGGGTCTCGCGTAGTTTAACCAGCGATTTATGAATGAAAATCCGCGCACGTGTCGCGTGCCTGGCTCCCAGTGCCGCGACACGCGAGATCGCCCTCCATTATTATTCGCGACGCCTCGTAAACATGTCGATTATGCTGCATCGCTCCCGCAAGACATCATCCGGTACCAGGAAAAACGTTTAAACATGCGATTTCTGTCGCGGCGATTCTAACCATATTCTCCGTTTCTTTCCTTCATCTTTTTCTGTTTCGTTGTTCAACCTCTTGACGCTACCGAGAATTATTATTCAACTGCGCTCTATAATAATAACAGGCAGATCAAATCCGGTATCGTTTGGTTTTAACACCAATGCAGTTAAGAGGTGCAATCTAGTTGAAATTCTGTTCGCTCAAAATAACTTGTACGGCTGTTTTAGTACGAACGAGTGGTTAATAGTTTTTTAAGCATTCGAGTCATTTACTTAGAATTTCTTTATTTGAATTTTGATTTTTATTCCTATGATATGCTATAGTCCAATAGTCTGCTTGATACGAATCTGGTCTAGATTTATAGAAAATTTAAAGGTGTAAAAATTTGTAGAACGTACATGTCATAAAACAAATATGTAAAATATGTGACGTGAATCGGTTATCGGTGAATCGGTAGTGAGAAACATGAAACTCCGCTTAAACTGCATTACTCTAAATATATTTGCAATCATTATGTTACGAACGTACGCAAATATACGCGGTCTATTGAGTCGGAAAAGAAGAGAGATTCGTAAGAAATCCACTGTATATTATTACAAAATCATCGACAGATTCTTTTCCTCGCTCAAATTAACAGATAAAAGAAATCGCGCGGAAGAAATGTCTGCATTGCGAAAGCGCGTTTAATGCGCCGAGCAAAAACGTGGTTTCGCAACAGAGATCCAGCGTATTGTAGAAGCAAATTGCTGGAACCTGTCTTAGAAACTCGAACTTTGTAGGCTTCGTATGATTTCCACGATACTATGATGGTGGATTTTTATTATCTTTTTTTTCCTCCTTTTTTCTTTTTCTTTTTTTATTACCTTTTTGTTCACGTGGATAGCGCGAGACGGTAATCCGGTGTAGTCGACCTCGAAAGGAGGTCGATTCCACGGAAAGATATCTTGCGTATGAGTGACGTCAATACGTTAACACTTTCCCCTTGAGAATGCCTCGAATGGATGGGGGATCTCTTCGATTTCAACGTCTCCACCTTCGACGTCCATCTACCTGTCCCGGGTTTTTCCCCTCGATTGCGAAATCTTCGATAGATTAGACACGATTTCGATGTTTCTTACGTTGTATCTGTTTCCTTTTTTACATCGCACGCCAACGGTTTTCTTTTTCCTCTGACGCAGGATGATTGATGAGTGGGAGCATTAGCTGACTAAAGTGCAGACGTTTCGGGTGATCAACGTCGATCTTTAAAGTCTCGTAATTCCGATGGAATTTTAGTTTGAATTTCCTATTTTGAAGGAATCCTTCTGCAAAGAATCTGTGTAGCCTTTTTTTGGTAATTAGGAGAAGTTTCGTCTGGAATTTCTATTGACAATTGTTTGTCAAGAACATGTTGTGATAATAGAAATAGGTTCATACGCGATTTTCAAAAATTTACTTCGCTGTATTTTAATTTACTTCCATGTTGTCTCTTTGTATTTTAATGTACGGAGCGCATCGGTGCAATTTCTGGGCAATTCGTATCTCGTTCGTGGACGTGTATGAAGGAAGAAGCTTCGCGTTTAATAATACCGTTACATTATCTTATTTTCCTATTCCAAACATCGCGACAAACTCCACCTTAGTCACCCTGATTTAATATTCCCCGAGTTTCAAACTCTATTCAGTTTGTCCTTCGAGGAACTGGCACCGTATCGTTCTATCGCCGAAAAGATTCAAAGATTTACGTTCATAGTCCATTGTTTCCACATCAAGACCCGTCTGTTCCGTAAAATATTTAACATATCCATCGGAGTCGTTTTTGTCGCGCGAAGAAAGCATAGGCTCACAAAAGATATTGTAATGGAACTCTTCTAGAAATCTTTTATGAACGTATATATCATGTGTGTTGTACGAAACATTCTGAAATTTCATTGGTACTATTACGAGGCTCGACTATCGTGATTGCATTGATAAAGTTTCTAACCAATCCGGTAATGCAAGATATTTATCCAAAGTATTTAAACAGCCGGTTATCCGTTATGTTAATAAGCCTCGACATTCAATTTGACCAAAGAATGCTATTCATACCTTATATTAATTTTTTACTAAATACGTATATACAAGTTTGCAATAAATACATATTTGTAATTTCTACATACAGTTTTGGATTGGTTTCAAATTTAAAATTATGTGAAATAATACCTAAAATATCTAAAGTATGGTGCTTTTTATAATACTATATATAATAATATATAATTATAATTATAATATTATATTAATTATATAATATTATATATTATATATAATTAATTAATATTATATAATAATAATATTAATATAATATATTATATTATAATATAATAATTAAATAATAATAATAATATTCTATATAATATTATATTGTATAATATTATATTACTATTATAATTATAATAGTAATATATAATTTAGTTGTAAAATATAACTATAAATAATAATTGAATATAATTTATATATAATCCAGTAGATACACCAATTTTCTACCAAACTTCTATTTCTATAAATACATTCTGGAGAATATGAATTTGTACAAATTTGCCCAGTTTAATGACAGTCGTGTTTCGTTGCAGTGGTAATGAAATTTCATAATGTTTCGTATAACACATACGATATGGTCACAAAAGGTTCTTATGTTAAGCGTTCAAATACTTTCGTGAGCCAATGTAGACACGTATTACGTGAAAAAGAACGTGCGTAGATACGTATCACGTGCACTCATCTGTCGTTTGATCCTTCTTCAAATTGATTTGCTGGCATAAAAGAAGAAACGAAGTCTTCTTATTCACAGATGCATTCTTCGTGATGCTCGGGTAAACGAAGGAATCAGGGCGGCCTCTAAGCTTCGTACGCTGGTTATAATTCAAAAAGACTTGGTCTTCTTCCCATCTGATGGTATGATAAAGTGGTCTACCTATTCACAGGGTGATGCTCGCCCCTATAAAAGGCGCTGTCTCGTTTAAAAGGTCATGGAACCCAGCGAGCCCTTTTGGGTCTCTGCTGATACGTGGGACGAGAGTGTATCCAATTTCGTGAAACTATTATGACCGTGACGGTCCGAAGTCTTGCTGGACGTCGACAAAAAGGACGTGGGTGCCTTTAAATGCGGTACTATACCGAGTAGTTCATTATGGGCTAATGTGTTTTGGAGTTAAACATTGCGGTCTGAATGGGGTGAGCTTGGCTGTTTGGGTGAATGCTCGTTTTGTTAGATAAAACGGAAGTTTAATTTTTTACTGCTAATTAGCTGTTCATATAAGAAGATTTTTTTAATAGGTCGTCGTTTATTTAATTATAGAGCGAAGTGGAACATTCCTATTAAATGAAATGTTCAAACAATTTATAAATTGCACGAATTCCGATCAACCACACGAAACTTGAATCTTAAATTATAAATTCATAGAATTTGCGAATTATTCAAACCCATCACAGAACTCACCGTACAAAATTGTTAATTCAAAATCCAAATAAAATTGCCGTAGTCAGTATGACTCAGCGAAATTACGAAATGAAAGGAGCTACATTTCTATATCGAAGAATCTGCCAAACGGACCAAACCGCAACGGAATCCATTAAAACTAATTAGCTCGTTCTTTGTTCGCGTGGAAAAACGCGGTGTCGCGTGAGAAGGTCGTTGAAATAGTATGAACCGAGGGAAGTGGAACGGTTTAAAAGGATGAAAGATAGGGATGGGAAAAGAGGTGCGTGTGGAGGTCCACGCGTAGCCCGGCATTATGCGCGCGATTATGTAGGTATTCTCATCGGAGAACGCCGAAGTGCAACCAGTCGGAAATGCCTGAACGATTGCGTCACTGGTAAGGAATTCACGGACCGTTCTGCCCTCGGAGCGTTTTCTTTTACGCCCGTGTTCCTTTTTTCCCCCCTTACGATCGCGTTGCCGACCTCCTCGTACTCTCCGTCCTTCGTCCTTAACGTCCTCGCGACGTGCGCGCGCGTAACATTATCCCGCTGACCGTTCTTTGGCTTTGTGCACATGTAAGCGGCAGGCGAATTAGCGCGGTAAAAGGGTAGCCATTTTGTGGAAGTAGTTGAGGAAGATGGTGAAGGAGGAGTAAAGATGAAGTTGCTTAATCTTCTTCTTTTTTCCCTTTCTTTTATCTCTAGGGAGAGAGAAATTGCAACTCCCAAGGGATAATGATAGGTATAGTAGGTGTGGTTTTATCTTCAATTAGTTCTTTTACTTTGACTTTCTGCGATTTTAGTGTAATTGTTAAAGTTGCTTATTTCGCTTTAATCGAAGCATCGATTCAGAAGGTATCTACGTTGAATACTTTTCTTGTTCTCTTAATTTCCGTATACCTTCGAATATTGAACATTTTTTTATTTATTTAATTTGAGCATAATTTCAGAAAAAAAAAGAATATATATATATTTCTAATTTTGTTAATTAGAGTATGGCTCGGAAGGATACATTGAACGTTATCGTGCAAATTAAAGTTTTGATCTAATAATACAGTTCTTACTATTTGAGCATTGAATTAACAGAGGCTCGAGTACGGTGCATTACAGGCGAGCAACCTTGCAATTATCGAACTATTCCTCGCGTGATCACGAGCCACTTTTCTGCTAAATCATTCAAAATGTTGTACTTGGATTTAACAAATATACCAGCCATTGTAATAAGAACGTTGAAGAGCCTAGTCTCGTCGCTGAATCAGTGATTCTTGGGAAATTTGAACCTAGATGATAAACCTTAGAAAATTCCGCGAAAGTCAAGCAGAAATGTTGATATTTCGCTAAGATTTTTAATATAATGACAAGTTTTGCCTAGAAAGTAGCAATTATATACCGATGAATTCAAGTTAATGGATCATTCTTGGCAAAAAGTAGGCGATTAAACATTCTTGAGGATGAATCGTCAGTTTCGCAAGAATCGTTGTTCTGCGTCACGAGAGATCGATTACATGATTGCCGGATAAAGGCGACATTAACATTTACACATTGAGAATGGCACTTAATCCTTTTAGATGCGTTTATCTCGTGACAAATCGTTCCATATTCTACTGTTATTAATGTTATGTACTGTTAAACATTTAGGAAAAAGAATTAATATTTAATTGAAGAAATTTATAAAAAGGTCAACGATAAATAATTTTGTACGACAACGATAAAATGGTACGACAATAACAGATCTTCTTTTCTTCAGAAGAATTTTAACTTCTCGAGTACTGCCTTTGTAAATAGTATTATTCATCCATATTAGTTAAATGATAATATAAAGTTTCAATTGTACAGTATTACATTAGCTTTTTAAAGATTTTGTATATGTAATGTCCAGTTATAAGTACAAAACTACGAGTTAGAGTTTTGAGGTTATCTTTCATAGTATTGCATATCTTCTAAAAGCACACGACCCACTTCCGGAGGTACAATTTTGGTAATCGTGAAAAGATAAAAGTATCTTTCCTCAAAAATTATATTTCGATATAGTTTCACAAAGTAATTTTACAAAATAATACGCAGTATGACTAAAAAAAAAAATTGAATATCTATATACAGACGTTCCGTTTCGATGCGTTTTTCTATAATTTAATGAACTCTCTTAAGAGGTTAAAGATCTGTTGTTTTGGTTTTTTCACAATGTAACCCTTCTGATCGTCCAGTTTCACAATCGAAATACAGAAAGACGAAACACACCAAAAGAATGTTCTATAGCAACTTTATTAACGATAGAACTGACCTACATGAAGCACATTGGTAAAGGCGATTCTCAAAACTAGTACGATGTCATGTGAACGCGAACACGAATAAGAACAGGGCCGTGATGTGCAGGGAATTTCCAAAATTACCCCGGGAAAGCCCGTTCTCCGTCGTGTCGTTCACCTCTGAACGTAAAGCATGCTCTTGAGGGACCACCATCGCATCACTTCTTGCTTCTCGTTCTTCGGCTTTGTCCGGACTGCGATGCTAAAAACAGTCAGTCAGAGCACTTTGTTCTTATCTACGTCGTTTTATCGGCTACTGACAGACCAGTCCAAGTACTTTGTGCCGTATAACGAATGTGATACATGGTGTTTGTCAAGGGCATGCGGAAGGAACGTCGCGTGAATTCTTCGTGTTCTGGATACGGTAAAACGTCGATTATTCAGGCGTTTTTAATAATAGAAATGTTCTGTTCGCTATATTCGAACTTGTAGTTAACTCGTGTTGCATCCAATGGGTCATTTGCGACCGGACACAGTTGGTTGTTTCGTAAGAATATAATTCTAATATAATTCCAGCCAAAGAATCTAGAAAATACAATTCTATAAATCTGTAATATAATTCTAACAAAGTATTTATAGAAAATATGATTCTATATATTTCTAATGTAATCCCAACTGAAGCACCTAGGAAACGTAATTCTATAAATCTCTATAATATCTCCCCGTTATAACGAAAGAACTTCAGAAATATAATTCCAAGTCCCTTCGTGTGTTCTCGCTTAATGAATTGTTTCAAACGTAGATTCAAGCGTGTTTGTTTGAGAAACGATTGTAAAGGGTGCGCGTTACTCGTGGAAAAGGCGGCGTGCGACCAACAACGAAGCACTGTTCTCAATGGTAATCGTTAATCGAGACTCAGGAAAGGCCAGACTTCAATTAAGAGCCCTAGATGCTGTCTGAAGAGAGACTGGCTACGTCGGGCCAGACTTAAATGAGACGTGAAAGAAGAGTATGCAGCTTTATGGCTTGGTTTTCGCATTTTACAGTTTTCTACGTGTGCACCTATCTGTATACGCTTGATGAAAAGTTAGCAAATTTTATGGATCATTGGGATATTAATTAAGTCGAGTACATTAGATCATTACATCGTTGTACCTTAAACGTCGATTTTAGAACAGGAAATTATTCGAATTTTATCGCCTTCGTACGGTGGAATACAGAAAAGATAGAACAATTAGATTTAACTTATTTCTTGTAAAAAATTATAGCCTACACAGTGTTTGTTATGTAAATTTCAGATATAAACTTCTATGTGTTCGAAAAGAAAACAATTTATCAGAATGTAATAAATACTTCAACTTCATTAAATTGTACAAAATTGTACTGATTTGAATGTGTTAAATTTGGGTGTGTGATAAATGGGGTCTATGGAAGAAATAGCGACGAAACAGAATATTATATAAATTCTTGAAATTCTTTCATAATTATCAAATATTAAACTAAAGCAACGCTGACGACACGAGTTGATACATTTTAACTATATGCTTTTAATTAAATTATATATAACTTTATATAATTTTAGTTATATTCCATTTCATAATATATTAACATTTTGGTCGCTATCGTCACAGTCTTTCATGAAAAAACACCACTGATTCCTTAGAGGCAAATCTACCACAGGAACAGTTTACCATACGGAAGCCATCCCCAGGCTTCCACCAACAAGATAACCGACTTAAGAAACCGATCTTGGAAATGAATAATTCCCTCTTATTCTCATGTAGAACACGAAGTTAAACACAATCCTAGTATATTCAGTGTACTCTAGCGAAGTTTAGTGAAAACGTTTACTTGCACAACTATATAGGTACGAGGAAGAAAAATGATATTTCTGTTTCGGTAAAACTTCTTGGAACGCGATCGCGTCACGTGTCTTTCGAGCGGGACTTTCAAGGCGATGGAAAGTATCGACGAAAAATAACGGTCCTACGAGCGATAAAAATCGAGCCGGCGATGTTCTATATTCATGGAATAATTCGTAGAAGTCGCGTTTTGAACCGGAAGAGGTCCTCGAGTATGACGCAACGACACGTGCTCGATTTCGATTTTCCTGGTACGATGATTCTGTGACTTGTGCTATCGAATCCTCGTGACTCATACGCAGTCGGCGCCTATTTAGTAATCAGATGTCTGCGGACGCTGTTAATACATGCGCGTATGTACTTGATGCATTTATGTAAATCCCGAGGATCGTTCGCGTAGTCTATCGATGTCGATCGATCGAGTCTTTTCCTAGCATGATGAAAGGGGCCACGTGACTTGAAAGCGATAGCAATTCGCGTTCCTTTTATGCCATTCGGAAAAATCCCGAGATTTCCGCTTACGATAACGACGAGCGTTGTTGATATGTCTATCTCTTGCGATATGGTTAATATACTTTGATGTTTAATACGTCTAAAACGTTTTAGTCCTGTCGCATAAATATTACACGATATATTATTGCATATATCTATTTTTTATCTATTCGTCCCAATTTTATTCGATTTATGATAATTATATACATAGATATACTTATATATTTTAATATTACAAAAGAGAAACCTGTGTTACGCAAGATACGATTCCAATAATCGAACTCTAGCTATCGCGCTGAAACTTTACTCTCGCGAGGTACTCGGAAATGCCAAGTATTCCTGAACGGCTACACTTCCCCGAAATTCCCCCCTCAAAAAAACCTTGGAACACGATGGCTTAGCGTGATTGAAAGATTTCTGCGATTTCTCCTCGTGTTTGAGAGAGAACCATTTCTCGAGCGCGTTTCGGTGGCCGGAATGAAGTCATCTCTTATCCCGGCTAATGCAACCTCTTCCCTCGTGTGGCTGTAGTCTCTTTTTCTGTGTTTTTATCCACGAGGATTCTCTCATCTCTCCTTCGGGTGTTTCACGTGCACTTGTGTTACTGGCGTATCCTCTCGAGAAAAGAGTCGAGCATATCCGAAGATAGCCGAAGCTGCGAGGCCGAGCCCGTCCGGGCGACCATGTGGTGATAGCGCGATGACAGAAGCAGTAGAAGCACTGTCAGTGTCATTACGACTGCCGTTGCGCGCGGTTGTTCAGCGAGGTTTCCTACGCCTCTCCTTTTCCTCGTTATCTTTTTTTTTTTTTCTCTCTCGACGATTTCAATGAACGCTGGCATTCCCTTGATCTCGTAACGATTCTTCGAATTCAAGAGTTCAGACGGAAATCGATTTCACAAAATAATTGACGTTCTTCTGTCTATAAACGAAAAATTGTTTCTGTACATCGACTGTGTTATTTTAGTACGTATAGTCGATATAGATTTCGTGAACAGGCACGAGGTCGCGAGGAGCCGAGGATTCGAGGTGAGTTCACGCTTTTAAAAATCCATTGCCATTTTTGGTGCGTTTACCAGTGGT
Organism: Bombus campestris; assembly: GCA_905333015.3. Lineage (NCBI taxonomy): Eukaryota > Metazoa > Arthropoda > Insecta > Hymenoptera > Apidae > Bombus > Bombus campestris. The sequence goes on along the minus strand of HG995132.1, from coordinate 948,705 downwards.
CAACTTTTTAAGCGTGTCCTGTAAGCGTGACAGCTGTAACGTTACGTTATTGTTGATGCACGCAAGGAACGATTATGAATTCCGCGATAAGAGCTCGAGGCTAAATGACAAAAAGCGAAAGAAAAAGAATCGCGGACCCGATCGTGGATTCGAAGTATTTATGGACATCGAACAAAGGATGGTAGCTGGATATTTTCTTTTCTAATAGCGTCGTTATCTTGTTTCCTGGCTGATAGCCGGTGTCTGTGCTTTTTGTTTTCTTTCGCTCGATGCACTTTAGACTCGTCACAGTTGGCTTCGTGCACGTGCCTCTTCCCACGTACATATAAGTAAGCTTTCACGAATCGGCTAGTAGTCGGGACTCGAACTCGAAACCTTGACGTCCCGAGTCGATAATGTTCCCGGAAATACCGTACGTGTTTCCCTTTCGTAATTACCGAATAACGCGTAAACGTCGTTTTAACGGTCTCACGCGATTTTATTTTCGCTATTTTACTATAGATAGCGTATCTTGATATTCTATGGAATCGTATCCATATAATTATTAACCGACATAAGATTTCATAACACGGTGAACTATGTACATATATTGTAATAAATCCTATGTTCTATTTTCTATACGATTGTATTCTATCAGTAAAATAATTTGCAACATAAATTACTAAAAAATACTAATATATTATATTATCTTATATGCGATACATTATATGTCAACTAACTGTATTACAAGTATTAACATTTCAAGATCTTATCGATAATATACAAATACCAAGATAAATGCGCGAGTCATTTGAAAATTTGTATAGAGTTTGCTATAATGTTTTACAAATATTTATGCGATCGAGTGACACTATAATAATTACTATCCCATTTCCCTATCTTTTCGATAGGAACCAACGAGTGTCTACGGTCTACAGCATAGAAAATGAACTTGTTCGTTATGTAACTTACATGGTATAGCACACAACGGTAAAAAAGCATAACAAACGGGGAAAGTTGTGAGCGCGCAGTCGATCGTCGCGTGTTATCGTGTTTACATTCTTTGTTCTTTGTCCAGAGCTGACGGTGCATCGATGTTTGCGCCGGATCGCGCTTTTTAACGTCCGCTTCCTCTAACGTTTCTATATGCGTCGGATTGTCAGGGGAGAGATATATTTCTCACCGTAAACGGTCCGATTTTTCACGAGCTTTCCATTAGCCTCGGTTAAATTTAAACGCCTCGACCACTCGTTCTCTTCGTCACGGAAAATTTCTATCTAATTTTTAATCTGTTAACTAGGAAAGGCGTAACTGTTATTGATAATCTCCTGGGTATAATATTGTTTTTATGTAAGGATTTTTGACGATCCAATTTTTGTTAATAATGTATCGTATCATACATTTACAGGCATCAAAATCGACCCAATTGCAATTTATTTATCTTCGCGTACTTCTAATTTCGTGATTATAGAAACTTCTGATTAAAGAGCGACTCGGTTAATAGATCAAGTTGATATCTGTAATTGCGTTATTCTTGCGCTACTAATTGGATATAATATGCATGTAGTTCGGCCTCGTGGCACTGATTAGGCCACGCGTGTATATACATATGTAGTCGTATGAAACAAGATGATGCTCCTTTGAAATTTTTTTTACCTAAATTTTATTTATTTGTTAATGTGTGTATGTATGTGTATGTATATGTGTATATGTAAAAACTCGTGTATTATAATTTTTATAATGAGAATAGAAACACGATAAATGGATTGTTCTAGTTAATTCATGGAAATTACGTTTCAATAGTGGAAAACTTACATTTGTAAGTTATATTTTGCATATTCATATGTAGATAACTTCTGGGTTTTAAAATTCCGTGTAATTTGCGCATAGTATTGCTATTGTTTCCCTATCGAGCTCGTAGATGAGAAACAGCGAGGCAAACGGAATAAATGATTAGAAAATTATTCCGCTATTAAGTTTTCTGTTTCCGAAGAGGATTGGAATAAAGGAAATTGTGATTCGAGACGAGTACCCAGAGCAAAGAGTTTCCTAACCTCTACGCGGATTTATTCTTCTCACTTCTTTTCATGTATCGTTTCCTTATTTGAGAACGTGAAACGAGAAACTAATTTTGCATATTTTGCATTGCATAAATGAATCAACAATATTTTAACTCCAGTTAAATTTAGATTTGAATCTAAATTTGAACTTGCAATTGAATTTTGGAATTTGAACTTTCGTTTGAATTCCCAAATTCTATTATGAATCTGAATTTTAAAAGTTGAATTTCATTTCGAATTCGTACTTTCAAATCTAAATTCAATTTAAACAATTTGGAATCTTTTAAATCGAACGTGTTGTAATTTTCTTTTTTTTTTTTTTTACATTTAGAAAGGACTCGAAAAGTAAAAATGATTTCCTTTGTTATCCAAGGCCGCGTGTCCATGTCGTGTAGCAGTCTGCCATGCCTTTTTTTCGTTTCGTACCACGATAACGCCTCTCGGTCCGCGTACCAACGACGTAATTGCGTTATTATTTACCACGTAATAGCAACCGTCGCGTAACGGCCACGCAGAACGAGAGAAAAAAAGAAACATGTCCGTGCACATACGCCGGGAACGATAGATTATGCGAAACACGTAACAATTGGTCCATCGAAGGGGAATTAAAACATGATTAGAAATTGGAACGCATTCTCAACCGTATATGTAACAAATGTTATTTACACGTTCGATTAAGCTAGATAATTGCATTCGTATCGTTGTATACGAACTATCGCGTATTTTATTCTATCTGCGCCGTTTCGTATTGTTGGTGCTTATCGCTCATTGGTCGTCTACCAGATAGCGTACAGAATAATAGAGAGAAACTACGAGATTAAACAAATTATCGTTAGATTGCGTTACTAGCAAACGTAATGCGGAGAAATCGTTCTTCCGCCGAAACCTGTAATTAGCTGGGGAAAAAAATAACGATAACTACATTGTTCAATCGTAGAAGAATCGCCGTCGCAATTTGTTTGGCCGAGAACGCGTCCTTGAGTCGCCCACGGGGCCGAGTTGAGCGCTCCGATGATCTTGGCCTGACATTTCAATGCCCTCCACAGAAAGGTTTTCGTGGAAAAATCGTTGCTCCGCCCGTTATGTCCCGATCGTTTATGCACCGTGTTCATTTTGTTTTGAGACGCCACGTGCGAGAGCGTTTCGGTCGGTCTCATCGTCGCATAATTAGCCAATGTAAACGAGCCTGCAGCATCTGATCGTGGAAACAAAAAAGCGAAATAGAATTCAGAACAGATACTAGAGATCGCTCAGGCACACGCTATGTTTACCTTCAACCGGTCTTACAATGCATCTCTATGTTATTACGTAAATCAAAAGTATCCATTTGAGAAAAGATATCGTCAGTCGGTAACAATCGATGCAAATGTACCTCTGATTAGTCAATCTTTGACCACGATCTTCTTACGCAAAATCAAATCGTTTCCTATTTGTACCGCGTCTAGTTTGACTAGATGAAACATCTAGTTAATGTAAAATTGTTTCGAAACGAGGTAGGCGATCTCAGGGAACGTTCGATGCAAATTTGTCGTTCCGGCGAACAACCGAACGGTTCAGATCCGCTAGTTTCCTGTTAATTGGACGCCCTCCGTGTTCTTATCGGGGCCGGGAAATATGCCGGCAGTTCCTGGAATTTGAAATTGACGCGTGGGCGGAAGGGAAGGCATCGAGGTATCCGGGGAGGGTTGCTATAGTTAGATTAATATGGATAATAAGTTATAACGAAGAGCTCGGTGTATTTCGCGGAAATGTTTATTTCTGCAAAAGTTTTATTCGTCTCGACAAAAATTACCATTTTTCAAATCATTCAATTATTTGGGAATATTTATTTTCATAGATCAAAAGATAAATATTTTTAAGCTGATGTTTTTAATGCGACTTTTGAAGAGTCAACTAGGAGAAATGTTTTCGTTATACGATGATCTCTATTTATGGGTAACATAATAAGATACTACGGGCAGTGTTGCATGGTGTTTTGTGTTTAAAAATTCCGAGCACTACTGGCTGATAAAACACTGGAGATTGTTTATTGAAATCTGGCTGGCACACATGTTTTCGTATCAAGTCGCGGAGATAAGCTGGTTTTGAATGTCCATCTCGTGTTCACGAGCCACTTCGTGACTGGTTGGGACACGTTTATTTCCGAATGACGCAAAAGAGAACAGGTTTTCCGCTACCGCGTAGCGGGTAGCATATTCTAATTATCGTCATCTCTCTTCTCCTCCCCGCGTGGTCACGACAGACGCGTTAAAATACTCCTCTTAAACAACCAATCGACTTGCTTTATCGTAAACAGTAACTGCTAATCGCCATATTTTCACCAACGTCACAGAAAAATATCACCAATAACACGACGGAAATGACGAATACATTCGCATTTCGACATTTCAATCGTCATGGTAGTCGTCGTTGATGTAGTTCCAGACGCTTGTCAGGTGACCATGTGCACAAACATATTTTCAGAATTAAAGGAAACAGCTACGGCTATGGTGGCGCTGTGTACGCATCTTTAACGAAGCGATGCACGAAGGAAGCCACATCCTGGAAACGATTCGCGCGATAAACGATAATATCGTCCAAACATGCGTTTCACTATCGCATCCAACCAATTCCAATATAACGAGTAAAAAGCTTATTTCGGGAAATCTTACTTAACAGAGATTACATTATGAAGTCGAGGAATCGATTAGTTCGATGAAACAACTGGTACGAAATTTTCGTGAGGTTTTCGAGATCGGAATGTTTCTCGGTTGGGTCGAGAGTTCTATGAAGAGACCTCTTGGCCCCTTTCCAAGACGACGAATCGCGGGGAGGCCGGCGTCGACGACAAACGACGCTCCACAGGTGTTTAAACTTAGAACTCGGGTTAATTAAGATCCTCCAGGCGGACGCGCAATTGGGAATTTCGGAGACGTTGGGAAAAACCACTGCTCTACTGCGAATAAGCTCTCAAGTAGCGGCTGGTATTTGGTATTACGGCTGTTTTCAATTTGTTTCGTGCTCGCGAGTATTAACTTGTCTGTTGGTAACGCCATTAACTAGCTTCAAACCTAGTAACGTATCAAAGGAATAAAATTTTATATTATCGATTATACCTTATTTTAATTTTATATATCAGTAATATATGAGTATATTTTACCCTAATTCTGTATGTATATTACTAATGATATTTTATTCATAAAATAAGGTTAATTCGAACATTTGTATTTTTAGAACGAATATGCAAATTTCTTAGACCATTAGCGATTTCAAAGATAGCGTGTGCCGATACTTGATATTTTCGCAGTTAGTAAAGATTTCATCGCATTAGTATGAATCTTTTGGAACGCGGTGGCTACAGATAAATCGGTAGGAGCGTTAAGTTGGAAACTTCGGACCATTACGCGATTCCGAAAGAATGTCACTGTTGGCGAGCGGGGAACAATGGAGAAAGTCGTAAAGGCACCCCTTTCTTATCTCTTCGGTCATAAACTTTGGCTACACACTTGCATTAACTACCAAAGGCTTGCCTTCGAACACTTTCACGAGTCATAAAACGCTATGGACATAAATATGATGTTTAAAGGGAAAAATTAAAATCCAACGACGGGGGTTTGAACCCGGGTCTCTAGCTTGGTAGGCGACTCCAATATCAACCGAATCATTTAGTTCTGATGGTCTTGGCTGAAAATTAGTTTGTAAAAAAGTTCTTAGAAAATAGTTTGATTAAATTATCTATAAAATAATTTAATTTAATCCGTTGTGAATTTTTGAAAAGTTATTTTTATTTAGCTACATACGGGAAATAACGAGAAAGCTCATCGATAGCATGTTGCAAATTTAAAGAAAGGCGCGGAAATCTCTCCCACCTTTTTCTCTTCTGGCTCTCTCTTTCTCGTCGTCTCTTTCTGTCAAGCGCACATACTCGAAATTCGAAGGTTATTTTTAGATTAGGTTTCCTCGTCGCGTATGGCCACGAAGAGCAGAACGGCATCGGCAGGCTCAGTGTAAGAGAGGCGTCGGTGGAGGACGCAGTGGTGACGAACTCTTTCGAGAAGTGAGAAGAAGAGCGTGTACGAGGGAGAAGAATCGAAAGTGTAAAACAGAACAGAGGGAGAAAGAGATTGAGGGGAGGGGAGGCGCACACCGACGTCCAAACGATCTCTCACGAACGAACGATCGACTGAAATTACTTTTTTCTTACATTAAGCCCCTACATTCTTTTTCGTTAACCTTCCACGATAACGAGTTCGCACGTACTTTCCTTTCGACCCCGCTTCCTGTATTTCCTATAAAAACGTCTCCCTTTCCTTCTCCTCTCACGTGATTTTTTATTAATTTTATTTATTTATTTCTATCGACGACGAAACGAATAACTGAACGAATTAACCGATACCACGAACTATGGCAGCCACCGCCATGGATCCAGTCGACATAGCTAATATCCTCGCGCAGGAACTGCTTTATCAGCAGGTAATCCCCATACATGTTGCAGATTTTTACAAAATCGTCCACTTTTATTCTTTCATACTGTACGATGTAAAATTGTTCTCAATGTTTTGGGGGCAAAGCCTTTTTCATCGAAAAACTAGTAACATTGTCTAAGATATAGGATTTGCAGTGATTAGTGTGGTTCTAACCATAACCTAACATAGAGACACATAACCTATCTAGCGCTGTCAAGTATATGTTGTTTTTGTTTACGACCAAACAAATGACGGTACCATTAAGCGAGACTTGTTGAAGCAGCTGCTAGATTTATTTTGAAAGAGACGGATACTCGACTAAAGCTGTATCTTCTACCCTACACCAGCAAATAGATACAGGCATTAAACAGTCGCTACCGCGTTCGGGTCCACATGTCCTCTAAGTAGGAAGCTTGACAAAAATCTAGAAACATTGAAATCGTGTACTTAGTTAAGTCGTAATATCGTGATAGACTTAAAACCATACGAGTTGTCTCGTTGTTTAGAAACTTGTCGCGATAAGAGGAGCGCGTGTATTTAACCGCACAGAGGGAAAAAAAGGGTCTGTTTAATTCACGAACGGTCAGGCCGCGTGTGAAAGCAGCGAGCCTAAATTTAGAAAATCGCTTAAAAGATGGTACAATACGCTTTTGAACGGATCTACTAGAGGATAACGTGTCTACTGCATATCGTCAGATAGATCACGTTCGATTACATTGTTCTTTCTCACAAAGTAGCATTCTGTTTGAAGAAAACAGTCTAATGTCTAAAGGACCTCGAGGGGCTTCGAAAGCGACCGTCTAAAATAAACACACCACTTGGCAGGCCTCCGAAATAGTGTTTCATTCACGTTGTGGTGCACGGTTCGAGCCAACTAAAGTCGACTCGAATTTGGAAAGAATTGTAAATTGGCGAGGAACAACATATCCACATTTCGTCGCGTTCCTTTCGAGGCACGCGCGCGCGGTTTTGACGCGAGCACGAACGCGGGAAAGGAAGGAGAGATGCACGAAAAAAGAAACAACATGGCGGTCGCGACGGATGAACTTGAAGGAGAAAGTCTATTCGACACGCGAATGCCACACTATCGAGCCGCCTATTAACGTATGTGGGACCATTATTGCAATGCGGACGAGCAGGAATTGTGCAACATTGTGCAATAACGATTGGAAGTTCCACCGGTTTCGATGAAACAAACAGATCGTAAACGAATGGTCAGGTTGCGCATGAAACCGCGGAATGAATATTTTTACGTACCCGTAAAAACCGCTGAAAGTATACCACGTGTCTTTGAGAAAAACAGCCGGTTGAAAAAGTAACCTCGATGCTCAAGACGTGGCGCGAATATTGTCTTCTAAAAAACTTAACTAATATCGTACACACATTATCGTCAGATACGTTTCCCGATATTCACAGTTCTCTCATCTATCATTCGGACACTGAACAATACTAAAGTTTTATCAAATCATATTTGACAATTCATATTTGCCAGTTTATTCATTTTTCTAAAGTCTGACGAAACTGAAGTATCTATAACATTATGATAAACTATTCCTTTAAGTCATGAAAATTTCCTTGTATCTGTAGTACAATTCTAAAGTAATTTATTATAGTAAATAATTTTTATATATTTTCTGTAATATACATATTATTCCAATGGTATAATTATCATATTTTAACAATAAAATATGTTAGTTACTTTATATGTTCCAACAATGTTATATTTATACGAGTCTTACGCATTACCTCGCTAAATGATTGATATATCCAATTACAATTATTGTATCGCTCCCTTATATTCAAAGTGGATTTGTTTCAATCTATTTTCCGCGGTGTAAAGTTACGATGCGCATGTGCAATGCCTGGAGAGCCGTGGTGGTTCACTGATTCATCATCTATCTCTTTCTAATTAATCTTTTCTCTATTTCACTATCTTTTCCTTGTCTAAGAAAATGTTGCGCCAATATCTGACTGCGGTACGTTTCGCAATGATTTTCTGGTTGCTGATATCGCCCTTTGTCCGCTCGTAACGCGGGCCCAGGGCAGATTAAAACAGCAAACGCATCTATTTATAGAAAGAGCGGTCGTGTGTGTTGCTCGGATACGTTATGTCGCGCGCGCGAGCGCACTGTGTTCGTTGCGAGTTCTCTTTCTCTCTCTTTCTCTCCTTCTCTCTCTTGTCTTTGGTGTCGAGCACAACGGGAAAAAGAGAGAAAGAGAGAGAGAGAGAGAGCAACTGCATCACAAAACGGAAGACGTGCTGCATACCAACGGCGACATCGAAAAAAAAACCACATTGCGCATCTGCGTCAAATATTTCTGTGTATTTCGTTACGAGGGTGTCATTGGGGTTGACATTTGCCGACCATTATATCCGTTTCTCTACTATCTTGATTTTTTCTTATCGTCTGCTACGTTTGCATGACCTTGCTGCTTGATTGATTTCAAAATCGCAATCTCTCGGCGATAATTGAAATGCTGTTCTCGTAGAGATGCACGTCAATAATTGTGTATTGTCTTGTAAAACATTTCTTACTCCGTAGATATTGTGTTCATATTAACTCTAATGCGATTCTCGAATTTTTATGTTTCATTTTTCCTCTCGTCTTAACAAACAATAAAGATTTACAAACGCTTTAAAAAGAACATGATAATCATTCTTTCATATTTTATTCATATATGTAATATTTTTTTTCATTACTCAAGTGGATACAGTTGAATTGTAAGTAAGTAAAAGAACGCAACAAAGTTAAATACATATGTATGCTTTTTGAATATTAGTGAATATTAGTTGTCAGTATAGTAAGCCTATCTATGATGTAGTTACACGATTATAATTTGCGAAGCAAATATCTATCTATTTACCATAAACGTCTAGTCAGTAGTAAAAAAATGGAAAACCTGATTTATTACAATATTTGTTGCCTCGCGGAAAAAAAACACGTACAGCAGCGATCAATGTTTCTGCATACCTCTCATCGCGATTGGATTAACGATGCACGATGCGGTAGATACTAGTATCGAGAGTAGACAGCTATTTCTAGAAACAATGCAACGTGTTAATGCGGGACAATATATTCCAGTAACTATAACTACCGTATGAAAAATACGATCCTTAGGACTCTCATAGTTTTATATAATTTTGTTCTAACCTAAAAAAATGATTAATAAACAAAACATTTGACATTTATATAAATTTTCTTAAAAACTTCTTTATTTATCTTTCTTCTCCTTTTGGATTTATTTTAATATTAGTATGAATTATTATCATCTTATGATAGATATTTGGGTAGAATAAACACGAGTATGATGGACGGTGTTGTCGATCGAAAGTATGTCGTGACGCGATCTTCGGGCAGCCGTTGACTTGAACCTGCACAGACACGTCTGACAAAATGATACAGAGTTCATCCACCAGCGCCACATATCGTCTGACATATTCAAACTGACGATGCACGGTAAGGTGAACGGCCCGTCGGTTAACGAATGTGCCGTGGCCGTGGTAATAATCGCAGTCTCGTGACTGCTAAAAAAACTGATAGCGCGAGCATTTCCTTTTATTAACCTTCATTCACTCGTTGAATTTCAACCTTTCAAATTTATATATATATATATTTTTTTTTTCCTAATATCCTCAGTCATTTCTTTTTGTTCCATCAAAATTCTATATTTAATGGCATAAGAATTGATTTTCCGGTAGTAAGTTATCATATAACTAACGCTAAAGGTGGACTCAGTAATGGACAATTGATTGCTTAAATAATTTCACAAGTGTATGTGTATAACAAATATCTTGTAAATTCTATATACATTTTCATATTTGTTTCAAACTTTATCAATGTGATCATGATATTTGTATCTTGTCATATGCCGTTCAAAATTTTCATAAATGTTTAATACTTTTATGAGTAATTGATGATTAAGTAATAAGAATTAAATGCAACAAGAATTGTAGAATCATTTTATCGCTTTCGCAACGGATAAATACAAATCAACTCAAGATGGTAAATTCGATAATCCTTCAGTGCAAACAAATGGATGTCGCTTTTTGTGTTTCCTAGATAAACGAAATCGAGTATATCGGTTTCCTTTCCTTTCCTTTAAAGGGTAAGTGTGACACGATAAGGGCCACACCTTTGTCTCTCTTTTTCAATCTGATAAAGAAAAAACGACAGTTATAGCTTATAAGAAGTAAACAACGACTGATAAATTTTCACGCTGGTAAATCCCTCTAAATTTATCAAGCTTTCAATAACTACAGTTTATAACGGAACTGCTTTTTTTCAAAATGGTCAGGGCTGTAAATTTCAGATCGTGCCAAATCGAGAAATCATACAGAGTACGTCTATATACGTGACAGCTTCCAAGTGCATATATCGTCTGATTTATACGCATCAGCCACAGCTTACAGCAAATTACAAACTCGTACGAAGGTCGAGACGATGAATTAAGCCCGTCTAACCTAACTTTTTATACATAAAATAACGGAAAAATATTTAAAGAAGAAATTTAGAAGGCTGTCCAATTTGTGAATAAAAGAATGGTTTTAAAATCTATGAAAAAACGTGGTTTTCGTAGATATATAAAGGGATAGTATCTGAAAACTGAAATTCCAGAACAGTGTGACGCGCGAAAACGATTTTGTAACGCCTAAGTTTATCGCTCCGAGCATTCCACAAGTTTACGCGCGAACAGGGAGCGGATAGGTGGGTGAATCTTGTGGGTGGTTGATTACTCTTCTGTTAAAGTCGCTACCCGTTGGTATGCTAAGTAATTTTAGCGATGACACACGCGGCAGCGTGGTAGCCCCGCGATTATGAATCGTAATCATGTTATAAATACATGCATAATAAATTCTCACACAAAAGTGAAGGAGTTCTAAGCCAGCTTCTTCAAATATGATTCACAAAGCATATTTGCATTTTGACAAGTGCTAATGAAATGATAGACAATAGCACACAATTTAGAATACATATACATTTCGAAAGCTATATAGATAGGTGCAAGGTTAGTGATCTTGGTTCTTATTTCTATTAACGCCAAAAGGTTGTTCAACTGTGGAAATTAACGTAGAAATATATTACGTTGGTAATGTCACTTAAAAGATGATACCGTTGTAACTTGAACTTTTATAACCTGCTTTCAAAGTTCAGCGAACTTCTTTTTGCTTTACCTAGCGAGAAGAAGAAGAAAAAAAAAAAAAAGAAAGAAAGAGAAAACGCGAAGAAACGCGACGTTGAGTTAATTACGAAATTAGAAGCGAGATGTCATCGATAATCTATCACGATCTTTCCATTTGAAGAATCTCGATGTGCAATTCCTGTGCAATGATGCTTGAACTCTGAGAAACGTTCAATTCTTTTGACGTGCGCTATCTATCCCGAATCGGCCTTCGTTAACGATCAGTGCGGCTCGTAATTTTAGAAATGATAGACCTCGGCTGTTTGGTGTCGTTGTCTCTCGTCTCCTTATGAGACTGAAGGTCGCGATTCTTCTCCTTCCTGCGTCCTTTTGTGCTTTCTGGGAAACGTATGCGTTGGGTATAATACGTCGCGCGCGTGTCCCCGTCTGCCGATTGGTCGACGCGATGGCGAACGCGAGGTTGTCGCTACGTGAGCTGCGATTCGAGCCAAGTCATTAATATCGTCCGTAGTTGGAGACATACACACTTTTATAACGTCGATGAAATCCATCCAGTCGACCAATTGTTTCCGCGAACGACTGTTTTGGTTCGTGTCGCGAAATAAACCAATTGGTTTTTCGATAGCTAAATCGATGGTTTCGATTTCATCGCGTGGACGGAAGAACAGACGACACGACAGGTGGCGCGTTCTCGACGATAGTACTCCCCAGACGATACCATACCACACACACGCGCACTCACATTCATAATGTATTCTGTGCACGTGTTCATACTTAATGCCGAGAGATTAACATCACCTATTGTTAATATCGTATGTTACGAGAGTCGTATTAAAATTACGGTTGACTATCACGTAAGGCCATTAAATCGATGTAACTTTTAAAAGGCCCGCCACTGTTATTTTTGAACGCAAGGTAACCAAGACGAGAGGAACATGTAAATAGAATTCAGGATCGAAGATTACAGAGAAGGAAGGAGACCGATCGTGGTGGATAATTATTAGGAACGTCGCGATAATTCGTTGTAATTTTAGCGATGATGATACCGAACGATAAACATGTGTACTTGCGTACCTTGAAACGAGCAGCCCCCAGATGCGATCTAGTTCGCGCCGATAGCTTATCGACTATTGGATCACGGATATTTTTATCTGAAACATCTCGTTGCATTAACGTTGGTTCGCGATATCAAAGCGAAAAGCGAGAAATGATAACGTTGATGGAAGTACATATCGCGTACCTTTTCGTTACCGTTCTTTCGTTCTCCCCGTATTTTTCCTTCTCCCTTTTTCTTCTTACGGTTATTGCGCAACGCCCTCTTTTTCCATGGAACGAAAGCGGTTATTGGAATCGGTTTCATTGCCTAACAGCACTTCGTCGATAATATGACCGACGAACTTCTTTTATATCTCGCCGTGCAATAAACGAGCGGTGATCTAACGCGCAATTCGTTTGAAAGGCAATCGCGTTCCGCAGACGAAAAACATCGGTTTCCTAACTGTTTTGTTATCTATCCGCACCTGGCAAACTCGCGTTTTATGCTCTGTGTTGCATGGTCATCGAGTTGCGCACCAGTTGCTCGTCTCTCACCTAAACTCGAGTATGTATATATGTGTGTATACGTGTGCTATCATTGCCGTCACTGAAAACCAATATATTACATTAGTCGTTATTTTTACACGTTTTACGCTGATTCTACATAATAACGAGGACTAATGTTTAGACTGTACTTAATAGGCATATTTTTCTGCGGTTTAGGCAAACATAGTGCTATTTTTGGTGCAACAAATATTGAAATGTACTGAGGATAACTCAAACGTCGTAATAATAACGAAAGTTTAAAACACTTTTTAATCTAGCTCCTAACTATGGTGTAAGTCATGTATTCTCTTTAATAATTGAATAAAAATACAGCCAGAAAGAAATCGTTGCACTGTTTTATCCACTGAGAAAATATTTGAAAAGTATAATACTTTAAATTAAAATAATAATCGTGTAACATCAAATTAATACGGTGAAATCTTTTATTGTTGCAGCTTGTATCTCTGGACGGACTGCACAGTGGAGTGCCGACGCGGACGACGCCGACGTTGACGCCAACGACGCTCCGGAGCATCGAGCAAACATTTCTAGAGCTGACCAGCGAGTCAGCGTCGCACAGTCGCGAAGCAGGGTTCGTGCCACCGTTGGTGGAACCTTCGCAACCGACGCCGGCACAAACGCAAAACACGGCGGCGCATCACGTTGTTACCACCACCGTTGCCGCCCCTGTGGCCGCCAATACCACCCTCGTGGACAGTCAACAAATACAGCCACAACAGCCAACCAGACGCAATATGGGTGGCAGAAGGCCTACCAGAACGATCGGGATGACCCCCGAGGAGGAGGAACGAAGACAGATCCGCAGAGAAAGAAATAAGATGGCAGCAGCTAGATGTCGCAAGCGGAGGATGGATCATACCAATGCCCTGTTAGAAGTATGTAATTGATTAAATCTACTGTGAATTTAATCCTGCTGTTCCCCTCTAAAATAGACGTTATATCTCAATGGATATTGTTAAAATATAGATACTTTATAAGTATTGAATTCAAAGGTAGTAATCTTACTGCCTTTTGTGTATGAGTTTCATGAATAGAGAATATATATTTCAAGATAGATAGAAGAATCTTCAGAAGATATCTGAATAAATGCAAATACGAGGTAGGGAAGAGAACAGCAAGGTTATCATATCATCCCATTCCATATTTGAGAAATTACAATTGCTGTTTTTTCTGTAATTAGATTTCCTAATGAAAGAAAGAAATATTCTAACGTGGAAAAAAAGAATATTAATTTATTGACTGCTCCACTGTTTTTGTGCGATTCTTAATTCAAGATATGTACGTGTGTACAATCGGTGGCATACATTGTCACTTGTTTTACGTGGATTGGAAGTATCAGTGGCTTGAAATAAAAGTTCATATGTGCAGGATAGACTATAATATACACTGTATGTGCTAATGTAATTCAAATATTAAGTTAAGAAAACGAAACACGAATAAAACATGACGAATTTGTTTGACAGGAGACTGAGGGTTTGGAGCAGAAGAAACAAAGCTTGCAAGAAGAGATTCAGCAGCTGCAGCAGGCGAAGGACGAACTGGAATTCATCTTAGAAGCTCATAGAGCGGTCTGTCGACTTCGTTCAGCATCTCCTCCGGATGTGAAACCCGTGATAAAGCCAGAGCTTCCGACGGAGGACCAATTCGCTGCTGCGGCTGCAGCTGCAGCCGCCGCCGCAGCTGAAAGCGCGAAGCGCGAGTCGGTGAACGTCGCAACGAGACCGAATAGACCGAACTCTTTGCCGGTTGGCTTCGACAATAACAATCGACCAAATTCCCTGTCAATTTTCAGCGAACCAAAAGAAAGGCCGAACACGCTTACATTTAAGACGGTCGAAACACCATCGTTCATGAAACCATCGTTGGACGTAGCGGGGATGCCGATCACCACGCCAACTAGCGGCATAGCGTTTAATTTCGAGTCGTTGATGGAAGGCGGAACCGGCCTTACTCCAGTTTCAACACCATTGATACCTTCTTGCTCGACGCAGCAAAGAAATAATCTGTCCGCCGTCGATCTCAGCTCTCCGGATGCAAATCCGCCGAAGCTAGTGAGTTTGTGACGCCAAGACGACCTCGATTACGGATCGAACGAGGATGATCCCGAATGAGATGATGTTATGAGATGATGTTATGAGATGATGTGAGATTCTGGTAATTTTTATACGAAGAAGATTTTCTGCCAGAACCACACATCGTGAAATTCAGTATTTGCGTTTCTATTATGGATTCACGCATCGTAAAGTAAGCTTGTCAAACACATTTCCATCTCTGTAAGAACTTTGGTAAAATTATCTTTGAGGCTAATAAAATGGAAAAAGAATAAAAAAGAAAGAAGGAAAAAATGAGATTTCCTTGTTAGTAGCACTTTAAGAACGCATAAACCGCGTGAACGTTTGGAAGAAGAAGCAAAATATCTTCTTGCATCATTTAATGAATTATGATTGACACGCGAGTGTGTCTAGTGATATATAATATAATATATTATACGTAATTGTATTTAACTTTTGCGAACGTTTTTACACAGACGAATTAGAATTATGCAAACCATACATTGTAATACCGCAACAATCTTTTTTTTTTTTCTTTGTAAGAGATTTTCGTCGTAACCCGGCGAAAAATTTATTTTTTACCAATTACGTAACAGCGACCGAAGAGGTATAGCGTTGTTTAGGAATTTAAAACGTTCGATTTTAGCGCTCAAAATCATTACGTAGATTAAGGAGGACGCGTATACGATGGCCGTCTTTAATTGCGCTCATGATTTTTCACATCATGTGTATATAGCACAATTCAAGGCTAACGAACTAGCGGCTCGATGACGAAATGATGTGTATGTATGTATATGTATACACGTATATATTTTTTATTGAAAATTTGGTGAATGTTATGTGCCTCGTATTTCCGATAAATAAGTACTGCATTGCGGTTACGCGTATTAATGGAACATTTTTATGTGCAACTGACGTGTTTGCAAGTCTCTCACCCTATAAATGTAATCCCTCCATACATATAATATATATACATACATATATTTTACTATGTATGACATTTTTGCATGATCTTTAAGCAATATTAATATATTTATGCGCGGCTGCTGTTTACGAGGCTGGCCGGTGTTATTTCGATAAGACTTTTTTCTTTCTATTACTTTGTTCTTTATTGTTTTCTTTCCTTTTTTTTTTCTTTTTTGTTATATATAACTACGCATGTGTATATATGTATTCTTAGAGAAAGAAATCGTTTTACGAGCTGCTCGATTTCAGCCACGTGACAGGCGGCCGCGATAGATGATCGTAATTAAGAAAGGAAGGATTGTAACGCATCACCGGTAAATGCTGCAATATATTTTGATTAGAGCGAACGAATAAAGGAACAATCGAATATGTAATTTTGTCCAAGAATAATAACAATGTGTTTTAATTTTTGTGTATTGTACTGTTTACTTCACTTTAGACGTATGAGTCTTGACAAATGAGAAATTCGCACATACGACTGCTCTTTTCTCGTAAACCCTGATCTTAATCCTTAAGTAAGCTGCAAATAATTTTTATAGCGATTTAATTTCTATCTTTGTACAATTAAATCACTAATGTCTTAAAATACAACAGATATTTGGTATAAATAATATTGCATATTGTATGCTAAGATACCTTTTTTATTTCACATTTTTTTAATAGAATTTTCTAAATTTTCTAATAGAATCCAGTAACTCTTTTAATCGCTTCTGCCTCGTTCACCGAATCCATTACTTCGTAATGGTCAAATTCTAACGAGAACGTTGCATGCCCTGATGAGATTATTCTTATTGCTTTTGAGTATCCTAGTAACTCGACTAACGGAATAAGACAGTGGACCACCTGTTTTCATAATTTAAGTTACATTAGTTTCTCTGACCTCAATTTTACTATTGCCTTAAAGGAAAAAAGAATACATTACCTTGTTTTGTCTATATGCATCAATATATTTTACTTCTGCACGTCTTTTTGGCAGGTCTTTCATGATGACACTTAAATATTCCTCAGGCACCACGATTTCCACTCGCATTACAGGTTCTAGAAGTGTAACTCCAACATTCTTCATCAACTGAAATACATATAGAGAACGATAAGTAAATAGGAAAGAGGTAAGGGTCGTGAGTAGTTTAACAGTTTCAGAGGAAGATTTAGAAAGATTTTAAAGTATTCCAAGCCATTCGAGAAGGAATTTAAGAGCTCTAAGTGATATAAAAGCTCTAGGGAATGTTCAAGAGGCGTACTTGAATTATTTCAAACATCTGAGAATCTTTGACAAATCAGAAATTGTTAATTAATCAAAAAATCTAGGACTCAGGTTGTAAAAGTTAAAGATGTTGCAAAACGTTTTCTAGAGGATCTGGTTATTTTTAGTCGGAATTATTTTTATAGATTACTTATACATTACTTATATTTATAAATATTTTATAAGCGATTTATCTCAATATACGTAGCTACATTCCAATATAGTTATAGTATAGTTTCCAATATATCAATACATCGATATAACTAAATTCCAGATAAGTAAAAATAACAGTGACTTAACTAAGCTTCGCTACAGAAAATATTTCGTATTTTTTCAATGAATTATTCTTCCAATAAAAGATATTGTTTATTCTATTGTTCCCTCTTTTTAAACTAACCTTATCAAATTTAATACCATATTTTTTCACTTGGCGAGAAAATCCTTGTTTCTATCGTTAATGCGATCATTATTTCTATTGTCAACGCTAGAAATATCTCAAACGATTGTTCTCCTTATCAACTGCGTCAATTTAAAAAAAAAAAAGACATAATTCCAAATGAACAGCCATTATATTGAAATACGCTGCAAGAAAACAAACGAACGGAAAGATGTAAATCCTAAAGTAACAAAGTCACATAAATACTTCACATTTTCGTGAAATAATTTCGTAATTTCATGGTTGATGGATATGTGTCTCTTTTGTATAGTATCAGTGACAAACCCTTAGAGTATTGGAGCAAGCAGCAGTCTCAATCGGGTCGTATTCGTAAAATCTTAGATTCAGATTTATTAGAAAATGTAGGTTATGTTCAATGAACATTACTCAAGTTTATTTAGCTGAGCATTGAATTTTAAGTTGATTTTATGGTAAATGATGCACAGGTTATCGAGATACAGGACTTCGAACAACCCCATGGATATGGCACCTCCATCATTTGTCCCTCTGATTCCTCCCAATTCCTCAATATCGAATTACCAGTTTTAGTTGTGGTTATAAAGAACCTAAATCTCCATTGTCGTCTGCAAGTGCAGGTAATCGTGGAATATTCTGAGTATAATCTCATATTAACGACAAATTCTTTATTTTTAAATTAAAAAAGAAAACACAATCTTTCATAAACTCCTCCTAATACTAATAACTAGTCAATTCTTTTGTGGTCCGAACAACACTCAACATTTTATCTCAACTAGTATTTTAATAATTAATTTTTTAAAGATATTTTCGTAACCAGGTGTCTACATTAACATGTGTATATCGAATTAATACAAGTAAATTCTCTACTGTAATTTGATATAACCCCATAAAGGGTTAATTTAATTTGGCAAATAAAAATTGAAAGTTGCCTAAAGAAAATAGTGAATAACCTATAACATAATATCTGCTGATACAAAAGCTTATGCATTAAACCAGGTAGCAGATAACCAAAATTGCCAGCATCATTTTCAATTCACGAACACGGAGTCAGAAAAACAAAACTCTAAGGGTGTCATTTGTCGCGTCAAAGTAAAATTTGAGACCGGTTGGAATAAATTAGAATTGGACCTATCGAATCTAACGCAAACTGCCTTCAAGCAACAATACGCTATTACTCAGAGGATTCAAATTTGCGGTAATTGTCGTTTGCGCAGAGTATACTTTATAGATAAGCACTACGAAGACCAAGAAATTTGCCCTAAATTATACCACAAGTTCTTGGATTCTTATATGTTGAAGTGGGGCATAAGAAGTGTAGAAAGATCTACTCAAACTAACTCAAAAAGAACAAAGAATCGAATCAAAGGAAACAACAACATCAGGATCTCAAAGCACTTCAGTGCTGATAATTTAAATAGCGGAGAAACTAGTAGTGCAAAGAATTCTAACCTACGGAAAATAACTGACGAGGATTTTTTGAGAAATTTACAGATTAAAACAGACATATTAATTAATGAATTTTTCGACAGGCAGTCCACGAGACTTCCGCGTGTCTTAGAATTAAAACAGAACACCACATTGAAACCGTATGCTTTTCCAACCTTAACTTCAAAACAGAAATCCTTCAACATTGGTATATCTGAAGATACATTGAAGAAAATCGGCGTTCTTCGGACGTTTACAGAGACCTATATATGCAACGAGGACAAACGTAAAGAGAATAATGTTCTAAAAATTATACGGGATAATTGGAAACACAGATACTTTTTCCCTCAGGAAGAATCATTACCTAACAACGGTTTGTCCGAACAAAATACAAAGAGAACTATGTTGGAACGTAAACCGAAATCTCTGCTTCTATTGTCTGAATTAAAATCTGCGAAGGAAACAAGTTTAGGGTTGCCGAAAAAAAGCATTGAGATAATTAAACGTAACGAAAGCGATACGGTTATCAATTAATTGTCAATTAATGTAATATTAAATAATTGAATAGAAATAGAATGTTGTTTCTTCCGTTTATGGTTGGTACTCCTGTAGTTAGACTCAGAAATGGCGATAGAGTACCAAAGCTTCTATGTCATGTATCCTATATTCTACCGCCATTCACAGCTTAGATTATTTCCTTTATTATGTCTTATATGTACGTAAGAAAAATAAAAATCATAAGAATACTTTTACCTGTCGTATACACTGTGAAACAGCAGCATTGATTAACGATGGCGCGGTACCAAATCCATATTCTAAACTATGCAATTTAACGCCCATATTTACGACCGGATAACTTAATTTCGGCCCGTGTAAAAGAACTGTTTTAACACCATTCGTCACTGCTTTCATTATATGTGCCGGTATAGCATTTAAGCTATCACCATAATTCTGTGACTTATCTAATAATAAAGTCTCCTTTCCTTGATAGTTTGGTATCAACGACATGATTATTGTAATTTTTAGATTAGCATTTCCTATCTTATATTCAGTCGAAAAGGTATCTAAAATAGGTTCCTTTATAGTTTCTCTATAGGAGATTTGCAAAGGACCTAAATCAGCATCGACTTTATATTCGGTTCTAATTCTTTCTTTGATAATTTCTAAATGCAGTTCACCCATTCCTCCAAGCACGATCTGACCAGTTTCTTCATTTTGAGTTACTCTTAAACTTGGGTCTTCTCTTTCGAGTTCCTGAAGAGCCTTCTCTAAAAGTGCTTGCGTAGATAACGATGACGCCTCAATTGAACAAAAAAAGACTGGCTCTAACGTCCTAATACTGCTGCCAAATACTTTCTCTACATCTTCCAGTGTAACACCTTTCTCTGCCCTTAGTTTCTTTTCTGCTTGCTCTGTCGTTGTTCGATCGCTCGTTACTAAATCTCCAGCTGTTGTACTTTTTAATCCCGTTATCGCTGCAATATTGCCACGTGTGACCTTCGGTATTTCTTGGTACTCGTCAGCGTGTGCGACGTACAATTTTCCTACGAGTTCCTTCTCTTCTTTCCGGACGTTGTATAGCTTCATGCGTTTTTCTACGCTGCCGCTATAAATTCGAAAAAATGTAACTGGTCCTTTTTGCTTATCGTGGACGACTTTAAATGCCCTGGCGCAAAGTTTGTCATGAAAACAACGGTAATACGCAGAAGATTTAGTTTTGTTGGGTGATGGTAGATACAAGAGAACGCTGTCCATTAAAGGTTGAACTCCAATATTTTTATAAGAACTACCTAAGAGCACAGGAACACCTTTTCTACTAATAGTTGATCTGTGCAAGGAATCGATTAACATTTGTGGAGTTACTGCATCCAAAGATTCCTGTTCTATTATTATATTAGCTAATTCATCATCCATGCTGGATAATTTATCTGTTAACCTTCTACGTTTTTCATTTGCCATCTCCCATAAAGCTGTATCTTCATTCTCAGATAATTTTACTCTGGAATATTTCATACCCATATCTTTCTTTGTAAAGATCAATTTTTCTAAAGCAATAACATCCACAATTCCTTCTAAATTACCTTTCTCTTTAATTGGAAATTGCGTAGGTAATACTTCTACGTCTAACTTGGATTCGATAGATTTTAAACTACTGTCAAAATTAGCATCTGTCCTGTCCATCTTATTTACATAAATAATTCTAGGAATATCATATCTGTCAGCTTGTCTGCAGACTGTTAATGTCTGAGCTTCAACACCTGCGCTTCCATCTAATATGACCACTGCTCCATCTAATACTTTTAAGGTTTGCTCCACTTCCATAGTAAAGTCAATGTGTCCTGGAGTGTCGATTAAATTAATACGGTAGTTTTTCCATTGAAATGTCACTGCTGCAGAAGTAATGGTTATACCGCGCTGACGTTCTTGATCCATATAATCTGTTACCGTATTCCCATGGTGAACTTCTCCCATATGTTTAATGAGACCAGAATAGTATAACATTCTTTCTGTGGTAGTGGTTTTGCCTGAAAAACCATCGTCAATATTGTAAATTCATTAAAATAGAAATTTGTATAGGTTATCTATAAAAAGCATATCACAAACGAACCAGCATCGATGTGTGCCAAAATTCCGATGTTTCGAATTTTTGTGATTTCCTGTTCTCCATGTTCGTTCTTTACGTTTGTTGTGCCTTTTGATACATATCTTTTTTGAAACTTGTTACACCATGGGCGTTTTATTAACCAAGATGTAAACATGATTTCTAACCTACACGTTTTTGTATATTCGAAATTAAGGGTAAAGTAGAATCACGTGGAGAATTATTGTGATTTGGGATTTATTACGATATTGCAAATAAAACTTAGTCATTCAAAATACTATAATATTGTTCCATAATTTATTATACTGTTTGTAAACTATTACTTATATCTAGCTTTAATAGTTCTTTCACAGTAGTAGCTATTAAATTTTTTCCATTTCCTTCTTTGTAAAGGATGAAGTAAACCACCTCCAGGAGCTCTCCTTTGCATTAATCCTAAGCATAAGTGTTTCAATTTATTTACTGTAGATTGGAGATTGCATTGCTACGATTAATCTACCAACCTGCATATTGAGCCATTATGATCAATGAACTAATTCTCTTTTGTTGTATCTCGCAAAGACCTGTAATCCTACGTGGTAATATGCATCCATCTGATGTAACAAATTGATTTAGGATAAGTACATCCTAAAAGAATCAGTTTAATTATCCAGAGACAAGGAAGATCGTAATACGACAAGATATCAAACTCTTACTGTATGTTTAATGTTAAGACCAGAAGAACAAATAGCACATGCGCCGTTTTTAGGTTTTAAGAATCGCCCTTCATATGGGTCTGGTTTAATCACGGCTTCAATAGTTAATGTGTTTCCTTCTTTCTTTTCTATAACTAAGAAAATTAAAAATTATAGGTTAGGAACGTCAAGTCAAACAATAAATGATGCTATACCTTAATAAATGTAATCATACTCACTTTCCTTAATACGCGTTGTTGGAGACAACGATATATTTCTATTCTGTCCTATCGACAATATATTTTTTCCCAAGTAATTTAAGACGCGATACAACATAGCCATTTTAACAATATATACAAGGTGATTTCCGTTATCGTATAAAAAAAAGTGTATGTACTTCGTTATAGCATACGAAAATTATTAACTGTGTAACATTATTATAAATTAGTAATTATTTTGTTATAGAGATACTTATATGATGTAAATTATTATTTATTTATAATTATTATATGTGATTTGTTCTATTGGAGATGAAATATGTTAATTATATGATTGAAACAATATTTTCTGCTTGCTAAAGAAAGATTCTTTTAATGTGAAAAAAAATATCAGTTTTAATATTATTTTATAAACGAATAGTTTTCTTGCAAATAAATCGGAGAACGTGTACAGTAACTTATGGATGTTTATTCGTTACCGGTGAATCGAAGAATCTTATTGGTCCATTCTTCTGTGCCATTTGTGAAAAATGTCAGACGACGTGGCCGATGAAAGATGGAACCCGTACCGCATAATGTAGCTTAAAATTTTGTAAGATCACGAAATGTCATATAAAATTATCCGTTTATAAAAGTGTTTTTAAGTAACTAGTTTTTTATTGTATTGTTGATAATTTATTTAATGTTATAAGCGCATTACTTTCATCGTTAACTATGGGGTTGTGCAAGTGTCCGAAAAGAAGAGTTACAAATCTGTTTTGTTTTGAACACCGTGTCAATGTTTGTGAGCATTGCATGGTTACGAACCATCCAAAGGTATTGTATTCTATTTTTCATAAAACTGTGAACATGAACATGACCATGAAGAAATCATGAACAAATAAATTTCACTAATTCTCTAGTCAAAGTAATTCTCGTCCTTTTTTTTCATCTATATTAAGATTACTTAACTGATAAATATTTATATTTTTTTCAGTGTATTGTTCAATCATACATTTTGTGGCTACATGACCATGATTACAATCCAGTATGTACATTATGCTCAGTAAATTTAAACGAAGGAGATTGTGTTCGGCTAACATGTTATCACATGTATCATTGGGCATGTTTGGACAAATATGCCAGGGAATTACCAGAAACTACAGCACCAGCAGGATACACATGTCCGACTTGTAAGGAACGCATATTTCCTGACTCAAAATTGGTTTCTCCTGTGGCAGATGTGTTGAGAGAAAAGTTAGCAGGAGTAAATTGGGCACGGGCTGGTTTAGGTTTACCTTTGGTATTTATTATATTTAAATGTACATAATAAAGTACGCAACATAGATATACGGAACATCTATATATTGAAATTATCTTTTATAGCTCAGTGAAGACAGAGAGCAAAAACCAGAACAGGAGCATCCTTCATTGAAAATTGAGACCACTTTCTATCAGAACCACACACTAACAACTTCATCACCATCGACCACTACATCACGTTCTGTTAGCAATGTTAATTCAGTTCACAGTAACATAAATAATGTGCATTTAAATAATCAAAAGGTTGGGCCACCTTATTCAATTGTAAATATCGATTCATCCATGGGATTGTCACAGCCAACATCAAGAAAAGTTTGCGAAGCATATGACGATCCCAAAGAAATACCATTTGATCATGATGAAAATAAATACAGAAGAAAGTCTGCCATCGAATGGTTCTTAAGGTGGTGGAAGTTGATAGTTAGCCCACCAACGCGACATAGAAATACACCCAGTTCGCAATACAGGAGATATACGGTACTAGGAATCATGGTAATATTAGCTTTCACTGGAATGTTAATTCTATTCTCGTGGCTTGGACGAATAGCTACAGACGGCGATCCAAGTTACGATCTTCGCGCAGATCCGAACATTTTAGTTGCTGATAAACCCGCCGGTATTTAATATACTCCACATTTCAAAGCGATATTTGAAGGAAACTGTAAGAATACCACGTAAACGAAGACGTATAATATGTGTGAGAATAATAAATGAAGCTTGTAAGATAATGTAATAATTTTGGATTATAATCGAACGAATATGTATTCACTGTCTTATGATTTCATTCTAAAGAAGTAACTAGCATAAGATATAGTATGCTATAGTAAGATATAGTACTGCTAGCCTTAATATTTGTTAATTTTTATGTAAAGTATGCCTTAATATTAAGCTGTATATTTCACTCTGTAAAGACTTATAAATTTACAAGAAATTTTGTGTAATGATTATACGAAAGAGTTTTTTATACTATCATATGCAAAATTAAACGAAAAAAGGAAAATAACGTTGCTAATATCATTTCCACTAATAATAGGAACGAACTGAGTGCAGACAAGATTTTGTAATTGTCATAGGAGTGACATTAATTAGAAACGCGCGCTACTTTGTTGTTTATGTTGTTATGTTTATTTTAAAATGGTATTATAGTTTATTGAAAACGTCGATTTTGTAGTATTGTTTCCAACATTTTTTCAATCGAAAAACCGGGAATGTGTATATGTTAAAAAGCAAATTTTTAAGTTGTGCTTAGTAACACTAACAATATAGGACTGCGGTAGCAGCATTTAGAAACTTCATCGTATTCCATTTATTCATACATTGTGTGACATGTTTACAATTCAAATCAGAGTCTGGCAACCGAACCGAGAGAAATATTCGTTCATGAAATATTAACACCTCTTAACACATCAAACTCTGGTATTTCGAATCAATTTTATACAAAAAGAAACTAGTTTATAGAAAAAGAAAAGAAAACCTTTACTTTTGTAATAAATAGAAATAGTATATCATGCTTATATGATCGTTAAATTTTACTTTGTTTTTGAGTTACACACATTTTGTGTATTACGTGGGGTATTACCGTTGGAATTTTGAGAGGACCCATCGTGAAGCATTGTGAAAGAGTGGGGATATTTAGGTTTCTTTCTTTCTGTACGCGTCCCATAGCAGCCATTTGCGATCAAGACGAGAATATCGCAGCTTCGTCTCGTGCGTGCGTTTTTATTCATCCTTCTGATTCTTACTGTCTATACGTAGTGATCTAAGTGATTCTATGGTGATTTCCATATTGTGAATTCATATATTAATTACTACAGAGATTAATTAAAGAGACATTAATTACGAGTACATTCTTATTAGTAAACAGTTATATTATTATAATTCGTAAAATCGGAACCTTGATCCTAATATTCTTTATATAAATATTTCACATATATCATATCAAAATTTTATCTGCTTCTTTTTACTGTATAAAGTGTATTATATTTGTAGTCTTTCTCCTTTTCTCTGTCTCTTTACAAGGATTTTATATATACAAATAAAGTATAGAGAAACATAGAATTAACTTATCCGAACAGTGCCATCTGAGAGGTGAAATATCCGTAAATTTGGTACCGTATTAATTTTAAAATGGGATTATTTGGATATATCAAGAGATACTCTGGGATATTCCTAGCAGATGTAGCAACTTCGATAGGCCTTTATTATTTATGGAACAAGGGACATAAGTACTTGGTCCCAACAGTGTCCTTATGTGGTATCGGTAAGAACATAATATTTATTATAATTAATTAGTTTCTATTGATAGTACACAAATTTTTTTATACGGAGCAGATAAATAAAACAAAAGAAACCAAATGAATTTTAAATCATGATAAGATGTATTACTATAATGAAATTCGTATCGGATATATCTTTGAATTGTGAATTAAACGCATCCATCTAAGTATATCAGAGAGGAAGTCCTCTCTGACTATACATACATAGACGCACATTTTATCTTCCTTTCTATTGATCGGTAGGCTGGGTTTATCAAAATGCGCCATCAGCGGGAAGATCAATGATTCAATGCAATTACGATACTTTGTTATCTAATTGTTTCATTAGTTTAGTCTGGTTTAATACATTCAAATAGCAAATTAAAAATTATTGTAAAATCTTAATAAAAAAATGTAACACTATCTCTATCGAATTATAAATTCACACGCTCCGTGCTGTGTGGGGTGCATATTTCCGTTTCAGCCATTTGAAATTTTAGGGTAGAGTAAATCTTCAACCATGTATTTGTTAAAAGAATTCCTTAACCGTTGGGTGCCAGGGGTCTTTGAAAAAACGGAGTCGAAAAATCCCAAACAATGCGATAGCGTTTGTCATATTTGTTATTTTTATGGAATATATCTATATTATTATATATGCGTACTATTAGTTTATAAATATTTCAAGTTCTGTTCAATAAAAATTATTAAGAAGATAACAATGAAATACAAAATACCGTCAGTCGTATGTAACGTTCAAATGTACTGAGACTTTTCGACACAAAATTTGAACAGCGCGATCGCGCTGCTTGAGACTCAAACGGTTAAAAATTAAATTTATTGCTTTGATGTCTAATACATCTTAGACAACGTATCTTTTTCTTTATAATTATGTTGTTTGCACTATTGAAAAAATTGTAAGGTATAAATAAATCTATCAGAAGTAAAACTATTAATCGTAATAACGTAGGGCGCGTACGCCCCACGCAGCCTGAGTGGAAAGTAACCAAAAGTCGGTCCGGCACGGAACGTGTTAATAACATATGTTATTAAGATGTGGAAAAGGATTTTTCGTATAATCTTTCAGGTCTCTCTTACCTATGTTGCCGTCTAAAATCTCGAGACAAACTGACCTCGAATGATGTGATTGTCATAACTGGCTGCGGTTCAGGGTTAGGATACAGTCTGGCTCTGCATTGCCGACAACTGGGGGCAACTGTAATCGCGGGTGTATTGCAAATGGATTGTCCCTCGGTTGAAAAACTAGAAGATGAAGGAGTAATCGTTTTCCCTTTAGATCTCATGGAACTGAATAGCATTACAGGTTTCACGGATTCCGTTCGTCGTACTATAGCAGAAAAGAGATTAGGTAAATTACTTAGCACAATCAAGTCTATGACTACAATGAATGTGCATACTAACATGGTTCCAACAGATGATACATCTAAATACTGAGATGTACACGCTCATAAAAATCTATACAGAGTACTATGAAATACATGCGAAATATTTGTAGGGTCGATTCTAGACATGAAAATGCTAGAAATATATGTACTTGTACTAATGAATCATCAGACGAGCCATTCTCTCTATCTCACTCACACTTCATATTTCTCGCTCTGATATGAATATATGAGTCTCTCAGTACAACTTATCAATTTCTTATTTTCATTACATACCAAAATATAAGATTGGTATCCAATTTTTAAAGAACAGATTACTCAATGCTATGAGCTTATTTATTATAAGGAGATAATATAAATACTAGCAAATTGCAAGGTAAGCTAAAATATAGAATTTTTAATATCATTACTTTCCTTTTCTGCTTTTGGCTTTTGAGCGGCTCATATAACAGCTGAAATACTAACCATATCTTGTGTCACTTGTTTCATTTCATGGATCTCAGGTAACCATAGTCACTAATATAGGTAACATGTAACCATAGTCTAAGAAAGATACAATCATACAAATTGTTAACAAAGCATTCGAATGAATTTGGGTATATTTGGGAAGAATGTTAACTGGTTTAAAAGAAAGAAAGAAAAAAAAAAACAAATGAAACGAGTATATCTATATAATAGAATATCGGTTCCAGTGTTACGATGTGTAGTCAATAACGCAGCTGTGATGGTCTTTGGCGAATTCGAATGGCAAACGTATGGACAGCTTAAGAGTCAGTTGGAAGTTAACTTTCTTGGTGCTATGGTAGTCACACAAGATTTGATGCCGATCATCCGCGCCCATTATAGTCGGATTATCGTAGTCTCAAGCCATTGTAAGACGCAGCCAATACCAGGAGCTTCGGTTTATAGTGGAACGAAGGCTGCTATTAGCGCCTGGGCCACTGGCCTTAGGGTGGAGTTGAAGAAGTATGGCGTCAGGGTTGTTTGCGTCGTTCCTGGTAACCAAGGCATAGCATTTTGAAATTTAAATACAAGATTCTTTCATAAAAAGAGAGCAATTTTATGCAAAAAATATTTTGCTACGTTTTCTACTCGCGTGCAATAAATTATTTGGGAATTTAATACAATAAGAAAATTATTTGCGAATGTACTTAAGGGGAAGCATTCTTTTGTTGAACGTTGAAAAATTTAACAATTTCCATGAATTTTCTTCGGACCGATGGTACGTCTAATATTAAAATCTTTTTTGTAGTTTATTTAGCTACTTTTTCGTCATACATAACTATTTTTTATATAGTTTTAATTAATTGTTTTTTGGTTTCATCTCGTCCACAATAAATGCGCGCCTAACGATTCTATCTCGCTGGTGTAGATGATTAGAGTACTCAGATTGAACTAAATTAAAAAGCTCAAGTTATGTCAGTGTGTTTATCGTTATCGTCCTTAACAAAGTGAATAATTTATGTTGGAAATTAGCAAAATAGCAAATGCTTAAACCGCAAATTCCGAAATTTAATTCTTTTTTCGGTAACTATTAAATGAAAAAGGTATGATAAACTTTACATGAAAATATAATTTTGGTAACAACGACAGTTAGTGAGTCGTGAAATAATAAGTAAAAATCTCAAAAACTGGCCGACTGGTCTGAAATTTTTACCGTTTATTTCACATCTCACCAGCTCTCGTCAATACCAAAATTACACTTTTATGTTCAATTTATCATACCTTTATTTAACAATTACCAAAAAAAAAGAATAAAATTTCGAGTCTGTAATTTAGGCATTTGCCATTTTCTCAACATTCAACGTAAATCGTTTACTTTGTTATAAACGATAACGATAAGCATATTGTTTAGGATGCCTTTTGAGTTTTTCATCCTGAAAGCTTCAATCGCTTGTGTGTGCGAGATATGATTTTTAAACATACCGTTTATTGCGGACGAGATAAGATTACAAAAGAATTAATTAAAATGCTATGAAAAATTACGTATAACGAAAAAGTAACTAAATAAACTACAAGAAAGGATTGTAGATGTATTATAAAAGACAAAAAAAAAAAATATATATATATATATTATATAGAATATATATACAGAAAGAATTAGACGCACCATCACTTTGAAAAAAATTCATGAAAATTGTTATATTTTGTAATGTTCATAGGAGAATGCCCCCTTAATGATAAACTTTTAATTTCCAAGAAATTTTGTATTGCTCAAGAAATTTGAAAAAAATTCTATTTGGCATATATTTAGAAATTAGCATATACATGAAATTATTTATATAGTTGCTTAACTTACACGTGGTATAGGTTCCTTCATTAGAGAGAGCAATATATTTACTCGTCAAGCTGACCACTTTGAGGCGATGAAGTGGGTGATGCCCAAGGAAGCACAAAACTTTTATGGTGATTACTTGTATAGATATATGAAATATTTCACGTCCTTGGTGCAAAATACAACTGTGCAAACGGTACGGGACTGTCGTATCTATGAAATCTTCGAAGGCGCTCTTCTGGACAGATATCCATCAGCAACCTACAAGTATGTCTAGCAATAAAAATGAAATTTTAATTATGTTGAAACAGTTAAGAAATTAATTAAGAAACTTTCTTTTTATCGAACATATAAAAAAAGAAAATATAAGGAAATTTCAAACATCTAGTGTAATAAAAAAAAAAATACGAAATTAATATGTTAAATTAAAAAATGAACTTTTGAAATATTCAAATTTTGAAACGATTAAAAGAATTAATTGGGGAATATGCATGTATATATGCATATATATTTTTTTTTTATTGAAAGATAATTATCAATTTTAAGAATTTAATCCAGTACGTTGAAAATTATTATACTTAAGAGTATAGCACATGTACGATTTTAACTAAATGAACGGAATAGTAGACGCGAGTGAAGATGTTTATCGACTGAAATGTTAAAATTCTATCAAATACAATGTTGTTAAGGAAACGATTTCCACTATCTGGTCGGTTGATTAATGATAAGAACCTTAAAAAGAGTTTCTCACTATATAGTATTTGAGTTAACATCTGTATTAGAACAGCTGAACTCCGATATAATGGAAAAAATGAATCATATAAAGATGTTAAATCTTTCTAAGTTTTTTTTATCATATTATATTATATTTGTTGAAATGTTCATTTAGGAATGAATCATGGCGTTATGCGATTTACCATACCTTATTTACAATCACACCAACCTTTTTGCGTGATCGACTGGTCGAGAGGTTTGTACATGCCCCTGCATGGACGAAAGAGGATGCTGAAAAATCTGTGGCATCCGCCCAGAAAGCGATGAATGGATTGTATAAGAAGCATAACGTAAATGGCGTTTAAGAGATCACGCTAAGAATAAAAATGAAATCCAGAAGAAGTCTTGATCTCGATATTAAAAAGCAAATGAAGAAAATGAAATTGTAATGTATTTTTTCGCATAAAAGCAAAAATAAAATGGAAAAAAAATTAAATTAATTTTTATTATTATTTATTATACGTTTAGCGTGTCAAAAGTTAGTATATACTTATATGTCGTGTGTATCTATCTTTGGTATACCGTTAAAGTTTAAATATTAGGTTGTTCCAAAAGTTTCTTTTATTTTATAAGGAAATGCTAGATGCACAAGGTTTTTTGTTTTATATTAATTTTTTTTTTTCAGTTGCTGGTTGAATTAAAAGCATATTCTTAATTTGTAATTATGTTTGTCTTTGCAACGATTGAAATATCGGCACATGTAACTAGTCATATCTGAAGAATTTTTTCGACGAATTAATAATTAGTTATAACATAAAATGTCAATGTGAAATGTTTGTAAAGTACACAAATGTTTCTCGACACCTGCAATGAAATGATTAATCGTGATTATCAGTTTAGGTGTAAAATAGGATTTTTTTTTTTTCAATTGAATGAACACGAACGTTGATTCAATACTTTCCAAACGATCTTATCGATAAAAAGAACAACAAACGTAATTTTCTGGCTGGCAGGTGTCCATTTGAAGTGTTTTCAAAAGTCTACAATGATAATCGGTTCTGATGCCTGACTCTCGATTAGATAGTAACCACCAATAAATACCTATCCACGGTCCTGTGATTTTCAGTCATATCGAACAGTGAAACGGGCAGCACATACCAAAAAACAAAAATGGCAATCCTCACCTATGGTACGTATATCGTTATTGGTACTGTTCACAGACTCTAAACACTAACATCTCGAACTTTCATCTACTTCTACTAAATTATTATTCAGTCTTGTACATACTGTACATTTTATAAATATAACATGACAACTTACATCTATTTCTATTTATCTATTATATACTCTTGTACAAATTGAACATTTGTCCGTTTTACAAATTTTATAAGTTTGGAAAGTCGATGGAATTTTCTTAAAAAATGATATCCTTTTTTTATGAATATCTTGTTACGTGCTAACTGTTACTTGCTAATATACCAATACTTTAACAATAGATCAATATAATATGCCATTATTCAAACACACAGGTACACGAACAAGAATTTCCTACTAAAGTAACATTATGATTTAATTGAATGTCAAAAGTATGGTCACTTTTTGTCGCAGTATACGTCTTTGCGGTGCTCTTCATCGCCGATTCGATGCAATCATCATACGTACCCTGTAATGCCGGTCCATCCCCCGTGAGCGTGGAGATCTTGGGATGTTCCTCTTTGCCTTGCAATTTGGTGAGAGGAACGAGCGTTGAGGCTAACGTTGTCTTCAATGCTGGTAAGTAGAGCAACAAATTATAACTGAAAAATAGATAAAAAGAACATTAAAATAAAATTAACGTACAACGTGTATATCAAATTTGAAACGAAATAGTGATCAACTTCAACGAGATTACTTGTATCGTTTCTGAGTAGTTGATTAGAAGAAAATTGATCATGTATCTTGTTGCGGTTATTAGATGTAGGTGAATACAAAGGAACGCGTGGATAAATTGTAAGATAGAAAAATATATATTTGAATGTAAAAGTGTAAGCATAAAGTTCGGAATACAATTGAGCTGATCCAGATTCGCACGCTAGCAGCGTTACCCTATGACTGAAAAAACCCCGAAGCCAACGTTGCATATTTCTTTTTTTTTTTTTATTTACTTGTTTGAATTTTACAATTTGTCCAGAAGGACATTTGGTAAAATGTTATAACTTGAAAAATATAGCATGTGGATGGTTACCCCCAGCGGGGTTCCATCTTTCAGGTTGTTTATTGTATTTCTATTGCGAGGTCTGCGGGATGCTTCTTCTTCAGTCTTCTTTCTATTGCGGTTTCATTTGTTTCACAAATGGTTACAAGCTGGTTTGGGTGTGTTGCGAGTCTTTCTTTGTACTTTTTTGCGTATCTAGCGATTTCCTCTTTGATTGTTGGAATTTTTAGATCTAGAAAATAGAGTTGAACAAGTTAGTTTCTAGATGGCTCAAGTTTTCTATTTAAATTGAAAGTTTAAATGTGAATTATTTGTTTCCATTATCTTGCCAGGGAACTATAGAAGAATCTTGACGATGTGCTTGCGATACCAAAAATAAATTGCTTATTTTCTATTCTAATTCTAATAATTTATTACAGTCGAGGATGCAAAATCCCTGAAGCCAGTAGTAGATGTGCAACTTGGAAGTGGCCATATCCCATACGTATTACCGGAACAAAATGCCTGCAAGAGTCTTGTAAGTGGACAGTGTCCATTGAAGACAGGACAATCAGCTACCTATCAATTGAAAATGCCAGTTGAAAAGAGCTACCCAAGGATCTTTCTGACTATCCAACTGTCTTTGGTTGATGAACAAAACAAATCCCATGCATGCTTCAAGATCCCAGCGAAGGTTGTCGACTGAACTATTTGACGGACTACGATTGAAATCATTCTTCGATTTGATGATACACTTATGTTTCTCTTAAATTGTTATATTAAGTATTAAATATATTGTAAGAATCAAATATCTATTTTTAGTTCATCTTACTGAATGTGCTGTGCATGCTTTGTTTTGATCAATCCTTGAACAACGTTGATCAATTTGCAGTTTTCATTAATATTTTTGATCATGTAGAAATATCCGTAAATATTCGATAGATTCTAACGTTGGATTTAAACATTAGATTAAGTTAGAATGAAACATACGATAAACACTTATTATACACGATATAGTACCACGGCAGAATAATTAATTTATAATTCTCAATGAGAATTGATTGTAAAATTCTTCACATGAAAAAAAGAAGATTACAACGTTAAAGGAGTCTACCAAAGAAGATTTACTTTCGAGGGGGATGACGATAAGATGTAATTATAAGACAAAGGAATTTTAACTTTCGGTTTAAAAGATAAGAAGATATTTAAGCTAACTGCACTTTTATGGTATTCTTGATAAAAATTTATTTTACCGTCGATCCTATTGTATCGGAAAGTTCGCTTCGATATTTACGAAATTTCGTCGACATGAAAGATCACGTTGAAAAGTTTTTCGCCGAAGAACCTAAGAGATTCTGTAACCATGGAATATTGCGTGAAAGATGGAGAAACATCACTTGTCGATCGAAGAATTTCACGCTCGTCAGCCAATTGTCAATCGAGTAAGATTTAAATAAAATATTTTAAATCGATAATCTACTCTCGAACAACTTTAATCATTTCCCGTGCTAGTATTCCCGCATATAGCGGGTTACAATACTGTACAGCCCTCCTTATGGACATAGAGAAAGCATTTGACAAAATAAACCACGAAAGCCTACTACAAACAATCAAGAGACAATTCCCGGAACAAATATACCAATTAATGAGATCATACTTAAGCAACAGAACCTTTGTAATAAAAATCAAGGATGCATTCTCCGAAGTCAAAGACATCAAAGCAGGGGTTCCGCAAGGAAGCGTCCTAGGACCAATACTATACACACTATACACGGCCAACATACCAACAACTATCAATAGCAAAATACTGACATTCGCGGGCGACACAGCTGTGCTAGTCAGGCACACTAACCCTGTAACAGCAGTCACACTACTGCAACAAGACATCACAAAAATAGAAAAGTGGCTACAAAATAAACAAATTAAAACAAACCCCAATAAATGCAACCATATTACATTCACACTGCGAAAACAGATACCCCAAACATCTTTTTGAACGGCACTCACATAATACAAACAAGGCAAGTCAAATACCTAGGACCCCACATAGATACACAGCTCACATGGAAGCAGCATATCAAATCAGTAATAGACAAAATACAAACAGCAAGGAGGCAAATGCATTGGCTAACAAGTCGAAAATCCAAATTAAGCATAGAAAATAAATTAAAAATATACAAAACAATCATAAAACCAATCTGGACGTACGGAATACCACTATGGGGAACAGCAGCAAAGAGCCATATAAGCAAAATGGAGACTATACAAGCCAAAATTCTTAGAACGATAGTAAACGCCCCATGGTACGTTAGAAACGAGGACATTCGGAAAGACCTGGGAATACCAACGGTCAAGGAGGAGATCAACAGATGTGCAAGAAGGTACAGAGAAAGAATAGCAACGCACCAGAACCGGCTGGCAGTGAAAACGATCAACACATCAAATATAGAAAGAAGATTAAAGAGGAAACACCCAACAGATCTCATAAAGGATATAACCTAGCATACACGAAGCTGATACCCCGCTGGAGGTAGCCACCCACATGATAATTATACAGCTAAAAAATTCTACCAAATGTCCAAATTGGACAAATTGTGAATGAAAAATATTAAATAAAAAAAAAAAAAAAAAAAAAAATAGCGGGTTAGCAGAAAGTGGAGCTATTGCTAGTTGCATTAAACCCCAGTTGACGCTACCTTCTCGTCGGCTACTAAACAGAACGTAACATGGGCAACTAAGGAAATTCCACGAGGTAGGGAAGAAACGTTTTGGCGTGAGAATTGTGCGTTGCGAAGATACGTTCAACGGAAAAAGGAACGAAGGATGAAAATTTAGGGGGTTTGGATGTAAACGGTCCCAGAGCATTCCTGATAAGCGTTAGGTAGGCCAACGTGGAGTTTTAGTCGCTAAGTCCGATACTACCCTGCCACATCCCAGAAAAGCGGCGGGGTGTCCATGAGAATTTTTCCATGTATAGAAAAAAAAGGAAAAAAATGGGTTTGGGCGTATACCTGACCCACATCCCTACACAACGATCGATCCAGTGTGGTCGCATCCCTCTGACGAATATCTAGTAACATCTTTGAGCGCACTCCTAATACGAACAATTATCACTCACAAACCAGAAATTTGATAAAACTTTTTCTTCGAAGATACTGAGAACAATAGTTAACGTCCCATGGTATATCTGAAACGAGGATATATACAAAGACTTAAAAATACGAACGAAAGGACGGCAACACATTCAAACCAGCTGGCTGCTGAAGCGAGCAAAACTCTCATAGAATAAATTAAATTAAATAATAATAAAAAAAATCTTTTCTTGAATTTTGAATGTATTGCGATTGGTATTTAAACTTCTATTACGAATTTCTTGACTCAAATTGTTATAAACAGCTGTCAGAAATATTTAATGCGATAAACCTGTTATATAATAAATTTATATAATCTAGAATAACTATCTCATCATGCCATCGTGTGTGATTTATAATAGTAATCCTTGTGGCATTGATCCCTACAAATAATTTTTAAAAGCTTTTGGATCATTATCTTATATAAACACAAAGCTCTAGTATTATTCTGTTGAATTAATTTCAACCAATTGTCACGTTTTATACCTTATATAATACCTTACGTACTATTTATGGATTAATATTACATTATATAATATTTATTATATAATTATTATAGTATATTATTATATTATCTATTACGTTATATGATATTTATCTAGGTTTTATTGATTTCATTTATCGTACCTTGTTAAAAATTTCTGAAATAACGCGACAAACTATAATAAAAGGGAAGTAACAGTTCACGTGTACGATATTTAATTCCACGATTAAGTGAATTATGGTCGAAAATTGCATCGATCACGAGAAAGAATTTCCCGATACGATGGAGCCCTGTGTACGTGACCAGTTTGATGGAAATTTATTGAACATTCATAGTATACTGGATAATTTCGTTGGAAATTTTGCTCCACGGGTTACCAATTATTTCCACCCTTTACTTTATCCGTGATTTATGGCTGCAGCACATTATTACGTGTGAGACAAGATCTGGAAACATTAAGGCAAGAAAGATGATTAAAATATCACAATGGACTTAAAATTGCATATAAAGGGATTGAGATAAATGTGATGCATGTACGTAAGATGAATCGCGACGATACAAGATTACAAAATAAATTCTACAATCGATGACTATACACACGTCTTTTAAATGTATGTTATTTAAGCATTTCTCATAATCGAATTTTTGGAGAATTATAAGACGAATTATTTAAATTCACTCAAATAATCCTATCTTATCCTACTCATAAATGTGTGTGTAAGTATATAGAAGATAGCTCCGAAATGTCCATGCGAATCGGTCAATTTAATCAAATTAGTCGATTGGTCGTACCAAAAATACACAAGCTGATAAGCCAAGTACATCGTACTTTAAATAGAGGGTGTGTGCACTTTGCATCAATCGTTTACAAATTTGTCATTTGGCCGATTGACCGCCTCTTGTCCTTGACATTATTCTGTCTGGCGGATATCCACACGAACGAACAGTCAACCTACCAGATAAAATAGAAACTACGAAGCTCATATTACGCCCGCGTGCACTTGTACGCACAAATACAGTGTCAAACGCGTTCGTGAATAAGAAGAAAGTTGCAATGTATGGCCGTTTCTGTTTTCTAAGCTTCAGAAAGGGAACATGGTGAGAAATGGATTTGTCAACCCACACAAACTTCGCAGTTTTTTCTTTGTGCTTGCAACCCCGTTCATAAGTATCAGAACAGCTTTTGAATCCGTTTGCACAGTTGAGCTATTATTTTTTTTATTATTGTTTAATTTGTACTTTACAATTTTTCCAGCTGAACATTTGGAAATGTTAATTAAATAATTAAATGTCAATAATTAGATGTATGCTAATGAATCTTCTTCTATAATAATAACAAATTCGGTAAGAAATCAAATAATGTTTTACAAATCAATTCTACAAGTTACAAATCATTTACAAATTATCCTATTCGACATAAAATTATGAAATCTATCATCTGTAGCTTGTCAATTGTTTAATATTATTAGTTAGAAAATTATCATGTAAGAAGATCCAGATAACAATTCCTAAATAATAGTTCTAATAATTTCCTGATAAGCCTCGCATATAAGTAAGACAAGATTAGCCTCAGTTTTGTAAATGTCCTAACACTTATGAACGATGGCGTATCTCTTTTTTCCTCTATTTTCTTCCCTACCTCCGTCTTCTCATGTCTACCACTTTATGGCACGCGTACATAATACTGATTCCAGCGAAGGTCTGTCAATAATGATTCAGGAGTTGGGCGTGCCTTGCATATGAGAATCGGCCCGAAAATAAACAGGTCGCGCGCAACGCCGCACATAGATGCCTTGAAACCGTGTCCCACTCTATGCACGTGTAATTTCGCAGAAGGTGTGACCGAGATAACACGATACGAAGATCAGCGAATGCTATAAAAGAGAAAAAAGATCAGCAAATCTTGTTCCTATGTCAGAGAGAGAGAGAGAGAGAGAGAGAGAGAGAGAGAGAAGAAGCGCAATAGAAAAAAAGAAATGGAGCCCTCCATTTCTCTCTAAACTCGACATCAGAATCCTTAATCACTAACACATCCAAACACATCCGAACAGTGCCTCAGGAAATTTTATATGAATATATGATGTGCATGATACGAAACTTGTTGAAACTTGTAATAAATATATCTGGAAATTTTGTAAAATGAAATAAGACTGATCCATATCAAAAGTATTAATATACAATACTAGTAGCTACAGGTATCTAATTTCGCTGGATCAACAACAAGATAGTTACGAAAGTTATTAGTTGCTGTTTGTCAATATTTACGTCTATTTTTAACTTGTTAATTCATAAAATTATATATTTATACATACCTTATTTTTTAAATGAACTGGTATATAGGCCTAACAAATCATTTAAAAGAGAAGAAAAGAATCAATGAATACCTTAGGAAAAGATAAGGAGACAGTATCCAAATGCAAAGAAATATGATTTATATGTACATATATATTTACCTTCTCTTACAAAACTGCTACTTTCTACGAAGACGTTTTCGCTAGTAGCATCCGATGGTAATGCATCGGGTGAAAAATGACTCAGCTGATACGTCCGTGCACGAGTGCAGAGATCTTGTATAAAAGATTAATAGAACAGCTGTTTTAACGTATTACGGATGGCTATGTAGATTATTGCACTCGAAGAATATTTTGGAAGATGTTGGCGATAATCGGAAACGATTTTGTTTCGATTGATCTTTTCTCTTTATTAGACCTTAATCATTATAAAGACAATAAATGCAATTTTAATAACTATTATGAATATTATAACTATATTGAATATTACTGTAATACTTTAATACTACTAAATATTAGAACTGTAAAGAATAAGAAACTCGGCTTATCATTAAATTGTCTATTTATAGCAAAGTTAGCGGTGCACAAAATGTACATAATATAAGAAAATATATGCAATATCCAAAATGTGGTGCATTTTATAATAAATTAAAACAATTTTCTACCAAATTTCCATACTTTTAATTATATTCTCAAACATATGAATTTGCATAAAAATTTGCAATTTATTTATTATGCGTGTTTCTTATAATCTTCAATTTGATAATAATATCTGTTTTAAACGCCATCTGTAATAGAATTATGTGTTACAACTACATTGAGAACTTTTCACATACCAGTGAATCTATTATCATCAGCTGGACGGAGTTTTAGACGAAACTTGCACAGTTCGCGTTCCACCTACGTTTCAGTTGAAGTATTGTATAATACCGATGCAATCCTATCGCATCGCGAATAGCACGCGTGATATGCAGCTACATGTGCGAACAGTCACGGCTGGAACATAGGCGACACTTTAATTCCATATATGTCAAACTACTTGAACGTGACATTCACAAATTAATTCTATTCGAATACTCGAATCTATTTTCTCAGATAATTTTTCTAATCTTTTCTAATCTTCCGAAACGATGTTCTGTTTTGCAACACTTTATCGAAGAGATGGAGTGTCAATTGTATTAATCGATATAATCGTTCGATAATCGTAGGGATAATACAAACGATCGCGCCGCACGATGGCATGCTTCCTTGTAGTTCAAAATTCGTAAAAAGCATGTCAGGCTCGACCGCACTTAATTACGTAAGATCAGTGGGGGCAAAAGCGTGCAGGAAGGTTAATTCGCTTTGAATTAAAGCGAATCTTCTTTCACTCGTGGATCGTCGACCGAAAGAGAGAAAGACAGTGGGAAGTAATGATTCTGTCCAGCTGACACCTAACCTCAACCTCTCATATACAAATTTACCTATTATCTCATAGTACAACAGTGTATAAATGAACGTCATTTGGAAATGACGAAACTATTAACTACTTTTTCGATTAGTGATCGGAAAGGAAATAGCATACATATCAGAAGATCTCATATGAAATCATTACCGATTTACGATTGCTTATGGAGGTATTTGAACACTTTTATCATAGGAAATATTTTATGTATATATTGTATGCAAATATTTTATTCTATATATTTTATATAATTATTTGATGCGTATACTGATGTACATATACATACATATATTTGATGCATATGCATTATATAAAACATTTTGAACTAACAGTACAATGAAATGTAAATATCGTATATTTGATCTAAATATTTGATCTAAAAATGTACATAGAAGCAACAAAGTATTTGCTGCAAACGCATATTAAGTAAGAAATTAGTCTACAATAATAAGAACTATAGTCTATCGCTATCATATTGTCATATCGCTTATAATAAATGTCTTGCAATTTGGGCATAGACTTTCAGATTCATTATAAATTTTACAAAATTAATATAATCATTACAATGCCAATGAAATTTCAAAATAACGCGTTTTACAAGTGTTCGAATACAACCGTGAGCTAATGTATACACCGCGTGGTATGAAGAGAGACGAGGAAAGGTTATTCAGAATGAAGAAGGACAGATATACGGTATACAAGCATCGTCCTCGCGAGAATGCCATAGAACGAGAGAGTTGATAAATACACCTATGTAAGGAGGGGAAATAGTTCTGTATTATAATTATAGAGCAAAAGTGAGTGAAAGGGACTTTTCGTATCGGTCATCGAAAGTGGAGGGGCACACGCGATCTTGATGAGCCGGGGTGCCTTCGTATCGCTTGTAAACTTGTACTCCTCATAGTGAGTCGTAGTACATGTAGTATGAAAAGAAGCTTCACATCGTGACGTCAGCACAGTATTTCGGTACGAGCCGCGTGAATCGTTACGAAATCCGTGCTTCGCGATTTATTTTGTTCAAACGGAAGTGGAAACGTGTTCGGGTTAAGCTGCGAGTGTGCTTTACGACTGAACAAGATCAGTGTCGTGTATAGTTTCAGGATTCATTTGGTCATCCGTAAGTGCGGCGCGTGCATCAGGTAGTCGGAACATCGACCGACACATTGTTGTCAAGATGGCGTCGAAAGGAAAGCTAGCGACCGAGGTCAGTGACGCTTTTCTCTTTTTACTCTTATACACCTTCAATACTGGTTCGGTTATGATGCAAGTGCAAGATATTCGGATAAGAAATGGTTGAATCCAGCGTGTTTCACGTAACCTTTTTACTTTATCGATTAGTTCATCGAACTTATGATCGACGATAATTGTGTTCGCGCGCTTTGACGACAGGTCTCGCGTTCACGAGAACGTCATACTGTAAACCACGCCCTTGAAGAGTCATTTCCATGGAATGTTTTTCATTCATCCTCCTCATTGATATATTTTACGATGTTATATTGTGAATGTCGATATATCTTCATTCGTATAGGCATTCAAAAGGACTAGCGTTCGATAAAAATGCGTTTTAGTATTCAAGTTTTTATTAAACTGTACAATGTAAAATATCCAGTTATACAGTGTGCCAAAGTTGTTTTAAGATATTAGTTTACAATATTGTTTTATCGTAAAGTAATTTAATTATAAGCGAATTGAAATAAGTTTGCCGGTATGAAAACATTACAAGCGTGTAATTGCATCTGCAAATTATGATTTCTCGTTTACGGCATTAGAAATATGATCTAACCATGAAATCAAGCAATCTACGGATTGACTTCTGTCTTCTCTCTCTCTCTCTCTTTATTGCTCCATCTTGGGACACAATATACACGTGGCTTTGAGGACACAATACCTGTTGTTTTCTCATTGAGGATACTGTTGCCGCCCATTAAGCGGTTAACTGATTCCAGATATTCA
Source organism: Bombus campestris (assembly GCA_905333015.3). Lineage (NCBI taxonomy): Eukaryota > Metazoa > Arthropoda > Insecta > Hymenoptera > Apidae > Bombus > Bombus campestris. The sequence continues at coordinate 906,461 of HG995132.1, read as the reverse complement.
TGTGCATAAATAATATCATGCGGAGGATATTTTCTATCATCGTATTGAATTACGATTTCTTACCGCGCGATATTGTATTATATATTTTATGTTTTATACATATATATACTTATTTATTTCATAATCGATAGAATAAGTCGAATTTATGAAACTATAGTTTGATTATAGGATTGTGTGGGATATTACAACATTATTAAAGTACCTTACGATAGTAAAAGTATGATGAGAGCAATATTTTTATTTACACAGTTGCATCTCTTAGATGGGATCTATGATATAGGATATCTGACTATGTTTTATTTCAGATACAAATATTTAGAAAGTTGGAGCCTATGTCTGTTTAAATATACTAGTTTCTCTGTCATTTAATGGTTTCTCTTTCAAAATAAATGTAATATATAGGGGAATTAATGTGATAACAAACATCATAGTACATACTATGTTTTCCTGTTATAGTTTGAATTTATTGTTGATTTATTTAATGATATAATTAAATATAATTAAAAGAAATATAAATTTATCATAGTTGTCATATCATATTATAGAACATAAACAACATTGGTTATTTTTTTTCAATGTAAATGAACCTATCGATCTATACTGAAACGTATAACAGTAATTACAAAGAAAAACTTTTATGATATATTTAATTCTGTTCGCTGTAGATTGTTTTTCTTATCTTAAAAGTTTAGTTATAATTAGTTGTTTACAGTAAATAATCTCGTTTAATTAATCTAGTAATTCAGCATTGACTTATACTTACAATTAACCACACTTAGGTTTTCTCCTTTGTGACTGAAACGACTAATTATTTTTATTGTTTCTCCGTAATATAATGTATATTTCATAACAGTAAATTTGTTCGATATCGTTTAAAATTATCTATGTCACCGGTATATTTGGAAGTTGTATAAGTTTTTTTTTATGTATGTATGTATATGTCAAGGTCCGGATACTCGTAATGGTAGCCATCCCACCGGAAAATATGAAGTAACAGGCAATAAAATTCCCTAGAAAATGTCGTACAGCCTACTTTCTAATCCCTTTCTAAAAGCACGTGCTCAATGACTATAAATAAAAATATATCGTACCCTTAATTTAAAAAGTCAAAGTCAAACTTCAATTAATTTCAAAGTCAAAATTTATGTTGTCATAATTATTATTTTGCGTTAGTGATACGATATAATCGTTCGTATTTGAAATATACGTAAAATCAAGGATATAAATTTGAATAACAGTTTCCTAATATGGTATGCTTTTGGACTTGAATATGGTTTGTTCGATGTTGTTTTCTTTTGGCAAGTTGCCACTTGTCGGAAAAGCAGCTTTATTTTTATGCAGCACGATGTTCGACCTCGATTTCGGGGATATGTATTACAAATATTGCCTATATAGGAATGCCTATAATATAGAAGTAGATCTCTTTTGGAAAAAAAATAACAATGCAGATTAACTGTACTAGTTATTTTGTTCCGTGGCCTCGATCTAAAATCAACAATTCAAAATGCGATTGAGATTATTTCATTCCTTCATTAAAAAATATGATGATTATCGTGGATGTTTTTGTCAAAGGTCGTTGATCTCAATCAGCGCTGACTGTTTTCTGTATCGGTCGACAAGATCGCGTGTGACTATTTCCATCTTCTTACTTACTCATTTCACTGCTATTTTACTGCATTTTACTCGTAGAACATAGATTATAATTCATATTATAATAAAAATATTACTAAATACTCAAGAACCAAATACCTATCCTCTGCCATAATTTAATTTCTAATATGCTATGATATTTCATGTTATTAATAGTAAAAGAGAATAATATTTAGATTTTGTGAACTATTGAACATAAAATATATAAAATATTTGAACTGTAAATGACTAATAACTAAATATTTTGTATATCGATCTTTGAAGTAAAAAGTAGTGCGAAGTTCAAAATCGGCCCTGACTGGGACAAGTGTTTTATGAATTGGCCACGAGATGGCAGGAGGTGGACATTGGGAGAGCAATGCAGTAATTTGTGATACACACGTCAGTCTGGCGTTTCTCTCTCTTATCCTTTTTTTTCTCTCGTTCCTCGGAAGCCCCTCTTTATCGTTCTCGTCTCACCTTCGACGCTAATTTGAACGATACGGTTCGCGTTTATTATCGCTAAATTAGCCATTATGTCGTTATTTTAACGAGTCGATGTGTGTCAGGGGGCCGTGCACACGCTTCCAGTGTGTCCACTGTATTTCCTCGTTCAATTTCTCTTCTGCTTGTTCAACATCGCCGTCATGACATGACCCATCTTTGAAGAATATTTCCAGTAATTGTTAACTCATTTACATCGGTTCATAGTTTATTATATCTCATCTTGCAAGAATTTATCAGTTAGCAATTATTCTTCATGGTCAAGAATACGATTGATATTTATTTGCAGGTTATTGCAACCATTGGCTTAGTACAATCAATGATCAGATCAGATGTCGCTGATGTCCTTAAATGAAGTTCGTCGACAATATCTGTTCCGATTATCATTATGTCTTTATTCTAACTTCGACAGTATCATATATTACATCACAAAAATCTATTCTTCGTCTGTCGTCGACTCAAGGAGTACATTGACAGAAACTAGATTGATCTTGATATCTCGGGTTTAAGTTACATTGTCGTATAGTTTGCTCTTAAATGAAATGTAACTACAGTAAAAATGTTTTCGACTGTACAATATAAATATGTTTGACTCTCGCGATACACACGACATATAAGTGACGTGTCTTATTAATCCCGGGAATTATTGTAATAAAATTTTCTGTTAGCATTTACTCGATGTAATTTCATCTTAGGCTCTTCGAAATTTTTTCCATAACAACGATTAAAGATATCATATTTAATAATTCATATAATTGGAGAGTACCTTCTTTTAAAGACATTTTATACATTTTGTATTATGAATTCTATTTTTGGTGGGATATTAGCAGCGCGTTAATCGAAAGTTCACGCAATATTTGCATGCTTGTGACAATTTATTCAAGGACGTGTTTTAAAAGACAATACACACGAAGTTACTTTTTGGAATGTCACATTCATTATATAATTTTACATAATTGATCATGCATTATATGTTTAATATATATTTATTAATATCCATTAAAAATCTTTCATAATTCAATAGAAATTCTATCAATGCGTTCTAATTATTACTAGTTCAATGGTACTTCGATCTCCACATCCGCACAGTTGCGGTTCTAACCGATTCTCATTACCTTTAACAACATAATCTCTTATACATACATTGTACGTTTACAATTACCAATTCCAACCTATGTATTTACAAAAATCTTTACGAAATTTACATAAATGTATTTATTAATCCCATATATTCACATTAATCTTTCATTGTAAATTATTCCATAAAAATCTTAGCCTTATTTTCATGACACCCAACTACTATCTTACTAATTTATATTGTCTGCCATAATTATGAAACCTTTTATGTACAAATACATACATGTACAGTTACATACAAATAAATATGTACAATTTTGATACGTTAATGTGATAAGGAAGAAAGTGTATTCTGCTTGGAATCGTATTGAGCGATAATTTTATAGAAGCAATTCACCAGAAATAAAACAATAGAATAGCAGTTTATTTTTGTTTCATGATTGTAGAACCAGCGTAACAGAATACCTCAACGTATGAAATTTGATTTCAAGATACGATCAAACTAAATTATAACAATAATATTTACAAGTTTAACTGTTCGATTTTAGCGTGTTGTATCTTTCTTTGTTTAATGTAGAATTTACCGTAGACAAATCTCGCTTCTCTTGACATCGGTCAAAACCATTCTAAGGATAATCCAAACGAATCGACGTTACATTACACAAAAGAAGTAACTACTCTTGTCGTTGTAGTTCCACTAGCTGCCACGCCTTTCAGATATACGCTACGAGCTCGGTGTCTGTTTCCATAAGGGAACTAGGGCCGTCAGTTTCGAAAGCAAACACGTCTCAGCGGATTGTGGTTGGTTTTATCAGTGGTCGTGAATCCTCGCGAGGATCCGACGATACGGTTTTGCGAAGGATATCCGATTCGAGGTCAGACCCGTGACAGTGAAGCGGCCAGATTCGTCTCGCGAGATCTGGCTCGATCTAGCTGTTTTAATGGTGAACTTCCGCGAGATGACGACGCGAACACCGGAGGGGTCATCCCACGCGGCACGGGACCATAATTCCTGGGAAGGAAACCGCCCTGTATATTGGCCCTTTTAAACTTCTTTACCGACTAATTCGTTGTCGCATCCGCGCTCGCGCGCGCGTTCCATACTGCTGCTTTGATTATTTAAATGCCAGCCACGCTCTGTTTTTTCCTCTTACGCTGACAATGCGGCTCCCTTCGTGTTTGCCATGGTTCGTTGATTTGACGTTCGTTGCTTATAAAATAGTACCCGATCAAGGGGAAACGTAGGAGTATCTTTATATTTTATGGTTGATTAGTTACAAGTTCATTTGAATGCTCATTAAAATAATTAATTGTTCGCAGTCAACGTTCTTTTTGCATGGTACTAATCGAAGCGATAAATATTTACAGTTGGAAGACAAATGTTAAATATCGCCATATGGGCGACGTTCGACTTGGCAAATAAATTTTAAATATCATCGTGGCGACATCCGGCCATAGAGGAAATCGCACATGCATGTGAAGAGTGGCACAGTCCGTTTCATATCCTAATACCTAGCAGTACACGCGAAGAATGAAAGTATCGAACGATACCTTAGAATTCTATTTACTAAATGCAACGTTTAAAAAGAGAACTCAGAACAACGAAACATAGAATAAAAGATGGAGTTGTTAAAGGATATTAAATGAAATTTGATGTGAATTTTAAGTCAGTCCATAATGGGTTACATCGTCTACCCTTTCGTCGCGATCAAATTAATTTCGAAGCTAATTTAGCTAATGTAATATTCACCGAGCGACTTCCTGTGGCTCGGGTTACTTGTTTCTTCAAATTCCCTGTAGCAACTCGATTTCTCAATTACCTACGGCCGACGTAAACGTTAATATTCGGGGGAATCGTGAAGCAGATAGAAATTTTACACATCGACCACGTGTACCATATCTTAGCTATTCCAGTTCGGAATTTTATGATAGCGCGAGCTTGTAGCATTGAAAAGACAACGATAAGTAAATTAAGGTGTAATTAATATAGGAACGAACGAAGTGAAATAAAACCGCGTTTACATTAGGCGGTTTCTCTTAACGCGGCTTAAGGAAAACTCGGACGAACCAACAATTTCATTTCCATTTGCTGATGTATCTAGCTTTCGCTGGTATCGCATTATTATACCTCGTGTGGACGTGTACGCGTATTGTTGCTTTCACGTCGCTTGTATATTCCCGTCGATACCGTGTTCCGGAGATAGCAGCTTATCCACCGATAAAATTATGTAACGCCGACACACGAGAATGTGTACGCTACGTACACGCGCATGTTAATAGGTTTAACTTTAATTAAGAGCCCCTCGAAAATTGTTGCTGACCTCTGTTGCACCAGAGCGCGCTGGCTTAATTTCGAAAAATTTCATAGAGGCGCAACGATTCCTAGTGTTTTCCCGCTCTTTACGTTGTTTACGAGATGCATTTTTTCTTTTTTCTTTTCAATGAATTTTAGTCAAAATTGATTTCGAAGGATGGCAACAACGGGTTTATTCTCGATCGACTTTCGTCAGTTTACAGAGCGTGTTTCCAATTTAAGGAATATTCGATATCAATAATCGTATTTTGATTTTTCCTATTCTATTTTCCTATCTCGTAGCGTAGCGAATTGTAGCACGCGTAGTACATTTAATGTTTCCATAAGGAATCGTGCATGGCACGGAGACCAATCTGGAATTAATGGAATATTTCGAATTAATCGTATTCCGGACTTTTCTATTTTGAAGAAGTTAGGCTAGCGTGGTATGCATAGAAATTATGCGAGAACTTTGTTAAAGGGATTATGATAAGATTTTTTTTTCATTATTTATTTGTTTAAATTTTACAATTTGTACAGAAGGACATTTGGTAAAATATTATAGCTTGAAAAATATAGCATGTGGATGGTTACCCCCAGCGGGGTTCCATCTTCCAGGTTGTTTATTGTATTTCTATTGCGAGGTCTGCGGGATGCTTCTTCTTCAGTCTTCTTTCTATTGCGGTTTCATTTGTTTCAGCTACAAGCTGGTTTGGGTGTGCTGCGAGTCTTTCTTTGTACTTTTTTGCGTATCTAGCGATTTCCACTTTGACTGTTGGAATTTTTAGATCTTTTCGTATATCTTCATTTCTGATATACCATAGAGCGTTAACTATTGTTCTAAGAATTTTGGCTTGCATAGTCTCCATTTTGCTTATATGGCTCTTTGCTGCTGTTCCCCGTAGTGGTGGATTAAAGTTGTTCGAGAGTAGATTATCGATTTAAAATGTTTTATTTAAATCTTACTCAATTGACAATTGACTGACGAGCGTGAAATTCTTCGATTGGCAAGTGATGATTCTTCGGTAGACGGATGATAGCTAATTCTTCAATAGACGAACGCTAATTAATTTACTCGATGACAAACGGTGAATATTCTCAAACTCAAACTCAAACTCCAAAACTGCTCCAAAACTACTGTTACTGATTTGTCTGAGTCGCTACATTTATATCTGTCGGAGATGGAAAAAAGTCAGTCTTTCTTTTGAAAATGTTTGGGAAGATCCCCAACGTTTGTTCAACCGCCGACTTTGTTTACAATTTAAATCATTATAATATCATTATAAAAACATAGTATAAGAATGTAATTAGATGAGTTTTCGCAAGATATGGCTTTTAGCGACTTTAACTGCCTTTCACTTCAAATATTGTAAACACGGTTTCGAATAAACGTTTTAATTACTTCGATTTGAAGGAATTTATCGATTTTACTTTCGCGCGGGTCGCGGGACGTGACACGTACACTTTTTTTTATTATGCTATGATATATTTATCGCAAATGTAGGATTATCGTTCGTGAAAAAGTAGTATACAGCGTAAATAATAGTTTCGAAAATACGACTAGCGTTAAAGATGATCTCGCAAAGTATCGTGTCTTACTTTTTGCCAAGGTTATTTCTGCAAAGTTGTAATTTCAAAAAACATTTTTTATCCTCTTTATACGTTTCACGTTCGTTTGAAATTTAACCAATATAATGGCGATAGCTCTAGTATATGGTGTATATGTCGGAGATGAAAGGACATCGGAGCCTTCCTTTCGGAATGTTTGGGAAAATTCCAAATACTTTAGTCCAGACTATTTATTATAGCCGTACTTAAACAATAAAACTGAGAAATAGCTGTTCATGAGCTAAGTCAATTATGACTATCCGAGATTAATGACAGTGGGCTTGCGCTCGAAGTGACATAATGAGTCACTGAACGTAGCCGCAGTCACGGGAGGGGCGAGTACCTAACAGGGGTATGACGTAGTTGAATGACTTTCCTTAAAACAGGGATTGACATGAGTCATACGGAAGGGGTATATAAGGGCAGTTCCACTTGAACTGAGGTTCAGTTCGGGCCAGCTCCGGGCCAGCTCCGGGCCAGCTCCGGGCCAGCTCCGGGCCAGCTCCGGGCCAGCTCCGGGCCAGCTCCGGGTCAGCTCCGGGTCAGCTCAGGGTCAGCTCAGGGCCAGCTCAAGGTCAGCTCAGGGTCAGCTCAGGGTCAGCTCATGGCCAGCTCAGGGCCAGCTCCGGGCCAGCTCAGGGCCAGCTCAGGGTCAGCTCAGGGTCAGCTCAGGGCCAGCTCAAGGTCAGCTCAGGGTCAGCTCAGGGTCAGCTCAGGGTCAGCTCAGGGCCAGCTCAGGGCCAGCTCAGGGTCAGCTCAGGGTCAGCTCAGGGCCAGCTCAAGGTCAGCTCAGGGTCAGCTCAGGGCCAGCTCAAGGTCAGCTCAGGGTCAGCTCAGGGTCAGCTCATGGCCAGCTCAGGGCCAGCTCAGGGCCAGCTCAAGGTCAGCTCAGGGTCAGCTCAGGGCCAGCTCAGGGTCAGCTCAGGGTCAGCTCAGGGTCAGCTCAAGGTCAGCTCAATGCCAGCTCAGGGTCAGCTCAAGGTCAGCTCAGGGTCAGCTCAAGGTCAGCTCAGGGTCAGCTCAGGGTCAGCTCAGGGCCAGCTCAGGGCCAGCTCAGGGTCAGCTCAGGGTCAGCTCAGGGTCAGCTCAGGGTCAGCTCAGGGTCAGCTCAAGGTCAGCTCAGGGTCAGCTCAAGGCCAGCTCAGGGTCAGCTCAGGGTCAGCTCAGGGTCAGCTCATGGCCAGCTCAGGGCCAGCTCAGGGCCAGCTCAAGGTCAGCTCAGGGTCAGCTCAGGGTCAGCTCAGGGCCAGCTCAAGGTCAGCTCAGGGTCAGCTCAGGGTCAGCTCATGGCCAGCTCAGGGCCAGCTCAGGGTCAGCTCAGGGTCAGCTCAGGGCCAGCTCAAGGTCAGCTCAGGGTCAGCTCAGGGCCAGCTCAAGGTCAGCTCAGGGCCAGCTCCGGGCCAGCTCCGGGCCAGCTCCGGGCCAGCTCCGGGTCAGCTCCGGGCCAGCTCCGGGTCAGCTCCGGGTCAGCTCAGGGTCAGCTCAGGGCCAGCTCAAGGTCAGCTCATGGTCAGCTCAGGGCCAGCTCATGGTCAGCTCAGGGTCAGCTCATGGTCAGCTCAGGGTCAGCTCAGGGTCAGCTCAGGGTCAGCTCAGGGTAAGCTCAGGATCAGCTCAGGGCCAGCTCAGGGTCAGCTCAGGGTCAGCTCAGGGCCAGCTCAGGGTCAGCTCAGGGTCAGCTCAGGGCCAGCTCAAGGTCAGCTCAAGTGCCCGGTGGCCGGGGCCCGTAAGATAGCCCGGGCTGGGAGTATCGCCCTGGGTTGGTCCACTGCGAGGGTCGTCGCCATACCAAGGCGGCCCTTGCAGTGCTACAGGTGCCTGGAACTCGGACACGTGAGAGCCACTTGCGTGTCCGCCGTGGATCGCGGGCAGATTTGTTACAGGTGCGGCGGAAGCGGACATCGCGCGAGAGGCTGTCCCGCCTCCGTGCCCAAATGCCCCCTGTGCGATTCGCTCGGGGTCCCGGCCAATCACAGGATGGGAGGGGCGGCATGCACGCCGCCGAAGACAACAACAACAAGCAGGAGGAGAGGACCCACCCGCGGACTAGCCAACGCCGGAGGGACATCTGGAAGCACCGACGCCACCGCCACCGCCGTCGCCGCCGCCGTCGCCGCCAAAGAATTGGCAGCAGCAGCGGCGACAACGACGACGACGACGACAACAGCAACGGCGGCGGCGGTAGATGGCCTGGAGGAGGCCATGGAGTTGGGCCAATAGATTCCAACGAATCCTCCAGTGCAACGTAGGTAGATCGAGGCGAGCTCAAGATCTGCTCTTCCAGACCATCCGGGAGAGCAGAGTCGCCCTCGCTGTGGTGGCGGAACCGCATCGCGTTCCCGACTCTCCCAACTGGGTCGGGGACTTGGACGGGACAGCGGCAGTCGGATGGACGACAGAGACAACGACAACGACGCCCGGCATTCCCGGCGTCCTGCTGGAACGCGGCAACGGCTACGTCGCGGTCGAGTGGGCAGGGATTGCCGTGGTGGGGGTATACGTATCTCCCAACAGCGGCCTGGTCGCGTTCGGGGCGTTCCTCGACGGAGTGGGCGACTGCATCAGGAGGATATGCCGTCCCCGACAGCTACTCGTGCTCGGGGACTTCAACGCCCGCTCCACGCAGTGGAACGACACGCGAACCACCACAAGGGGAAGAATGGTGGCCGACTGGGCCGCGGGACTTGGACTGCTGCTGTCCAACAGAGGATCGACGAGCACGTGCCAGGCCTGGAGGGGGTCCTCCGTCATCGACCTGACCTGGGCCACCGCCAACCTACACCGGAGAGTGCGCGACTGGAGGGTGCTGGACGGGGTCGAGACTCTGTCCGACCATCTCTACGTGATGATGGAGCTCGCCCCGGAAACCACGTCCACCGGACGGGCCGTCGGCAGCAACGACACCGGAGGGCCGAACCGTTCCCGCCATCCGCCAACACCGAGAAGAAGATGGCGGGCGAAAGACAGGAACCGGGATCTTCTGCAAGCCGCTGTCTCCGTGTCCGCATGGAGTTGGGACGCGCGGACAACGCGGGACGACGGCGGCAGCAGCATAGACGAGGAGGCGGAGGATCTGCGGAGAGACATGGCCGCGGCCTGTGACGCCTCAATGCCGCGCTCCAGTACCAGCCACGGAGCGCGAGCCCCGGGCGTCTACTGGTGGACGGAGGAGATAGCCGCCCTCAGAAGAGGATGCGCACTGGCACGTACAGCGCTGCAGAGGGCCCGGCGCAGGCGAACGCGCGACGAGGAGAGGATCTCCCGCTGTTACGACGCGTACAGGGAGAAGAGGAGGATACTCCAGTGGGAGATCCGGACGGCGAAAGCCCGGGCCTGGGACGAGCTCGTCGAATCGGTCGAGGCCGATCCATGGGGGAGGCCCTACCGGTTGGTCACGAGGAGGCTACGACCACCGGCACCCCCATTGACCGCGAGTATGGAGCCGGGGTTGCTCGACACGGTTCTGAGCGCTCTGTTCCCGCGACAGCAACAGGACAGCACGGACAACGTCGACACGACGAGGAGGAGGACGCCGCCGCTCCGCTCCAACAACACCGTCGCGGAGTGGAGGGAAGAGCTGCGAGTGACGAAGGAAGAGTTACTCGCGGCAACGAAGAGGATGGCGTCCCGCGGCGACGTGGCACCCGGTCCGGACGGAATACCGGGCCGTGTCTGGGCAGAGTCGATGGAGACCCTGGCTCCCCGTCTGCAGCACGTCTTCACGCGGTGCATGAGGGAAGGCGCGTACCCACGGGCGTGGAGGACGGCGAGGCTGGTGCTGCTGCGCAAGGAGGGCCGCCCGCCGGACTCGCCGTCCGCGTACAGACCGATATGCCTTCTGGACGAGGCTGGCAAGCTCCTGGAAAGGATAATCGCCGCCCGTCTGGAGGCGCATATCACGGAGCGCGGATCCGGCTGGCACGATAGCCAGTTCGGATTCAGAAAAGGAAGATCCACCGTGGACGCCGTGAGGATGGTGCGGACGACCGCCGACGACATGGTAGCGCGGGGAGGAGTGGCCATCGCGGTCTCATTGGACGTGACCAACGCGTTCAACACGATCCCCTGGGCCAGGATCGTGGAGGCGCTGGAGAAGCTGGAGGTGCCCGCGTACCTTGTTCGCCTGATACGGTCGTACCTCAGCGACCGTTGGATCGGGTACGCGGGCCGAAACGGCGCGGAGGAGAGGAGGCCGGTGGAGCGCGGTGTCCCGCAGGGGTCGGTCCTGGGACCCATACTGTGGATCACCGCGTACGACTCGGTCCTCCGTTGCCCCATGCCGCCGGGCACGGCCTTGGTGTGCTACGCCGACGACACCTTGGTCATGGCCGGCGGCGGGGGATGGTACGAGGCGCAGGCGATCGCGGACTTGGCGGTGGCGCGCGCGGTGAGGGCGATAGGAAGACTGGGGCTGAACGTGTCGCCGGCCAAGACGGAGGCCGTGGGGTTCTTCGACCGTCGTCGCAGAGGAGCCCCACCGTCCGGACTGTGCGTCAGGTGCGACGGCGAGGACGTACCGGTGAGAGCCCAGATGAGGTACCTGGGCCTCACCATCGACAGCGGATGGACGTTCGAGCCCCACTTCGAGGAACTGGTTCCGAAGGTGGCAGCCGCAGCCAACGCCCTGTGCGGCTTGCTGCCCAACATCGGTGGAGCGGGAACGAGAGTGCGCCGCCTCTACGAGGGAGTGGTGAGATCGAGGGTCCTCTACGGGGCCCCCGTATGGGCCGAAGAACTGCTGGCCAACCGTCGCAGCCTGACCCTGCTACGGAGGCTGCACAGGACGACCGCCATCAGGATTGCGCGTGCATACCGAACGGTGTCGCACGCGTCGGCGTCCGTGCTGGCCGCGTCCCCACCGTTCGAGCTGCAGGCCCTTGCGCTCCAACGGTTGTACAACCACCGTAGGGCCCTGGGCTCGGACGGTGGCGGTGGAGACGGCGAACGTCCGTTCCAGGACGTGTGGAGGGAGACGCGGCACAGGGTCTGGGAGAGATGGCGCGCCCAACTAACCGAGGAGGACATGTCACGGCCACACCGGGCCGTGCGCGCCGTCCTCCCCAACTGGGAGGCGTGGCGGGACCGCGGCGGGGTCCCTCTGACGTACAGGATGACGCAGGTGCTCACCGGCCACGGTGTGTTCGGTGAGTTCCTGAGAAGAATCCAGCGTGAGGTGACGTCAATCTGTCACCACTGCCAGGAGGAAGAGGACACGGCGCAGCACACGCTGGAGCGTTGTCCGGCGTGGGAGGTGCCGCGCCGCGTGCTACGTCTCGCCATAGGCGACGGGTTGGCCCCCGAGGCGCTCGTGGAGGCGACGCTGAGGAGTCCACAGGAGTACGCGGCCGTCCGCACCTTCTGCGAGCAGGTCATGCTGGCGAAGGAGCGGGCGGAGCGGAGCAGGGTGAAGAACCGCGACCCCTGCCGGGTCGTGCGCGGACGAAGAGGAGCGCGAGGAGGAGCAACGTCGACGACGCGACGCCGCGCGACCGCGGCGCCACCACCGACGCCGCCGTCGTAGAAGAGCGCGCGCGCGCGTTCGTCCGAAGGGGAAAAAACAGGCCGTCAAGCCGGGGAGGGTCTGGATCCCTGCCCGGAATTGCACGACGGCCCCACGGAACGCCGGCGCCGCGGGGGCCGGTGGTCACCCCCCGGCTGCCAAGAAGAGAAAGAAGAGGATGTCCCCTGCGAAAAATCTCGCGGGGGAGCGACGAGGGAGCGCCCTGGACCGAGAGCTTCGAGACAGGAAACGGGACGCTCCCGAGAACCGTCACGGCGACCATCGTGGGGTTTTAGTCGGTAAGAGTCCGACACTACCCGCCGCCGCCTCCCAGAGGGCGGCCGGGTGTCCATGAGGATTTCCCCACGTATAAAAAAAAAAAAAAAAGCTCAAGGTCAGCTCAGGGTCAGCTCAGGGTCAGCTCAGGGTCAGCTCATGGCCAGCTCAGGGCCAGCTCAGGGCCAGCTCAAGGTCAGCTCAGGGTCAGCTCAGGGCCAGCTCAGTGTCAGCTCAGGGTCAGCTCAGGGTCAGCTCAAGGCCAGCTCAGGGTCAGCTCAATGCCAGCTCAGGGTCAGCTCAAGGTCAGCTCAGGGTCAGCTCAGGGTCAGCTCAGGGTCAGCTCAGGGCCAGCTCAGGGCCAGCTCAGGGTCAGCTCAGGGTCAGCTCAGGGTCAGCTCAGGGTCATCTCAGGGTCAGCTCAAGGTCAGCTCAGGGTCAGCTCAAGGCCAGCTCAGGGTCAGCTCAGGGTCAGCTCAAGGTCAGCTCAGGGTCAGCTCAGGGTCAGCTCAGGGCCAGCTCAGGGCCAGCTCAGGGTCAGCTCAGGGTCAGCTCAGGGTCAGCTCAGGGTCAGCTCAGGGTCAGCTCAAGGTCAGCTCAGGGTCAGCTCAAGGCCAGCTCAGGGTCAGCTCAAGGTCAGCTCAGGGTCAGCTCAAGGCCAGCTCAAGGTCAGCTCAGGGTCAGCTCAGGGTCAGCTCAGGGTCAGCTCATGGTCAGCTCAGGGCCAGCTCATGGTCAGCTCAGGGTCAGCTCAAGGTCAGCTCAGGGCCAGCTCAAGGTCAGCTCAGGGTCAGCTCAGGGCCAGCTCAAGGTCAGCTCAGGGTCAGCTCAGGGTCAGCTCATGGCCAGCTCAGGGCCAGCTCAGGGCCAGCTCAAGGTCAGCTCAGGGTCAGCTCAAGGCCAGCTCAGGGTCAGCTCAATGCCAGCTCAGGGTCAGCTCAAGGTCAGCTCAGGGTCAGCTCAGGGTCAGCTCAGGGTCAGCTCAGGGCCAGCTCAGGGCCAGCTCAGGGTCAGCTCAGGGTCAGCTCAAGGTCAGCTCAGGGCCAGCTCAGGGCCAGCTCAGGGCCAGCTCAGGGTCAGCTCAGGGTCAGCTCAGGGTCAGCTCCGCCACAATTATAATTTTTATTTTTTTATTTATTTATTTAATTTTACAATTTGTCCAGGAGGACATTTGGTAAAATGTTATAACTTGAAAAATATAGCATGTGGATGGTGTTACCCCCAGCGGGGTTCCATCTTCCAGGTTGTTTATTGTATTTCTATTGCGAGGTCTGCGGGATGCTTCTTCTTCAGTCTTCTTTCTATTAGGGTTTCATTTGTTTCAGCTACAAGCTGGTTTGGGTGTGTTGCAAGTCTTTCTTTGTACTTTTTTGCCTATCTAGCGATTTCCTTTTTGACTGTTGGAATTTTTAGATCTTTTCGTAGATCTTCATTTCTGACGTACCATGGAGCGTTAACTATTGTCCTTAAAATTTTTGCTTGCTCTATCTCCATTTTATTTATACGACTCATTGCTGCCGACCCCCATAGTGGGACTCCGTATGTCCAGATTGGTTTGATTATTGTTTTGTATATATTTAGTTTATTCGTTGTGCTTAATTTAGATTTTCTATTGGTTAACCAGTACATCTTTTTCCTTATTTCACGTATTCTGTTTATTATTGATTTTATGTGATGCTTCCATGTGAGGTGTGTGTCTAAATGTATTCCTAGATATTTGTTTGTGCTATGTGGGCGCCGTTCAGTTGGATATCTGGTGTTATTCCTTTTCTAAGTGCAAATGTTATAGTATGATAAGATGACGCAGATTCTCGTTCGAGGTGACCAACTAGATGTTCGATTCCTTAGTTTCAATGGCCCGTCTATTACAGCCTTATTACCATACGGTTCGATCTACTTTTACCTAACTGACGATGAAATTATTCATCAAATAAAAATACATATAGCGGGCGAGTTCGCTAAATTTAGTGGACTATCATGACGCGCCGTTGCTAATTTCACACACTGTTTGACCTTTTGTATCAAACATAGGACTCGGTTTCTTCCACTATGAATGTACCACAAATTTCGTCTCGAGGCAATTAATTACTCTGCTCTAGCATTGAAAGGAGATGGAAAAAATAGTTAGCAATTGTAACAAGCTTTCGGGGTTAATTATCGCCGGCTTGCTTAATTTTCCGACGAACAAGATTCTACGATCTATCTACAGAATGTGACGAATATCTAAAACGAAACTTTCGTGTTTGTACCTCGTTTCTGAAGAGATCTAATTTTTCAGAATATCTTCAGAACTTTATCGAATAGATAGATGTCGCGAACAGAGTCTATCATTTGCTAGATTGTTATTCATTATACACGAAGCACCCCACCGACCTCACTAAAGAAATAAAATAGTCAAACTCGAAGATGGTATCCCGCTAGGGGTAGCCATCCACATGTTATTTAGCAATTAGGCTAGAAAAATTTACCGAATTGTAAAGTACAAATTAAATA
Source organism: Bombus campestris (assembly GCA_905333015.3). Taxonomy (NCBI): domain Eukaryota; kingdom Metazoa; phylum Arthropoda; class Insecta; order Hymenoptera; family Apidae; genus Bombus; species Bombus campestris. Next base: position 891,081 of record HG995132.1, on the reverse strand, counting down.
ATAATAATAATAAAAAAAAAATAAAATTATACACGAGGGATAGGTGAAAAGAGTCGAATAATATTTTTTCATTCGACGTCTCGGTTTTGAGGAAATCAAGTTGGAAGATCCGTCGAACACGCCTGAATTTTATCAGTTCTCAATTGGATATAATTTTTCAATGGTTATTCTACGTTCGAAAACACGTCGGAAATGTGGAATGAAGGTTTTTCATGCGAAGCCTTTTTTTTATTTCTTTTTTTTTCGAGAAGAACGAAAAGTTCTTCGTACGGTAAAAGTAAGTCGCGAGAACGTGTTACAGAATTCTTCGTATGGGAATTCTTCCTACCGGAATATGGAATTTGAATATTCATCCTGCGCAGCGAACGTACTCGCCTAGAACTCGTTACTTTCACAGCTTCAACACTAGCAACATTGCATAAAGGATTAATCCTTCCCCCTCTATGTTAATTGGAAAATACACGACGGTTGTCTACGTAGGTCGCTTTCAAATTATTTACCGACTAATTTGATATTTACGCGATTCCCGTGTTCACGAATTAATTGAACGACCATGAAACGACAAACTCTGTTACTCGCGGCGTAACGTAATAGCATAAGAAGCAAAGGAACAAGAGTCATTCGCCTGCTTCGCGTGCATTCTACAATACATAGAAAGCTACATCAGCGTGATTGCATCGTTACGTAAACGAAAATTGTTTTCTTACTTCTTTAATCAACTTTTTGCTTTCTTTACTCTGTTTCAAAAGTACAAAGTGCCGCCGAGTAACGTCTACAAGCGGCCGTGAGGTGATTCTTTAGGGAAAAATAGAAGCAAAAATGTAGAATAAAATGTTTTCGTCCGAGGTTTTGTTTCCGAGGAAACAACAGACCTCGGAGATTTGTTATATCTATTTGAATTTGCCTAGTTGACAATTAGACACGGCTAAACAATTAAAAGCAGGTTATTCTACGCGTGAAAATAATTACAAAATTGGAAGAAAAATTTCCCGTTTAAATTCCCGTGATTTTCAAGAAAATGGAGTTCGTTATAATAAGTATATTTTTTTTCATAAACTAAGCGTTTTACGGAAACATCTTATGCTACGTTTTTAATTTATTTTCACATGTAGAATAATATCCTATAGATTGTGTTTTTCTATCTAATCTGGAATTAGCCACATTCCAGTATATTTGACAAATTTCCAAACTCAATTTTCTCAGAAACTGAGCCGCGAATGAAAACATTTCTTTTATATTTCTTTCTGTCGTTTTCTTAAAATGAATCATTTCATGATAGGTTGCACATGTTACTCGGCCGCACCTTGTGTATTTGTTGTTTCAAACGAAAATAAATTTTCTTACGAAATATACATTTTCAATTTTCTATAGGACACGACAATGTATTTTCATTTTGTACGTTGTGTGCCATTGTGAATTTTACATATTTTAACCACAGTAGATTTAAATGTACTGTACTCGAACGTTTAATTTCTACAAAATATTATGTCGTAGATATCTACACGTATACGATATTCTTTAGATATTGTACTTTGTTCTGGCATTGTTATCCAAATCATTCATATTACTGGCGTCCATGAAATTTATTTTACTTTAATCATTATATTATATATTTTTATATATTACACGTTATTGTATTCGATTGGCAATAAAGTGATTGCGGATTTTGTCAATACCATCTAATGATAAAATCCGCGATCACTTTAGTTGCCAACTCAATAGTTAATACAGAAATGTAAGCACATTAAAGTCACCAAATGTGAACAATTTTCAGCCAAAGATAACCATAGCTACCGCTAAGAAAACATTTCGCGTCACAGTTTGGATATCCAAAGCTGAAATATTCATTATTTTTAACTGATCCCGTATAAACTCAATTATTCTCGTTAAATACATCTTAGTTCGATAATATGATTTTTATTTCGTCTCGTTCTGTGCGTAAAATACGAATGAGTTTCTATCGGTCGTCGGATGAAAATTCTTTTATCGCCAGCCAGGCGAATTTCATGATCGAGTTGTTCCTTTCTTCCGTAGCTATGCGAGATTTTATGGTAAGTGCGTGCTTTTTCTCTTATCGCGGGATATACCCTGATAGAGATATTCCAAACCGGTGAGGCTAATTTTTTCCCAGAGATAATTATATTCTCGACGAGCCGATCATTTTGCGAGGAAGTCTGGCGAGGGTGCTGTTATAAGCCAGGAGGATGGTAATTACGTAAACTTCCGTTTTTCCGATGGGTTCGAAGGAACGATGAGAATTTTAACGAAATAGCAACTGTGTTCGATCGAGTCGTAAAGGTAAAATTGTTCGGTTCGCGAAGAAGAAATAAAATTGTAACGTTAGTAGAAAGTGGAAATGCATTTATAGAAAATTTAAAGGTGGAAACATTTGAAGAATGCGTATACAGTCTGTCACACAAGAGCGTGTCTGCGATATTTCTGCAAATATTTATATATTTGTAAAAAAATTTATATGAATTGAGTCTACATCTAAAACACTAATACGCTATTACAGTAGGGTGTCCAATCTCCTCCATTAGCGATTATAGCTTGACATCGTTTCGGCATACTCTCGACTAATTTTTGAGCGTAGGATTCTGGTAACGACCTCCATATCTTTCGAATGTGATGTACAAGTGTTCTTATTTTTGTGATACGTCTTCCTCTCAGCTTGCCTAATAGGACACCATGCCCAAAACGAAGATTCATCAGTGAATATTATATTACTCCAATCACGATCTCTGTTTTCATTCGCCCATGCCAGACAATTTTCGACGTTTCGCGTACGCGGCACTCATATTAAAAAGCTCTGTTTCTTTCACTGTTTCAAATGAAACTGAAAGGTATTCAGCAACGCGTATTAGAGAAGTTTTCGTTTGTTTACATTCTTTTTATCTCATTCTGATTAGGTGTCAGGTTTCGCAGATATCGCAGACACGCTCTTGTGTGACAGACTGTAATGTGAAAAAGTATGTAGAACAAGCTAAAGCACTCTTTATAATATTACAGTTCGCAAATAAAAGTAATTTCTATTTATGTTTCATTTTCTTAATCACACTGATACAAATATAAATTTGCATAAACGTCCATAAACTAACAGTCTCCTTTATTTCACAAGATTTCTCACCACAAACATTTTCTAAGATAACAGACTTCTAAGTTAACTTTTCTCCATATCTACATGTCGGAGATGAAAGGAAGTCGGAGCCTTCCTTTCGGAATGTTTGGGAAAGTCCCAAATACATTAGTCCAGACTTTTTATTACAGCCGTACTTAAACAATAAAACTGCTAAATAGCTGTTCATGAGCTAAGTCAATTATGATTATCCGAGATTTATAACAGTGGGCTTGGGCTCGAAGTGACATAATGGGTCACTGAACGTAGCCGCGATCACGGGAAGGACGTATACCTAACAGAGGTATAAAGTAATTGAATAACTCTCCTTAAAACAGGGATTGACATGAGGAATACGGAGAAGGGTATATAAGGGCAGTTCCACTTGGACCGAGGTGCAGTTCAGTTCAGTTCAGTTCAATTCGATAAGTTCTACTAGTACAGGGAACACGTGTGTCAAGTTCAACATCTCATTTGTCATCCCGTTGACCGTGGATTCGTTATTGAGTCTAAGATCATTGCCATTCACATCCCGAGTATCTAATTACCACGGTCACTTGTCAAATTCCGTCACAATCATAGTTGGACTAGTAAATATCTTCGCTCTTGCATAACGACAATGTTTCATCCAAAGAAAGATTCGTTACACGCCCCTAACTCTAATGAAAACCCAACATATAAATGTAAATTTTCAAATTAGTCTCAGATTTCATTGATATGATCGCATAGTCTGGTCATAGTGGCAATGAAAATCCAAAGAATTTCGCATAACGCGCGTAATATGTTTATGAATGTCTTGTGTATGATGCTTTCGTGAGGCATTGTATATGCACCGTGAGCATGTAAGCAGTTACACGCGTGTCCATCGATGCGTGTTGCCACCCTTTGCCTGCTAATTATGCACGAGCCCCCTCGTCAACGGTGCACGACCAGCAGGTTGCTTGCTACTTTTGACCGACACACGTGCGTCATCGTCGTCGAGCACCACGAGACTCGCTCTGCTTACCATAGCCTCACGTGCTCGTTGTCGTCGTCATCGAGTGTCGTCATTCGTAGAGGTTGAAGACAGCCTGACATTTTCGAGTTTCCACGCGTTGGTAATTCTTGCTCGTTGCAAGAATATCACGGGCCTGACCTATATTATCGTACCATGGCTGCTAGAGCATAGGTCACGTGCTCGCGCCACCCTGGTCATTCTGGTGCATCGATACTTCCCTGCTTTTATACTCCTGCAGTTTTTCGACACGTTGGAATTTCCGGGTCGGCGCACATCACATTAAATTATTATTATTGAAGCCTGTAATTTCGATCTAAAATCGTTGAATTCTTACGTTATTAAGTTGTTTTAATATCAGCGATATTAAATGACAGGGCAAATAATGCGATATGACGGTTCTTTACTCATCGAGCAATTCTTCTTGAAATGTATAATTCTATTTTTCCTTTTTATTGCATTGGCTCGATTTATCTGAAATCCTTAATTTTCTGCAAGCCTTTCGAAACATCTGCATTCTCATCCGAGCCTTGAGATTTCTCAAATTAGCCCAGCAGAGTTTTATAGGATGCATTTTGCGTTTCTTCATCCACCCACGAAATTTTGCCTCAAGTCTGGCGATTCGCAATTGCTCTTTGACGCAAGAGGTTTACGTCTCTCCAACTATTCCCGAATTTTGAATTTTCCAGAAATCTTGAAACGTTTAATTTCTCATTCGCTCGCGTGAAATCTCTTCGTTCTTCGTTTCATTTCGGATCATTGCAGACCTTCGAACCGGATCCAGAATTTCCTGTAACCTTGCAAGCATTTAAATTCCCGCTCGACCCTCGAAATTTCTCAAACTAATCGAACCACCGAGACCATGATTTTGCGTTCTATTTGCATTCGATGTAGTGTAAGAAATTTTTTTCCGTCCATTCACCAATTTCCCCAAAGTAACGCTATTTAACGAGGGACGTGACACTTCCAACGAGTGTCATCTTTACACTTGTATAAAATATAGCTTTCTTGCTCCAAACAGAGCACGTGCGGCCATAAAAGGGCCAGGCACGTAGCACAGACTCTCCACGCGAGATTTTGCACGATGTATGTGGTACGGTGCCAGGATCGAGAGGGTACACGAGTACCTCGTGATAGAGACGACGAAAACGCTGGCTGTGGTCGACGGAAAGGGTGGATCCACCACGTGCTACGACATGGTAGGCTACGACATTAAAGCGGAACCGTGTTTACGGATGAGCAACTCGTGCGGTTCGAGGATCGATCATTACGAATTCATCGTGGTGAACGCGAAGGATAATCGAGTAAACATATCGATCGGTATCCCGTTTAATTTTGTTGACGTAAGAAGTTGTTGTTGTCTGCGGATGTTTTCCTGATCAATTACAGGGCTCTCATAAGCGAGAAGAGTTTTTGTTGTTGTCGTTGGTTGTAGAATTTTGAAATCCTTGAGAAGCTTGTTAGTACGATAATAAAGATCATAATGGCTATGCTTTTTTTCTTCTCTTATTATAGTTTCAGTTTGATTCATCCTTCAACAATGAAAGGATAATGTATTTGGATTTATAGTTGTAACGTTTTAACGTGTAAAATTAATATGGAAAAATTGTTTTTCCAGTGATAGTATTCCAATCGATCGGTTTACTATCACGCTAATATCTCGTAAGTGTGAAATTTTCGATAATTACGTCGGATTTATTAGAGACAATTGTCCTCCTGTGTCTTCTTCTGAGCATAAAGCGGCACCTGCCAATTGCAAGTTCACACGAATTAACGTTCATTTGCATTGCGATCTTCTTTCGCGAGCCCCATCCTTTGCCAATCGACGTCTTTTACTTTATTTGTTTTTGATATTAATACTATGCAGGAAATTATATTTCGAATGAAAACTTACATCTGACCATGCGAGGCTTCTTTAGACGTCAGCACGGTAGTAATAATTTTCTAGCATAACAGTTCAGCGAATATATTTACATGAGAAATATAATACTTGAGAATTGTAGATGTAATAATAATAAAAGAATCGCCGCGATACGATCATAATTGGTTTAGCAAGCTATGGTGAAAAAGATTGGCACGAGAGTGGCACGTGGAGATAAGAATTCTGAAAGAAATATTGGCCGGCTCGCTGGTGCGAAAGGCTTGCATCGTAAGCAAGTCTATTGTAGCCTGTGCTACGCCACATTTCCGGATGTTCCTTTGATATATATAGGGAAGCAACGCCAGTCGGGTAATCTCAATTTCTGGGTTACTTCGGACCCTTTGAACCATTAAGGATCTTTAGATACCATCTAAATCTTCTGACCATCCGATACTCCCGGGTTTCATCGTACCCTTTGAAATATCTTCTTAGACTTCCTCAAACACTTTGATTTCTTCAAATTCTTCGGCCAAGTTCTCAAGAAAATGTGAATTCTCCCGAATACTTGCGATTATTCAGAATCCTTTTATTCTTCAACAAGATTCAGCTTTCTCTGCATCTTTTGGCTTTATCAATCCTTTGAACCATCCGCAACTTTTAGAAAACTTTCGCAAATATTTGTATTCTCACTTGGACGTTGGAATTGTTGCGATTCGATCGGATATCGTGATTTTGTATTTGTTCGTACGAAACGGAGTTGGACGTTATTCGAATTGTTTTGAATATCTATCTCAGGTGATTGCCGGAATAAATTCGTATCAGTGGAATATTTTATCCGTGGAACAATTACTTGCTATCGGTAACAAATTATTTTCTATATTTATTCGAATAATGATTGCAGACTTATTTTTATTATTAATTTACCAAATGAATAGTCTATCAAAGAACAATAAACTTTCTAATCTGGAATTTGGAAAGGTTTATAAAAGCCAGTATTGCAACAACTAGACAACGTTCAGCTTTTGGAAATGCATCTCACGTTCAGTACCATGTCCATCCTCTATATTTTTATTTTTTTTTATTATCTAATTTGTACTTTACAACTTGTCCAACTGGACATTTGGTAAATTTTGTTAATCTAATTGTTAAATAACATGTGAATGGCTACCCCCAGCGGGATACCATCTTCGAGTTTGACTATTTTATTTGTTTAGCGAGGTCAGTGGCGTGTTTTCTTTTTAGTCCTCTTTCTATGAGAGTTTTGCTCGCTTCAGCAGCCAGTTTCGATATGTTGCCGTTCTTTCCTTGTATTTTTCTGCGTGCCTGCCGATTTCTTCTTTGGCCGTTGGTATTATATAACACATAAATATCTATATATCATTTTATCCGAATAAATTCTTACGCGAATATAAGTCATTCGATTAGATTTTTAGCCACATAAATTCTCGCACGAGTATCTTCATATTCGAATAAATTCTTATTCGCAGAGATACGCGTTCGATTGTATATTTCTTCACTAGTGGCGAATAAAACTTGATTTTCTATTCTTATCAATTACCTATTGTCCGAATAACATTTTCCCCCAACACGTTGATACGTGATTCTCTGATTCTGCGTGAATATATGGAACAAAGTAAATACGTATCGATGCTCGTGGCTATTGTAACATTGTCATAATTGAAGATAGATTGGTAAATACAAACGCGCGTTATAAACGCGTTCTCATTATCATCCATATTAAATATCGTATTGTTTCCACGTCAACAGTAATTAATTATCTGCATCATAATTTAACCAGTTCACCCCACTTATTCTGCTATCGTATCTCTGACCCTTTGCATACGCTACTTACGTTACTCCAACGTACACGATTCGTGAATTTCTCTTCTCTGAAAATATCGATCGATCGCTAGTCTGATATTTCTGACGCACGCTACGATGAACTATTATTTTCCCGTTTATTTGCGTTTGATGTCCGGTTTCCCTTGGAAATCTTGCTACAATGTATTGTTGATTGCGGCAGCAGGAGAAAAAACGATCGTACGAAAATCGAGGGCGATTTTATTGTTCGCTAGGCACGAGGAAATATAACAATACCTATTGTTCTTTCAACGACGCCTTCGATGGTTCATGGTGATGGTCGCCAGTGAATAGTAATAAATCGATGATATTGCACGCTGTTTTCGTTCGTGATCCTTAACGAATTATTTTTAATCCGCAGTTCACTCGGACAGTTGCATGCCTGTTAATGTTTCGTTTGATTAGTCACGGGATATTTAGTTAAGAGTTTAATGTGATTGATAAATAAGGAAGAAATTGTCCTTTGAGTCTCGTGTTTTACATTTTTTATGATTGAAAGAGGTTTGATATTCTTTTAAAGATTCCTACGTTTATAACATATAAATTAGCGATGGTCAGTTCAGGTATTTTGGAATATTAAGAAAGAAAAGTATCGTGGTGTAGATACGAACGAACGAGAAACTATTGTAGTTCTTTTCTGTACGTAAAATGTACTATTATATATAAAATGGTAATTTCGCAGATTTAGCAATTAGTCTGTTAGAATATCCGCAGTTCTATGAAATCATAAGACATTGAAGCGTTTATAACGTTATGATCAGGCCGCGATTATTCATGTAAATTCATAAACTTTTATCAATACAAGCGAAAAGTGGGAAATCTCAAGGTAAAAAGGTGTAGAAAACATACGTTGCACGAACAAGTACATAAAATATCCAAAGTGAAGAAGGCGTTATAACATTTAGTAGGCGAAACAAATTTCTTATTAGGTTTCATCTGCTTTATCGTTTTGGTGAACATGTGAATTCGCATAAACATGCACAGTCTACTTATCGATTATACGTGTTCGCATTTCGCTCACGTATCTCAAGAACCACGATTTTAGGAAAAACGAGTTTCGACGTTCTGAACTGTTATATTGGGTTGGCAACTAAGTGATTGCAGATTTTTCAATAGGTGGCATCGACAAAATCCAATAGTCTGGCGATGATGCAATAGCGATACAACTGCTTTCTCGCGATGAATGTTTAAAGTTCCCTTCTAAGATTCTACCACCAGAAAGTACCAATTTTTGCTGTACCAATAAATAACTAATAAACTACAAATTATGAATTATGTCGTTGTTGCAGCAGATGAGCGATCTCCGTATCCGTCTCTTCCTTCGCACTGCACACAGTGTGCTGATCTAGCTTGTGAGAATCCACTCGCACGATATCCAATAATTCTGACACACAGGTATAATAACGACGATAATGGTGGTATAATATGCCACGAATTAATTAGACATGCAGCCATAATGAAGTGCATATCACGCAATGGGCGTAGTCCTCTGAAATATTCTACGCCTGGCTGATTGATTTTCCTCGCCAAGACTCAGCTAAATATCGAAGCCGCGTCGTTTCACAATTCGCGTATTTACAGATGCGTACGTGTCCTGAATAGATTCGTACACAGCTGTCGGTTAGTCGAACGGAAAAGGCGTTGAAGCGTAGAAATGTGTTACCGTGGAATGGTATTTTTTATTCATATCTTGTACCATTCTTTACACTGTAAATAAAAATCTATAGATAATTCTGTATAACGTATAGACATTCTAATATATATATACGTATAATATTCTGGAGGAATTTGTTGACTGAAATAGAGAAGCCATGGTCGTATACGATGAAGTTTGATCGCGTTATTACCTGTCAGCTTCTGCCTTGCTTTCTCGAGGTGAAAGACCTCATGAACAAAATAGTTATCTTCGTAGATCTCATTTTTAGCAATTGTATCGGTAAAAATATGAATTTGCACAGATAAGCGCGGTCTTGCAACGTTATGTATACGACAATTTCTTAAAATTTCATGAACCTGTAGAATCTAGATGGAACAAATGGTGACGACAGAGATACCAAACGAGTCCTTGGAATTCCTTGCAACGTTTACACCATTAAGAAATAGAATTTAACGATACGAAATTGATCGAGAAACATCGCATACGGCGCAACGTTGACTCTTAGCGGGGTAAAAATCAATCTTCCGAGAAGTTGGAAAGCTGCAAGTGCGGTTCGCTGCATTGGACTGAGTTTGTTAAAAAAACTTGGAGCATAGTAACTAGGAGCCGAAGAAGGAATATCTGTGGAACTCTTTGCTGGTAATTTGTTTTCCCCTTCTTGCTCCTTGATAATATCGTCGAAGTTATTAAAGCCGAATCGCTGCCTCGGCCAACGAAAATCCAGCTGGACGTGGATCGAACTTTTTTCAAGCTGATTCCTCGGCTGAGCCTTTCACAAACTACTAAGTCGGTTTCACTGAGTGAGATATACAGTGTGCAACGGAACACGCGTCGTAAATATCGTACAAACGACGACAAGGGTTCATACAAGCATATGTTATGTCTGTTCTCTCTTTACGAGACACAACGAATTTTCTGTTCCAATTTCGTGTCATCAGTCTTAATTCTCTCATCATTTGTAGAAGACGCTCAAAACGACCATGTTGCATTTGAAGACAAGACAAGACGTCTTGTCATGGATCTGAATGGAAATGAATCTGTTGAAAACCTTGCTCTGTTCTGAACTTTAGTACTTGAACATTTTCAGTAGATGTTGCGTTTACAAAATTCGTTACATTTCAGAAACGAAGGCAGATAGAGCGTACGTGTATATGAATTTCTTTCATCGTCGATTGTAAGTGTGCAATCAGGTCCCACGTATCTTGTTACAGGCTGTATATCTTGATGTTTGTACACGTATGCGAAGAAAAAGAAAGAAGAATAGCGCGAACTGGGCGTAACATAGTAATTTTATCAAACTGGTTATTAAAATAACATTAATAGAGCAGACTTTATTTATTTATATTTCTATCCATTTATTATAATCCTTGTCATTCGGCTTTCCAATTACATCATATTTACATATCGCTATCTTGCGTACCACGTTTCTATTTTATTATCTTACCTAATTGAACGCACAGTAAACACTTTTATTTGAAAAAGTTAATTGAATAGTTAGCTTTACCGAATTTAGATTCATATCAAATCTTGATACCAAAACTTTGGAGTTATTCGAAGATTTGTTTCAACTGTTTTTAAACAGAGTAACCTAGTAATTATTGTATTTTTTAAAATGATACACTTTTTCGTCGAGAACAAAGATATTTTCGATTCTGAGAAAATAACAATTCCATATACCGACCATTGGCTTTCTTGTGTTTTTATTATTTTGTTAATTTATTAATTAGTTTAGTAACGCACAAGTTGTACGAACACCATTACTGGTAGTTGTTAAATAATCGCAGCAAGAGATTCGAAAGTGTTTAAGCTTAATTAGAGTAAGTAGGAGGAATTGTAATGCAAATAGTTTTCACTTATTCGCTTTATTTTAATGCTAAGAGAAGCCACAACCGAGCGCTCTATCCTTATGGGAAAGGTGCGAACTTCATGACCTATTTTCATCCAAAGTCCAAACCACTAAGGCAGTTCCAATGAAATTTTGAACAAGTACTCTGTTAGAAACACTAAATAAATGGAATATTCTTTCTTTAAAAATACTTTAGAAAAACGCGTAACCACGTTATTCAGAAACAGACGCATGGGCATTTTTTCCTTTTAACATAGAAATTACCTTCTAAATTTCTCTATTTCAAATAATGTTCAACAATCTATTAGAAATGATCTATTACTAGAAGCAAAAAGTTCCACAATAATTGGTTTGCTTGAATATTGAGAAAATATTTCGAAATAGGCCAATACGCGATAACAATTTATCAATAATCAGTTCATTTGTCGATAAAATCTAATTTCCTCGATGAACAGAAAGAATTGTATTTTCAGAATAAAAAAAAAAGTAATTTTCTTAAGTCGTCATTGTGCCCCACCTAAAATATACAAATTTTAATTAAATTCATTCCTGTATTTCCAACAGAAGAAAAATGTATATTCATAAAGTCTCTACGTTCTTCCACTTGTAAGTTATTCAATTTTTTAAAATCAGCAAAGATAAAACGTTTCGATCTCAACTCGTCGAAAAGTAGAAGATTGGAAATAAGAAGCGCTTCTTCAATGGAAAAACGTGAAAATTCATTATCCGGGGATCTTCTCTCGATAGGATTAAACATTCGTTTTGGTCGCCTGCAATTTCATTGGACAGCTGGCTTGGTTGACAACTAGACAAGCTTAACCACAACGCATAACAAATTGGTTGGCTTTACTGATTAGGTGCGAAATGCCGGACCAACTTAACCGAGATGCTATTGTCGATTATAAATGTTAATCTGCTCTCCGTCGACGAGCTTCAGATGATTCTGCAAATCTCGTATCTTGAGCGTTCTCCAGCCAACTTCCTGTCGGAACACGGTTCAATTTAGATAAGTTTGCGTTCGAGCTACGCTAATTGATTGTTATGGAACATTAGACTAAAAAATGTAGTAGCCTTTGGCGTTAAGACTTAAAAATCATGGTATCACGATATTAGCATATTGTCTAGTATAGTTACTTACAACAACGTTTTCGAATTCTTAGAACCTGCAGTCTTTAGCAATAGTTAATTTTCGGATTCCTTTTTCTGAATTTTTGTTTCGAACGTTTAAGAATTACTTATAAGGCAACATTTATTTTTTCACGCGACATCCACAAGTTCTTCGATTTCTGGCCAGCACGATTCAGCAATACGACGAAACTTGTATTTGTATCAAGAAAAAAAAAAATATTATGTTGTTTGATTGTTACTTAAACCACCGATTCATATTCTTGTTTATAACATTTTCCCAATTATTAGGTCATCCCATTAGTTCGTGCCGACTTCTGTGTATACATTTCATGTGTCGATTTATAAACATACGGCGTTAAGGGACCCAATGCACTTTAGCTTAGCTGATGGAGAACAGGCTAAAGCAGATTTTCGTGGGTATAAGATCGTAATATAGTGAACACAGCGACTTCTAACAGTAAAAAATCATGAGCGAAATGCGTATCCATTTTCGACATCTCGTGTTATATGAATTTCAGAAAGGAAGTTCTGTAACAATTGCCACGAAAAACATATGTGCTGTTTACGGAGAAAATGCGCTTTCATCTCGCACCTGTAGGAAGTGATTCCAACGTTTTAGATCTGGGATAAATATTTAAATTGATATATATTGATAAATATTTTAGCAAATGACAGCTCCAATTAGAGGAAGTAATTTTCGTCTAAAAACTTTTTTTCTATCTCTTATAGTTTGCGAGAGATAATATAAAATGGAAAAATAGTTGAATATTCTGGGGTCTATTTTACTCCCTTGGAGTAAATTTGGGCAGCAGTAAAAATATTTTATTACACCTACCTATATGTCTAAAGTTTCATAATTTTCTGAATTTCCGGGTTGGGAATATTCCCTTGTCAAGTTGCTAGGTACTCGTAAATTTAACTAATTGTATTTTGGAAGTTTTTATTTCAATCTTTTGTTCTATAATGCAAAAAACATTTAGAAATTATAAAATACAGTTTTTGTATTGTAAAGTATTATAAATGTAGAACAACTTCCAAATTTTCATTTTGTGTAATAATTCCAAATTAAATTAGTAAGCAAAATAATTAGAGGGAGAAAGAAAACGCAAAATTTTTTAATAACAGCAACATACGAGTCTCTTTTCAAAAATTATTTTTCGTTCTGGATTAAATTTTCAACTTTTACTCCTTTTATTCCATTGTATTTTCGCTCATTCTCCTATGTTTACTATGTTCGAAGTAAACGTGCTACAATTTATGGACGAGTGTAATTAAAGCGATGAGTTTAACACATTTCAACAGAAGCACCTTTGAAAAGTCAGCCATTTAGCACCTTGAACTTTTTGAGCCGCACTACTTCGTTTCTCGTGTCGTTTCTCCTCGTCAGATTTCGTCGGAAATGTCAAAGTGATTTTAATTAAAATTCAACATCCCCACCTTTCGTCTGGCCCGACAATTACTTGAGATAATTGAACGTTCGTGATAAAATAGGAAAGAAGAAGGAAAACAAAACAAAAGGAAAAAGAAAAAGGAAAAAAAGGAAGATGATTCGAGTGGGTGAGAACCAACTCAAATAGACACGCCAGTGACCAATGCATTGGTCGTTGAAAACAAGGATGGTGAGAAGGTGAAAGCGCAATTGGAGAATGTCCCAGGGAGGTCCATCGATTTTGCCAAAGTTGGCCACGCTCGACGATTTTTCCCTACAAACAGGACAAATTGGAGTTTTCGCCACAGAGTCCGGTATGTTCGTGTGTCTTTGGGATACTTTATGCACGAGCGTGGAAGTTTGTTGTAAATTGGACGAGAGAAAGTTTCAAGGGTCAATTGTAGGAAATAAATGGCTTCGAAAAGTGTAATTGTTACTTTAAATGTGTTTGGAACCTGGCGTTCCTTTTTCAAACTTCGTCAGTTTTTTCTAACATTATATTCTTGATGAAATAATACGGCTCTTTAAAACAGGAGTATTTTAAACGAGGGATGGAAACTAACGAATGATATTGTATAGCAAAGTGGTTTAAATGTTTTTATAGTTGACAAATATTCGGTGTATTGATTCTTTGAATTTTCCAATGAGACGATACACATCGTCCTTTTTTCAATTTTTTATCCTGATCAAATACTTGTACGAAGAATGTTAACTGCAAAGCTTAGGTAGGTGGTCAGAGTGTTTGACTGGTAATTCGAATGTCCCCGGTTCGAATCCCGAGAAAAGTTAAAATAGGAAAAACTTTGCTTCTGAAAAATATCCTTCGACATTAAGAAAAATAAAACTCCATACATGGTACTTCAATGTAAGTGAACCTTAATGTTAAAACAACACAATAACTGCATTTGTAAAACAAGTAACAAATTTCTAAGAGATAACAATTTAAAAAAAAAATATATTCCTGAAAGTAATTTTAGAAAGGAAGGAAGAAGAAAGAACACAAAATTAATAATCGCAGCTAAGAAGTGTTGTAAAACTTTCGAAAAGATATAAAAGGAATTTTGAAGACGAATTTAATACAGAAAAGAATTTTTCAAGAGTTTTGAGAAAGATAAAAAAGAATGAAAGAATGAAAAAAAAGTAGAAGAAGAACAAGGAGAAATTAAAACAAAACAGAAAAATCAAACAGTAGGAATAATGACAAAGAAAACTCGTAAGCAGTACAACTATTAACTATTTCAATCATGATCAAACAATGTATAACGCGTATTCACATAGATATTCAACGCATCACACAAAGCCAACGCTTTGTTAATAACAAACGTCATCAAATTTCACACGACGCTGAAGCGTGCATTAATGAGAGACGCATTTCAATTGGCATGGTTCAAAGGGTTGCATTTGGCCTGGCTTCCAAGTTGCTCTCAATATATTCAACACGGTGCGAAATGTCGCGGTATGGGATGAATTAACCAGGGAAATTACACAAATAGATAGAGAAAGGGAGAGATATATTAGCGTGAAAGAAAACGATGTTTCTTGCTTGGTACAGAGACGAAACTGTAGAAGCAAGGATCGATAAATTCTATCGTCTTAAAATAATGTCATTGTGACACAAATATTAGCTCTATCCCCCATGAATCATTCTATCACGTCGTTTTTCCTTTTATCATTCGTAGAACATCGGTGGCGATTCTTTACGGTTATCTTGTGATACAAGTTAATGCTCCGAGCTTCGAAAAAACGCCATGTTGCTGTTTATGATCGTACTGTCAATAATCGTTTTTTTAATTTACTGTAGTATTCGTATAATTTACATAATATAACTAAAAAGAATTATTTAAAACAATCAATTGATCATAGAAATTAAATTTACCAGAGAATCGTCAGAGTAGTCAAAATCGTAGTCGAAACTTCGTAAATAAACATAGATATATTTTTGAAAATTTCTATGATTTCTTAAAATATCGGACGAGAATGAGCGTAGTGAGCGTGGCATGAGCGTTGGCTATCTCTTGAAATATATAGAAGCTTATTTTTCTCCTCGTAATATCTTCTTGTATGTATATATTTCTTCGTGTATCTTTTAGTTTTATTTCCTTGGTATAACTTTTATACTTTAACTGGAAATGATGTAGAGAATGGCCTAATTATTCGCAATTCTTCATAGGAATTTCATGTACGAACGGTGTACACACTTTTTAGAATCCGGGCAATTTTTTTTAATATATATAGAAGCTTATTTTTCTCCTCGTAACATCACCCTGTACGTATTTCTTCATAAACCTTTTCATTTTATTTCCTTGGTATAACTGTAATGCTTTAACTGGAAGTGATGTAGAAGACGGCCGAGTTATTCGCAATTTTTCGTAGAAATTTCATATACGAACGGTGTACATATTTTTCAAAATACGAGTGATTTTCTGAAATATATAAAAGTTTAGGTTTCCCTTCCCTCTTGGTATAACTTTTATGCTTTAACTGAAAATGATATAGAAGATGGTCTAGTTAGGAACAAATAGTTCAAAATAATTCACTCCGTTTCCCAATATATGCGGAAAAACCTACGGAAAAATGTCCTCTGTCGCCAAACAAAAATCACTCTTTCTTACAAATCGCTCGATCGCTTTTTTATCCCTAGAATTATCCAGAGATCGAATGAAACGCTGTATTTCTTGATCTATACACGATGTTTCGGTATTCGCGGAAGGAAAAGGGAGTTGGCTTAAACGGATCAGCTGATCCATCGTGTCACGAGGTACGATAATATATTTTTTAGCTGCTCGTAAATTCCTCCTTTAATCTCACGGCTGCTCGGTGCAGCAACCTTCTCCATATAGAATTCTCTCGTTTCTCGTTCTTCTTTTTCCGTCTTTTTCTTCGTTCGCCACGGCTGCATAACAGTCTGGCAATCGATATCGCGTTTTATCGATACTCCGCGGCCAAACTTCTCGATTCTCCCTATTCTGCAATGTAGAAGGGTGGATTTGAAAAAAGAAAAAGTTGTCATATGCAAATGTTCCCTCGCCCTTTTTCGGCCTCCTTCCTCTCCTGCTCGTGCATCTTTCAACAGTGCACGTTGCTTCGTGATTCCCACGTAACCGTTGTCGAGGTTTTCGTCTTGATTTCATTGCCTCCAAACTGCTTCCCTTCCCGTTTTTTACACCCGAGGTTCCCTTCACGCGTCAGCAGAAACTAGAGACACGGTTCTCTCGTGACATTTTTCTACGAAAGTTCGTATTTCGAAGGGATGTCAAGCTGTTTTAACGATGCCGATCAATATTTTTCAAATGTTAAATATATATATTTAATACCAAAATTAAATATAAAGAAAGAAACTGATAACTTAAAGTCGCTTTACAAGAACTATCGAACCATTTCACGATAATTCCATTTTTTAATTATCTTCGTAAGTTTAAATTCGTCTAAACATCAACAGTGTGCTCACTGCAAGTAATATCGTAGGTTAAATTAAACTTGAAAATTGTTACTTTGTAAAACATGAAAAATGTGTCTTATTATACTGGTCCCTATACTCTTCAAATTGTACTATTTCCAATTTATATTAATATCACTGAAAATACACACAATTTATTTAGTATTGTCACGTAAATTATGCTCAAAGGACTTTAAAGGCGTCAGTCTTGTCTTCGTTGCGTGTCCTTCATTGAATTTTCATTTCTCGGCTAATCGAGCAGTCTCTTCAGCGAACAGCCCTCGACGTAACAAGCGTTACTTGTTACTGCTCAACAAATTCCCAATGCAGCCGCCCCTCGTGGCCTATGCATCGACCGACCCAACGACGACGACGGCCACTTCGATCAGATGACTCGAATTATACGCTGTACGCGCACGGAAATCGGAATCGAGGTTGCGAAAAACTCTTCTATACGTCGCATAACCTGGAACCTGGTTTCTGGAGTTACTAGGTTACTGACCGACTCTCGAGACGGGGATGGAACGTGTCTCAACCAGGACAGGGCCGTGATGCGTTGAAGAATGACGAGGATGATTAAACTTGATGTGAAAAAGATTGAGAATTTTGTATGGTATTTATTACGCTATTACGCTATTAAATAACAAATGACCAGATAAATTGATTTATTAGACAAATATTAAGTAATTATTTTGATTATACTCGTAATAATATGAATTTGAATAATATTCACAGTTTAGCGATCATAAGTGAAATATATGTTAAAACGCGAAAGATGATATTTTTGTTTCTCATAGGACAGTTTTAAAATTCAATCAGTTATACATTACAAAGATTCGTTATTTTATTTGGGTGAATATACGAGAACACATTGATGGTCACAAGCTAGATAGTGCCGTTTATATTTGCTTCCCCCTATTTTGTTTACAAACTCGATGGATTTATTAGGAATTTTTAATAGGTTTGTATATCCAGATGTAATATTTATTCCTCTGTTCAATCGCGTCGTATTAATATTCCCTTTATTCTCATTTTCAATTGTGTAATATTGAAATACTTTCTCTGAGCCAACGTGTAATATGAAAATCAGAGAATAAAAATCGACTTATCTCTTTTCACTGTTGACAAATAGTCAATATATATCTGGTTAACAGAAAACCGTTTTCCATTTATCAAACTGGCACTCGAGTTTTATGACTTGGGAAAAGATATTAAATTGACAAATTATCAAGCATCCCTTGTACTCACTTGACTTAACGTCGTCTGTTTTATTCAGATTACGACTTGCTTCAGATTCTTGTTGGATTATCCGATTGGAAGAATGCTGAAAATCTGTGTAAAAGTCAACAGGACTTGTACAATGTTATTTTACAGATAACAAATATCACCAGGCAACGAATTTTCTGTAATAAAGAGGTCGAAAAATTCGTGGAACTTTAGGAGACAGCAATAGAGATCAACGAAGGTTATATTACTGATTACTAGAACGTGAAAATGTTTGTATTTTGTGGAAATCTAAATGCGCAAAAATCTTCAGAATGCATAATATAATATGCAAAAATACACAGAATATCCAAAATAAAGTATTAATTATAATATCTAGGAGTCTATTTTTTTATGTTACGTTGATAAAAATTAGAACTTACCTAAACAGCGACTATACTAACTAAATTTTATAAATAAAATATATCGCTATTTGATATTACAAAAATACAACTTCCGTTCAACCCAGTAACGAAGTTGAATACTGAATATTGAGCTGAAAGAGTAGTTCTAGAAGTGTCTAACGATTTTACGTGTACAAAGGTAATTTGAACGAACAATCGCGCATAAAGCGTCCCATGTTTGCTTCTCCCTAGCATTCGATACAAATGTGATGTATAAAAAGATTCGTCAACACCCTCGAACTAGATTAAATCTTGTTTTGGATAGATCACCGGGCGCAGCCCGATAAGAGCGCATAATGGGGGCGGTAAGGCGGACGGGGCGGAAGTGGAGGATCCTGAAACGATTGCTCGGATGATGAATGAAACTCACGGTCTAAATAACAATATTTCCGAGGAACCAATACAGTGTCATTCGAACGGCTGAAAGTTGCACGGCGCCGCGCCTCGGAACACGCCTTCCTCTCCATGCTGCTCCTCCATTTCCGGCCTGTATACCATAGCGCGTTCCTCTCCTTCCCATCTCGCCGTTTTCTTTCCCCTGGCTGTCCTGTCCGGGCTCTGCCGCGACGCACGGTAAAACGTCCAGAAAAATGCGGAGAGACAAGAAAAAAGGATTGTCTACGTGGCCGTAGGACGAGCGAAAGAAGAAATTGAACGAAGAGGAGAGGATGAGGTGCAGAGAGAAAGAAAGAGGCGTGGAACGAAAGGAAATAAAAGGAAGGGAAAGAAAAATAGGAAAAAAGGAGGAAGGAAGAAAAGTAGATGACGGAAGAATGCAGAAGCGTTAGAGACAGAGAAAGAGAGAAATAGCAAGGATATTCCTCCACGGTTCTCAGCCTAGCGAGTATGGTGCTCGGTTCCAGAGGTGTAATGGTGGGGGCAGACGAAAAGGAGGGGATAAAGCCCTGCAGTGCGGCGCGGTCGATACAACCCCCACCCCTGACTCTCTGCTACCCCTACCTACGACCCTTTTTCCGATCCCTCTTCACTGATCCTCACCCTTCGCGTCCTTCCTTCTTCGTTTCCTAGCCCTCGTTCCTAACCGATTCACTCTTTCTCTCTTCAGCTCTAGCAACGTTTCTCTATCGGTATCATTGTCGTCACTGACTGTGTCGTCATTCTTTCCCTCTTTTTCCGTCTCAACCCCTTTTTCCTTGGGCAGAGGGAGGGGCAGAGGGCGAGGGTGCTGATTAGTATGAGCGCCATCTAGGTGATTTCACGTGCGCTGGCCATTGCACCGAGCCACGGAAAAGAAGGTCGAAACGACTGGAGAGACCCTGTGACCGACAAAGCTGAAACGCCTGCCCCTCACCCCTTTTTTCGTTTGTCGTTCTTTATCTTCTTTTTTTGTTGTTGTGGTTTTCTCTCAACTCGTTGTGGTTGCTTTTTATCGTCGTTATTCCTCGTTGTTTCATTTCTTCTTTTGCCGTTTGGTTTTTGCGTGCTCGTTTTTCCACGATCGCGTTTTAGCCTCTTCCTCTATCGAGATCCAGACGTGGTTCAGAGTTAAAGGAGAGGGCGAGCTCGCGACGATCGACGGTTTAAATGGAGGATGAAGACAGGCACGGGACAAAGGATCGGTTATTCTCGCCGGGTTATCGATACCTCGTCCACGACCATCCCTGCTATTAATGGCGCACGAAAGAGGGAAGAAAGAGCCGCGACGATTATTTGAATAAATTGGCCCGTCTGATCGTGACCCGAATGAGTTCATGTCGCGTGCGAATTTCCATTCTTCCAGCTAGTACTTTAGTCCCGCGACCTTTATCCGGTGTTAATTAATACCTGATCCAGTTTTACCCATGCGATTTAACCCTCTTGCGAAGACGATCAGGGTCGAACAGACGCAGTGTAGAGAAGTAGGACTACGCTGAGTTCTAACGCTATACGTATTACGTGTACGTGTATCCAAACGATAGAGTATGGTCTTATAGTTTCATTAGGGCGTTTCTCACGGAATGAGGAGTTTTTCTTTTCTGTTTTTTTTTTTTTTGTTTTTTTTTGATATTTATATTGGGTGATAATAAATAGCTACCTGCTGATAATTGATTTTCTATGTCGAATCGTTTGCTATTTGTCCGAAATGTTTTTCACGAAACGTCCTTAATTTCGTTTTCAATTTTATATTATTTGTAGAACGATGAAATTTCAACTATAAAAATATAACACGCGAAAGATAATATTGTACAATTACATATGTGATAATTGGTTAGCGATGTACTGCCTTTTATTTTCTATCACGTTAGTTTCAATTATTTGCAACGGTAGATATTCGTTCGTATGGTCGATATTTTAGATAGTGTTCGATCATGCATATTCGTAAAAATATAAATTTGTGTAAATATACACGGTGTATAAACGTACGCTTTACGCGTCCGAAAACATTTTTCGAACAGCAAGTAAAATCACAATTGCCAATTATAAATCATCTGGCGATCGGAAAGACAAATTTCATTTGTTCCAAACGAAAGAGCCGGATAACGCTGACGTTTTTCTCCTAATTTTTCTCAAACTTTTCCTTTCTCTTCGACACTTCTTCCATCTTTTTCCAAAAGAAATCAGACGATGGAACATCGTCTGCGAATCGTGATGCTAGTAAAAGCGGTCGTAAAGATTTCATCGAATGATAAACGTGTAACAATCGAATGTTTCTCTTGGAAAGGTGAGAATATATCAAAAGGGCGTGATCTTTGCAAATAGAGGCCCTTCGACCCGTTAAATCTCCTCCAGCGTTCGAGTCTTTATTTAAATCTCACCGTTCTAAAAGATATCGTTACTTCTCCTATCGCGATATTGAAGCGACCGCTTTATTTACGGGCCGCTTTATGGACGAGAGACAAATGTCGTTGGACAGCCGGTAGGCGATTCGTTCCAGGAGAAATTGAACGGCCCGTAAAACACCGGAGAAAAGTAAAATCCAAGGGTACACGCTTTTTCTGGAGTCCTGCCTGTAATCAATAATCGCTGAACGATTTTTGAAAGAACTTTGGTCTCGCGAAAACCGAACGTGTTTAGCTACTAGAGTTCTGCAATTGATTCCAATAAATTAAAAGCTCACTGATTTCATATCCCATCTTATTCGACATAAAATCGTAGTTTTATAAGAACCTGCTTCTGCAGTTGATATTATTGCTAGTACTTTATTTTAATTGGCGTCTCCGGATGTTTTTCGAATAATTCTTCAATCCTTCAATATATTAAAACTGGCTGTTTAAAACAGTAAAATATCGTTACAAGAGTATCGTAAACAATTTTAGGTATTAAAAGTAAGTCTGTACTTAACATAAAGCTAATTATATAAACGCAAACTGAGTTACTGGAAGTAAGCAGTAAACAGTTGAGAAAGAAGATCAATTTAATAGTTATTAATAAAATGGTCAAATAACAAAAAATTTAGAGAACATTTAACAAACAATATTAAAAAAGTTCAACATTTAGCGTGGGTTAGGGTTTGATTTAACTTTAATGAACGAATTGAGAAATATAAATAACAAAACTTTGTGCGGTTTATGCTGAATTAACATTAGGTTTAGGTAATTTACTAGTAGAATTATAATTATATAGTCATAATTCTTTGCGATGTAGCTTCTGTGATTTTCTGCTTATTTAAATGGTCCTTTCCGATATATTGAAATTTGAAAAAAAAAAAAAAGACGGAAATGCCGACCAAATTTGTAAATTGTAAAGTGATGCCATATCATTGATTAATAAATTATTCAGTTCAGCTCAGTTCAAATATTAATAAGTTGGCCAATAATTTCGTGGGACACTAAACAGCACATACGTTATGAAACTATTCAAAAGACGGTAAAAGATTGTAAATAAAAATGGGCAATGCATTATTGAATAAAGACATTTGCTTTTATAAAGAAATAAACTTTCATCTGCATGTTAAAAACCGCACTAATTCTTTGACCAATCCTATCATTTTCTATAAATTGTCAATAAAAAAACAAGTGTGCGGTCGCCTGAAAAGTTTCCACTCTTGCTGTTTCTTTACACTTGGTCTTGTCTGACTTGATACTGGTCGTATCTACTTGCGAGTTGTTGCGTGTAGTAAGTTAACGGTCGGAATAGACAGATCCGGAGTTTGAGCAAACATTCAAGAAGCACAGTGTGAATATGAGCAATTGAAAAACGACTTGGCGCTATTGAGAGAAGAATGATTTATCATTTAACGTAACGCGATCTGAAGTTTGCGAGAAAATGGGAATGTATAATATGGAGATTAATATTGGAGATTAATTAGAGTGTGAGGATGGTTTTGTCATCGTGAGATCGTTCTGTTCATGTAATTCGAAGCTCTCGCTGACGTTATAAACCCGTCATTACTCATCCTATAATTCGATGAACCAATAACTAAAATTATTAATTACCAAATTATCATTACTAAACTGTCATATCAAAAATCTAAATACGACGCAGTTCTCGCAATTAAGTTGCTGAAAACCTCAGTCAAGAACGAATTCCTCCATAAATCTCGGAAAATAATTTACTGGAAACTTGCTCCTTCTCCACATGCATATCTCCAAGATTTATCACCAAATGATTCTTCCAGCAGATTAACCGAACAAGCATGAAACGAAGCCGCGAGTACCGCGTGTATTTCACGCGGACCAACGTCTATCGCAATTCTTGTCGCCTTAATGACGCCGTTTCTGCCTGTAGCATCGTCGAAAACGATCTCCTTTTTCCCCCTTCCTTTTCTCCGCGAATCGCGTTCAATTTCGTTGCGGTCACAAAATGGCAGAATCGCGGCCGGGAAACCGCACAAAGAGGTTTCCATTTGCTCGGTGCAAGTGGGCGAGAACTTATACTGGCCGTGGACGAGTAAAGTGGCGATGAACAAAGAGGGACTGCAAGGTGGTTTTCTGGATCGAAACCGCGTCATCTGGTTCTCTTCTGCCGTAGTTCTCGCGAGAAACGTTGATCTCCTTGCAACGTGTAATATACATAGGTATACTACTTGCAAAAATATTCCGATCATAGTTCCTCCACTCGTCAACGTACAAACGTTATTACGCTATTTAATTCTTCCTCTTATTTTCGCAAATAAAAAGCAATTGTAACGTTCTTAGAAGTTGTTCAACGTAAAATAGGAACGAAACTCCTAGATATTTTGTCCGAACAAGAAGCACCTTTCAACGATAGGAAGATATACTCGGGTCTAAAATGACCCAAAGAACGTAGTCGCATTAAACATTCTATGCAAACACTAACACGTTACTTCCAGAAGGTATATTACTATGGACAGTGTTTTACTAAATAGCAGACAATTCTCTTCCTATAAAATAATATTCTTTTCTTATTTTGTTACAAATATCTTGGCTGTTTGGATATGATCTTTCAGCTCTTGAAGTATCATCAATCATTAGATATAGTCGTGTACGTAGTCCAAATTCAGCTTGGCCCGCTTTTCCAAATTATAGCGCCACTCCTAGTCAGGATGCGAGAAACACAAAACCTCCGTAGAATACGGAGACAGTCGTCAGGAATTAACTCTGATAACCGAACAGAGTCCGGCTCGTTCTTTCCGCGGCCGTAGATTCGCTCCTTAATTATCCAGTTCTTCCTGGCAAGCTGCTTTAAGCGGCTAATTAAACCGGGGCAACTAGCTCTCGGTAAATTTCCACGATTAATTTTCACACGATGTAAAGTCGTCTAACCCAGTTTCTCCATCTGTGTCTCTTCTTTGCAAGAACTTTTAATGTCTTTCTGTCGCATCTATTGTCAATATAAAGACACCCAGTCTACGTACCAAGGATATTCAACATGAAGTTTTAAAATCCGATGCTATTGCGTTTACCATTTATTGGATTGGCAACTAAGTGATTGCGGATTTTGTCATTAGGTGGTATTAATAAAATCCGCAATCACTTAGTTGCCAACCCAATAATTTCTACAATTACGGGGATATTGTTATAAGAGTTGGATGTCAAATTCTTAGAGTCTTGGACGTTCCATAACTTGTCTCTCAATCGTACATTTAGTCTTCATAAATTAGAATGCGAAATTGCTTGCTGTTAAACATTAAGCAACATCGCATCACTTATGGCTACATACCATAGTTGCTTTAATATGACGATGAATTACATTAATTTTGTTCATCACGAGATTGATTTATTTAGTCTACCTATTGAATCTCTGAGATCCTACTTAAGACAAATTTATAATTTTTCTATCTTGGTTCTTAATTCTACACCTTAGCTTCTTCTTAATTGTTAATGAGTATTTGTTTCTTATATCTTTTATCTTGTGTTTTACTATCTCTTCTGTATCACCTGCATTGCATCTTTCCCTTTTCACTAAAGGGGCATTTCTTCCCTGTGAAATGAATGATAAAATAAAATAAAATAAAATAAAATAAAATAAAATAAAATAAAATAAAATAAAATAAAATAAAATAAAATAAAATAAATCATGTTTCTAATAAATCACCATTCTCCTAAAGAAGAATAATTATTTTCAAAATATTGTGAATGAATTTCACACGAAGACTATCTCCTCATTTGATTTTGGAATTAAATATGGGTTTTTAATATTTTCTTGAATATTTTAAAAATCAGTTACGCAGACCAATATTGACCAATTTAAACATAGTAATTACAGTAATCTTACGAAACATCTTCAAATTATCAGCTACCTTCAAGAGGCTTAATATCTTTATATCAATTTATATTAATAGATAACATAATTAAAAATATAGTCATCTGCTCCTCCAGCTATTTATATAAAAATACCTTTTTCCAGTCATCGAAATTAAAAGCCACTTAGCGAAAAATCGCTATGTCATATCTTTTCTTTTCATTGTGCTTCAAAAACTACGAACTAGTTTATTCGTAGTAAAATCTGTATCGTTCGATATAATCAAATCCTTAATCATAAGGGCAGCCTTATAAGTGAGTTACATAAATAAACACAGCGTCGAATTACATGGTTAAATAACGGAACGTTAATGCCGATTGGTTCAGGTTGGGAAATTGAACCGACTGAAATTCTCAGCGAGGTGACTATCAGCGTGTTCCTTTTATTCGATTTCTTGACGACGTTGAATTCTCCGCGGGGACACTCGTGAATCGAACCACGGAATGGCGTGGAAATCTCATTTTACATTGAATGCTCTGTGTTGTGCACTGGGAGAACCTCTATATAGTTTGTTTTATTAAAGATCAAGATATATTATTCAATGAAATTTCCACCCCTCCAGAGGCTTCCAGAATGGCTTTACGTCCTTCCGGCGTAAAGCGGAAGGGAAATCGTTGCTTCTTCTGTAATACCGAGTTTCGAAGTCGAGAAATTTCTCGAATAATCAGCGTATTTTTAAATAATCGTTAATATTTCACTTAAAAATATTATATAAAAATAGTACTTGAAAATATTTATTTTTTTTTCTATGTAAAATTGGCATTGGAATTATAAAAGGTGTGACGTTTCGCCCAACATTAGAACTACCACACCAGTCAAAATGACTGGCTCTACAATTTTATAAATGTGTTAACCCTCGTTTAGGGATCGCAAATGGATTAATAATACCAAAAGTGTACTACATAACATTGAATTGCTTCTGTAAGAAAGTAATAAATCAATAAATATAAAAATATTCGTATTTTTTAAAACCAGTCGTTTTGGCTGGTTTTGGTAGAAATAGCTTCGTGTTAACTGTCGGTAGTTCTAGTGTTAATCCTACCGTATTTGATGTTAGACGTGAACAACGTAATGTAGTTTTTAAAATTTCAGTAATTATTCGAATAATATTCATTAGAGCATTTCTATAATAATGTTCAGTAGAGCAGTGTATTTCTATCATTAATAATTAGCGAGCAACGTTTTTATCACGCAGCTGAAGGGACATTCGATCGTAAAAGGGCGAACATTGGATGGAGTCAATGTGACACTCGATCGAGTTAGAACGACTTATTAAAAAAATTATCAAAAATGTGACTAATCCATTGATAAGAATCGTGGAGCGAAAGTTAACTTGACAATTGTCGAGTGAAGCGAATCGATTGTAATTCGATCATGAGAGATTGATATTAACCTTGTTGTAATCAATACACGTTTTATCGTGTATCCTTGCTATGCTCTTTTTTTTTCGGTTAACCGAAACGAGTACAATACACGTAATTTGCCAATAAGTTTTGGCGAGCTTGTTTATTTAATTAACGACTGGTACGTGCTAACTTCCATAATAGTGTGAAACATGGATGCCAAGTTGCGCGAGTCACCGGTCGATCCTGAGGTTTTCCAGAGTTCTGAAATCCGTGTGACCTTGTTTAGAAATTTATACGAAATCTATATGAAACTCATTTTGCACATATTGCGCGACGTCGCCCTGGTTAAGCACACTTGTACCAAAATGTTTAGATTTCTCGATGGAATCGAACCTGGCAACCTTCTCGTGTCTAAACTTACCACGTATCTATTGGACTTTATTTAGACGTGAACGCAAGCAGATGGCAAACCATCGGCAAATTCGGCAAAAGATCATTATCTCGACTAACTTTTCTCGTTTCCATCTTTTTTAACTTGGCAGGATGGCACGGATGGTTTTCTATTCTTAAAGCGAAACCAGATTAATCTTTAACGCGTGAAAGATTTTGTGGCACGAAAAAGCTATATCCAGAGCAGAAAGCATAATCTGCTGCGCTCGCTTGTTCATCCTCGAACGCAATCATATATTCTTATCGCCAGAAAATTTCTGAAGTCTGTGGCAAATACGGAAGGATCGTTATTTGATCGTTGAAACAAGAACGAAAGCGGAATGGAAAAATTCGCGAATTCCAAAACTAGACGAAAGCGTTTTATTTCCCGCTATTAAGTGTATTTTTCTCGCCGTTTTAAATTATCATCGGATAAAGAATTTCCTATTTTGTCGAAGTGATTCGCCATTACTTTAAAATCATAGATAAAGATAGAGCATATGGATAGATTATTACGTTGAACCAAATTAATTTTCACACCTAGCTTTGCCGAATATTAAATGTTATTTATCAAAACGCAATCCAAATGAAGCAGCCCATGCACTACATCCTCAATCACGATGTAGATCAGCGATCAGAATCGATCTCCATATACTTTTCGATAAACTGAAACAACTCAGCCTTATCATTCGATTCAGTTAATTTCTCGTTGGTTCACTCGCATTACCATTGGATTATCCGATGTGATGCGATCTTTATTAATATATCAGGGAATTCTCGCGATCTGTCCCTATCAATCCACCAGTCCCTCGTTATCGTCCAAGCTCGCGTTAATGAAACGTTTCGCCAATCGTGGAATCGCACGTTTTTCCACGATCGAAGGGAAAGAAACGAGGCCCGCCGTCCCGATAGCTGTAATGATGCAAAAAATAGCGTTCCTCGAGGATCGATCGATTAGCAGCGATAGACAGCTCGGAGAAAATATTGCTGCCACATATAGAGATTGTGGTCGAGTAAATTTCAGCGTCGAGTCAGTAGGTGCCAAATAAAAGGATGCTGTTAATTAGGCGATTCGGAGCAGGGCCAAGAAACTGCGTTCACTAGAGTCCGGAGAGGTTGTATTAACGCGCCTTTCTTTCACGCCATTGATTTACCGATGCTTCGTATCGTCTGACTTTGTACGGGTTGTATCTACTTTGGTATTGTTGCGTGTGTTCTGTTAATATTTGCATAGATACGTTTGTGGTTTGTGCACATATTTAAGAAGCATAGTATAAAATCGTAGAGTCGTAGAATTGCAACTTATCAATTTATTATTAATATTATTAAACTTCTAAAAATCCTATACACGATTTTCGTCGTCATATTTTCACATCATAAGCATTGACATTAAACAAATTTTACCTCGCGATCAAATACAACGCTCGTCTTGCGCGTTGTTTCCTTTCTTGTCTGACCGGACACGGGCTGTATCTACTTTTTAGTTACCGCGTGTCTTTAGTTGACGGTCTGTAGATAGAAAAATCCGAAGTTTGTGCTAATATTTAAGAAACATATCACGGAAGGGAAGCAAGCGAAAAGCAACGTCATTGTCCTCAAAGCAGAAAGTTTGATGCTTCGTTTTGTCCGACTTGGACGGGTTGCGTCTACTTTCCAGTGGTTGCGTGAATTAGTTCACTGTTTTGAATAGATGAATCTCAGGGTTGTGCGAATATCTAAGAAGCATAGTATGAAAGAGGAGTAATTGAAAAATAATTTTATCGTCCTGAAAGATTCACCGATGCTGTGTCTTGTCTAACTCGGCCGGGATGTGTTTACCTGAAAGATGTTGCGTGAATTAGCTTAAAAATCCGAGGTCTGTGCAAACATTTAAGAAGCATAGTGTGAAATAGGAGTAACTGAAATGTAACTTCATTGTCTGGGAAGAAAATTTATTTGTTATTTAATATAATTTAAAGTTCACCTACTCTTAAAGCTTATTGTCCTCCTCTCGTTACATTTTGCAGCCTCAAATCTCCACCTACGCTGTACATATCTCCAAACCTATTAAAAACTGTTCTTCCTCTCTCGATCATAAATATTTCCAAATTGAATGCTCGATAAATTGCAACAGTTCATAGTGTTATCGGCATCGTATCGCACAATCACGATCCAACAACCAACGTTAACCGGCCTGTACCGAACATCAACGAACAATGACCAGCAAGAGGCGACGTAACGTTCTATTGAGAACGGTTGGCAAACATTCGTCATGGACCGTGACAGCCGGCGATTAAATCGGCGTGGCTTGATTCCCGGCGATATCGCGATTACGTTGATCCAACGAACGCGATGCACTGGCTGTTATAAAGTTGGTTAACGAGTGTTGCAATGTTACACGTAGTACGACCAGGCTTCGGACAGACGCTGTCGTCGACTGCTAATTAAACTTGTAACATAATCTACAAGTAGCTGTTCTCCACGGAGCGCGCGGTTCATCACCATCGCTGCAATACCGTAATTACGAATTTTCATTAATGACGAAACGAAACCGGCCATCGAGCACCCGATTCTTTCCACACCGTTCTCCTTTAATTGAATCCATTTCGAGTCCTATTACGCGATATCTGTTCGAGTTAATTAGAGCTCTCCCCTGGTTTCCGCTTGCCTTTCAACGACCGATGTTCGTCGAAAAACCTGTTTATTAAGTTATCTATCTGTCGAGCACGTAGAAGCGAGATTAGGGGTTGATTAGGGGTCGTCGAGGGGTTGAATGGTAGAAAATCGCCATGTTCCTCCGATTGATCCATCGAAATGAAATCTAGTCGTCGTTACAACGATGGATTTGAAATATGAAGTCTGGGGTTTGAAAATTTACGCATTTGCATACAGCTGATTAGAAAGTTAAACCTTCTATTATAATCTTAGGAAATGGAATCTTATCTTATAAGAGTAATTGTTGAATTAATTACTTCAAGAAAAACTCTACACCTTTTTTCTTTTGTATATCCGTCACCTGGACACCGCTTCTACGAAGAGAATAGAATTTAGTGAAACAGAAAATTCAAAATAACGAGAGGTTCGTATTATTGCACCCTTGAATATAAATTTTGTTTTCGGCTACAAAGTCTAGCAACAGAAGAGCTGTAAATAGATTTCTATTGCTGTTTCTTGTAGCCTTCAGCTACAGCTACACGCCGAGATTAACTTTTTTGCTAATGTCCCTTGCTATAAATATATGAATAAATATAAATATATTCTATTGTATTGTAACACTGAGAGAGCGAGGATCTGGATTAGCACACACTATACCTGTATTTATACCTATACTTATTTCAATCTATTTTCCTATTACAAATTCATCCACTCGTTCCTCTATCAATCAACCACAACAGTAATAAATGAAGTAACGTACAGATTGTGTTTGTTTTATTCTCTAGAGCAAGGACAAGAAATGATGGTTTATTGAGAGTTAAGTTCGTTTATTCGTGTAAGCAATGCTCAACATAAAGCTGACTAAAATCGTCGTGCGTCTTCTACTCGGCTTCCAGCTTCTCAACTGACTTAACTCAACTGCTTAGCGTCTTCTGTCTGTCCTCGACTGCTTAACCTCTTCTCCACAACTTCGACCCCCAGATGTGCCTGACCCATTCCCAGGTAGATCCCTTTTAATTACCTCAATGTCGTAATGGGCCACAGGTACGACCCATTGTCAGGTAGATCCCCTTTAATTACCCCGATGTTGTAAAGGGCCACAGGTATAACCCATTGTCAGGCACGTCCCTTTTCCCGATACTACATACATAATGTCGAAAAAATCTTTGTTACTAATATGTTGAAAGGTAGTGACTAGTTGGTAATTTGTAATACCACTTACTAGTTAGCAATTTTGTGAGAACAAGTGCAAGTAGTTATGTCTCGCTTTGTCACCAAGTACAGAAGCAACAATTTGTAATTGATCTAATTGATCCCTGGCACTCTTCGTCACATGAAGCGTTATTGGAGTCACGCATTGTTAGTGGTTTATTAAAAGATTTCTGTTCCCTCTTTGTTCGAGTATCGAGGATCCCTTGATATTACTTTGCATCAACAGAAATTGGTTCAATATGCGTTAACCTTGGGAAATGTGATTCATTCGAAACTAACATTCGTAACATTTACAACGTTCTTCGGATTATTATTCTTATGTACTTGTTTACCGAATAAACTTCATTTCTATCTTACCTCTGTATGTGTCGGTGTTAGCAGTTTCGTGTGTTATTTAATGATCGATAGACAAACGAGAGTTTAGAAAAGAAACCTGCTTTTATCACATTTTAACAGATCAGAAACACATCTACATCGTTTTTCTATAATTTTTTATAACACAATAATAATTTGTATAATGTTTGAAATAATTATTTCCAAAGATTTGTATGAAATCAGAATCGTATGATCTGTATATTTGTAGAACGCTGATGTTTCAAAACGAGAAAAATCCCTTTCTGTGGAATAATACGCGCGCATAATTACTTTCGCGTATTTTTCAATGAATTTCTGAATTAAAACTCGAGAATTGAGTGAAAGTGGCCTCTTACATTAATTGGACTATTTAATTTGACTAATTTCCATCAAGTCTCCAACCACCAGCTTCAAAATTCTACTTTCCATAGGCTGCTTCAACTTTCTATATCCCGCGTCACATTTAATTTTTCAAAACGGACGCTGAGCAGAAAGCAGATTGTTTAAAGCGTAGTCAACGAAATCTGTTCGAGCAGATTACTCCGAGAGGAAATTTTAAAGGATTGCACGAGGTAAGTAGCGTTGGAAATTTATTTCCAGGCTTGTCGAAACGATTGTAGTAGTTTTCCGATGAACACGATGAACTTCACGTGTTAGACAGATACGAGACTCGAGCTGAAAAAATTACGTACGCTGTATCCTTTCTAATTCCGTTTATGTTGTTTGTAACATAGATCAAACACGCTTTTGTCGTGCGTATTATTCGTTTTATGGTTAGTTGGCGCATTGTTGCTATTTCAGAAGGCAAACACGTGGATACTGGCGACGAATAATAAACGTTTGTTTGCTCTCAATTGTAGACGACTGAGCTGGTCGCAATTACAGTGAGAAACCAGCTGTTTCGAGGTTGTTCAGTCTATTCGGTTCTAGTGCTTTCCACGAATCGTGTGCTTTTTCTCGTCCATTGAAGAACGGAAAGTAATTAGACACTCGGCGGAGATATCGCCACTGAATCATTTGCACGGATCCCCGTGAATCGTTTCGTTTTCAAAAGCCATAAAAGAGCTTTGCAAATCGCAAATCGAAATGATACAATGAATTTTAAAGAGATCTATTTGGAACGAATTTCGAAGAAATTGGTGTAAAATGAATTTCAAAGAAATCTATTTTAAACGAATTTTTAGAGAAATCTAACGCATTTTAAAGAAATTTCTAATCATAGGCATACGTACATAATAAAATTATGCTGTATGGTGCGAGCGAAAAATAGGTGGAAACGAGACACCCGGTGTACAAAAGTACTTCTGGCCCATCGTAGGAGAACTGGTTCACCAGCGTGTCCGCATCGTTTTTGATACTTTGTGAACAGGCAGGCCTGGCGTTCTCTCTGAAATTACGAACACCTACAGAGCTTTTCATACTCGATGAAAAGAGCATTCTTCTCTGTTAATCCCAGTCGTCCGTTTATTTTCTCACTTCCTTTCTTTTTCCCCTTTATCTCTGCTCTCTTTCTTTTTTCGATAAATATTTAGAGATACCGGTCCGCGTAATCGTCGTCGCAATTCCGGGATCCTCCGCTGCGACAACACGCCGGCGACTGTCGCGCGATTAATTAATTGCCCAGGCATCATAAGCCACTGACGCTTCAAATGATCCTATGATTTATTATCGTGGAAACGTCAGTTTTCAACAACGAATAGCTCCATCGAAGAATTATGCCAGTCCTGTTACCGGTGCACGAATTATAATTCTTTTTTTTTTTTCTTCTCAAATTTGTATCGTACAGTTAGTCATTCGCTTGACGAACATAATATTTGTCTTTGGAATTTTAGTAAAATCCAGCTTTTATACTCTAGCGTTTATCCTCTGCGTCTGTATGTTCGTCGTTCCTTCTTTTTTAATTCTGTTTGAGGAAATATACCTAACGATAATATTATCTTCTCTAATGATAATATTTTTTTCATACTTCCCTTTTTGCAGTAGTAACAGTTGTATAAAGCATTCGATAAATTGTTGCGTAAAGGTCGTAGACGTGTAGTCAAATGTGTCGTCCTTAAAATGACCATGATTTTCTTTTTTTTTCTTTTCGTTTCAAACACGAGAGGCGTCTTTGTTCTTTTTTAACGCTTACAGAAACTTCTTTATTCCATTATACACTTTAATGAGCCAGCTATTTGCATAATAAAATCAGGCATCTTGCACTATCAGGTTGCAAAGATGTTTTTCGTAACGTCGAATAAAAAAAAAAAAAAAACAGCAATTGAAAAGTTGGCGAGTAAAGAAAGATGTAGGAAAATTGCTCTTTCTGAAATTACGTCTGCCTCGAGGACACTTAAATTTCCTGAAAAGCGAGAAACAACGGCAGGAAAGTAACTTCGGACGTTGGAACAACGAAACTACGTGAAACTCATCTCAGGACCTAGCCACAGTTCCCTTTTGTTCTGCAATAAACTTTTAAAACTGGTCCATCCAGTCGATGCGTTTCAGCTGTCAACGAAGATTCACCGACCGACTTTCCTGAACAGAATTTCAATAGTTTCGTAGTTCGATAGTTACAGTATCTGTCTGTCAACCTGTTAACACGTTCGTTGCTATTAAAGTACGATTAGCCATCCTTAAAGTTTCATCAGCTTTACTACAATTTTTTATTTCGAGTAATTATTAATTTCTATTTTATTTTCTTTATCATTGTTAAATTTCATAATCGTAGAAGTTTTTAATTATAGAAATTGTATCTTAAATTTCATCTCTTGATTTCATTTCGAACGATATAGTAAAAATGGAAAGTAAACAGAGTGATAAAAATGTTATTTTTGAATAACGTCGGTTCAAAGTCCATCCCATTTAGCAGATACATTTTTTGGTGAAAAACGACTTTTTCTTTTTATTTTTTGTCAGTCCTGGATTTCCTTGAAAGAGGGAATATTGGATCCCAAATTTTTCCGAAAGCAAATGGTTGAATTCCACTTCTCGTGCACGTCCATGGTACGCGTTTCTTTCTCTGAAGCTATCGACCAAATGCAAAGTAATCCTCCTCTATTTTACCGTTCAACGAAGACAATCTGCTAAATAATGTCTCGTGACAAGAATTTTCGTCATAGACTTTCCTTGAATTATAAATTCCAATCCTTTGATTAGCTCGTGTTTCCATTATAAGATAGCCATTTGAGAAAAAGGAAGTTTCCGATTGAAGGGCAACTATTAACAGATTAAACAGATTTAACAGAACATACAGTCTGTCACACAAGAGCGTGTCTGCGATATTTCTGTAAATATTTATATATTTGTAAAAAAATTTATATGAATTGAATCTACATCTAAAACACTAATACGCTATTACAGTAGGGTGTCCAATCTCCTCCATTAGCGATTATAGCTTGACATCGTTTCGGCATACTCTCGACTAATTTTTGAGCGTAGGATTCTGGTAACGACCTCCATATCTTTCGAATGTGATGTACAAGTGTTCTTATTTTTGTGATACGTCTTCCTCTCAGCTTGCCTAATAGGACACCATGCCCAAAACGAAGATTCATCAGTGAATATTATATTACTCCAATCACGATCTCTGTTTTCATTCGCCCATGCCAGACGATTTTCGACGTTTCGCGTACGCGGCACTCATATTAAAAAGCTCTGTTCCTTTCACTGTTTCAAATGAAACTGAAAGGTATTCAGCAACGCGTATTAGAGAAGTTTTCGTTTGTTTACATTCTTTTTATCTCATTCTGATTAGGTGTCAGGTTTCGCAGATATCGCAGACACGCTCTTGTGTGACAGACTGTACATGCAGAAAAATCTTCTCTAAGAATATTATGAGCAACGTGTGCAAAATAGAATCAATAGAATCTATTAAAGATAGAGGATAATTCTTGGTACGTACGAATGAACAAGGAGGTGAATACGTAAGTTTCAAGCGGCAGAACTTGACAAAATAGTGGAATGGCAGGATTCGAATGCAGATAGGAAGCAATTCTCGGGACATGTAAATAAATAAGCGAACGAATAATATGCAAGCCGTGAAATATGGCAAAATAGTCGGATGATAAAAGCAGAAAATAATTCTTAAAACATAGAAACGATCAAGTAATACGAATACATAATTTTCAAGACACATCGCTTCAAGACACAAATGTGAATATGATTCTACACGTAATTCTACACGCTTCAAATCTTCCACTCGACGTAATTTAAAGAAAATTCCGCTTTTATGCTACTCGTTTTATGGTCTCTGATGTAGGTGGAAGCGTGTTACGTATTTCCATACACCTGACCTTATCAACGCTTTGGGAACGCTGCTTAACGCGCTTTAATGGCGCGTAATAGCGCCAGGTATAATATCGCTGACAGTCGTACGGTCTGGCGGTACCACTCTCTCACGTACCGCTATAACATCGCCTAACGTTCGCCTAATGTTTCATCTAACCGTCGTGTCATACAACATGGCTGTACACGAGCGCGAACATTCAACCAGTTAGCTGATTGTTCCCGTGTCGAATCCATATACGCCCACTACTTGCTCGCTCCTAGCTAAGCCAGCACCTCGATGCTTTTCAAAATGTACAATCACGTTACGCGCGATCAATGAGACCAGGTGCGCTAGACTTTCGGAGCTACCTCTCTTGCAAAACTGTCGAGAATTTCATCAGCTATACGCTGTGTTCTGACCCCCCGTATTCCCCAGTTCGTTAACGTTTCGGCAATTTTGTTTCCTAACTGAGACCGCAAGTTCAAAGGTTAAACTTTCCAGCGTGAGCTTGCTTGCGGCCAGTAATTTATTTAGGAGGATCATTTTTCTTCGGTTATTGCTTTTGAAGAGACGGCACAGCTGCTATTAATATAACTGAAATTGAACTGAACACTATGTTAAGTATCGAAGGTTAAATATCTCGTAAAACTACTTTAACATTGCTGTTGATTATGTTAAACAAATTGGGAGTGTTAGAACGTAGTTTGTCTTGATAATTGCATCTTTACTCTGCAACTAAAAACCAAACTAAAACCTAAAACTTATCGGTTATTGTTAAGACTTGCATCTTTCAATCTACTAGATCGTTCTCGGTTCAAATTAACGTTCAAATCAGAGAATAGATAAAAATATCTCTCGTGTGCTCTGCGACGATTAAATTCCAGTAAAAAAAAGCAGTTTTGAAGTTCTCGTTTATAGGTTAATTTCAAGTGGCATTGCTATTAAAGACGACATAGATTGAACGTCCACGTGGGCAGTGTTATCAACGCGCGTGTCACGCGATCGTTGTTTCCGTGAATTCTTTTTACTGCTTCGCTCGCCGGCTGTGTGAAACGTAGGTACACGGTTATATCCTGACTCTTTTTTTCTGAGGAGAAGGGAGGAGGAGGAGGAGGAGGAGGAGGAGGAGGAAGAGGTGGATGACAACGGGATAGAGATCAAAGAGACGAGTGTCATCAACTATGTTGTAGAATGAAAATGTTTTTTTTTCAATGAAAAACACGGAATCGAGCTGAAACACGATCACTTGATAAAACGTATAACGAAATTGAAACTGACAGAAACAATGGAAACAACATCCCATTTCAAGACACATGTATATTCCTATCGCGTATCGTATAACCGGAATTTTGAGAATTAACTACAGGACGGTGCAAAATTAAATACAACATTAATATTTTCATGTAGGAATTCAGTTCTACTTTAGCGAAAGATTCTACTTTTACAAACATCGTTGAAACATCAATAACAATTCCTTGCTTATTCTAAATTCTTGTATAAATTATGTTAGTCAATTATACATTTAAGTTATAAGTTTGTTCATACAAGTTTAGAAGATCTTGTACAACAATCTCGAACATCGATACCAATTCCATCTTTGTTATCAACCTTTCTTTTCTATAAATTATATTAGCGAATTCGTGTAGGTTTTCAAGATGTTTTACAACAATTTCAAACTACACCAGTTTCATCCTTATCCTACATCCCCTTCTCTACATGAATTATATCAGTCAGTTCTGTCGATCAAATCTGTTCGCTAAGTTTAAACCAACAGGTTCAAACATCGATATCAGTTCCATCGATACCCTAAACTAATATCTTAAAATAAAAGTAATTTCTATTAATTAAACATTTTTAAAACTTTGATATTAAACAACGATATTAAACATGCATACCAATTCCATCTTTCCACGGAACCTCTATTTTGTAGAAATTATTCTACTAAATGTTATCAACTATACGATTAATCTTACGTCCCAATTTTGAAACATTTTCTACATCATCAAACTTTAGCAAACAGAATACTCTCGATCTACAATACGAATCGCATTCAGTTTCTATAGCTCTCAACAATAAAATTTCTAGATTCTTTCAACAACTGTCTCCAAACATGTTCAAACCACGGTTATGTAAACAGGTCTCGAAACTCGCTAGGAAGAGTCGTCCCAAAAATTGAGTCGCGAAAAATCAACACGAAAGGCAACCAAGTTATCGGTCTTGCGAGACAGACGGAGATGAGTGGAGTGTCCCTGTCTGACACATTCATAGGATGTCACGCATGTGCAGAACGAGAACCTGCTTGTCTTCCATGTTGATTTTTCACCACTCAATTTTCTGTACTCTTTTATACTTTCGTTGTACGAGTGTCGAAACCTGTTTATATCTCTGCTTGGCAACGATAGTGGCCCAACTCAAACAATTTCAAATATGCCTTTATCGAATAGAAAATTATGTTTCTACTTCTATCACGTCAAATATAAACTATACTTATAGCAGCATCATCTTTGCGTCACAGGGTAAAATTATTACTTATGGGCTACTATCAATTTGGTCTTAGTCTAACAACAGCCTGGCTCTTCTTCGGTTGTTTCGTGGCTCTGCGAGTGCAAGGTTGTATTTTTACGAACAGTTGCGTATCTTGCGATAAATCAACCCTGTAACGCCGTTAAAACGACCAAGATTCCTTTGTAAATTTTAAAAAGCCTCTGCTCTAAAACTAACATGTTTCTAATTGCGCCACTATCGATGCATCGATACGATTAACCATACTACGTTCAACTACGAGGTTCAAACTACGTTCAACCATAGCGAAGCTCGCGAGTATCGAAGCAAAGTTTCAAACGCGGAAATACACGCTTGGCATGGCGACGTGGGCGATGACGGTTCCGTGGCAAAACCGTGTCGAATATCAGAGGGTGTGAGTCACTGTACCGCGTTTTTGTCTCTCTTGGATCGCAGATCACGAGTGCGGAACGCGAAGTAGGAGTCGAGCGGAGCGGAGGTAGATTGAACGTAATGTGCCTCTTCCTCCGACGCAGATACAGTCACGGTCACCACACACTCGTACAATGCATCATCTGTATTCGTACGTGTGTTTGTGTATGTGTATATTGGTACCAGCGACACCGGCAACTCTTTAACGAATCCACGGACAGACGCGCGTAAGAACGAGACCCTCTTCTTCCGTGATGTGTCCCAATGGTGGTCGTTTGACGGTGGAATTGATTCTTTGATGGTTCGAGCGTTTCGATGCGTAGGGTTGGTGTTCATGGTGATTGTTACACTGTGGATTTTTATGCATTTATAGGAAATTTGAAAGTGCAAGTTTGCAGAGTGTACGTAATATGGAAAAATATGTAAAGTATTGAGAGCATAGTACTTTCTATGATACTTGTTGGCTAGAACAATCGCAAGTTGAACCTGTCGAGGTTCTACTTTTTTAAAATTGTACTCCGAAAAATATGAATTTGCATAAAAATCCGCAGACCGGTAATGGTGGTTCTAAGTGGAAGAGGAGGGACAGAAGAGGGACAAACACTGACTTCTGCCTGGATAATTGGAATCCTTTTTGTAGGAGAAGCCTGAGTCGTGTAGGAATTTAATCTGCCAGACTATTAAATTGTACAGCTCGTAATGAAAAAACATTTGTCACATATTTCAATCTATGCCTCGCCTAAAAATTGATTTATGTCGTTGTCTTATTCAATTGGACGTATTAATTCGTCTGCGGCGTAATTGTTTTAATTCTGATTACATAACGTTACGAATGTTTTGTTAAAAAGAATGTTATCTTTTGAAGAAGCACTGATAAATAAATTTCTCTGTATCTGAGAATTACAGGGCGAATAAAAGATATATTTGTTCGATATGGTATTCGGTATTCGCATTTCAATATTTAGATGAGTATTTACGCGACGATTCTCGCCAGTGTCAGCCCATTCATTTTCCTCGCGCTATTGTCCAGAAACGGACGATCCGCTTCAGGCATCCGATTGTAGAGACTAATTTATCGCTTTGGAGGAGCATGGCTCTCGATACTTCTCAAGAATGCGAAGAAGGAACGTGGTAGCCATTATTCAGCGCGCATTGCGTCGCATTGGTAACGAATGAATCGTCGAATAAAATGACTGGAAAAATATAACCCAATGACAGTAAAAAGAATTTTTGTAGACAGTTTGTAGATATGGAGTGAGAAATTTAGATGGGTATATAGTCTGTTGGAAATTAGAAAATTCAAGGGACTAGTGGCAAGCAAAATCATTGGAACGTCGTTATTAGTCTGCGAATATCCACGTAAATTCATTACGTTGATGAATAGAATTTATGAATTGGAAGTTTAAACGAGATACAAAAGTGTACAGTGTGTTTTAAAAAATATCTCGATGTATAGCTGGTATGTATAAAGGCATATTTTTTACGCGTGTACAAACGAATTTTTCATAACTATATTGTTATATAAATATTAGTAATTAAATATGTAAACACGTATAAATATGTATTTATTTATTTAATTTCGACCTCGTGGTCAAGAAAGAGTCTTGTTTGCATGTACAATACAGTGATTAACGTTGCATACACACACTGCAATTTACATTATTGAAATATTTACAACAATATTTATGTATCCTCTGCAGTCATCAAATGTATTAAGTCATGATATAAAACAAATTCTCTTAAAGAAACTTCA
This sequence comes from Bombus campestris, assembly GCA_905333015.3. Classification (NCBI taxonomy): domain Eukaryota; kingdom Metazoa; phylum Arthropoda; class Insecta; order Hymenoptera; family Apidae; genus Bombus; species Bombus campestris. Next base: position 850,532 of record HG995132.1, on the reverse strand, counting down.
GTATACTCGGCTTTAATTAATCAAATATCAAGGTAAACACATCTCTATGATTGCTTCAGCCATCCTGTACACACTCTCTGTTAAATATTTCATAAATCATCAAACAGTCTGTCGACTGATCGAAAGTAACTCAAACACGTTTCAACGCAGCAGTATATTCCAGCTAAGTTTCCCTATGGTAGGTGCGCAACAGTCCGAGCCGTTTCCTTGTCGAACGATGATAAAGAAGCGCGTAAGACTTTCCAGTCTCCCGGAGGTTTCTGATGTCTCCAAAGGATTGGTCCGGTTCTATCGGCGTAGCCTTGTGTAGCATATCGGAACGGGCGATTAGGGTCATTGGTTTTCCAAACCAGCGGAGCTGTTTGCCGGGAACCGTTTCCAGGCTCTGATAAAGTCCGGTACGCTGGTTCTTCTCAACATCGATCGTCCTGGATGCGTTCGTCTCCGTGTGAACTCGCGCGGAAGCCTCTTCGAAACGAGCATCGTCCAAATCACGAAGAAACTGCTGTGCAGAGATGGAAAGTTGACGCTTGAATGATCCGACTGGACCTAGCGCAGTAAAGCCACTTGTGATGATGAAGATAGGCTATACGAGTTGCTATTATTAGGCCTCTTCTCCCAATATGTGCGAACATCCATTGGTTATAGTGTTATAAGTTTACTTTCAATTATAATAATAGAGTACACGCTAATTTTTCTTTTTAATTATGGCCTTTCTCAACGCTTGGAACGCTTGGTTAGCCACCGTGTAACACGAGCTCGCTTTCCATCATGAAGATAAGTCACGAGAATTTTTATTATTAAACATGGCTCTTCTTGATATTTGGAAGGTTTGATTGATTATAGTGTAACAGATCCAATTTTTTCTATAGAGCACACGCGAATTTTTCCTGCTAATTATGGCTTTCCTCGACACTTGAAACATCTGATTCGTCCTAGTACAGTAGACCCACTTTTGAGTATAAAGATAAGGCATACGATGTTTGGTTGTTTATAGTGAGATAGATGCATTTTTAAATATAGTAATAGAAGACACGAATTTTTGTTATTAATTATGACTTTCTTTGATACTTGGAACTTACTTTTGGTCACCTGAATTTTTATTATTAAACATGGCTGTTCTCAATATTTGGAAGGGTTGATTGGTCACAGTGTAATAGGTTCATTTTCATTTATGTTAATACAGCACACACGAATTTTTGTTGTTAACGGTCCTTCTCAACACTTGAAAGGTTTAATCAATCACAGAATAATAGACCCATTTTTAATTGTAATAGTAAAGCATACGATTTTCTGTTCTCGAATATGGTTCTTTTTCATATGATTTTTAATGCGAATATTTTTCAAACCACGTCACAAAGAAACTGTGCTTGTTATGGGTTGTCCTGATTCGAGAACTCCATCGTGTCGGGATAGAGACTTTTAATTGAAAATCGAGCGAAATATCGAATTCTCTTGGCTCCATTATGACCCACGAGGAGTTCTAGCAGAGTTCGACTCCTCGAATGGTTCGAGAACAAGATACGGAGGACGGCTATTGTGCGTGGATCAAAGGTGTGGATGTTGGTGTTGATCGAGTAGCGAAATACAAAATATCACAAAATTGTACGTTTATTATAACTAAGCTTTCGAAACTCAAATTATATCTTCTCAGTTTTCTGTCAATACAACCCAAGAATTTACGAGGTAATGTCGGAAAAGCAATGTAGGAAATTATAGAAAATAAATATTCTTCAATGTTCTACACTTTCTCTATTCTATTGTTATCTATAGCATTATTTTTAGTCCTCGTGACAAGATAGAATACACGTAAACAACGTGTGAACTGCAATATAAAATTCAGTTACGAAGAGTGAATAAGCATTCAGCTTTAGTTGAATATCGCAGAGTAAAGGTTAACGCCCCAGAATCATAGAAACCCTGTGTATTTACATATACAGTAGAGATTTGAAGTTTCTGCGAAAAACGTTGCATTCGTCTGAACAGCGTCGTCCCTTTCCACTTTGGCCGCGCCCGACGGTTCTTTTTCACTGCGGCTGTGTCTGGCGGTCCTTTTCCACTTCACCTGGCGCGTGCCAGCGGAACGAGAAGGTCGAACCATCGGCCGCCTTTTCTACTGCGACCCCTCAGCCGCTTGTCTGACTACTCACCGGGCGAAGTTACTTCGAATGTAGAGACGGAATCGGCGTTTACCGCAGCTCTTATCGCGCCCGGCCGAGTTAAATAATTAAAACGGTGCCTGCCGCCGGTGAAAGAACGCCGAGAATTCGTCGGCTGACTTTAATTACACGTGCACCGACTACCCTCTACTCGTCAGCGAATTCCTCCTCGAACTGTTTTTCTTTTTATTCCGCTTCGCGTTCATTTCCTTTTTCCATCGGATGAGTTTCGAAGAATCTTAAATCGATCGCTGCTACGAATGAAGGCTTGAGAGCTAATTTTTATATTTGGATACAGAGATTTAGAAAAATTATATTGCTAATTGTACATATATAATAATAAAAATTATATACGTGGTAAATTGTTTAGAATATTAGTTGGACACTTTTGAATGTGGTTGACGATGAGCGATATAATAGTATTTTTGTAGGAAATTGTATAGTTAACTTTGACACTGTTGTTTTCATTCCTTCGCACCTGTGTCTGTCTTCTTTTTAAAGATTAACGATTATGTTGAGCTTGAGATTATATTTCACTCGAAAGCCAAAAGGATAATACCGAATTTCGGCAATATCGTAAGACTAAGAGTAATTCACAATGTCGAGGGTTAAAACGCCAGGTTTCTTGTACACAACTCACTAAGCTTTTAACTGATAGTATCATTGAATTGATAAGATTATGACTTCCTTATAATCTCATAATTTGATATCGAACAAGAGAACAAGATAACCGGTAATTTGTAAAATTTCATTCGATTTATTATCAAGCTTGTTACTATTATACAGGAAAACGTATGTATCAGTAATTTATGGCCAGTGACTCGTAAAATTTCATTAAAAATATTGTAGTAACTTACAAATGAGTGTTATCTAGAGCAAGGACAAGAAAGGATGGTCTATTCAGAGTTAAGTTCAGGTTTATTCGTACAAGCAACACTCAAAACAAAACTGACTACAATATCGTCGTACGTCTTAACACTCGGCTTCCAACTTCTCAACTGCCTCAACTCAACTGCTCCACTCAACCGACTAACGTCTTCGTACCACGATTTTCCTATTCCTCCTTATATTCTACAGATGTTCATGACCCATTGTCAGGTAGATCCCTTTCAATTACCCAATGTTGTAAAGGGCCACAGGTATGACCCATCCGGACCTCCCACTCCCTCATTCTCTTTACAACAGGCCCAGTGTATACCCCCTTTTCCTGATACTACGATATTAACGTAGAAGCTCGAAAATATCGATGAAACGTCCCCTTTCGAACAGAGAAGAAGAATTGTTCAAATCAGATAACGCATTATGAGATTATGCGTGAACATACAACTAAAAAAAGTACGTATCCACATAGATATACCGGTCGATCGAAGAATCTCTTTTTTTCGAAGTCGGTTAAAAGACAATTATCGAAATGAATCGTTTAGTCGTTACGATTATCGTGACTGTTTGTTGTTGATAAATCGACACGCGTTTAATATAGAAGAAAATGCAGAAGCGTATCACAGACACGAGCGTGAGACACGTGAACAGCAGGACCGCGAGTGTATCGTGTGCACTTAAACGAGCTCAATCGTACGCGACCCCATTTAAATAACGACGAATTGGATCCCGGAGTGTTTCCTCTTCGCTCTGCTGCCCCTCTTCGCGTTACAGTTCACGCTGTTCGCTCACGATGTCGTTTTCGATCTCTGCTTTCCTTAAGCCTGCCAAGCTAAACTGCATTTTCAAAGGAGTTCTTACTGTTTCTATAGTTTCTGTGGTTTCTATATCTCTTTGGTCCTAATATTCTCACTTGCAAACATCTCTCGTGCTTTATAACAAGAACGACTACGATATCGAACTACATAAGCAATTCTATGTTCCAAGCGAACGTATTCTCTGTTTCACAATTTTACTAGCTTTTATATTCTTCATCTAAGAAGAAACTTTAACACTAGAACTATCGGTAGTTAACACGAAGTTATTTCTACCAAAACCAGTCGAAATGACTTTTTAAAAAATACGAATAATAGAATATTTTTAGATTTATTGATTTATTACTTTCTTAGACAAGAAATTCAATGTTATGTAGTAGATTTTTGGTATTATTAATCCATCTGGGATTCCTAAAGGAGAGTTGACACATTTATAAAATTGTAGAACCAGTCATTTTGATTGCCGTGACATTTCTAGTGTTAGCATCTAGCGATTCAGCGATCGATCCGGAATTTTCCTGATAACTGATATCATCATATCGAATGATAGGCAGTAAAAATTTTAAAAACGTGTGGAAAGTTGTACAAAACGAGGAAACTGGTTAATTGGAGTTCGATAAACAGATTGCAGGATCCTTTTACATTTTGACAAGTACCAAATATTTCGACTGGTATTGGTATAAGTAACTTTGATACAAAATTATTTTGAGTTTGAATACATGAAAAACAAAATAAAATTCATTATATTATTCTGTTAGTTATGAAAGTCATTACATCATTGCGGACAAAAGTATAACATGAAGTAAGAATTTTAAAATAAAATTGTAGTTCTAGTGTGGTAGTTCTAGTGTTAAGTAGATAACATAGTAGATAAGTAGATAATTTAAGTAATATAAATAAAAACAAAATTTAGTGTTGGAAACTTTATTATTCTGCGTGTACCGCATGGGTTAACTAAATAAGAAAAGATAAAGAAGGGTAGGAAAATTCGAAAAATACAGAAAGTTTTGATATTAGAAAAATCATGGTTCCATTAATAGTGGAAGGATCAAATGGATAATGAACAAATAAAGAAATTCGAAATATACGATCTTTTTAAGCCAGAAGCTTTACGGTCCCCAAGTGTATCAAAAAGGCTAAGTAAATAAGCAAGATAAATAGACCCGAAGTAGACGACATTTTGAAGCTAGAAACTGGTAACGTTTGTACCAGGACTGAATTAAACAAACAGAAATGAAAAAGATTCGAAAAATACACGATCCTTTAAAGTTAGAGAAATTTGGATTCCGCCATGAGTTGAGCAAATAAAGATCGAAGTAAACGAAAATAACAAAAAACTACACAATGTAGAGAGATCTTTTATGGTTAGAAACGTTATGGTCCTACGTGTGCCCAAATAATTAAATGATAAAACAAAGATAAAAAGGATAAAAAAAAAAAAAAAAAAAAAAAGGAAGTAGACGATCTTTTAATGCCGGACACGTTGAAACTTCGCGTGTACCAGGAAGATGGAACATTTAAACGAAATTCAGAAAAAAAAAAAAAAAAAAAAAGAAAAAAAGAAAAATTGAGAGAAACACGTACTGCGTTCAAGTTCGAAACGTAATGTTAGCGCGTGTACCGGAAGCAGGTGCTTCGGTTTGCAGGAAGTGGCAAGGTGAGGTCGATCAACTTGGCAGAGACGCGTCATCGAGAAGTTACACGGCCTCGTGGCGTTGAAATAGCAAAGAGGGAAGGAGAGGCTGTCGATAGTATCCAATAACTGGCCGACGCTATCGCGTCGCCTGAGACCGCCAGTCGCCGGTTTTCCGGTTCTAACTGGATAGAAATGGTCGGGACGCCGTTCATTGTTCCTGAATGACTGGTCGAAACGGAACTTTGGCATCGTGGTTCACGTGGGCGACACACGCCGCCTGTGCCTCCTGCCGCTTTCATTCACACCACACCTTCTTTTGCCGAGTTTTCAACGCCAGTTTTCCTTCCACTTTTCGTTCTCAGTGTTTCATGTTAGTAGCGTACGACGAAGCAGCTCTTCTCGTTAAATACGAGTGGACGTTTAAGTAACATTCAAATATAGAGGTATTTGGAGAAAGATGGTTAGTTCTGGGAATTAATATGATCTTTTTCCACCTTACGTTTTAATCTTTTGTTTGTTGACTTTTTTTATTATATACGGTTCTATAGTGGAATTAAAAAAAAAAAAGATAAGATTCATGGAATTATTTGAAAATTTTCTCCCATTTGATTTTAATCCTTCGCACTTGGAAAGATTCTCACGATACGCAGCTTTGTAACGAGTCTGTTTGAAATTGCGAATTTTGTTCCGAGAAGAGAACGTTATGAAACGTGTGTTTTGTTTGTGGCATAAATTTCTTTCCAAGTTTTTATTTTCATCGGTGATAATAGTATAGAAGCAATTTAATATATTTTTAGTATAGAAAGGAAATAGAAAGAACATTGAAATTTGTTTTTCTGGTTTGGGTGGAAAATCTTCACCCGATGGTAAGCTATTGCTGCGATCGACCATTTTCGAAGGATATTTAATAACGCGAGGAAACGATTTTCAGTCGAATTTCTAGTTAACTAGTAAATCAGCGTAGAGATTTATCGACGAAGGTTGGATTTCCCAAAAAATGTAAACTCATTGATTCTTGATAAAGAAGCCGCGCCAACTTTTATTATGCTCGCGCTTGGATTTTTGACGTAAAGCCAGAAGTGACAGTGTATTTTTTACTTGCCATTTAACGCAAGATCTGTTTATACACTTTTTGGCAGAGTTATTGGGCGGAATTAGCTTCTAGAATTACGTTTGACAATTCCTCACGAGACATTTCCAACGTGTTATCGTTTCCAAGCGGCTAATTTATATTTGTAACGGAGGATGCAGAAATTGCAAATGCGTAAGGTCGATAATTTTGGGCAAGCGAAATGGCGCAATTCTTATCTGAATCGAGTAACAAGATAATTGAGGAATGGTTACGGCTGTGTAATTGAGCAATGGCAACCAATTTTTATTCAACAAAATTTCAGTTTAATAAAATTCAATTTCATATAATAGAAATTCAGCTTAATATAATCATAGAAATTAAATGTACTGAAATGAATCGTTCCAAAAAAATCTAAAATATTTAAAAAAACGGATTAACCAACTAAACGCGATAAACATATCCGTTTTCGCAAGAACCGATATCACAAAAATATAAAGCAAATTTGTTATTCGTAAAGAGAGTAAATAAAGTAATCTTCTTTTCTCGTAGTTGAAAGCGAATTTTGTTTTAAAAACGTCTGGTAATGTATTCTCGATTCTAATTCGAGCCAGAAATTAATAACTTTTAATCAAACAATCAAGAGATAAAAGCAGTAAAGACAGATAACGAAATATCTTATCTGTTGATCGATATAATGAAAAAAGCACGATAATCTCGTGGCGCCGGTAAGTTTCACAACATTAATATAACAACGGCGCGACGTAACAAAAATCAGTCGATTAGATAAAGCTGTGGCATTTTCATTTCGCGATACGTTTATCTAGAAAGCCAGCCACTCACGAGTCTCTTGGGACATTAGCGCCAAACAAGTTGAAAATAATATTCTGATGGGATAGGTGCAATCGGGTCGAAATTTTCAGTTCAGAGGCCACGAAAATTTGTGAGCCATAATACGCGAGGCAAACTGGCCGTGAAAAACGAATCCTCCGTGGAAACGCACCTCTAAAATTCTATGACGGCTCGTTGCTCGCAAATTTACCATCTCTCTTTTTCTAAATCTAATAAATGTCACACGAATTACGTCTATCAAAAATATTTTCCAAATCGATGAAACGCGAAGTGTTGTGAACTCTTTAAGTAACTTGTTTATCGCGATTTGTTACGCTTTCAGCACGTTTCAACTTCGCTTTTCGCAAACCTTTTAATTTTATTATCTTAGTGCATGACTAGTGTCCGACGTTCTAAAGAATTCATTGGATTCCTTCCGTTTAGTGTATTCGTTGCAAAAGGACGATATAAGTGATGATAATAAATATCGGACGAAACGTTGAAAAATATTTGTAACATCATGACGATTCGTTATTTTTTAATTTATGGATTCTGAAAGGTTTATATTTCTATGATACTTTGTTAATTTAAATGAAGTAATACCGGAGAGCATTGTCGAAATTATTTCTCGTATTCATGGAGATTATGCTAGGATTCTACTCCTTAATCCCTCGATTCGGAAACGTTGCTGCCGATAATTAGGAAATTCAATTCTCCGTGAAAATTACTTCCTTGTGATTCACAGGCTTTAACTATATATACTCTTCATATTCCACCGCTATTTGAATAATTACAAAAATCTTGTATGCCAAAATCTTATACCTACGGTTAATATACGGTTAATATCCAACCCTATTTACCTAATATGTATTTCAATCCTACATGTATCAACCTTTGAATCAACTGTGGCACCTTTCTAATCTGAATATACCCATTACTAGAAACCAATAAAACTGTATTCCAACAATCCTATCTCTGCATCACACCTCTAATCCGGTAGATCGCGATCGAATGCAATCCTCATTTACCCCCCATTTCCTAAATCTAATTTGTCCTCGCATTTAGCATTAATTTAATCCATGATAAAGATATAGCTATAATACATCCTACACGTCATTGCAATATTTGACACCAATGTCAAAAATTCTCTAAAATATGTAAAAAGTACCTAAACAAGTAGAACAGAAACTTGATACGTAATCTACATTGTAATTCTACTGTACTTTTCTACTATGCCTTTTTTCCAAATTTAATTTGTCCTCGCATTTAGTATTAATTTAATCCATGATAAAGATATAGCTATAATACATCCTACACATCACTGCAATATTTGATATTAATGTCAAAAATCCTCTAAAATATATAAAAAATACCTAAATAAGTAGAACAGAAACTTGATACGTAATCTACATTGTAATTCTACTGTAGTTTTCTACTATGCCTTTTTTCCAAATTTAATTTGTCCTCGCATTTAGTATTAATTTAATCCATGATAAAGATATAGGTATAATACATCCTACACGTCGCCGCAATATTTGATATTAATGTAAAAAATTTTCTATCTAAATATATTAGATAGGAGCCTAATTCATATTAGAATTCTGTTAGACTTTTCTACTGTATTTTTCTCCAAATTTAGTTTGTCACATTTAACATTAATTTAATCCAGCATAAAGATATAGCTACAGTATACCCTATACGTTGCTTCAATATTTAATATTAATGTCAAAAATTCTTTACCTAAATATATAGGGTAGAAACTTAATACTTGATTCATATTATAATTCTGTTAGACGTTTTTACTATATTTTCCCCCAAATTTAATTTGTCCTCGCATTTAGCATTAATTTAATCCATGATAAAGATATAGGTATAATACATCCTACACATCACTGCAATATTTGATATTAATGTAAAAAATTTTCTATCTAAATACATTAGATAGGAACCTAATTCATATTAGAATTCTGTTAGACTTTTCTACTGTATTTTTTTTCAAATTTAGTTTCTCACATTTAACATTAATTTAATCCACGATAAAGATATAGCTACAGTATACCCTATACGTCGCTTCAATATTTGATACCAATGTAAAAAATCGTCTACCTAAATATATAGGGTAGAAACTTAACACCTAATTCATATTATAATTCAGCTAGACTTTTTTTACTGCATTTTCCTCCAAATTTAGTTCGTCACGTTTATTATCAATTTAATCTACGATAAGGATAGTCTAGATAGTATAGTCTAGATGTTGTTTCAAATATTTGCTACCAGTGCCAAAAATCCTCTACCTAGATGCTCAAATACCTTCTCTACCTAAATGAAATAAAAGCTTCACACCTGATCCATATAATAATTATACTATATCGTTTAAAAAAACTCCACCACCAACCAAATCGCGATACCAAGAAACCAAAAACCTACGACTTCACATCCTCGATCCTTTCTGCGAGCTACGATCGAACTCAATTCTGTAAAACCTACTACCACTACCTCAACCATTAACAAAATACCCTCATTCGTTCCCAAATCCTCTCCCACTCCCAATAAAAACATTGTCTCACCATAGTGTGCGTTGCACAATGCGTTCCATCATCATCATCATCATCATCATCATCATCATCATCATCATCACCATGTACCACCACCACCATCAGCATCGTTATCGTCGTCACCAACTTCTCTCCATCTTGCTCGTCCTCCACGGCGCTGCATCTTCTTCGCTGTCGTCTCTCGATTCTCGACGCGGACACGTCGTATCCGTGCCGCGCGGGAATAAGAAATTAGCTCGTGGGATGTGAACACGCACACGCACAATGGAAAACACGAGCACAGGCACACGTACACACGGTGAAACGCGCATAAGGTCGACGTGTCGGGTCGTGGTCACAGGACGCGCGTCAAGATATCGGTCTCGATTGAGGAAGTCGAGGATAAAAGGAGTGAACCTTATCGTCGGCTGGTCGGCCATTCAATAATTGCCGAGGCGCTAATCGAGCCATCCTAACCGGGACCTAGTCGGTTTACCGGTTCGAACCGGTGCGGACGAGCCACCGAGTCGACGATTCGGTGAATGGCGAGCTCAAACCAGAAAGAACCGGACGCGTCATTCACCGCTGGTGGAAGAGGAAGGAACGGAGTACTACACGCGAGTCGATGCTTTTAGACTTTACACGCGTTCCACGATCGTGCTCAACAGCTGCACAGACCTCTTCGACCTCAGCCGCGTTCAACGCTTTGTTTACAAACAGAGAGAATGGAGAACGGAACGCGCGAGAGGAATTGGCGCGAAATTTGAAAGAGCTGAACGCGGCGCGGCGGAGAGGGCTGGTATGAAGGTGTTTGAGGATCAGGCCTTCTTCCTCTTTTTATTTTCTTCCTAAGATTTGTTACATTCCTAATTAATATTTCAGTCTCTTTCTTCTTCTTCTTCTTCTTTTTTTTTTTTTTTTTTTTTTTGTTTTGTGAAGGTTTGGATTCGTTTTGAAGATTTTTGGAGCGAGGTTGATCGGTAGTTATGTTAAATTATAAAAAGTTTGATGTATTCGTAATTAATGTTTGAGGATCAGAGATTCTTCTTCTTTTCTTTCCCTTCCTTTCTTTTGTTTTTTTATTTTGTAGAGATTTAGATTCATTTTGTAAATTTTGGAGTAGGGTTGATTGGAAGTTAAAATCGAAGTAAATTTGCTACATTCACGGAGACCATAATTGATGTCTATTTAATAACAGATAGAATTAATTGCTCTGGAATAAGTCTGATCTTGCATATATTACAATCATGTATTAATTCAATAAATATAAACTTTAATTTTAACATTAATTTTACAAACAGCTACTTAAAATATATTCATAAGTAATGAAGCTTAAGCTTTCGCTAGTAGAATTATACAAGATTTACGAATATATTTTATTTATCAAATCCATATGTGCAATATAATTATATACTAAATGCGTGCATTTATTGAATTCAATATATTCACTGTATCATATACATCAATTTCAGAAACCAATTACTCGAGAAAGAAACGAAGAAATGTCGACCAGTATGCAAAGCATTAACCTTAAATAGCTTTAGGTAACTAGATCACCGGGTATACAAATAGCATATGCAACTTACTCCGAGATAAGTTATCTGCACCATGATAGTCGGTGTTTGAAAGATGATTAAGCGATCGTTTACGTTCACCTTGCTCGATTGACAAATGTGTTCCATGAAGCGGTTTCATTAACGAAGCTATGGCGCTAAAGCAATTTTATCGGCCTTTTTTCCAAGAACTTTCTTGCTCGTTCGACGATCGTTTATCTTCCTGTCTGATTAAACAAAGCATTTCGAAAGCTTCGCATTTCTCCTCTTAATAAAACTTTGCTTGCCGAAGAATCTATGCTATCACCTGTTCGATGATAAAAAACAAGATTCATCTGCTTGTTATTTTATTTTCTCTTGGTTCTTCGTCAGCGAGATTCAGTTCAGAAAGCATTGTTTTTTCGTAGGATTTTGGGATACGTTTAAAACACGATATATTCATAAGAGGATCCCTCAATTTTTTGAACCTCTGCATATTACCGAGACGAACGTTCCATCTAAGCGATAGTGTGACAGCGACCATACCCAAATCTACACCATTCCACACTACCTGACAATGGACCCATAGACTTTGACCTTAGACTTTGCACATGGCACAACTCCAAACTTTCCCCATCACGTAGGGCACTCAGGATCCTCTCCTTGCTCCTCAACTCCTACAAACTCAACGTATAAAACTGCGAGCATTCGATCACGAGACTGGTCTTGGTCGCGATTTAAACTATTGTAATTTCGCTACTCCATTGTAATATTGTACTTAACCACTTTTGCGAATAAAAGCATATAAAAATATAAAAGGACAGCCAAGTTAAGCTATTGCTCAGCTCTTCCCTTTTTATCACGAATTTTACGTGACAATAGCATCGACGATGCACGAATAGCAGCAACGCTTCGTCAGAAATCGATTCGACGAAAACCAAACCTACGAACATTTAATTCGTTAAAAATCAAATTAATTAAATTAAATGTCAAATAATCTGCTCCTCTCTTTTGTTATGTTCTCTTCCTCCGTAACAAGCGGATAAATGAAATGAATAAACGAGTGAACATTTGCAAGTTCAACGTTTTGTCACAACGTTGACTCTAATTAAACGTTTCGTCAACGTTCATTCGTTTTCGTTTTAATCAACGTTAGAGAATGCAAGACATTTTCCCTGTTTGTTACGCAGCGGCGTTTAATCCAAAACAAAGGAGTTTTTCTCGCATCGAAACGATTTCAACGATCGAATATGACATTGTAAAGAGGAGAACGAAGACCCGCGGAATCCTGGCACGCGATCCTTTGTGTCGATTCGCAAATCCATCGTCGCGACCATTTCCACTGTCGGGCCATCGAAGAGGCAAAAAAGGACGAAATGGTGAAATAAATTCCGGTCTGGGCCAAACTGCGAGACTGAAGCCCCATTACTTCGCTATTATCTGCCGCAGAATGCTCATCCCTCTTCGCCACGGTGCCCCGTAATTCTCTTGGCCTGCTTTTTACCTCGTTTCTAATTCCGCCATTTTCCACGTTCCGCTTTAATTCTCGATTTCGCCTTTTTCCTTTTTCCCATTGATTCATGACCGGAAAAATATGAGAAATATCAGGTTGTTCGAAAAGTTTCTTTCGTTTTGTAAGGAAATAATAGACGCACAATGTCTTTTGTTTCATATTAGTTTATCGAATTATGCACGAACATAATAATAGAAATATAACGAAATGGATTATACCTTCGATAAAATAATATAAAACAGAAATCGTTGTTCATCTATTATCGCCTTATGAAACGAAAGAAACTTTTCGGACAACCTAATAATTAAGTCTCTCGGCGTGTGACAATTGCAACAATACGAACAGGATTCGATTTTATATTTTTGTTGTATTTTGTACACGCGGTATGTGTCTTCAAGCTTCGTTATTTATTTTATGCTCTTCGTTCCCTCGAAGACTGAAATGCCGATAATACGTAGAAGACGAAATGATCAAAGAATATTTTGTACACGTAGAATCCATTTCGAACACGATGTTGCATAAACACGAGAATTCAGAATTATTTGAATAATTAGCAAAGACAGTAGTGACGCTAAAAATACATTCACTCGTGTGTGTATATATATATCATTCATAAAATAAATGTATCGTTCGTTATTGAAATCCGTTATCAATTATCGGGAGAAAAGCGAATAATAGCGGAGCGTTATAATTAGGTCACTGCATACGAAATGTTATTTCAACGCGAATCGAATTTGACCGATGGGAATTACAGACAGGGCAAGATTTGCAAAATTTCTCCAAAATGATGCAGTTTAATTAAATCCTAGTAGAAATGACATATTCATATGTATAATTAAGTATACGATGCCTTTGTTTCTTTTCCTTCTTTTCCACCAAAAAGCTATGTGTTCCCAGAGTTTTATCGGAAGGAGTCATATTTCATACTTTTTATCAAAATCATAAGTCACACGATCGAATATCTTGACATTGTTCGACTAGACAATTTACATAGTTATCGAGCATTAACTCACAAATGTATGTTGCACCTTTTCTGAACGGCCAGATCGCGCCTTTAAATTTCTTTAGAAAAGAAAAAAGGAAAAATTAGGCACGTCGTTACAATGATTTTCCGACGATTTCCATTCATCGGATTCATTCGCAAAGTACATCGATTCCCAGAGGCACTTGCCATCTTCGTAATATATTCGCGATTTTACACCGTACGACTTTCAGTTAAATTATGACGACGCACAAGAATTGAAAGCTCAGGAGAATCAAATGGTGTTAATTATGTATGCAATTTGTACGCAAATGGAAAAACGAGCTTTCAATTGACTTGATTAATTTATTGCCTGTCAATCAGGTGGCAATTGCGGGCTGATTTTAAAATTATCTGCTTTTTTGTTACTGTAGTTTCATTATTTTATTACCTTATATAATTTTTCATTGAATTTATTTCGTGAAATCAGATGGATAAATAAGTGTCACCATATTGAAAGCACCAAGTCTGTCAAGACGATTGGCTACAGCGTTTTTTTTTCTTACAAATACTAAGAATAAAAAAAAAAGAAGTTTAAACTGCGAAATTATCAAATTTCGCCTTTAAAGTTTCACGTTACTATTTTTTAGTAACCGAAAATTTACGAGCCAAATTTGAGAAAATCAACGTAGACTTTCATTGAAATGCAAGCTCGACTATATGTATATATTTTTAACATGCTAATTTAATTACAACTATTTAATCGTTTCGTTATAATCGTCAAATTATTTGATTCCTCAATATTTAGTTATTTAATTATTTAACTGCAATACAAATATGCTACGACTCAGTACACGTCAAAGCTGAAAGTTATCCAATTATTAAATTTCGCCTTTAAAGTTTTACTAATTTTTAGCAATCGGAAGTGGCTGAATCACTAACCTTTGCGAGCCAAATTTGAGAAAATCAACGTAGACTTTCATTGAAATGCAAGCACGACTCTAATTACGACAACTATTTAATCCTTTCGTGATAATCGTCAAATTATTTGATTATTCAATATTTAGTTACTTAATTATTTAACTGCAACAAAAATATGCTACGATTCAATACACTTTGAAGCTGAAGCTTATCTTAGTGTTAATACTTCGTTCTCTTAATTTTTCCATGTAAAAGGACGCTACTGGAACAGTTGAAACGATTTGATCTTTCGAAGGAATATACATATACGCAAACGGTTAATTAACACGGGCTTGCAAATGAACCTTGACAGATATATAGCAATTTGCTCTGTTTGTTGTATCCATGAAAGGCTGTCAAGCACTTTGCTACCGTCAATAAAATCTATAAACGTATGAACGATAACGTCGACGGTTCATAAATAGGATCCAAAGGATCCAATCGAGATAGTTTCCTCTAACATCATTTTCTCTCTCTCTCTCTTTTCTACTTTCAAACGAACTATTTCAAACATACTTCAGACATCGTTGGTGATCGAATTCGTAGAGGAGGAAGTTTTACTCGCAAACTGAACTCTGTGTACTCGCGCGGTTCCCCTCTGTTCTTCAGTCCTCCATGAAATCGCTTCTCATTCTTCATACGATCGAGGAATAAAACTTTCGTGATCGATGGAGACCATCTTGTCGAGATAGTCTATCGAGTAGAGAGTATTCGCGATTGAATCGTACAGATCAGTTGAAGACACAGTGACGTTAATTAGATCGTTTTATCGAACCCTTTCTGATCCTAAATTTGCTTAAAGGTTCGTTTAATTTATTTTGGTACATAACGTGGATATATAAGTTGGGAACAGTAATTTTGATGGAATCTGTTTGGAAGTGATAATTTTGTGGGTCTTCGTACGTTACGAGCGGAATAATTTGTTTCGTTATAGTAGAGTTTATTATCATTTAGGTCGCATAGATGTAAATCTATTTGATTTTATAACGTTGCGTAACTTGGAAATGGTAATTTTCGTTCGGAATTTATTTGCAAATGACTATTTTATGCGTTTTCATTGGAATAATTTATTTCGCTATAATATCGTTGTATTGTTATTGCTTTAGAAACGTGTACACAGATTCATATTTTCATGAATAAAATTAAGGGAATATGGAATTTGAATAAAAATATGCTATATGCAAAGATTGATTTAGTAAGATGGTAACGTGTCTTTTGTTTCGAATATTTGATACAGAATATATTTTAGTAGACTGCAAAGTATATTTTAGGAATTAGATGTAGATCAGTCCATATCTGAGAATACCTTGTAAAATCGTAAGGAGCAAGCGCATCGTTCTCGATGATTCTTGTTAATAATTATAGTTGTAAATCTTCATAACTGTTAATGTGTCTTCGTTGTTCGCCACAGAAGAATTTAAATATCCTAACAGTACATTTAAATTAATATAGAATGTGTGCAGTCAAATATAATGTTGAATCTTACTTGACACAGAGCTACAAAAGGATTGGTTCAAACCATGACCTACCTCGTACATTCCTAAAGTGTGTGCCCAACTAATATTCGAATCGCGTCAAGTATTACCATTCAGTATTCAATGGAGATCGAAGGTCTCTTCACAATGATTTCCATTTAGCTCCTCTCAGATGCACATATGAACCAACATACCTTTAACACTTTCGAGTCTCAGCTGCTCAAAACTTGCGAAACCTTAACTTAAGGCACGATATAGTAGCATTACCATTTTTGAGCCTCAGCTGCTCAAAACTTGCGAAACCTTAACTTAAGGCACGATATAGTAGCATTACCATTTTTGAGCCTCAGCTGCTCAAAACTTGCGAAACCTTAACTTAAGGCACGATATAGTAGCACTACCATTTTTGAGCCTCAGCTGCTCAGAACTTGCGATGCCTTAACTTAAGGCACGATATAGTAGCACTACCATTTTTGAGCCTCAGCTGCTCAGAACTTGCGAAACCTTAACTTAAGGCACGATATAGTAGCATTACCATTTTCGAGTCTCCGCTGCTCAAAACTTGCGAAGCCTTAACTTAAGGCACGATATAGTAGCACTACCATTTTTGAGCCTCATCTGCTCAAAACTTGCGGAGCCTTAACTTAAGGCACGATATAGTAGCATTACCATTTTCGAGCCTCAGCTGCTCAAAACTTGCGAAACCTTAACTTAAGGCACGATATAGTAGCACTACCATTTTCGAATCTCAGCTCATCAAAACGTGAAAAGCACTAACTCTAACCTACGGTATGTTATAGTGTCATCATCATTTTCAGTTGTCAGCCTATAAAAATTTGGCAAGCACTAATTTCTTAGTCCTAATTTACCATTAAATTATCAGTTTCCAGACAGTTCATAAAAATTTTGAAAACCCTAGCTTATGTTATGACGCAGTATCGTTACCATTTGTCTGTCTCAGCTCATTAGAATTTCGGAAGCCTTAAACTACTACCCTAACTCCATGGTTCTGTAGACAAGTGGACAGCCTGACAACGTGTGCTCGTTCACAGAGGCAATGGTGCGTGGTACGGGAGGAACTCTCGTACACGTTGCGTCCCGAGATTACGCACACTGGCATATTCACGATGTTGCTCGTACGTGGCCGTACCACGAGCTGATAATCATGTGCATGGACGAGGCTACGGTACGCGTCGCCATCGACTCACACGTGCACCACTGAGAAAAATTAACTGTGGGCAGGCAGATCGCTCTTTTTCTATGGTAGCGTAATCGTTTCCTGCATTCGTTTCTTCCACCTTTTCCTTTTGTTTCTCGAATTCTTTCATTCATCGATTTAATTACGTTGCTTTGCATGCTTTCTATATCTAATTTCCCGATATGGTGATGAATGACGTTATTGCACGATGTTTAACATTTTTCTTTGTAAAAACAATGTTTACAGTTAACCGATACTACTCGTTCCTTTGGCAAGGGAAATAATAATTGATAAATAAATGAGCCGCTCGGAAGCCACACTGACGATATTAGATCAGAAAAATGCGATGATATTGCAAATACTGTTTCTTTTTATATTTCCCTCGGAGTTTGTTGTTATTTACATTATCTTTTTTTGTAATAAACGTAGTTGTGCGTGCAATTTGTTTTTCAAGGGTCGGAACGTTAATCGCCCACTTATGTAACCAAGTTAGGAAATTAATTAGGACAAAAAGCGAAGTTTGATCAGTTTGGCTCCTGAGAGACTCGATTGATCTATCGATAGAACGCCTGATGATTTATGAGAAATTTAAATGTGCAAAAATGTACAGAATATATTCGATATTCACGAATATACAGAGTTGTTCTGTAATTGAAATTAATACGGACTTATGCATCTTTAAATATATCGAGAATGAATCCTATTTATTTCGTTGATGTAGCGAGGTTAGTCGTTTACATGTGAGCTTCTGTATATCATTTAACCGTTTAAAGAAAGCAGTTTGTCCGTTTTCTTTGCTTTTCCCATTCCAGCCAAGTTGAACAACGGTAGAATAACTCGCTTTCATTCGAGACGCTAATTCTCTGGCTGTTTATCGCGAAGTAATTTCAGTAATACATATCTTTTAAAACATTATTGTCGGTGTCATTTTCCTAACTTCCTCCCTCTGTCTCTCTCTCTCTTCTTTCTCTCTCTAGGTTCATTTTCTAGCGAAAAATAACCAGTTTCGAATTTCACCGACTCAACTAATCTAACATTTACATAACCGTTTTCAAATGCTAATTTGACGTTCTGAACAACTTTTATCATCAAATGAATATTCCAGTTATTCATGGGTCGTATAACGAGGCCGTAACATTTGTTATACATTTTGTTGACATTCGATGGCTATATATAACGGACGATAATTTATTCTTCCAGGTGGTTGATAAATAGTTGATGATAATATAGCTATTTAAAAGAATTAAAAAACTTGTAGCAAGATCTTTTGCATAGATACAAATATTACATCCGTTTTCCGAACTTATCCCGTTTCCGCAAAAAGTTCTACCATTTTTCCATGAAATTCTTCGATCGCAGAAAATATGAAAAAAAAAAAAATACGCTGTTCATTTAGTGTTAACGCGTAATTTGTTTGTTTTCATCTAACGTACCCACCATAAGAGAATAAATCATATTACGCTCAGGACGAGCCTCATAAAAGTATAATCATCATATTATACAATAGTTACATTCTTACAATGTCACACAGTGTGGCGAATTTTAAGCAGCGTCACATAGAGATTCGAATAGTTTTTCGAGAACAGTTGAATTTGGAATTCTAATTTCCGGTAACTCGTTAAAGATATGGCCCCTTGGAGTCAATTTTCTGGTTGCATGGTAATTTTCGGATAGCTTCAGAGTTTGCCTTGCCGGTGCTCTGTTGAACTCGTAGACATCGTACCGTGATCTTAGTTTACCTAGAAGCGTGTTTGCAACAGTATCAGACTATGTTAACAGACCAATTATTTGATCGCTCTTGAAACCTTGTACCTTCTGCTACAATTATGTGCATGGAGAAGGTAAAAAGGACGGTAGGTCAATGTTTCTGCTACGAACAAATTAAACGTACTCGAGCGAAGGATACTTTATCTAGATGTTCGTATGTGAATCAGATTATACGAGTCGCTTTATTCTGAAATATTATAAATTGCTGCACGATAATAAATCGAACATACTCGAGCAATAAATACTTGCTTTCGCGTTTAGTCCTATTTACGTTTCCCGATTTATTAAGATTATTATACGCCAATTTCATTTCTCTTGCATGTGTATACGAACGATCAGTTTTATATTTAAAACGCTATCTGATCGATGCAGTGTGTAAGGTTACTTTAAAAGATCAACTTAAGATAAACTTACGAGAGGTCTAGCTGGATTACATTTTCTTGCCACGTCGAAGTTTTGTTTGCTCGAACAATTTAACGCTTCTATTTATATTGCAATTATTAGCAGAGAAGGATTCCGCTATAGCTAAGCGTAGTCAAAACTTTATATTGCAGCTAACTGTTCGACGATTCCTATTTCTTATGTAATCGTAGTGCGTCCGTATCATCGACACCAGCTCCATCGATCACAGCGTTCACCGACAACAATTTCGTCGATGATAACAATCATGTCGAAAGTTTAATAACCAATCGTTTATATCAAGTTTGGACTATGTACGGATTTCATGATCTATTTGCCTTCCACTACTTTTTACCTCTACGTCTGCAACATCGACGAGACGTATACACGTACACGCGAACACGTTGCCTGCTCGCTCGAAAAAGTCCAATCCAAACGTTTGACGGTTAAGACGTTTCTTTTTTGCAAATTGGATCGCATGTGCATTGGTATCGGTTTGACTAGATCTTCTTCGAGCGTAAGTACGTACGTGTGTATGTAGGTTCTGTCAATGTTGTAGACACAGGGGTAAGAACACAACGTAAAACTGATACACAATCCTGGAAACCGTACTTTGCCAGAGCTCGATGTATAGGGTGGTTGGTAACTGGTGGTACAAATAGAAAGAGGGTCATTCTACGCGAAAAAAGAAGTCGAAAATATAGAATAAAGATTCTTCGTTTGAGGCTTTGTTTTCGAGAAAATCGACTTTGAATTTTCGCTCGGTACGCGTGCACTTTATCACGTCTCGTTATAACTCGTATATAATTATATATATATATGTCGGAGATGAAAGGACATCGGAGCCTTCCTTTCGGAATGTTTGGAAAGTCCCAAATACTTTAGTCCAGACTTTTTATTATAGCCGTACTTAAACAATAAAACTGAGAAATAGCTGTTCATGAGCTAAGTCAATTATGATTATCCGAGATTGATGACAGTGGGTTAGGGCTCGAAGTGACATAATGGGTCACTGAACGTAGCCACGGTCACGGGAGGAACGTGTACCTAACAGAGGTATAAAGTAATTGAATAACTCTCCTTAAAATAGGGATTGACCTGAGGAATACGGAGAGGGGTATGTAAGGGCAGTTCCACTTGGACTGAGTTTCGGTTCAGTTCCGGCTCAATTCCGGCTCAATTCCGGCTCAGATCCGGCTCAGTTCCGGCTCAATTCCGGCTCAGATCCGGCTCAATTCCGGTCCAATTCCGGCTCAGTTCCGGCCCAATTCCGGCTCAGTTCCGACTCAGATCCGGCTCAGTTCCGACTCAGATCCGGCTCAATTCCGACTCAGATCCGGCTCAATTCCGATCCAATTCCGGCTCAATTCCGGCCAAATTCCGACTCAATTCCGGCCAACTTCCGACTCAGTTCCGGCCAAATTCCGATCCAATTCCGGCTCAATTCCGGCCAAATTCTGGCTCAGATCCGGCTCAATTCCGGTTCAGTCCAGTTATTTTTCCTTCCCATACATACACGCGCAAAATTGGAGTTCACGTCGGGACGCGCGGATTGAATCGACGAAAGTTCAGTTAATCGGGTCCTAACTAAAATTTCGTTCCGATAAATACAGTTCTACTGTGTTTAAAAAAATCCATTCTACTTTTTCATGTCTTGAAAACGTATTGATTCAGAGAATAAGCTAATAACTTGGCTAATTATGAAACCAAAGGGATCACACGTTGAAGAGTTTCAACGTTTGGTCAAATACAGCTTCTTCAAATTTTCAAATCGTGCAAATATGATTTTCAGCCCACGAAATAACGTTTCGTTCCGATAAATGGAATTGCGCCGCATTAGAAAAAATCCATTCTACTTGTTCATATTGTGAAAACGTATTGCTGTAGAGAATTCGATAATGATTTAATTAATTATGAAACTAAAGCAGCGGTATATATGGTAAATACAGCTTCTTGAAATTTTCACTTGCACCACTATGATTTCCAATGACCAAATAATATACGACGACTATAAAAAATAATATACAAAAGTATCTGCACACCATTCTATTTATTATGGTTGTTACGTCGACCGACTCTCTACCTAGACCAGACCACACGTCGCGGGCAGGATGGCAACCAGATATCTTCACATCCTTACCGCGTATCCTCCTTAAACCTCAGGAATTTCTAGCTATCTGTCCTTCAAACCGAACAAACATTCTTTCACTGAATTATTTTTCTAAAGTTTATTGTCCACCACGGGTTGACACGGAAAAGTTGGTTCTTCTCACGTATGAGACCTCCTACTAGCGACTTCATCTCGAGGGCGGTTAGTACCCTTCCTCACCTACCAACACAGCGAATAACCAATTAACAACGAAGCCTATTTCCCTCTCTCATAGCGAAACCTTGTCCTTAACGAATCAGCTCATCTCATGTCCTCTGACCCATCCATCGCTAGCTTTCCTCCGCCACCGCATCATTGCCAAACGCCACTGATTTTTCATCTTTCGAACGGTCAACACCTTTGACCGAGTTTCTACCTTTACATCAGTCACCTACTCAACTTGTACATTCGTACCAGCGTAACTATATTCATTGCAAATTGTTGGAATAAACTGTAACTTACACTTTGTTATAACTAGTGTCATATTCATTTTAACTACCTCTATTATCCTAACCGAAACAGGGGATCGATCATTTCGCGGCGTTGATCGTCTAATCGTAACGGGAATTTACGACTCCCGTTGACGTGCTCCCTCGCGATCGCGCCTCTCCGCGAGTGAACGAAACAATGGTATTTGTATAAATACATTCAAGTATATTGAGCTTCACATCGTTTGATAGTACTTCATTACTACTACACAAATTCTGCTATTATGAAAATGAAACGGGGAACGCGATAAAACATTCTTCATTGGAAAATAAGGGTATGTACAAATAATTTCCGTAGTCATTGTAAGCTTTACATAATAATAAATATACCAAACCAATACCAAGCGACATTGAACGACATTAAAAAAAAGGAGGTAAATAAATTTCACTTATTTGATCTTGCACCTTCGATTTCATAATGGATCACTGAATCGGAGAGCGATCAAGAGATCGACAGGCACAGGTGAACCGTTGCTCGGTTGGCTGTTCCGGGAGGAAGCGAGAGCAAAGAGCAGACGGCCGAGCATCGCGAACGGCATTCATCGAGCGGTCGAGCGATTCGCATTGACGCGAGTTACGCAATCGTCGGCTGGCCTTGCGCCAATCTCGCGTATCACTCGAATTCGTCCCACGAAAAGAGAGGAGAATAGCGTGCAAGTGAGAAGGAAAAAGAGAGAGATGACCCGACGAACGAAAAAGCCGCGCCGACACCAACGAACGCGTTTCTGCGTATGCTGACAGCGAGTTACGAAACGAGCAACGCGTGTGCCATACGCTTTAACCTTTTTTCTCTTTCTTTTTTATTATTTAAAAGCTTCTGGCTAGAAGTCTACGACCATGGTCTATAGGCTGTGATACATAAAGTACAAAGAACTCACACAGACATTGTAAACGCGAGGTCGTTTCGCTTGTCATACAGTTTTCTCTATACTTCGATAGTCTTACCTTACGCTAGTTTTGCTTTACTCTTTACGCTACGAGTACGTTAGTCTCGCTTTATTTTTCTTACTCAGTTTAACTCGACCTTATAATTCTACTCTTAGAATTCTATTCAGTCTCGCGCGTTAAGCCGCTTAGTCTGCTTTTATTTTAAGCATCGCCGGCTATAGAGGAATGTCGTCAAATATGGAATAGCATCTTGTTTCTTCGATGTCAGTGTTACAAAATCAATCGCAAACGAACAAAGATCTTTACAAATATATTCGATCGCGTAACTACGCTCGATTTAACACTCGTTATACCATTCGTTCGTTGTAACATCGTAGCTTCCTTACTTGTATTTTCCACCTTTTTCCCAAACGTTGAGACAAACGCTACTACGTTTAGAAATAACAACCAGACAAATGCATTTTGAAAAGATTTCTTCGTTCGAAATTTTAGTATATACACTTAGGTATTTTCTAGTACAACCACCGCTCCTATTTGCACACTTGTCCCAACGTGGGACGAGCTTTCGTATATCTTCGACACACGTCTCCACCGTTTACAGGACCATCGCTTCACGTCGTCTTTTGAATCATTGTTTCCTGTACAAAGATACTTCCAATTCCCCGAAAAAAAAAAAAAAAAAAAAAAAAAAAGGAAGAGAAAGAAAGGAAGAAGAAAAAGAGAAAGAGGCAGTGTGGCTCGTTTGGCGCGTCGATCACGTACAATAAATTCGCAGTCACGTTTCTCTGCGATGAGACAGGCGTCCGGAAAGTTTATGATCGCAGCCATCGTCTTACAAATGCTTTAACCATAGCCTTATTACGATGAATTACAGTAATTCGATGGCGTAGTCCTCTTAAGCAACGGTTTTCAACATTCAAGAAGCGTAAAACTGCGACAGGCCGTGCGCTTCGTCACCAGCGGGATTTTCAATTTGCATTGTCATTTCAAGCGTATGAAATCACCACGATAATAATTATTTGAACACGAAAAATTTGGTATGATTTCTGCCAACGCCAAACTTAAAAAACTTTATTGGCTCACTGGCCGACGCTCCAACCGAAGCACACAGAACAAAATTACCCTCTATAAGACCGTAATGAAACCTGCCTGGACCTATGGAATCCAACTATGGGGAACAGCAAGCAATTCCAACATCGAAATACTTCGACGCTTCCAATCGAAAACGCTAAAATTAAATGCACCCTGGTATGTCACCAACGAAGTAATACATCGCGATGTCAAGATACGTACAGTCAAAGAGGAAATAGTTAAATATAGCACCAGATACAATAAAAGAGTCAACAAACATCGAAACCCCCTAATTATTAGATTACTCGATACGTCGGACGAAATCTGCAGGCTGAAGAGACACTGCTCGTTAGACCTAAGCTCTAGATTTAACTAATTATTTATTTCATGTAATTTTACATATTCATATTACTTATAAATTATACATATTTATGTAGTAACCTACAAGGGTGTTTTGTTTTATCTAGAGCAAGGACAAGAAAGGATGGTTTATTCAGAGTTAAGTTCGGTTTTATTCGTACAAGTAACACTTAAAACAAAACTGACTCTACTCAACTGACTAACTCAACTGACCCTACTCGGCTGCCTCACGTCTTCCGTCTCTCTTCCAGATGTGCCTGACCCATTCCCAGGTACATCCCTTTCAATTACCCCAATGTTGTAAAGGGCCACAGGTATGACCCATTGCCAGGTACGTCCCTTTTCCCGATACTACATTTATAATAAGTATTAACTTATTATAAATAATTTAGCCATGTTACAGCGCCACGCCAGAAAAAATTACTAAAAATTCTCAATGCGAGAATTGATTGTAAATTTTATAAATAAATAAAAAAAATTACCCCAATGTTGTAAAGGGCCACAGGTATGACCCATTGTCAGGCACGTCCCTTTTCCCGATACTACATTTATAATAAGTATTAACTTATTATAAATAATTTAGCCATGTCACAGCGCCACGCCAGAAAAAATTACTAAAAATTCTGAACGCGAGAATTGATTGTAAATTTCATAAATAAATAAATAAAAAAAAAATTTCTGTCAACGTACGAACGAGATTGCATGATCTTCTACACGCGCATCTCTTGCTTTTGTTTGACTTTTACACGTAAACGGGTATTACTTTCCGGACGATAGCACTTTGATTTTGCAATACGATGGCACTGGAGTTATTACGTTTACAACAAAAATTCTTAGACGAAAATGTCGCTTACTTATCTGACATTATCGAGCCACAAATGTTTCGTTGTATGTCAAGTAATAAGCAGATTATTAGTAAAAAAATGAGAAGCTGAGAATGTGTTACAGCCGACTGTGACCTCAGGTCGCTTGTGACACTGCATGGCTTCGATAATAACAAACATCTAATGCGTGTTGCTACGCTTTATAAAATCAAAATATTTATTGATCTAATTAACAAGTAAAGAAGAAGAAGTGAAATTTCTAATCAATTATTCGCAATCGAAATTGAGATAAATATGAAGAAAATTTTGATTGCTGCACTTTTCATGTGCCCGATCCTTACCCTCAGCACGTTGCGCTAATTTTTCGTCTGGTTTCCTTATACTGTAGGATTCCGTGCACACCAGGCGATAGATTTCTGTATCTTCTTCGTCGTGAGATTTGTTGGTTGTTACAGTTGTTAAGAGAGCGTTATTTTTTCGATCGTGCTCGATGCTTGCGGACTCGGATTATAAATGTTGATTAACTAGAAGTTTAAAACAGCCAAGTAACGATCGGTGTTGCTTAAAAGGAGGTCAGATTGAAGATTAAAAAAATAGAAAAAGTAACTACTCGCGAAAGAAATATTATACCGTAGTTTCAAGTCAGTAAGAGAAAGTTACTTTAATTAATGGAAAAATAATTTTATGTATTTTGTTTAGTAATTATATCTTCACTATGTACGTGTCACGTCAATCATGTCAATAATATAAAATATCAAATATCATTGTTTATCACATATTCAAAGTTCGTGTTAAATAGAAGATTATATATATATATACAGTCTGTCACACAAGAGCGTGTCTGCGATATTTCTGTAAATATTTATATATTTGTAAAAAAATTTATATGAATTGAATCTACATCTAAAACACTAATACGCTATTACAGTAGGGTGTCCAATCTCCTCCATTAGCGATTATAGCTTGACATCGTTTCGGCATACTCTCGACTAATTTTTGAGCGTAGGATTCTGGTAACGACCTCCATATCTTTCGAATGTGATGTACAAGTGTTCTTATTTTTGTGATACGTCTTCCTCTCAGCTTGCCTAATAGGACACCATGCCCAAAACGAAGATTCATCAGTGAATATTATATTACTCCAATCACGATCTCTGTTTTCATTCGCCCATGCCAGACAATTTTCGACGTTTCGCGTACGCGGCACTCATATTAAAAAGCTCTGTTCCTTTCACTGTTTCAAATGAAACTGAAAGGTATTCAGCAACGCGTATTAGAGAAGTTTTCGTTTGTTTACATTCTTTTTATCTCATTCTGATTAGGTGTCAGGTTTCGCAGATATCGCAGACACGCTCTTGTGTGACAGACTGTATATATATTTTTTTTTTTTGAAAATTATATTTCCAGAAATTTAACGCGTTACCTAATCCCGGGTCTACCTGCTGAAAACACGATGGAAAGCCAAAGAAGCGCAAACGCGTCATCTAATCATCATGAAAGTTTCGAACATAAACACCTTCTCTCTACATATGGTAGTCCTATCAAACCTCCTCGATCATCGAGTTAGGCTATTTTCGAGCTTTCATTTCCTCTTTCGCGACCGTTGCAGTATCAAAGCTCGATTTCTAGCCTCTTCTGGATCGCGAGCGATCGATAAACGAGGCGTGTTATCGAGAGATGCGGAAGGCGACACGCTGCTGACGAACGAAATATCGAACGTGTCGGCACCTTTAAGCGATCCTATTTCTATTTTACGATGATCGGCGCATCAGCTTCTTTACGCCGTGTAGGAGCAACGCGTTAGCTTCCGGTTTGATCAGTTTTTCAAGCGCACCGCGGTTGACTCGTTTTCGAGGTATCTGGACCGTAAAGCACCGATAAGTGGCAAACCGCGAACCCTTCGAGAAACCTTCGACAGGAATTTGATGACACGGTATGCGGGCGGATGGAAATCCAAGAAGTGGATACTTTTACATAATCTTTTCATTCCAAATTCGCCGGTCGTTTCGCGCGAAAATTTTCCTCGGCTCGTTGCCCATAGAAATGAAATATACGCGGTGGCTCGTAAGTGGCAAGTGGCAACTTGGAACAGCATATTGGCGGGGTTTTTTAAAGCACGGAAAGCTGAAAAAATCTGCGAAAGTATGCAGACGGATAGAAAGAAACAAATTTTTCGTCGTACCAACAAATTTCTTTACATATTTTCCACTTATCTTTTCGCGTACAATCACCCTGTACCCCATCGTATCACCGATTACGGACCACCCTGTATACAGCGTGACAGATAGTTCCCTTGTTTAATAGGGAAATATGTTTGTTCGCATGAATTTGTAAACGTCAAGGAAAATTTTCCAATTATTTAACAAAATTTATCATTGCACGTTGAAACGCGTAGATCGAAATATTTCTTTTAGGAACAGTTCCCGTATTCGTTTGTAACGACGCAGAAAATATACGAATTGAAAAAACGACACGCTGTCTGAATCGTCCCGTCGTGTTTAAAACGTTAAAACAAATTGGCTCGAAGAAAGCGGCAAAGAGTTGATCGCCTTGGAAAAAAAGAATATGAAAAAAAAAAAAAAAAAAGGAAAGGCAAAGGGGAAAAGCAGCCATGGTCGGACGATTGATTATTTAGCCAGATACGAAGAGGTTCGATATCGAAATCTTCTTTTAATCGGTAATCGAGTGACGTTATCGGGAACGAAGTATTGACTTGGCACGGAACTTCTGTGCCTTCCTTTTTCCTTCTCTCGATGTTTCCTCCTCTCTATCAATTCTTTGGCGACGCATCCGCCCAATCCACCGGCAATTTTCCATTTTCTTTCTTTTTCGCCTCCCTTTCTACTTTACCTTCGTATCAAACCTGCCGTACCTTTCGGCATTCTTTAAAGGAATTCTGTTCGGTTCGTTGCGACTTCGTGCTGCGATTTTTAATTAAATCGCTCTAACACTAGAAATGGCGTTATTGACACATGGTACACAAGTGGAAAGTTATATGTACTCAATGATAAAGCAAAGAACGGCGAGATGATAGCAGCTACTGGTTCAATATTGATAGTTTTTAGAAAATTGTGTAGCTTTCCGAAGCTAAGACAGAGCGTTCAGAGCGCGCAACGATAAAGAAAATTGCGTGTAAATAATTCTGTTATTTGCGCGATGACAATTCGAATAATATTGCAACATATTTGCCACTGTTATTGACGACTAATATACTAAATATGACGTCGCTGGTAAATTTCTTTCCATCGAAGTGCTTTCAACCTGCACCATTTATTTAACGATTTTTCCAGAGACTTCAAATTTTTCGAGAAGGATATACATCTTGTACGGTCGTTAGATCGCGCATTTTTGCGCATTTCTAGGAAATTCGAAAGTTAAAATTAAATAAAGAACGCACGCAATATAAAATGAAATGTACGAAATATGCAAACTGCTATGCTTTCTATACATTTGCCAGGTAGAACAATTTTCTAACGAGGTTCCACTTTTCGAATAATATTCTGAAAAATATGAATTCGCGTAAAAATCCGAGGTGTAATAATCCCACGCACAAGTAATATATCTATTTTCATAGAATAACTATAGACGGTAATAATAAAATTGCTCGCTTCCATTTAAAATCTGGTCGCCAATATCGTAATTATTATAATACGAATATTGTTAAGTGTATTTTGGTAAAACAATCTAATGGCTGATTCTCAAAACACGGATACTCTCGATATATGAAAATACGAGTTTGTCGTTACACGAAGTCAACACGTCGATCTCGAACTCATCATCATCAAATTTCGATCAGTTCTATCGTTACCAATAGCCGAAGATCTTCGAAACATCGCGCTAGCCATTCGCCTGTAATTCACTCGTTTCTCCCATTAATTCAACCTCTTCGATTGCCTCCATTAAATTCGCCCATAGCAAACGGTGTTTCGATATTTTTTAACGAGGGCCATTTGCTCGACGTTCCCACCGGGAAATCGAACGATACGTCACGAGACATTTTGTTTTCCTCTCCCTTTGCCCCGCGGCGTCCATGCAATTAGGACTTGACCCATTTCCCGGCGATTGTTCGACTTGCATCGCAAAACGCGACGCCCGAAGATCGATGAACCAAACAAGCTCGCGTATTGTAAACAGGCGAGATTAACAGCATCCAGAGAGTTGCAAGCTCGAGCATAAATGTGCAATTGGTTACCGATCGATCCTACTCTCGCGTGATTTTCTAATCGATTACGGGTTTTCAGTTGGATAAAAGTATCGGGTCAGCGTATACAAGATGTTTTTCTATAAAGTTGGATAGTAAGTTTGTTCAAAGTTTCTTCAAGTTTCGGGATTAATCTATCGTGCAACGTGCTTCTTTAGATCGCTTGCTTTTCTGTTGATTTCTTTGTACGAAGCATTGATTTATACCTCAATTTTGTTGTAAATTCAATGGCACAGCCAAGTTCGTTGTCACGATCGAAAATAATCGATTCTCAGAAAGATTTTTTTTTTATTATTTAATTTGTACTTTACAATTTGTCCAGCTGGACATTGGTAAATTTTTTTAACTTTTATTTTATTTATATCGTAATCTTGTTACAAATTCAATGGCACAGACAAATTCGTTGTCACGATCGAAATTAATCGATTCTCAGAAAGATTTTTTTTTTATTATTTAATTTATACTTTACAATTTGTCCAGCTGGACATTTGGTAAATTTTTTTAACTTTTGTTTTATTTATATCGTAATCTTGTTACAAATTCAATGGCACAGACAAATTCGTTGTCACGATCGAAATTAATCGATTCTCAGAAAGATTTTTTTTTTATTATTTAATTTATACTTTACAATTTGTCCAGCTGGACATTGGTAAATTTTTTTAACTTTTATTTTATTTATATCGCAATCTTGTTATAAATTCAATGGCACAGCCAAGTTCGTTGTCACGGTCGAAAATAATCGATTCTCAGCAAGATTTTTTTTTATTATTTAATTTGTACTTTACAATTTGTCCAGCTGGACATTGGTAAATTTTTTTAACTTTTATTTTATTTATATCGCAATCTTGTTATAAATTCAATGGCACAGCCAAGTTCGTTGTCACGGTCGAAAATAATCGATTCTCAGCAAGATTTTTTTTTATTATTTAATTTGTACTTTACAATTTGTCCAGCTGAACATTTGGTAAATTTTTTTAGCTTAATTGCTAAATAACATATGGATGGACCCCCAGCGGGATACCATCTTCGAGTTTGACTATTTTATTTCTTTAGCGAGGTCAGTGGCATGTTTTCTTTTTAGTCTTTTTTCTATGAGAGTTCTTCTCCCTTCAGCAGCCAGCTGGTTTCGATGTGTTGCCGTTCTTTCCTTGTATTTTTCTGCGTACCTGTCGATTTCTTCTTTGACCGTCGGTATTTTTAAGTCTTTATATCCTCGTTTCTGACATACCACAGGGCGTTGACTATTGTTCTCAGTATCTTCGATTGTAGCAACTATAGTTTATTTATGTGGCTCATTGCTGCTGTCCCCCATTGCGGTTTTGTAAATTTTTAAGTTTATTTTCTATGCTGAGTTTAGAGTTTTGACTAGTCAGCCAGTACATCTATTTTCTTTTTATCCATATTTTGTCTATAATTTATTTAGTATGTTGTTTCCATGTAAGTTGTGTGTCTAAGTGGAGTCCTAGGTATCTAACTTGCTATTTGGTATTTGATGATTTCCGTTTTCTTAATGTAAATGTAATATGATCGCATTTACTCGGGTTTGCTTTTATTTGTTTATCTTCTAGCCATCTTTCTATTTTTGTGATGTGTTGTTGTAGTAATGTGACTGCTGTTTCTGGATTAGCGTGCCTGACTAGTACAGCCGTGTCGTCCGCGAATGTCAATATTTTGCTGTCGGTAGTTGTTGGTATGCCGGCCGTGTATAGCGTGTATAATATTGGTCCCAAGATGCTTCCTTGAGTAAGCATCAGATGTACGCGTTCCACTGGCTCCTAATAGTTGCTCCTAATCGAGATATTTAATTGTTAAAAAACGCATGATCGAGTTTCCACAGCGTACGTGTTGGAGAAATTATTTTCTCTTTATCTTTCACGTACTTCTTACTGAGAACCACTGAAACCTTCAATTTCATTCGCCGGAATTTCGCTCGTAATTTATACCGTGTCATTTACGATTATTCCAAGGACACGCTTCTTATGCGAAAGATAAATAAAGATAACTTGGTGTTTTCAACGTGTACAGTTTCTCGTTGAAATAGAAACAAGACGAACGATAGAAAAAGTCATCGGAATGGGAAAGTATTTTTATGCTACATCTAATCTTGCTAAATTAGGGTTCCTTGGTATCATTAACGCGTCATTTCATCGTTAGAATAAAAATTAGCAAAAAGAAGATATAATGTCAAAGGAAAAAAATAGTTTTACGTCACGATCTCCCTAAAGAAGATCCCTAGGCACTGCTCCATAGCCATACAAAACGGTTGAACGCGTTGATTCGGCTTCAACGGCGAAAAGTGAAGAGCAAACGACGAACGGGACGTCGTTGCGACTTAATGGAGATTTATAAGCCGAACGTGGCCGCGTTTCTCTTCGAGGAGGGAACAGCTCCGAGACGAAAAAGGTTGGTGATGTTTCTTAAGGAGTCGAAAGGGGAACGAGGATGAGACGCCAGATACCAGGTCCAATTTTCCGGTGGCGACGTAAAATGTACAAAAGCGCGCGAGCATTCGAATAACAAGGAGACGGTAATAAAAGCGTCGTCGTTGAAACGACAACGTCGGGACGCTCGTTCGAAGAATTGGCTTGAGACACCCTATGACTTGTCCAAATAAACAAGTACTCGTAGCGTCGAGCTGAACGTTGAAGAACGAGGCACGTTCCGCGAGATTAAATAAGCAACCGTGAAAAGGGAGGATCAGCGTTAAATTTCCTGGTGATAATCGCCATCATTGTTGAAAGTTTAAGAGGAGATCGTTGAAGTAATTACTTTAAGAAAACCCCTACACTCTTTTTTCTTTTGTATATCTATGACCTGGAGAACGCTGCGAAAAAATTCAAAATAACGAGAGGTTCGTATTATTGTGCTCTTGAATATAAATTTATTATTTTGAAGGAACCATTTGCGGTAAAATTTCTAACAGCGATCGCATACGATATTTTTCATTAAACGAAACACAACAACTTACAAAAGTTTTTTTTTTATTATTTATTTGTTTGAATTTTACAATTTGTCCAGGAGGACATTTGGTAAAATGTTATAACTTGAAAAATATAGCATGTGGATGGTGTTACCCCCAGCGGGGTTTCATCTTCCAGGCTGTTTATTGTATTTCTATTGCGAGGTCTGCGGGATGCTTCTTCTTCAGTCTTCTTTCTATTGCGGTTTCATTTGTTTCAGCTACAAGCTGGTTTGGGTGTGCTGCGAGTCTTTCTTTGTACTTTTTTGCGTATCAAGCGATTTCCACTTTGACTGTTGGAATTTTTAGATCTTTTCGTATATCTTCATTTCTGATATACCATAGAGCGTTAACTATTGTTCTAAGAATTTTGGCTTGCATAGTCTCCATTTTGCTTATATGGCTCTTTCCTGCTGTTCCCCATAGTGGTGGATTAAAGTTGTTCGAGAGTAGATTATCGATTTAAAATGTTTTATTTAAATCTTACTCGATTGACAATTGACTGACGAGCGTGAAATTCTTCGATTGGCAAGTGATGATTCTTCGGTAGACGGATGATAGCTAATTCTTCAATAGACGAACGCTAATTAATTTACTCGATGACAAACGGTGAATATTCTCAAACTCAAACTCAAACTCCAAAACTGCTCCAAAACTACTGTTACCGACTTGTCTGAGTCGCTACATTTATATCTGTCGGAGATGGAAAAAAGTCAGAGTCTTTCTTTTGAAAATGTTTGGGAAGATCCCCAACGTTTGTTCAACCGCCGACTTTGTTTACAATTTAAATCATTATAATATCATTATAAAAACATAGTATAAGAATGTAATTAGATGAGTTTTCGCAAGATATGGCTTTTAGCGACTTTAACTGCCTTTCACTTCAAATATTGTAAACACGGTTTCGAATAAACGTTTTAATTACTTCGATTTGAAGGAATTTATCGATTTTACTTTCGCGCCACGGATCGCGCGGGTCGCGGGACGTGACACGTACACTTTTTTTTATTATGCTATGATATATTTATCGCAAATGTAGGATTATCGTTCGTGAAAAAGTAGTATACAGCGTAAATAATAGTTTCGAAAATACGACTAGCGTTAAAGATGATCTCGCAAAGTATCGTGTCTTACTTTTTGCCAAGGTTATTTCTGCAGTTATAATTTCAAAAAACATTTTTTATCCTCTTTATACGTTTTCACGTTCGTTTGAAATTTAACCAATATAATGGCGATAGCTCTAGTATATGGTGTATATGTCGGAGATGAAAGGACATCGGAGCCTTCCTTTCGGAATGTTTGGGAAAGTTCCAAATACTTTAGTCCAGACTTTTTATTATAGCCGTACTTAAACAATAAAACTGAGAAATAGCTGTTCATGAGCTAAGTCAATTATGACTATCCGAGATTAATGACAGTGGGCTTGTGCTCGAAGTGACATAATGAGTCACTGAACGTAGCCGCAGTCACGGGAGGGGCGAGTACCTTCAGGGGTATGACGTAGTTGAATGACTTTCCTTAAAACAGGGATTGACATGAGTCATACGGAAGGGGTATATAAGGGCAGTTCCACTTGAACTGAGGTTCAGTTCGGGCCAGCTCCGGGCCAGCTCCGGGCCAGCTCCGGGCCAGCTCCGGGCCAGCTCAGGGCCAGCTCAGGGTCAGCTCAGGGTCAGCTCAGGACCAGCTCAGGGTCAGCTCAGGGCCAGCTCAGGGTCAGCTCAGGGTCAGCACAGGGTCAGCTCAGGGCCAGCTCAGGGCCAGCTCAGGGTCAGCTCAGGGCCAGCTCAGGGCCAGCTCAGGGCCAGCTCAAGGTCAGCTCAGGGCCAGCTCAGGGTCAGCTCAGGGTCAGCTCAGGGCCAGCTCAGGGCCAGCTCAGGGCCAGCTCAGGGTCAGCTCAGGGTCAGCTCAGGGCCAGCTCAGGGCCAGCTCAGGGCCAGCTCAAGGTCAGCTCAGGGCCAGCTCAGGGTCAGCTCAGGGTCAGCTCAGGGCCAGCTCAGGGCCAGCTCAGGGCCAGCTCAGGGTCAGCTCAGGGTCAGCTCCGCCACAATCATAATTTTTATTTTTTTTTTATTTATTTAATTTTACAATTTGTCCAGGAGGACATTTGGTAAAATGTTATAACTTGAAAAATATAGCATGTGGATGGTTACCCCCAGCGGGGTTCCATCTTCCAGGTTGTTTATTGTATTTCTATTGCGAGGTCTGCGGGATGCTTCTTCTTCAGTCTTCTTTCTATTGCGGTTTCATTTGTTTCTGCAACTAGCTGGTTTGGGTTGTTGCAAGTCTTTCTTTACACTTTTTTGCGTATCTAGCGATTTCCTCTTTGACTGCTGGAATTTTTAGATCTTTTCGTAGATTTTCATTTCTGACATACCATGGAGCGTTAACTATTGTTCTAAGAATTTTGGCTTGCATAGTCTCCATTTTGCTTATATGGCTCTTTGCTGCTGTTCCCCATAGTGGAACATAAAATATCGCTTCAACATAGAATATCGCAGATCATTAAATTTCTGCCTTCTTGCAGAATGAGCGGCTTCTACGAATCCAGTAACGTGCAATAGGCGATTAGAGTATCAATACACGCGAGGTAGCGCTTTCATTCGAAATGTTCATTTACCCTGGTTGCTCTCTCGAATCCACGCGTTCTCTTTGATCGCGCGCCGGCTACGTCCATAAAACGTTTTCGCGAGTCGTGTAATCCAAATACCTTACTTGCGTTTCAATTTTAAAAACTGCCAACCCCTAACGCCGGTTATTTCGTTCGTTTAACTGGCGAGAACCGCGAGCTCTTTCTCTCGGCGATGCGCGATGGTAGGAAAAATTCTGGCGAAAATTCATCGTGCCACACGTGATTGCGCAATCTCGCTTCCGCTGTGTACGGTTTTAATAACGAAAGGCAACGTAGGGTAACACAATACAGTGCAGCAGCGAGAAGAAAGAGAAAGAAACAGTGAGAAGGGTTAGAGAGAGAATTATTAGAGAGAGAGAGAGAGAGAGAGAGAGGGACTGACGGGCTGGCGTGCGTAATACGCGCGATACGAGGGAGGAAAGGGGCCACGAAACATGATTCATTTCCTGCGAATCAAATTCGTGCGGTATCACAGACGTTAATAGAGACGTGCACAACGTGTACACACGTCCTTTGCTATATGCGAATGGTATTTAATGACTCACGCGTTAATCGTTAAACTACTTTCGTGTCGACTAGACGACCAATTAGTCGAACGATCACTTTTTGTCACAGCGGCGCATGGTAATTACGTCATGTTCGTGCACAGGATGTGTCCTTCTCGAAGAAACAATCATTGCAAGCGATCTCTTTCAAATGCCCCGTGTTCGATCGAAGTATCGGTTTGTAATATATATTTATCCAGTCCCCTTCGTTTATATAAGAAACGCGGAAAGAGCAGGAATCTTTGTACGTATTGGATTGGCAACTAAATGATTGCGGATTCTGTCATTAGGTGGTATTGATAAAATCCGCAATCACTTAGTTGTCAAACCAATATATTTTATATCGTACGTCGATGTTCGATGTTCGTAATATCGGATATTACGAATAATTTCTGTTAATTTGCTAGGAAACTATACGTATAGCAGGTATAGGATAAAAGTTGAATAATTTTCTGTGTTTGAGTTACACGGGTGGGTTCGCGGGTTAACGAAGGTGGCTAAATGAAAATTTGGAATAAAAGCGTTCGGTTCGGTGCGCGTATCGATAATTTAATGGGACAATATTAAATTCAGAGCAGCCGGTAATTTCGTAAGAAAAGACAGAGATTCCCATTACCTTAGCTGCGTAGCTTATTTTGAAATTTTGAAGAAAAGACGCGGATATGTTTTACTTCCTATGTCTTATGTTCGTGTTATGAAATTCGCAGAAATTCTTAATTGGCAGCATAGAAACTCGATGACTCGCTTTATTTTGTAATTAGAAGATAAAAACGAAAGCAGAGAAGGAATGGAGTTAAAGGAGAGATAGGAAAGAATAGTGGCGTCGATCTTACGGCGCCTCGATATCTTGTTTTGAAATGAGTTGGAGTAGAACAAGCCGGGGTCTGCCTAATCAGCGGAGTGCTACTTATGCGAATTTAATTTGTACGACAAATCGCGAACGGGCAACTGTGTCAAGGTTGACTTGCCAGTTTTGCCAGCATCGTTTCAAGTTCACACCTCTGTGGTCGGCTCGTGTGACAGCGACGAGTGTCCCGTGACACTGCACCTTCCCTTTGACGTGGAACGTTGCTCGATTATCAACGATCGGATGAACCTTCACAATGTCTGGCCGCCTTCCTTCTTTCGCTCATTGCACACCCTACACTTCCGCCATTTTTCTACGAAATCCACCATTTACACTGTATTTTTCTTCAAGTCCTTTCCGTACTTTCTCTCAATCCTTTTTGTACCGGGCTTACTCGTCCAGTGTGTTGCGTTCGTTCAAACAAGTTGACTCGGCTGTATGTGGGTGATTTGGTCGCCGTAGCGCTCGATTACATTGACTCCGTTGACCAAAAGAATTTTTTTTTCAACATGCCAACATTCTAAGCTCCTTGTCAATATCTCTGTCCGCACTTGTGTCGATTCTTACTAACCGAAACCTCTGCCTATATCCCGTCAACCTGCTCGTTTCTATCGCCACCTGATTTTACGACTTTTCTCTGTATCAGCCCGTGTTATACAACAGCGTAGGGTCAAAGTGACCCAGTGGCAGCGTTTGAGGGTTAACCAGCATCGAGAACCATGGCTGCTCCGCAAGAAGGAACCGTATTGTCGAAGGCGGCACGCCGCCGGAAGTTACGTAACGAGTTGTTTCAGGGACTTTAGCTTAGCCCAGTTCCGCGGAAGTACTTCCACCCCCGCGTAGCATCGATCTGGCTGACGCTTTGATGATCGTGTCGCGCACCCTCCCTCTCATATCTCCCTCCATTCCTCCCTTTCTCTCTCTCTCTCTCTCTCACACTCTCACTCTGTCCTTCTATTTTGCTCTTTGAGCTGGCTTTTGTGTTATTTATCGGCAAGCCGTATTTTCGATGATTCGCGTTATTGGACGACTGGACGTGTGTTTGAAAACACGACCAAAGGTGTATGATTGATTGCAAGACGATGGCGAATGGTTTCGAGGTTGGATAAACGGTGATTAGGTTTGTGACGGTTGGGCAAGATGAGTAGGAACAGCTAGAAATAGAAGTTGGAAGAAACCGAGGCTTCTAATTGTGCATCTTATAAATTAGGTTTGGAAAGAGAAGTTTCGTACTTGGTGTGCTTTGTACGATCGATCGAGGGGGAATTGGATGCAGTAGTTGGCTAGGTTTGTGATAGTCGATGGTTCGGATGGCAGGAAGCTTGTACTTGCAATTGTGGATCTTGTAAACCAGGCTTGGGAAGAGAAGTTTTATCGTTGGTGTGCTTTGTGTGATCGATCGAGGGGAAATCGAGGATGGAGCAGTTGACCAGGTTTGTGATGGTTGGTTCGCGCGGTCAAAAGCGTATTCGTGATCGTGGATCTGGTAAATTAAGTTTGCAAGGAAAGTTTCGTTCTTGGTGAGCTTTGTGCGATCGGTTGAGAGGAAGAGAGTTTTGGGATGGTGCTCAGGTGTCCCAAGTTTGTGACAGTTGATTTAGTTGGCAGGAAGCGTGCTTCCAATTGTGGGCCTTGTGAATTAGGTTTGGAAAGGCGATTTAGCTCTTGGTGTGCTTCCTGTGATCGATTGGGAGAAAGTGGAGAACGATGTTTGAGTCGCATAGTTGATAGTTCAGTATGATATTGTATGATAGTTGGAAAGAGAAAAAAGCATAGCATGACATGCAATTTCTAATTGGAAAACAAAGTAATTTTGAGCACAACGCTATAAGGCCGGGTAATTAAATTTTTGGAATTCAATTGTTGCTTTTGAACATTGTTTTGACGATTAATATTGAGTGGTCGTGTTGCACGTATAATAAATATATTGGTACCATACATGCAGCTTCGAATTATTTTTCGTTCTGAATTTTAATTAAGCGATAATTCAAGTCTGACCTGGAATGTACTCGTTCTACTGCAGCTGAGCTGTGCGTTTTAGGTAACCAAGAATAATAACCGCGATTGGTCAAATTCTTTCATACTTCCACCAATAAATTTTCGTGCCTGTACTACAAATAATGGCTTGCAGCTGCTTAACCCAAATAATACAATCACCCACTTGTATCTATAGAAACAGAGAAGCAAATATAATCATACTTAATAATACCTTCTTCCAGCTAATTAATCTCAAAACTACGATCAATTAATTTTATTTATTTCAAACATTGCAGATAACAACTCACATCTACTTAATTCAAATTTCGCAATCTCTATTTACAGAAACAGATTCAGCGAAAATTAAACTTAACGATTGAAACGTACGTTTTTTAACCCACATATTACGATCTTACTTTGTTCATACTGATATGAAAACAGAGCATTAATTACGATCGACTAATTTTACATATCTGGAATATATTTCAAATAATAAATCATGCTTAATTGATCGAAGTATTACAACCATTCATCTATATTTGTAGAAACAAAATACCAATTGGAAATTGAATTTAATAATTGAAACTTAATTTAATCGAAATATTACAATCGACTGCCTATAGAAACGAAGAGCAGAAATTACGACGATGCTTAATAATTCCTTTTCCATCCCTCTAATTAATCTTCGAGCACAACGGTCGCCTAATCTTGCCATTAATATCTGAGAAACCATTCTTCTTAAAACCCCTGTTCTCAGTATCGATATTCCTTCTTCCCTTTTTTTCTCTCGTGTCGCCAGTGTCAGAAGTAATTATCAAGTAATTCCGCCAATGACCTGACTCACCAGGATGGCTCGGTGCCTGGAAACGACTACACTCGAGTCGTCGTTTTAACGAACCGTAATGAAAAGCCCCCGGAAAGAATGGTCGGCTGGCGTTGATAGCCGACCGATGATTAAATCGCTGACAACGAGAAAACCCGGTGCGGCTCGCGATTCGATTTCCTTTTCTTCGTCCTAGCGAAACCTAAAGGCCTCCGCCACCGTGCACACGACGAGGGACCATGGAAAAATGCAGGAGACCGAGATATGTTATGGTTTCCGATCGAAATCAATCTTATCTCGACTTCTCTTTTCGTCCGAGCAACGATCGATAGTTGGAAGAAAATATTAGGATATTTTCTTATTCGATATCTTTTTGTCCACATTGTTCAGGGACTCGTGTGTTAATTGGTAAAGAGCTTAGCACGAAAGAACCATACGATCTTGTTAACATTGACGATGTAGGATTAGATAGAATTATAAAACGAGGATGCTGTGAGTTTAAAAAATTTTTCCATCGGATGGCAAGTGAGAAATTTCAGGAAAGCTGGTAGAAAAATAATTCCACTGATTAAAGCGATCTTTTTTCGTTGATTTTAATCGTTTTCCGATGTTACGGTTTAATTTTAACTCTTCGCATTTTTACCATATATAGCTTTACCGTTGAACATTTTTTAAAACACGGGCTTTTCTCCCAAAGGAAAACTTACGAATAATTGTAAATTTATTTCTACATAATCTTCTCTACTTTTATATTTCTCAACGGTAACACGATATTAAAGCAACTTTCCATATTATGCTTAATGTTGTTGTACCAATAGGATTACGAAGAACCAAAATAAAATGCACACGAATGTGCAATCTCGTTATTGGAGATAGAAGAATACCAAATCGTACAGTATTAACATTGTAAAATTGCAATAACGTCATACGTCTGCGCCGAGCCTTAAAACTTAACAATAGCGAATTGTTCTATAGTTTCAAGATATTGTCGTCTTTATACGTCGTAAAGACCACATGTGGCAAATGCAGCTGTATCCAGAATTGCAATAGAATTACAAATTCGAATATTACAATCAAACGCTTATAGACATAACCCCTATTATTATTCCTCTTTTACCTTATCCAGCACTTGCTACACTAGTTTCTGCCAAGATTGTCTTCCAAGTCTCTGAAGCGAGAAGTTATCGCTGTTTCCCAAGTAATCCATTAGAGGACCGTCCATAAGGCGTTCAGGCGAAAGACGCGGCTTTGGTTTTGCTTCTAACACGTTCTCTTCAGACCCGATTCTCATTACCTACGATACTCATGTATCGTCAATAATTTTCTATCGTTTCCACCTCATGGCCCACATGAAAAAAGAAACTAATTATTAGAGTGTGAATTTTTCTGCCAATTGACATTTTTATGGGCGCAAGTAAAGGAACAGGTTTTAAATAGAAACTTGTTTTGTCTAACAGAGATTGTGACGAATATGCTACGTTGGAAGCTTTGTATTCTTTTTTTTTTTTTTTTTACGTTATGCATATTGTATGCATTTTCGTATTCTTAAATTTCGCACAAATGCATGTAACTTTGCAGTGTACTAGTTACTAAAACTTCGCATCACGCTAAAGAATATATGTTCAAGATAGGAGGGCATTCACCTCATTTGTCAAATTAAACTTACCCCGCGGAGCAATAGACAGAGATTGATGAAATTATACGACATAAGCGTCGATCGAGTGTTTCGGCAGTGAAATTGGAAAAATTGAGAAAAATGGAGTTAACCACGTTGTCCTGAGAGCGACTCGTTTGAAAGTCTAAGAGGAAAAAGAAGTCAGTGCTTCTGACTAAATACTCAGGTATTGCACTTTTTTAAGATGTTTACTACACACAGGTTGAAAATCACGCCTGTATGCTAATGATCTTTATATAATATTCTCTCTACATGTTCTAAAACTTTACGTACGAAGAGCTTGGAGAAAGACTCGATAAATTAGATTCTCTGTTTTACAGAATTTTTCTTGTCCCTTTTTCCTTTTACGGAAGAATACATTTTAAATCTCAGATTACTCGCAGGAATCCAGTGTTTCTAAAACTCAAAGGGCTCAATAAATGACCTTCCTCCTTTTACAAGAAAGCAAACGATATAAAATACCAACGAACGATTCAGTGTCTGTTCTCCGAGCCCCACTTTTTTCCTGATTTTCAATCGTGTTAAGATCATCGGAGAAGAGCGTATTCGATCCTACCTTCTGCTGACCAGGCTAATGAAAACAGGAGCAATGGAATTCAATACAGCGAGGATGTTCGCAAATTGCCTCGGGAAATTTCCACTCGTATCAAATCATCCTAACAAAGGATTCACTCTTGTTCAAAGCTTCTCAGGAATTATTCTTTTTTTCTTTTGGCACGAAGCACGATCAACTTATGATATGCTTTCTATCAAATTTTGTTAGTCGCGATTTTACAAATTTTTAAATACCTTCGATTTTATTTCTCTGGCTTTCTTCCCACGTTTCACACGATTTTCAATTTTATATATGTATCTTTTTCTCACAAATTCTCCAGGATTCCCAACTTTATTTGTCCCGCTTATCCTCCAAATTTTTCAATTTTTCCATTTTACTTTTCTGGCTTCCTCTTTCAAATTTCAAAAATGTTCAATGTTATTTGTCCCTAACTTTCTCGCCGAAATATTTCACGATCGTTTTCTTTTTCAAATTTTCGAGAATTTTCCGATTCTAAATTTCATGATGGAAATGGTGGTTGAAAACTGATGATTAGAAGCTCGTGGCCGTAATGCAAGGCATGGAATAATGCAGGCCGCTCGATCATCCCGAAGAACGAACAAGAAACGGGATCCCTTGGATCGCGGCGTGGTCTCCGGTTAAACTCGGAAGAAGAGACAGGGCTCGTTCCTCATAACGTGCAAGACGGAAGATTTGCATAGCGTAGCGAGGCAGGGAACCGGTACAACGTAGAGAGACGTAGAAAATGAGAGAGACAAAGAGAGACAGAGAGTGCGAACCGGATAACGGCGGAGGGAGAAGAAGGATCGTGTGCGAGTAGAGTCGGTCGGTCGGCCAAAGCGCCGTGTGGCGCGTAGCCCAGTAGCACGGATCGCGTTTCAGTGGTTCTCATTCTTGCTCAGTCTTTCCTTTTGTCGTCTAAAAATTTTACGAACCTTCTTTACTGGTCTCTTGATACTAATCGGATTTTCTTTATCGAATCCTTTCTTTCGCCGTTTATTCTATGATTTATAAATAAGCAATGTTCCTTGAAAGAGGAAAGAATAGAATGGAGGTTAGAATTGTATGTAGGTGTCCTACTTCCGGAAATTTAGGAACCTTCTCTACTGTTTCGTGGATCGCTCGTGGAGCAGATTTTCTGTGATGAACACCGATCTCGTTCTTTTTGTTTTTTTTTTTTTTTTCATGTATATTTATTCTTCTATTTATAATTTAAATGATACAAAACGAAGTTTCTCGTGGAAACTAAAATGTAAGTTGTAAGTAGATCCACTTTCGGAAAATTTAAAATCCTCCTGTTCTGCCGTTTGGATTAAATTGGATTTTCTTTGACAAACGACTTTCCTTCTTCGTAGTATAAAAAGCAACGATGACTTTTTTTTTTTTCTTGTAAAAGGTAAGATAGATAGTGCAAATAATAGCTGTCCCATTTGCGGAAACTGAGGAGTCTGCTGTATTGTCTGCTGGATCGAATGGAATTTCCTTTAACAAACATCAATCCCTATGATAGAATCTACTTTCTTATTCTTTAATATACAAAATACCAACGATACTTATATATGTATTATTAATAAAATAAATAATTCCGCCGTCTCAGACACTAAACAGTAAATTCTTAACTCGTCCGATATCGTCCCACTTCTCTTACAATTCTCTTACGAACAACAATGCACTGCATAAAATAGTAGAATCCTATACGTCAATCCTCTTCGACAATCCTCCTACCAATCTTCGCCCCGATATTATCGTTCACAAACAGCAACACCATGCCAAATGTAAAATTCTAGAACGTACTCTAACAATCCTCCTCCTTCGATTCCACCGCAAAACACTAAATTCTTAATTCACCTAGGATTGTCCCAGTTCACGAAGA
The DNA here is from genome assembly GCA_905333015.3 of Bombus campestris. NCBI lineage: Eukaryota > Metazoa > Arthropoda > Insecta > Hymenoptera > Apidae > Bombus > Bombus campestris. Next base: position 806,936 of record HG995132.1, on the reverse strand, counting down.
AGCGTCCCCAAAGCCATTAAACCATCGTCTATCATAGATCGCGACACGGAAATCCCGTTCGCAGCGCCACGGAAGCACGATCGACTCGGCGAGGCCAGTATTTCTTGGTCTTGCCCAATTAACCCTCTGTCACGGCACACTTCTCGCCGAAAAATTTCCCCAGGGAGCGACGTGCAGACGGAAGAGAATATAGCAGACACGGTGAACGGTAGTTGAGAGTCACTGAGGCGACGTCGGAGCGTGCGCCCTGGTGTTTGGAGGTAGAAATGGGCATCTCTAGGCTAGGGGTTCGAACGGAGCCACGGGGAGTGGTGGTTGGTCACGGCGGAGGGGCTGCGGGGCTCCGCGAAGCGACGGCCACGCTCCTTCCTCACCCTTGCGAGTTTTCCAGCAATTTGGCCGTAGGAAAATTTGTACAACCGTGGTTGACAGGATTTTCGACCGTTTTAAATATGCTGGAATTTTTTTCGGTGAAAAATAAGTAATATATGAACCTTAAGCTCATGGTCGATAGCATAATCTGTAATGCATAGGCGGAGTCGTAAGAATATAGGGATTGCATCAGAGTCGAATCGATGTGTTATTTACTCCATAAAAACGCTTACTGCCTGCCATGTAACAATCGAGATAAATAGAATGTGGAAGCGTGGATTTAATCATTTACAAGATTTCCTGCTAATTGCTCCTAAATGCAAGCCTTGGTACAGGCCTTTGACTACTACAGAACTCTATAATTAAATAATCTAAGAATTCTAATGTTCGATTTTGATCATCGTTAGCGCAAATCTACGTACTAAAACTGTTATTTTGTAGATACAGGAATTTGTGGAAATAAGCGTGATACCTTTGGTGGCAATCGCCTAGACGCCCTTGTACGATGTCTTAACTGGTAACAAAGGGACAGGCCAGTAACGAAATCCCGCAACTAAGGGAATCTATGTATTCGATACATAATTTCAATAGTTTTTATCAAATCTACTATTATAACTAATACTTGAAGATACAGGAACGATTGAAAAGAAAGGAAAGAAGTATAGTGAGGTATAGTGGCTAGGCTGTAGGTTCCCTATACGAGGTCTTGGCGACGCTTTGGGTGGTGGCGCTGGAGGTGCGCGGCACAGGAATGGGGGTGAATCGAGAGCGACGCAATGGTGGGGATGACTACGGTGTCTGTGCGGAGCGGGTTGGTCGGGTGAGGGACGGTCGGCCGTTGGTGGGGGAACCGTGAGCTTTGGTGGGAGAGGACGGGTCGATGATGCCGGCGGTCCTCGACGACTCGAAACGCCAGTCAGTCTCTGGTCCACTCGAAGCCGCGCTGTTAACCTTCTATCTCATCGAACACCGCTCGCCGCAGCCATGGGTGACAAGGTTTGTGATTGCTTAGACGCACAAGTCCATCTCTTCGAGTTCTCTGAACCAACGAAAATCTTCGCTTTGTAGCCAGAGCGTGTCACAAGCTTTATCCTGCTTTGTCGAGTTCTATCTCTATCTCTGTCCCTCTTTGACAGTTAGCCAGATACGCCAATAGTGTACGCGTGTATGCGTGTGTGTGTGTGTGTGGCTTTCTCTGTGTGCGCGTTACGTATACGTGTGATATATGTGCGTTCGTAGAATGCGTGCGTGAGAGAGAAAGGTAGATAGCTAGAGAAAGATCGAAACAGTAAGAACGAGCGAGATATAGTATGAAGGAAAGAGCGAGAGGCATAGAGTATGAGTGGCTAGCGTGAATGGGTTTTAGAGGTCGGAAGAACGCGCTCGTTAGAGAATCGGTCTCTCTGTCGTGGAGGACAGGACGTGATGGAAATAATAACGGTGCGTGTCACACGTTTGTTTGTCTGTTTTTAGGAATTCCTCTCGATATCTCTTGTGGACATCCGCTCTGTCGCATTCTTTCGCATTCTTAATTCCACTCCTCTTCGTGACAATCTCTTTTTCACTGTGTAGTAACTTCACAGGCTGTGAAACGAACAGGTTTTTGGAAATCAGACAGAAACAGAAGAAAGGGCTAGAAAGAAGGAACAGAAAGAGGGCGCGATAGAGAGAGAGAGACGGTGCAAAAGAAAGAGAGAGAGAGAGAGAGAGAGGGACGGTGTAAAAGAGAGAGAGAAAGAGAGGCGAGTCTGTGGTGTAACCACTGCTAAAGAGAAGCTTCGATCGAGGGGGTAGGAGGAGGAGAGTGGGAGAGAGCGAGAGAGAAAGGCGTACGGAGACAAGGAAGGGTTGTGGTCTCAGCGCTCTCTCTCTCTCTCTCTATCTCTCTCTGTCTGTCTCTCTGTCTTACTTTCTTTGCACGTCGAACTCTTGCGGAATCAGCGCGAAGCAGTTCTTCCCAGTGATCCGTTCCGTCAGTGTCGTCGTTTCCAGGAAAGCGAGGAAGTATCCTCGAGTCGGAAAGGCTGTCCCTCCCTCTGTCTATTTCTTTATCCTCCTTCTTCTTCTTCGTCTTCGACCAGTCCACTGCAGAAGGAGCGAGATGGTAAAGTGGTATTTTCTGGAGAAACCACCCTTTGCCCTTATTTAACCGTTTCCAACTCCGCTTCTTATATATCGCCGTAGATCTTTTCTTTTTTTTTTTTTTCTACTATTCTATTTCCATTTCTTTTTTAATCTATTGTCAATTTAATCTAGTCGCAAGTAGCGTCGTATTTTATTTCATAAAACCTTTCGTTGTCGAAGTTATACGACATTTTTCGTCTATGGCTCTCGGAATGAGAAAGACGGTTGGAGGAATGTGAATTGCTAGAAGGAAGCTATAAGACAGTGGATGTTGCTGGCAGTGCTTCGATCGCGGATTGCACGCGTGGTTCCCTGACCCAATTGTGCGGCTCGAGTACTTTTTAGGCGTCGTCGAGAGTGCGGGGCGACCGAGAAAGAAAGCTAGAAAGCCCGTCCGTGCTTCCACCGGAGGTGGGGTTGGTTCTAGTTCTCGAAGGGTGTCGGTGAGGGTGTTACGTCGCGATGCGCACGCGCCACCGACCAGCTGCGGACTTTCCGACACGGTCTTCGTGTTTTTCTCGCGAAAATCCTCAATGAAAATCCTGGAAATTTCAACAGCGTCTTACTCTCCACAGCAAATCCAATTCTATCGATACGATTATGGTATTCCAATTCTATCAAATTCCCTATGATCGTGTCAGTTGAACATGAAACGTCCTTCCATGTAACGTGTGGTCGACACAGTTTCCCATTCTCGTTCTCGCCCCAGTCTCTGTTCCTCGTGACACGAAACATAGGATCGTCCAACGGAAAGTCTATGAAATTTCGATAATTCTCTATTCTATCCACTTCCACTTATTAACTACTATTATGACAGATTATAGTTTTATATTTGTAACAGAAGATAGAAAGACGACGAGGCATTCATCTTGCATTTTCTCCTCGAAACTACCTTAATTCGATCGATCGTTGCACGTTCCAGCAGAAAATAACGTCCGCATGGAGATTGGTATTTTTAGCGAGCTATTAAAGCTCACCTTTCGCTAACCTGCGCAAGTTCTCCGCAAGCAAGGATAAATCGGAACCCTTGATAACGATGAATTATAATTCGCCTTCCAGACTACGTTGCATTTAATCTTCTTAATCATCTTAACGATCCTTTCTAAACGTTCCAACAAATCTATCTGTCCAACTTGCCTGCAAACGGCTATCTTTCGTGCTTTTCTGTGCCGTGAACTGTCGTTCGAAAATCGTCGTGCAGCAGATAACGCCGATTGAAACGTGGAAATAACAGATACCTAACCTGGTCACAGATTCGCGACACGCCCTCGATTGCAAGCTACCCTTCCTTTTCTTCTCTCCAACCCACCCTCTCACGTTGTCGTAACGATCTCCGCGTGAACGCGAACGTTCTTCGATTTTCCAACGATCGAACGTGTTTAGGGAACAACGTATTCTGGCTGGGAAATTGGGTTGCCTAGATCTGTCTGTCGGATGACGAGGTCAACTTGTTCGGTGAATCTATCGATCGTTCGCTGGAATTTGAACTAGTTGCAGCCTCCATTGTCTCGTCGATTAACTGCACTTTGTTACGTAGCTAAGCGAAGTCTGCCGGTGTGCGTATCGAGATTTTCTGGCTCCTTTGACACATTTGAAATTCGGTTGCCTGGATCTGTCTGTTGCAAGAAGCTCTCCGGCGTGCACCGATCGATAGCCCGATGGAATTCGAATGAGTTGCAGCCTCCATTGTCTCGTTGATACTTTGGAATTTCGCGTGAAATTTCTCCTGTTAAGTGAAGTTCCTGGCGTATTTATTGGGTTTATTACTCCTTTAGCTTTTTCGTATATTTGCATAGGCACGTTTGGTGTATTTAAATAAGGATTTTTGGTTCGTTTCCCATTCACCCGAGGAAATATCTTTTACAACGCGTCTAAAGTAAACTTGCCGAGGAATTTTGTTATATAGCTAAATGTTGTTATATAAATTCAGATTTATTCAAGTTTTCGCATTTTTGTCATTTATATGGAAAGATGTCGTTTGCAAGGTATACGAACTGAATGTGATGGGAAGTTTTCTTGTTTGAGGAATATAATAATATATAATTAAGCGAAGTGTTTATTGTTATACGTATTGAGATATAGAATTTATGGATTTTTATATTGCAGGGGATTTTTCATTCGTCTCTCCATTAATATAAAAGAATGTCTTTTACGAGGTGCACGAAGAATTTGATAGGCGCGTTCGCACGCGAGCTCTTGATCGGGGCTGATGCTACTGCTGGCCCAAGGACGCAGCCGTCAATTGAAAAGGTCGATCCTTTTAACAGGCCCTTACCGGCGTTTTTCATTCATTGAAATTCCTTCGAACGACTTCCGCCAGTCGATTACCCCGTCACGATTTGTTCGCCATTCTCTCGCGTGATGTTTTTCTCCACTCCTTCGTCAGCTATTCTTTTCGAAAACTTTCAATCGCTAGACTGCGAATCTTTATGCAAATTTATATTCTTATAAATAAAATGCAAGAAGTAGAATTCAAAACGTCAAATATTAACAGAAACACTTCGGTTTCACGTAAATTCATAAACGTGCCGCAGTTTTCCAATCGCTATAGATTATCACCATTTTCCTCTTATTTTTCTTTCGCCGTCTATTTTCTTCCTTAACATTCTCGTTCTAATTTTTGCTCCAATTTGTTCGAATTTTATAACTGAAATCCGATGTTCGATAATGTTGTTTGATGTAAAAGCTAATTTTCTTGAAGTGGATTTCCGTGAAAAGCAAATTGTAAAGGTTAGGCAGGTCAGATCGGCGGAATACTCTACACCGATTTCGACCTATGACCTTCGGCCACAGCAAAGGACTTGCGCCCTTTGCGAGCTGCTCAGGTCAGTTACATAACGCGTCGGTGACGTTCGTGTTCATTCAACACTCGCTCGGTCCGATTATCGACGGATCGATTACGCGATACAATAAACGCAAAGAATGAAATCGTTGCGAGCTTCACGCCCGATTTTCGTCAACTTCTGGTATCGTGCAACGTCGATCGTCGATCAAACTCGAAGGACGATAGTCGTGCGCATACCCTTTTCCATCGATCATTCCTGTTGTCAATCATCAATGAGGTTTCAACATTATCACAATATTGTTTTGCTTAATCGATAACTTTTGATCGGTTTTTAATCTTCAATTTTTTGATTCGTTCAATTTTTTCCTGCAGCGTCTGAATCTTCAGTTTCGCGATCTATTACGAATATTCCTAACTTCCTGAGCTTTTAAAATATTATCCTTTTTTTGTATCCATTTGCTTTCTAATCGAACCTCGAATTTTTTAAATGATCTTGCGTTACGTTCAAGAGTAGAACGAGAAGTAGCTACTTGTTCTTATCGAAATTCGAACTTGTTCTGATATCTTTGTTTGTACCGATTTAGATTTTGATAATATTACAAGTGATATAGAGTTCCTATTTGATGGAAATTCACTGGCGATTCAGATTTAAATAACGTTCAATCTTTTTAGAAATGCATTCATGAAAATTGTGGAGGCTTTAAGCAAATTGGCAACACCAAATCTTGTTTAACTGAATTTTCTGAATAGAAACTCTAAACTAAATAACGTTAAGCTACTTTTAGACAGAAATCTCTAGTTTGAATAACATTAAACCTCTTTCAGCAGAAATCCATGGAACCTAACCTAAATTGCAACAAAGTGCCTTGCGCAAAAACCCTCTACGTTCAAACCGTAACTCTTTATCACCTAAATTCTTTTCAATAAGAATACATGGAACCTGTAACCGGAATAACGTAAAAAATTATGTGACTCGTAACCGATCCAAAAGCCTTTCTACTCTAAATTTCTTTCAGAACGAAATAAGGTTAACCTAACCTAAATCTTTTCAAAAGAATTTAAGGATCTTCTAACTTGAATAGTACCAAAAATTACGCAGACATCGTAACTACTCCAAAATTTCGTCTACTTTAGCTTTGCTCCATTAGTTTGCATTCGTTTGGCCACATCTTCTGACTTACACAAAAACTTATGTCCGACCTAACCTAATCTCCTTCAACGGTAATGCATAGAATCTTCAAGGAAAATAACATTAAGAATTACGCAAATTTTCCATTAGAATTATTCCAAGATCTGCTCTAAACTTTTTTTTATCGATTCCCATCCATCAGTCAAGTTTTCGTCTCTTAGATAAAACCCATTAACCTAGTTTATCTGAAATCTTTTTCCCCAAAAATCCATGGTACCTCTGATGAGAATAACATCAAGGAGGTACGTCACGACTATTCCGAAATCCTTTCCATTCCAAACCTTATCGATTTCTATTCATCTAGCAACGTCTCTCCTGGTCTCCACCTAACCTATAATAATACAATCATCCATTTCAATCAGATACAAGCTGTATCTAGCCATTCTCCATCGATCGTCTTTCAATCAAAACACAAATCCAGGAATATTGCGCGAAGCAAAGCAACCGAAATAGATGCGGTTAACCAACGAGCAGAATTACTTTTAAATTGCAACCAGCGAACATACATAGCAGTGGACAAAAGGAAGTTTGAAGTTGCTGAGTAATCCATTTGTGTATATGCGCGTGTTACTGACTTTCGTATCAGATATTTTTCACCATTCTGTTGACAGTCGTCTGTTTTAAAAGATATATATTATACTTATTCACTACTTTTATCAAATACAATTATTCTATTTTGTAACATGATAGCACTTTTCGTGCCACTTATATTTAAACTTTCTTTTGTTTGCTACTCTAACTTGGTTCGATAAAAGAGACGTTGTCGACCATTAGACGTGATGTTTCGCGTCACGAGCGTAAAATTAAGCTCCTGGCCGTGCATCACACGCCACTTAACGTTTCTCGTTCAGCTCGCTTCGGCCCGCAAAACGCTCATTTCCGTCAGAAGTGTTTCTAACGAGCTCACGCTAGATGCTACAGCCTGAACGGGTTCTTGAGGCGGAGCCTGCCTCCGGGGAACGTCCAGGTTTCCTTCCGGTTTCCACCGCCCTGTATTGCCATGGATTGCCCCGTATCTCGTAGAAAACGTGCCGAGTGGCCGAGAAAACGAAGTCTAGAAACGACCACGAAGTGTTTTTCGTTGAGAAGAAAGGCGAGTTAGTGAAATTGTGTCTTTCCAATTTCTTCCGAAGAACTCGAGGAGATTGTTGGATCTATGGAGGAGCAATTATTTTTATACAGGATCTAATATGAAAAACAATTTTTCTTCCTTTTTTTTTTTTCTTTTTCTTGGTGTGTTTAGTTAGTGATGGTTGAAATAGTTTTTGAGGGTGGTGTGGCTACTTTCGCAAGATCTTTAATTAGAGATGGTCTGAGTGTCAGAGAGATCAGAAATAATTGGATTTCTGGAAAACAAGAAAAGTTACTTTATAAAATTTGTTTGATTAGTTAGTAGTTATTCGAGTGTTTCTTCTTTTTTTTTTTTTTTTAAGATATGATGGCTTTGGAAAAAGTTTTAAATTAGTTTCGTTGGTTATCAAAGAGCTTAAGAATTCTAAATAATTATCGTAATTCCGAAAGAAAAGAATAGTTGCTCCGCGTATTTCTCAACTTCTTTTTTAACCTTCCTCAACAAATTCACAAATTACGCGAATACTTGAAATTCAAAACAGTTGTCCAAATTCTGAAAAAAAAAATAACTAGTTCCTCATGATCAGTTGCATTTGATTAAAAGAATCCTCTAAAAACAGGAATTAATTCCGCTCCTCGAGATTTCTGCTTCGACATCTTCCCTTGTCAGATCTTGTTTTACCCAAACAGCATTTCCTTAAATCCTCGAAGCATCCTTCGATGTTGTTTAATAAAGTTCGAGGTCGTTCGATCTTTAACGCGTCGAAAAAAGTCGGTTGAAAAGCTGCGAGAGGAAGCATCGGACGTCCATTAAGCAGTAGGTTGCAAAGACACAGAGAGAGGCAGCATAGGTGGTTGTAGGTGGAAAGGCCGCAGACTAGATGGCGCCCAGGCTCGTCTTCTGGGCTGCTTATCGATCCTAACCTATTTATAATTCCTCTGACATTTCGATTCGTACATGATAACGCCGGCAAATTTTACCACGACGCGTTGTCTACCCTTCGTCGACCAATGCAAATCCCTTGCCCTCTCTCCCTTTTCATTTGCATACGTTCCTGCCCCAACGACTTTATGCTTTTTGTCGTTTCTCTTGACATTGAAAGGAGTGATGTTTCTCTAAGATCAGAAGAGCCTCATAGGAGACGACGTTTCTTTGCTATTTTTACTACTCTATATCTTATCTATCTGTTTTTCTGCTTTGTCCTGTCGCGCGGCGCTTTCAGCTGACATTTTCCAATTGGAATCTTCGTGGGAATCTTTCCATGCTGTGCTTTCTTACTGTCTTAGAGCATCGAAGTTGGATGACATTTCGTGACGTTCTAATTTTCGTTCGAAGAGACAACGCGAAGATTTATTGCGATCCACTTTTGCGTCAGCGAGCAGAGATACGTTGCTTATTCTCGTTAAAACAAGCGAGCAGATTTATTTTGTATAAGCGCTACAACTTAGTTTAAAGTTTCCAACAGAAACATATTTTGCAACAGTGATTCGAAAAGTTGTGGTGCAGTTATAGTACAAGCTGTTAATGTTTTAACAGAAGAATCGAGTATAGTATAATTACACTATTCGAATTCTGGACATCCTGTACATTTTTGTACGCTTAAATTTCCTACAAAAATGAAACGATACTGATTCAAGGATCGATAATTAAAACACAACGAAACTTATGAAACGACATAATAATCTGCATCAAAATTATTAAAGAGACAAAGAAAGTAGGTAGTAAAATGCATCTAACCAGATAAATAATTCGTGCAAGAGAAAGAGAACGTTGCAGCTTCCTCCAAGGTGGCCTTCGCCTTATTTCGCTTATTGTTAGTGTAAGCAACAAGCCTTCGCCGCCGGTCAGTGTATTTAAAGGATTTTTATTTCCGACACGATTTTTCTCTTTGAAAGAACACTTTTACCACAGTGGAAACGTGACCAGCCGCGATAGTCGCCCTCTTTGTGATCTCCTTCGCGTTACGAAGGGGTTGATCCTTCGACTTGGACGAGGGTTCCTCCGAGTAAGCGAATAATTTTCCCAGCTCGACAAAAATATTATACCAGCCAGGTTATCGATCCACGTCGTTCACGTGCTACGTGAAACTTTGTTACTGCTTTCCGTATCGACGAAATCGACGCATCGATTACTTCAGCAGTGCAACTCCCTGAACGAAAGTATCGATTGACGATGAATTTAGGTTAGCATCTAAATCGTTTCGCAAAAATTAAGGAAATTAAGGACATTAGAAACGGTTTATTTGTTAACTATCATAGTTGGAAGGATCAATGGAAAAGTATATAGACGTATGACATAACCTAACGGAATTCGATTTTAGAAGATCATTGGAAGAGTACATACGTAGATACATAACCTAACCTGTCAGAGTTTAATTTTGTACAGAGATTTTGCTAGCTGTACCATCTTTTCTTCTCGATTTTTCGACTAAAATCTTAATGAAATGCGTAATAAGAATCTTAATCGTTGGAATCATTCAGCGAATTTAGGTTATGTCTTCGAGGAGATGTCGAGTTTAAAGTACACCTTACCTATTAAGAAGTAACAAATAATTATTTGTTACTTACTCTCTGTTTCGTAAATTCTACTGTAATCTTCTAATTCTTTGTGACCCATTTCTTTATTTTCTTTACAATTCTTTATTTTGGCGAAAAATACATACATAACCTAACCTACATATCAGAGTTTAATTTTGGACAGAGATTTTGCTAGCTCTACCATCCTTTCTTCTCAATTTTTCGACTAAAATCTTAATGAAATGCGTAATAAGAATCTTAATCGTTGAATTTGTTCAGTGAATTTAGGTTATGTCTTCGAGAAGATGTCGAGTTCAAAGTACACCTTACTTATTAATAAATAATTATTTGTTACTTACTCTCCATTTCGTAAATTCTACCGTAATCTTCTAATTCTTTATGACCCCATAGCCCTTTTATTTTGGCGAAAAATCAGTTTCCCATGCTTTTAGAATTTTAAAATACGAATTTTGCTCGTTACTCTGTTTCAGTTTGATTTCTCAGTACTCGAGTTTTTATAATTTTATTGTTTATCACTTGAAGATTATCATGTACGAGCTTAAGATACCGGATGGTCGAATATCGACGAAGCCGAGGCGGCATATCTTCACAATTATCACGAGCTACTCCAAGTTCCACGAGACGAGGATTAGGTCTTAACATTCCTCTCGTGTCGCGTTCATTTCGCATGGCCAACGTAAGGTTTCTCTGCGTTAATGTGACCTTCCAATTCCCTGGCAATCGTCAATTTCCATCTGTACAAACACGCCCTAGATTCCTGTGCTATTATCTTCCTCAATAACACCCTAATGCCGCAGTTCTGATTTATCTCCAACTCCCACAAGTTCGATATGCGATCGGGCAAAATGATTTCTCCCCCAATCGAATTCCCAAACGTGCTTTCAACAAAAATAGCGACACCCTCGAGACACATTTCGCCCGTTTAACGAGACCAAATAGAGGAACGCGGATAAAATCGGGAGAAAGTGAAAGATAATCTTCGAAGTTTCTTTTTCCTTTATTCTTATTCGTTTTCAATCGTACCGATCGTCTTCGATTCCAAGGACTTTGGCTGTACGCAGTTCCTTCAATTTCTCGACTTCGAGCTTCCGAAATGGAAAGCAAAGAGAGCAATAAAGTCGAAGCCAAGAATAGTCTTCCGTGGATTTTCACTGGAGCACATTAATCTCGATTACGAGAACGTGGACTGCACGTCGTCGATTCCCAGTTTGTGAAAGCAAGAACTAAATAAAAATTAAATCTTGAACCAACCAAGATCAATCATCGAAGACTATCCTGTTCCATTTCTTAGTTGCATTTTTTCCTTCGGTTTATTTCGATTCATCAGAAGCAAAACTGAAAAGGAGGATGCAGACTTGAACAAATCCATGGCGATCTTCCTAGTCTCTTGTACGCATGTTCACGCGGATCAATCGATTTCGTGTTCTAAGAAGTTGCAGTTCTACCAATTTCCCAAATTTTCGAGCCGAGATCAAACGAACGCTAAAATCTTATAGAATCCAAAAATAGGCTTTCAAGTTTCTTCCGCGCAATTCTCACTAGAGTCGACCGATCTCCGCTTCGAGGACGTTGTCTGTAATTCCTCCCATTCGTCGATCTCCGTCGATTAACTTAATCTCCGAAACTTAAAACGACATAGAGATAAAATTGTCAAGAACCGAGAATGATCTTCGCAGGATCTTCTATGCATTCCCCGTTTCAAAGACGATGGGCTGCAATTCCTCCACTTCGTCGCTTTCGATTTCTCGAAGCAAGTCGCACGAATCGTTTATCCTGCGTGAACAGGAGAGGCCGATTTCTATTTCCGTAACGAAAGGCCGCGTTTCTCCAGTCGGTTCGATGTTTTCCTTGGAAGACAAGTATCGATCGGCCCCGACTGCTAACGTTTTCCATCGTTTTCCTCCTTAACCAAGCTCAATTATCGCATGACGTCTGACCGCCCCGCACGAGAAATTGAATAACGACGTGCCTATGATAATTATTCCGGCGTCCAGAGCACGTCTTAGAAACGTATTTATAGCGATCCGCTTCTTGTTACGCGATTACTCGAGCCACTGATCGATCAACGATCGTAGTGTCGATCCCTTTAGATTGTAGTTCCCGATCTAGCTGGAATGAATGAGAATTGGCATGCTTCGACGCTTCGTACTTTATTTCCTACCTTTCTTTTTTTCTTTTTTTCTTTTCTTTTCTTCTTTTTTTTTCTTTTATATATCGCTGCGAAATATAGAATTAGATTTTGATGAAAAATTTGCTTGGTTCGTTAAGGAGACAATTAAGCGATTTATTCGATATACCGATCTTACATTTTGTAAATTTTGTTGTATGATTTATTGTGTGACATATATACGTAAGTAGACGAGTGTGTTGAGAAGGTATTTTCATAAATTTGTTTTTAAATGTTATGTCGTTTTAAGCTGCTAATCGTGTTCTCCATGGGAATGGAGAAAATTAAACAAATTTTTGAGCGCGAGTTATGTGAAAAATGGTGAATCCTGATTCGACAAGCGATGATGCTGGAATGAGTGATGGAAGTTAATAATTTAAATTTAGTGTAGAAATTAAAGCGACAATTTTCTATAACGTTAGATATATGGGGAATTTAGTGAATGTAACATATAATTTTTCACATATGTCGGCTAAAGTTTCTCAAAGTTCTTCTACTTCTCTGTTATTCTAAATAGAAATTAACTCAATTAACAGATCAATAGGAATAATTTTTAACGATGCTGATGATTCACCGAATGATAAATTCAGTATAAATATGAATAAAGGCAACAACAAATTCTCACTATAAAATTCAAAGTTCGATTAAAAACTAAAAAACAAAAAAAAAATATTCTACCTTTAATCTGTGAATCGAAGCTCCGATGAAAAATTGTAGAATTTCTCTTAGAAAATGATCCGTTCGATAATTTCATTGAAACAGAAGCCGCAGTTCTTTCAATCAGACGGAATTTCTCGAGTTGAGAGCATTTGTTCCTGCTGTAAGAAAAGAAAACGGGCTGGAAATCCCGTGGAAATCCGAATGCCGTAATGGCCTCTTCAAAGACTTCTGCTTAGAACGTTTGTAGGTCTTCGGTTAAACCAATGTTTCCCCTTAACGAAGTAAGTCGGCGACGGTCGTTGGCCCGCAAAGGGATTGCCCTTTTCGCGTCGCGCTCTTCCGACGTTCTGCCAACCAGATCAATGACGAAGAAGAATAAAATATGTACTCTGTTCTTCCATCAGTCTCGGTTCGCTTAATCTTCTTAAAGCTTTTCGTCGTACCACGCGCTTTCGTTCATTTTCACCTACTTTGGATGCAACTGTACTTTTCCTACATATACAGAACAGCGAATAATTATAAACTGAACGCAGTTTTTAGATTTTTTCATAATATTAAAACAAATAACTATTGAATCGTAAATCACGAAAAAAAAAAAAATAAAAAAATAAAAAACTGGGTAGACGAAAGTGTTTCATAGAGAAATATTTATAGATTTTTGAGCGCACAGAGGATATTAAGTCTTTTCACGGCGAACATACTGTTTTTATGGCTGCAAAATAAGCAAACTTCCTTTTTACTACGCTACCAATTTTTAATACCATCTCCGGACTAAAATTGACTAGACTACTTATAAATGATTTTTTTGCAAATATTTTTCATTTTATATCTCATATTAAATACTAAATTTCGTTGTATACGTAACAATGGCGTAGCTCGAATTTAATATCGTAGAGAAAATATAGTGATACATGGTATGCTATAAAATCGATATTATATTAAATGTGATTCAAATATGAAGGATTCGTGTAATCTGCCGTTATTGCAATCTGTTTCTAAATACAGTTATCGTGATAAATACGATTTCACACCGGGAATCGTTATATCATAGTTGCATTTTCATTTACGGATATTGCGTACTTTTTTTTGGATCACGTAACGAGATTGTTTTTTAAACATAAATTTAATTTTACAGCCGTTTAGACAGCGGGATAGAATCAATAGCACGTTAACACATTTTTGTGTTGAACTTGTTCGTGCATTTGTTTGAAGTTCTCGACGAATTTAAACGTTCGGTGAAACACTAAAACTTTGCAACGCCTACTTTCTCCATCTCCGTGTTCAAAATCTTCCATTACAATTGTTAACAAAAATTCTTCAAAAACTTATTATTGACATATCCCAAATATTCTTTCATGTTAATTCGTATAAAATTATTCTATCTTTCTCTATTAATACATATCACAAAATACACACACACGCGCCACGAAACATCTTATACAGTCTGTCACACAAGAGCGTGTCTGCGATATTTCTGTAAATATTTATATATTTGTAAAAAAATTTATATGAATTGAATCTACATCTAAAACACTAATACGCTATTACTTAGTAGGGTGTCCAATCTCCTCCATTAGCGATTATAGCTTGACATCGTTTCGGCATACTCTCGACTAATTTTTGAGCGTAGGATTCTGGTAACGACCTCCATATCTTTCGAATGTGATGTACAAGTGTTCTTATTTTTGTGATACGTCTTCCTCTCAGCTTGCATTTCATTAGGGACCACACATTTTCGATAGGGTTTGCATCAGGGGACTGCGATGGCCAAGGAAGTACTGTGATGGCGTTTTTCGCTTTCCATTGGGTGCAGATGCGACTTCGATGTTTAGGGTCGTTGTCTTCTTGCAATATCCATTGGTCCTCGGTTTGGTTGAACCAACGTTTCACGGATGTGAGAAGTCCCCTTTGGTACAATTTCACCATCTTTTGTACATTCAGATTGTCTGTAAAGACGCACAAAGTCCCAAAACCGCGTGCGTTAAAGCAACCCCAAACATGCACTTTTATAGGGTGTTTTACACTTCTTTGAATCATCCTTCTTCCATGGATAGTCCAAGCACGCCTAATAGGACACCATGCCCAAAACGAAGATTCATCAGTGAATATTATATTACTCCAATCACGATCTCTGTTTTCATTCGCCCATGCCAGACGATTTTCGACGTTTCGCGTACGCGGCACTCATATTAAAAAGCTCTGTTCCTTTCACTGTTTCAAATGAAACTGAAAGGTATTCAGCAACGCGTATTAGAGAAGTTTTCGTTTGTTTACA
The DNA here is from genome assembly GCA_905333015.3 of Bombus campestris. Taxonomy (NCBI): domain Eukaryota; kingdom Metazoa; phylum Arthropoda; class Insecta; order Hymenoptera; family Apidae; genus Bombus; species Bombus campestris. Next base: position 791,755 of record HG995132.1, on the reverse strand, counting down.
TTCTTTTTATCTCATTCTGATTAGGTGTCAGGTTTCGCAGATATCGCAGACACGCTCTTGTGTGACAGACTGTAGTTCACTGAACTGAATCATCGGCCAAATTTTCTTACTACTAAAAACATATCCGAACAATTATACTAAATACATTAACAAAACTTCGTTTCATTTTCGATGAAGAATTTGTCCAGGTATACGCCAGCTTGCGAACACGAAGAAAGCTATTCGAGGTAATTCGGCCAGCCAATGGATCGCGTTAATACGTGCACGTAGCCGAGACCCAGCGAGGACGTTAGTCGTTGATTCGTTGAACGTTTCGCTTTATCCGGCTAGCGGACCCTTTTGTGTATCGATTTATTATGCAATTGCTGGACTAGCCCCTTTCATCGTTCGAGGGGACCAAGGGAAGGCCGTGAACTAGCTACGGCACTGCCACTACACACGAGGACTTCCCCATAGCCGCTGATCGCTCTCATAATATTTTCTTTTCCACGATTTACACGCTGGTTACGCGTTATGCAAATTGCGAATCACTACATTTCTACATTTAATCCATTGAAAACGATGATCAATGGAAAATAACTCGATATAATTGTAATTACTCGAGTAATTGTTCTTGCAAAATACATGTAGTATCGGGAAAAGGGACGTACTTGACAATGGGTCATACCTGTGGCCCTTTACAACATTGGGGTAATTGAAGGGGATCTACCTGGGAATGGGTCAGACACATCCGGAGGACAGACGGAAGACGTTAGGCAGCCGAGTAGAGTCGAATAGGGTCAGTTGAGTTAGTCAGTTGCGAAGAGGCAGTCGAGTAGTGAGTTGAGTTAGTCAGTTGCAGAGAGTCAGTTGAGTAGTAGCAGTTGAGTGGAGGAGTTTGAGTTGGGCAGTTGAGAAGTTGGAAGCCGAGTGTTAAGACGTACCGACGACGATATTTGTAGTCAGTTTTGTGTTGAGTATTGCTTGTACGAATAAACTTGAACTTAACTCTCAATAAACCATCCTTTCTTGTCCTTGCTCTAGATAAAAAAACAAAACACATTTGTAGGTTACTACATACATGATAGATTCATTTATTCAATTACATCTATTGCTATTATTTATTGAATAATGGATGTAGAAAAGTTGTCGAACTTTGTCCAGGGTAGAGGATACAAGGCGAATGACGAAAGGTTCGTGGATCTCGTAGTAAATGGTTTCTAGGAAGAGTTCACGGGCAGATGTGTATCTTTATCTGCGTCGACAATAATCGTTCTGCACTTGCACATGACAATTTCGAGGTTAAGGTCCATTGGACTAATTCGTTCGATCGTTTTAATTGGCCAACTCGAGGTTAAAGCTCTGTGTATCTAGCACCGATCTAATTGGACACCGCGAACGGAGCTAGGAAATCGGAAACGTTCACTAGTGCTTCGACTGTTTTCCGGATTCTTACGACACTCTGTTTCCCTTCGATAAGAATTCCGAAGGAATTTTCATCAATTTTATACTCCTGCCATTGCTAATCTCTTTTGCGTTCAATTTTTCAGATGCTTATATTACTGCAATTAACAATATCATATGTATCGTTATGTATAACTGTTAGATACAAGTAATATAAATCTGTACATTATTAACAATTCTACATTGCAGCAATTAATAATTTTGTTTTGTCATGTTTATTATTATTATAGAATATATCATATCAATCTTACCGCTAGTTACATAACGTAGTAATAATTTGTCCATCAAAGTTCCGAAAAATTCTTGCGAATTTTCCAAGAAACAAATTTGTTTCAGAATTAATAATTTCGTTGTTGTAAGTCCGAGTGATTTCGTGTCATATCGTACTTATCGTGTGTAATAAAATGTATCTCGACTTATCGGTGTTGTTACAGCTGACAATGTTATTACACTCTATGTTTATTACATAACACAATATAAATTGTTTCGTGACGTATCACCCATCGTTTTGCTTCTATACACGTACAGCGTCTGCCGGTTGGCGAACGTGTGCTTGAAAGAGCGCTTTTAAAAGACAGCCTCGCGTTAGTAGATAAGGAACGTGTTTGTCAGACGAACCGCGTCAGTTCAATCTACACCTTTCTACTCAGCATTTACGTGTCTTTCACGTATGTACATATCTATAGTATTCTTCCCTTTTTTCTGTTTATTCAGCTTTTTATTCTTTTCCTCGAGTAAAGTGCAAAAAAAAAAAAAAAAAAAAAAATGATAAAAGAAGAAAATTATGTAAAGTCTCGTCATCGAAGAAAGTCCATGTATCTTCGACACTCTTCGACCTATTTTTAATCCTTACGCGTAAGTCTCTCGGTCACTTTGACGTACTATTGACGAAATTTGCACACGGTGTGCTCTCGCAATCAAAAATATTGAAAGTGGATGGTCAAATGTTGTTAAGAATAAATTTGCATTTTCATGGGATGAATTATTTATTGACGTTAATGTTTCGCGATATAAATGTTGATTATTTCATTGGGCAAATGAATTCCTCTTATTCCTTGCTAATAAAAATCGATTGCTATCATTGCTATTTTTAAACATTTTTTAAACCATCCACGTTATCTACCTTAAAATCGTTACTGTCTCTTATTTGACAGTTTTTACTATTTGCCATCGATTCTCTTGAAAATTCTCTTGTTATTAAAAAAAAAAAAAAAAAAACAATATATTTTCGTTAGCTTCTATTTTAAAGTTTTAATTATTCTCCACCTTGGAAAACCAATTGTTATTAGTACCATCTTTTGTTGCTTTCAATCATTTGTATTATAAAAGCCCCTAACAGTTTCCCCTAACAGTCAAATTTCAGTTACTCACTAAAAGATATTCTTCATGAAATTTTAACCATATTTTCAGCGAGACATTTATTTGTCTAAAAAAAAAAAACAATTTTTTCTATCTCAAAAATATTCAACGTCAAATAATTTTAACTATATTTAACATCGAAAATTCTTTGCTTCTCCGAACGAACAAATTTCAATTACTCTGCGTCCTAAAAATATCGTCGAGATTGACCACATTTCCCATAAAAGATTTTTCATTTCCATAAGCAAATTTTCTATTGTTTTTCGAACAATAGAGAAATCTGCTATTAATATTACCGTCTCATCGATCTGCTTTGAACTGTTCTCACCTACGGCGAGTGGATTCTCTATTTGTCTGAGCAAGCGAATTCATCAGGACTCGTTAGCGCGTTTCGCAAGAGACGTAGGGCTTCCGCGAAATCTAAATCATCCGGAGCAGTCGAAGAATGTCAAGGCGAGCGTTAAGATTTGCTGATTCGTGTATACTATGATGAAAGTTGAGTCGCGTTTTAGCCAAGCGTTCACACCTTCGTTAATTAATCAGCGAATTATTTTTAGCTGTTGTTGAGGCAAGTCGCGATATGCTTGCAAACACATACAAGAATTTATTGTAGGTCACGCGACCGTGATTCCAATCCACCAAAGATAACAATTTGAACGTATGCAAACTGCTGTGAAAAATCACGATTTCCCCTCCCCTTCTCCTCCCTTGCTCGCTGATTATTTTTATTAACAAACGAAAGAGTTCTTTTGAAAGATGTTACTGGGTTAGGTTTCCATTCGTTTCCATTTTATTCCATTAGGTTTCCATTTTAAGCCATTCGTTCGACTGATGAATTCTTATAAATGGTAATTGATTCATTAATCTTGTAGGTGACTAAGCTTCAGCTTATCGATTTAATCAGAAATTATAATTGGCGCTAATGGAGGGTGGAGAATGTTGCTATTGAAATAATCTTTCAGTGATAATTGCTTGATACACGGGGGAATAATTTTCAAGCGATTTTCAAATAAAAATAATTGTGAGATTCTAAAAGGTTGGAAAAATTAAGAGGGAAATAATTTTTATCAGCGGTTCCAAGTTGAAATAATTGAATCAGTAATTCTTCCTGATAAAATAAACAAAACGGATAAAATAAAAATAAATCGTATTAATGGCAATGAATGAAGATTTATTTCAACGTGAAGTGTAATGTTCCGAAGACTTCGTCGTCTCGAAAACTCTGTAACATTTTATTCTGCCACTGTATCTGTTAGATTGTTGAAACGTATAACCTGAAAATTCTATTTTCTCAGAACAGCGTGTACATTTTTCCTTTGGCCAAATTCCAGCAAATCTTAAGTCGATCTTTAATGATCTCTCGTTAGAAATCCTTCGTCAATTGACGCTTTTAATATTTGATACATTCGTAGCCAGTGACGTAAACTTCTCTTAAATTACATCTGATCGTTAATTGTTCGCCATAATTGTTTTTCAGGAAGATAAACCAACAATTATCTGACTCTTCGATAAATTCATTCGCCAAGAATTTCAAATTACAAACAACTACGTAAATCTTACATTATATGCCAAATCTAGAATTCTAAATTAAAAATTATATTAATGATTACTTCTAAATATTGTCCCATATATTTATTATACGAATATTTATAACATGTTTAAAAATTAAAAATCTGGACCAATCAGCCGTTCTCTTACTCTTTATAAAGGAAATTGCAATTTTAGCAGAAGGAAGTGAATAATTGGCCATTGAAATTCTAATAAAACGCTAAAGTATATTATTTTCTAAATTCTCTAAATTTTCACTAAAGAATTATTATTCAGATTTTTATGAAAATAAAGATCGACTCGGAGCGATTCGGTTAGACGAATAGAACCAAGTTCATTGACCAGGATGAAGTTTCACGCAGTTTCCTTGATATCACCGCAATCGGAGATCGGCTTAACCGATTACTTTACTCGTCGATTTATGCAGCGCACGTTGCGTCAACACGGACATAATTAATACACGGGATCGATACAACTGGTTTCGTAATGAAAATCAATTGTATGCGACGTAATTGAATTCGACGTAGCTAGTCGGCTAGTTAGGTACTGATTGCGGTTGGTACGGTCTCGTCGCGTGGTTGCTTGTCTGCCGCGAAACAAGAACGTTAATTTACATCCTCGTGAGTAATTAAACATCGATAGAAACGGAGGAAATTCGACGAATTATTTCTTCTTCGATCTCGCCCTTGATAATCACCAACTTCGAATATGGATTCTGATCAATTTTTTCGGATTAAGAAATATTTCGATTTAATCGGCAGAAGAAAATACAATTTTTGTAGAAATTTGTTCGTCGTTCTTTTAGAGTTCGATGTGCCAGTAGATTTTTAGAATTTGAGGTGTTGCAGTTTGTAAAAGTTTATTAATTGGGGAAGATATACGTTTAATTAAGTAAATGTAGATTTAATTAAAAGAAGAAAGTACAGCTTTTTAAAAATATGTATAACTTTCTTTCGCGATTCTATGTTCCAGAAGATTTGTAGAAATTAAAAGTTCTAATTATAATCTCCGCCGTTGTTCTTCAAATGATCGGCAATTTCTTAATTGCGATGTATACTCGTTAGATTTGAAATTTATACGTTGAGATCTTTCATCAGTGGATGATACCTTGATAGCGTAGTATAACGCGGAATATTATTCTACGCTATACTTTTATGCAAAATTTGTGAAGTCTCCGAAAGAGCTGATCATAGGAAGAAATCTAATTGCTATGACAAAATTTTGCTCGAAATAATCGGGAAATTATGTTCAAAGCATAGCAGTATTTAATTTAAAGCAAGTGTTTTCGTCCGGAAGTGTTGGATGTGGAGTACGTAATCTTGGGATTGCAGTGTCAGAGAAAGACTGGTGAAAAATGCGCGCTAGAGAGGCCACACTCTGGATGTAACATAAATACACTCACTGTCTCGAAGACTTTCAGGGACGGTCGGCCGAGAATAGACGAAAATCCAATTTTAATCGCGGAACCTCGACCCGTAGGCGCGATCGATAGATCGTCGACAGAAGCGTCGAACTCTTCACGATTGTCGAGATAGATCTTTCATCTCGAGGAAAATAAATCTCCACGATAATTTAATTAGAAGATTATTATTTCTGATCGAAATCGATGGTTCTGATAAAGATCAATGATATAGAAAATCTTCAAAAAATTCTCAAAATTATCAAAAGAAACTCTGTGCAACTGGGATCCTGTTAAACAAATTAGGAACATATAAAAAAATATCAAAGTAAATTCGTTTTTCCCTTGGTTATTTCAATTCTCTATTAGCTTAACCTTACCTTACCTTTTTCTGGACACGACACGTGTTGAAATATAAACGATCCGATATGCGTTCGAAGAAGTGAAAAGAAATTTTCTAGTCAGACGATCGATTGGTATATTTGTCGGGAATCTTGATAATCCGAACGATCGTCCTCGCGTGACCAATGTTTGATCGCGTCGATCGTTTCAAGCTGAAGACCGACGAGTGAACATACACGCGAGAAGACCCGCGACGAGACACGCGATCCAATTCCTTCAAGGTAAACGACGTTAGGATCCTCCGTGGCTAACGTATTTTGTTCCTTCTTCGCTAATATTGATGCAATTTCTCGATATTACGGTTCGACGAAACGATTAAATATGGCTGCTCGATCGATCGTGGTTAGGTTCGAGAACATGAGACGATTAATTATATTTCCTCGGCCGTGAAATCGTCCGGTTTTCAGTGGTTTAGAATGATTCAATTATAAGGTAGCAGTTGGTCGATGATAAGTGGCAAACTAAGAGATTTGTTCGTTGTAGTGTGGCTTCAAAGTTACGAGCTGAGGAATTCTTTTTAACTGTGACAATGTAGACATTTTAACGGTAGAATTATTTATAGAATTTTATTAAGGAGCTATTTATAGAATATTAAATAGAAAAAAAAACAATAATTAAGCGGAACACTACGATAGGATATTGAAGTAAATTCAGAAAATTCAATTTTTCTCATTGCATTTTTTTTATATAAAATTTCGAGCAATATAGGTGGTTGGAACGTTTTATTAAGTAACTTGTAATCGAGACAACCGAACAGATAATCGATAATAACCAATAAGTGATCGAGTCAATCAATTATTCACAGCACTATCCGCATTATGCCTGCAACATTGCAGTTGGGTGCGTCGAAAACCGCTCTGTACGTGCAAAGCACCGGAAGACACGCGAACGTGACATCAATCAATCAGTAGTTCGAGACAGCGAATATATTAGTATATCGTGGATGAATCTGGAGCAAACTGTGGAAAGCATAGAAATTCATTATCAATGAGTCGCACCACGCCACCACCACGTACAACATTTCCAACTAAAAAAAAAAACTACAAAATCATCTTCCCTTATCATCCCTTACTAATACATAAAAACTTACATATCGCTTCTGGAAGAAGCAATCTTGGTCTAACCTCAAAAATACACTTCGTCGCATGAAAGAAAGGTTCTAACTAAATAAAATTCTAAAATCATCTTGCCCTATCATTTCTCACCAATACGCAGAAACCTACGCATCGTTTGCGTAGACGTGGATATCTTCACATAACCTCAACGATACTCTTCAAGGCATACAACATTTCCAACTGAAAAAAACTATCGAATCATTTTCCCCTATCATCCCTTATCAGTACACGATAACCTACATATCGTTTCTGTAGAAAGCAAACTTCATCTAACCTCAAAAATACACTTCGTCGCATGGAAGAAAGGCTCTAACTAAATAAAATTCTAAAATCATCTTGCCCTATCATTTCTCACCAATACGCAGAAACCTACGCATCGTTTGCGTAGACGTGGATATCTTCACATAACCTCAACGATACTCTTCAAGGCATACAACATTTCCAACTGAAAAAACTATCGAATCATTTTCCCCTATTATCCCTTATCAGTACACAATAACCTACATATCGTTTTTGTAGAAAGCAAACTTCATCTAACCTCAAAAATACACTTCGTCGCATGGAAGAAAGGCTCTAACTAAATAAAATTCTAAAATCATCTTGCCCTATCATTTCTCACCAATACGCAGAAACCTACGCATCGTTTGCGTAGACGTGGATATCTTCACATAACCTCAACGATACTCTTCAAGGCATACAACATTTCCAACTGAAAAAACTATCGAATCACTTTCCCCTATCATCCCTTATCAATACACGAAAATCTACATATAGTTTGTGTAGAAATCAAGTATCTTTACCCAACCTTGAAAATTCTTCCCAACATATAACAAATTTCCAAATAACAAAATTGCAAAATCATCGTGCTCTATTATCTCTTCGACAAACGCTACATGACGGATGTGTACATGCCGCTGGTGCAGAAGGTAGAAACGACCGTGCTTCAGCTTCCGGGGCCAAGATCGATCGTGAGCTACTGCAAGAGGGAAGAATGCGCGTGGTCCGACGCGTTCACGTCGAGAAACAGAGGCAGACCGTGCCCAAGTTAAACGACTAGTCTCTCCCTCTTGACCCAATTCGTGAAGCGCCCTGTGCCACGCACGCGTCACGTCACGGATCTCCTTCTCTGTGCGTGACCAATGCGCGAGGGTGCGTGCAAGGCCAGCCGCACACACTCTGCTCTCTTCCTCTCTTTTCGTCTGTGTCTCCGCAGGCGATCAGCTGATGATGCGTTCCTCGCCAGCATCCAGACTGCACGCGGCCATTTAGATCTGCCGATCGTTTCTCATTCACGTTACATTGATCGTAAATTATACCAACCTCCACGTATTTTGATATTCCATTGATATTTTAAGATTTAAAGAAAGAAGTAAAAATGATTTTTTAGTAAGCTTTTATCCGCCTGTTTTATAGAAAGTTTACATAAAAAGGAACATCGTAAATTTCAAAGTTTAATTTTCATTTTAAAGTAAAATTCAAATTTCTTTGAGGAAGTGCGAATCGATAGTTTCGATTTCGCTGGTTCCGATGTCACATCAGAGTGTCAGAAGATTTTTCTAAATTAGGAAGGTAAATAGATTTTGGAGGAAAAACTTACAGGAGTTGAAAATTCCTTCATCGGTTCAATAACGAGAGTTGGCTTGGTTCGAACGATTGGATTGCGAAGTTGATGGATCGGAAGGGTGGTACAATTTTTTTATTCAAAATGTGTATTGGATTTTGATCGATTCGATAAACATGCAGCTGCCTCTTAAGATCATCTCGCATCAATGGAGTCTCATTCCGTTGTGTCGAGAACGAATCGTGAAAGGGGAGACGTCGCACGTTGCTGTTACTTTTATTTATCGTCAAATCTTAATGACAATTCGAGTGGTAAGCTTTGCAGACCTTTCGTCACAGTCTGTTGAAGCTATAGCAACTGGCAAAGATGAGAATTGGAAAATTGGAATATTCGAAATCTTTAAATTAGAGTACTTGAGGAATTCGTAAATCTGTAACTTTGAAAATTTTCCAAGTTGAAATTCTTAATATTTTAAATATATGGAAGTTGGAAGATTCGAAAGCTTAAAAGTCCCAAAACTCGAATATTCCAAAATACGAAACCTTCGAGTTTTCAAATCTCGACAACTGCATAACCCAAATATCTTCAAATATTGTAATGGCCCAAACTTCCAAAAACTAGTCACATATTTCTAAAATCGAATGTTCGCTTTTCAACGACAAACTCTTCTAGAAAATTAATTAATTTCTTAATTCCATCCTCCACGCTATTCTCTATCATAGCGCATAAAAGGATCGTTAAACGTGTTCGACGAGTGTTCACACTGAACAAGGGAAACACGGTACCATTAATAAACGCGATCGACGACGTAGCTTCGTAAGTTCGTCGACGAAACTTCGTTGCGAATATTAATTACCATAATCGCGTTTGCCTTCGTCGTGAGAACGCTCGGTGAAACGCGTCCGCGGGGATGTTGTTCCTCAAACTCCCATTCAAACCGGTTATTCTACGCGTTGAACAAGGACTTCTAACGATGTTGGACCTGCGGAGCTTCTTTCAACTTTTTAGCCTCGTTCACTGTAATTAACATCATGCTTCTTGAAATAGGCGATGTAATATCGTTGTTGGTCTCGGAATCTAATGCATCTCTGGAGACGTTTAATAGGGTTACCCTCGTCTTCTAAGAAATTTTAATCCTTCAAAATGAGAAAATTAAATAATTCAAGAGATTAACAATATGTTGCACTTTTGTCATAGTTTTTTAATTGAGAAAAATATTTGTTCGTTTTGTGTCGTTCGATTTTAGAACTTTAACAGGAGCGTCCTCGTCTTCTTAGAAATTTTAATCCTCCAAAGTGAGAAAATTAAATAATTCAAGAGATTAACAATATGTTGCACTTTTGTCATGGTTTTTTAATTGAGAAAAATATTTGTTCGTCTTGTATCGTTCGATTTTAGAACTTAAACAGGTGCATCCTCGTCTTCTAAGAAATTTTGATCCTTCAAAGTGAGAAAATTAAATAATTCAAGAGATTAACAATATGTTGCACTTTTATCATGGTTTTTTAATTGAGAAAGATATTTGTTCGTTTTGTATCGTTCGATTTTAGAACTTTAACAGGGGCGTCCTCGTCTTCTTAGAAATTTTGATCCTCCAAAGTGAGAAAATTAAATAATTCAAGAGATTAACAATATGTTGCACTTTTGTCATGGTTTTTTAATTGAGAAAGATATTTGTTCGTTTTGTATCGTTCGATTTTAGAACTTTAACAGGGGCGTCCTCGTCTTCTTAGAAATTTTGATCCTCCAAAGTGAGAAAATTAAATAATTCAAGAGATTAACAATATGTTGCACTTTTGTCATGGTTTTTTAATTGAGAAAAATATTTGTTCGTCTTGTATCGTTCGATTTTAGAACTTTAACAGGTGCATCCTCGTCTTCTAAGAAATTTTGATCCTCCAAAGTGAGAAAATTAAATAATTCAAGAGATTAACAATATGTTGCACTTTTGTCATGGTTTTTTAATTGAGAAAAATATTTGTTCGTCTTGTATCGTTCGATTTTAGAACTTAAACAGGTGCATCCTCGTCTTCTAAGAAATTTTGATCCTTCAAAGTGAGAAAATTAAATAATTCAAGAGATTAACAATATGTTGCACTTTTGTCATGGTTTTTTAATTGAGAAAAATATTTGTTCGTCTTGTATCGTTCGATTTTAGAACTTTAACAGGTGCATCCTCGTCTTCTAAGAAATTTTGATCCTCCAAAGTGAGAAAATTAAATAATTCAAGAGATTAACAATATGTTGCACTTTTGTCATGGTTTTTTAATTGAGAAAAATATTTGTTCGTCTTGTATCGTTCGATTTTAGAACTTAAACAGGTGCATCCTCGTCTTCTAAGAAATTTTGATCCTTCAAAGTGAGAAAATTAAATAATTCAAGAGATTAACAATATGTTGCACTTTTGTCATGGTTTTTTAATTGAGAAAAATATTTGTTCGTCTTGTATCGTTCGATTTTAGAACTTTAACAGGTGCATCCTCGTCTTCTAAGAAATTTTGATCCTCCAAAGTGAGAAAATTAAATAATTCAAGAGATTAACAATATGTTGCACTTTTGTCATGGTTTTTTAATTGAGAAAAATATTTGTTCGTCTTGTATCGTTCGATTTTAGAACTTTAACAGGTGCATCCTCGTCTTCTTAGAAATTTTAATCCTCCAAAGTGAGAAAATTAAATAATCCAGAAGATTATTCCGTTAAGGTAAATTAGAACAATATATTGCACTTTTGTCATAACTTTTTAATTGACGAAGATACTTGTTTATTTTGTAAGCTCCGTTTCAAAAGTTTAATAGAGTCGTTCTGATCTTCTTGGATACTTTGATCTCTTAAATCGAGAAGCTCGGACGATTGTAAAAATTGGTCTTGGAAAATAGAGAACATTCTGAACGATCTAACAATTAAGGAAAATGTATTTTCGTAACCTCGGATGTAGATGTAGGTGATATAAATTCCGAGAATTACAGCATGAAAAATTGCTCCGTAAATTAGAAAATCATTTCTGCTTGAATTTTATCATTCCTTTTTAAGAATTCTGAAAAATCGGAAAAAAGGACGATTGGAAAATCCATAAATTGGAAAATCGTTATTTCTCGAGGAGACTGTTTTTCTGGGAATTCTAGAAAATCAAAGAGAGGAAAGTTCCTGCGTAAATTGGAAAGATCGTTATTTCTGGAGAAAACTCTTTTTCTGAAAATTCTGCAAAACCGGAAGATGAAAAATTTCTCCATAAATTAGAGAATCTTCCACTTGCGCGAAATTAAGCTGGCAAATAAGCCTGGCAGTTCTCATTAGCCGTAGCTTCCATCAGACGACGTAATTGCGAATTAGAGACGAACTTGCGAGCGGAAAAAGACGCGGAGGAAGAAAAAATAGGAGAAAAAGGAAAGAAGGAGGAAGAAGAAACGTAGAACCGTTATTTCTTCTCTTCTTGTTAGCGGCCTGCAGATACAGAGCGTTAACGTTTACATATTTCATGAAGACGAAGGAAAGGGAAAGAGTGGCTCTCGTTTTATGCGATGAATACGAGATCCAGCAAAGCTTGAAGTTACGCTAACTCCACTGCTATTTTTAGTCAGCCATTTTGCGTCCCTTGAAATATACATATGGTGGTCTGGTCGATGCTCGCGAATTCCACTTTCTTCCTTCAACGATTGTTTACAATTTTCCATCCATTAAGTCACCTGTTCTTGTAGAGTCGCATAACTAAACATAGTAAAGTTGTACAACTAAAATAGTTGCGTAACTAAGTACTTGTATAAGTACTAAGTAAATTATAGGAATACAGATAAGTTTTACTTTATTTTAGAGAAATTCGTGAAAACTCGATTTAAGAATCATCCGAGTTACGAATGTCACCCGATGTTAGTCAGAAATTATATTTCATTTTGATCAAACTGATCAACTTCACTGAGAGTCGTTTTCGATTCCTGGAAATTCTAACTACGTTTCAAAATGTTCACCGTCATCTGTCAAAACAACGTTTACAAAGATAAATTGAATTCATTGGTCTTGAAAATTCTCGTTCATTGCTGTTTGTGACTGGAGTGGTAGAAATATTGTGAACGCCTTCTGGCGATTACTAGATGTAAGATATTTCTGATTTGCTTGTACTTTGTACCGCGGTAACGCACGTTCGGTACCGCTCATTTCCTATATCGTCTTTTTTTTTTATTTTTTGTAACTTTTTAACGATGCTTCTGTATGTATACGAATGATATATGTACGTTTATACCGCGTCTTTTTTCTTATCTCGACGTAGAGAATACACTGGCAATGTTTGGCGGAAAAAAACTGACACACCCTGTATATTTTGGTATTAAAATTCAGAACGTTCAAGAAAATAGAGTCTCGTTTCTACAGGTAGTTATATGACCACGTATTTAGTTAGATATTTAGTACCATGAAATAGAATATGAATTTTATTAAATTTATTTCATTTTGATCGAGTTGATCGAAGCTTAAGGATCATTCGATGTATTGGCTTGGCAACTAAGTAATTGCGGATTTGTCAATACCACCTAATGATAAGATCCGCAATCACTTAGTTGTCAACACAATATGAATCTCTCCTGATGTCAATCAGAAATTGTTTCCATTTTCATCAAACTGATCTCAATTTCTCTAATTATATATTTTGGTATTAAAATTCAGAATCTTTAAGAAAACAGAGCTGACCAGTTACTTTCGAGCGGCTGTTATAATATAATATGTAATAAATCCAGTTTTCTCATTTTCCTCTTCTCCCACGCTTCCTAAAACGTTGATAAGCGTGTCATAATTTGCAAATGAATTCTGTTTTCTCTGTCAGATCTCCGCAGTCTCAGTCTCAACTCTGGGCTGAGAGATTCTGGTTCCGTTCGAAGCTCGTCGAGTCGAGAAGTTTCCAACGTCTTGCCCACCCTTTCCCTGGTGAATTTACGACGAAACTTGGAAATTTCCGGAATCTAATATTCAAGATTCGTCGTAACGCGGGCCACCACCGCCGCACAATATCGGTGGCCTAGCTTTTCCGGAATGTCGCGTAAATTTTCCATGTCTCTCAGTTTCCAGTTCCTTCAGGAAATTGTCCTCACTTGGACTGGTCCAAAAATTAGTATCCTTGATCTAATAATATTTCTTAAATTAATAGTAACGATAATATACTTACGTAATATAGAAAAATATGTAAATTATGGAAAGTAAAATTCTCGTTATAATATTTAAAGGATGAGACGAATCTCTGCTTAGGATCTGCATGTTTCTTCGATTGTATAGGGTGTGGCAGAATAATACGTACAATCTGATATGAGTTGATTCTTTCTCCGAAACAATAAGAAGAAAATATATCGATTTGTGTCTCTACACGTTTCGGTCGAAGCCTGTATTGATAAAAATACGAATTTAAATAGAAATATTCCCTTAGTCTACTCATTGCTATAATACATCAACGACACATCATATAACGTACAAAAATATTGAAAAAGGAAGTACTCGTTATAATCGATCGAATCAAATCTCTCCGTAGGTTCCAGCCCCTTAACACTAGAGTTACTGATAGTTAATACAAACCTATTTCTACCAAAACCAGCCAAAATGACTGGTCTTTAAAAAATACGTAATAATAGAATATTTTTATATTTATTAATTTATTACTTTCTTACAGAATCAATTCCATGTTATATTTATATCGTAGATTTTTGGTATTATTAATCTATCTGGGACCATCATCCCTAAACGAGGGTTGGCACATTTGTAAAATTGTAGAACCAATCGTTCTGACTGCTGTGGTATTTCTAATCTTAGCATCTAGCGATATAGCGATCGATCCGGAATTTTCCTGATAACTGATACCACCATACTGAATGATAGGCGGTAAAAATTTAAAAAACGTGGCAAGTTGTACGAAACGAGGAAACTGGTTAATTAGGGTTCGATAAACAGATTGCAGCACCCTTTTACACTTTGAAGAATACCAGTCGTTTCGACTGATATTGGTAAAAGTGGCCTTGATACAAAATTATTTTCAGTTTGAATACATAAAAAACAAAATGAAATTCATTATATTATTCTGTTAGTTATCGTTGCAAATGTCATTATATCATCGCGGAGAAAAATATAACATGAAGTAGGAATTTTAACATAAGATTGTAAAATAAGTCAATTTGACTGGTGTGGTGTTTCTAATCTTAGCATCTAGCGATATAGCGATCGATCCGGAATTTTCCTGATAACTGATACCACCATACTGAATGATAGGCGGTAAAAATTTAAAAAACGTGGCAAGTTGTACGAAACGAGGAAACTGGTTAATTAGGGTTCGATAAACAGATTGCAGCACCCTTTTACACTTTGAGGAATACCAGTCGTTTCGACTGATATTGGTAAAAGTGGCCTTGATACAAAATTATTTTCAGTTTGAATACATGAAAAACAAAATAAAACTCATTATATTATTCTTTTAGCTATCCCCGCAAAAGTCATTGCATCATTGCGGAAAAAATATAACTTGAAGTAGGAATTTTAACATAAGATTGTAAAATAAATCAATTTGACTGGTGTGGTAGTTTTAGTGTTAATTAAATTAATAATAGAGATGAATTTATGCAAATAATCTCGATCCTATTAAATCTGCAACTACTAAAAATCACCATTAAATTACCATAGTAACGCTATAACAAACCATTAATGCAGAAGCATATTCTATTCTTCTTTGTCTCTACTATACCTACCATAGGTTTGACACGAGCCGTCAACCAGGTCGACTTTCTCGGATCGAAAGTTTCGTGGCAGCTGGTAATACGATTCTCCACCGATGGAAATTAGTTTACGCGGATCGTATAACACAGTTACACGAATTCTCGCTGGCTGTGTACCGGTTACATATTTACTAGACAGACCAGGAGCGGTTTGCGACGTGTCCTATTAATGGGTCACTGGTTCGCTGTTGTTCGTACTGGTTGTACGAGGGTCCCGAGTGAAATGAACGCGACGCAGAAGGGTACGCGAGACCTGCCCAGAGAATGTGGTCCGAGAGATGTTTCTGAATAGGAAAGTGGAAGGAAGGGGTTTGCTAAGCCACATGGGACCAGGTTGGACCCTTTGAGTCGTGCCAGCCAATTGAGTCCTCTGAATGGACGATGTTTGGCGTTGAATGTGAAATACTTCATATTGTTTGCTATCCTTTTTTGGGACACTACTTATGGCAATGTAAGTGACGCTACCACGGGGATGAAGGAAGTCGCTTTTTCGCTAGGTACAGCGGTTTCTTTGGTTCTACGAGTTTTCGTTTGGTCTGTAATTTCATTGGCCTTTCGTTTACGTCCTTTTTGTAGCTTTCACGTTGTGGCGTAATATTTGGACATTGGAACGTTTGGGGATTTGGGTGGGTTAGAGTTCGGAAATTGAAGAATTTAGCAGTCCGGAAGATAGGGAGTTTGGGAATTCGGAGATTTCTAAATTTGAAAATCCGGAAGATAAATTTGCGGGCAACGAAAGTTTGAAAATGGAGAATATTGACCGTCTGGCAGATCGGCAGTTTGGAAATTTGGTAATTTAAAAATTTGGTAAATCGGCCAAACTAGAGGTTTCCGAGTATACGCGAGTTCGACAATTAGGAAATTAAAAGAATTAAAAGAATTAAAATTCGAATATCCCGAGTTTGGAAGACTTTTACAGTTTCGAAAATTTGATAATATTAATATTTAAAATTGGTAAACTCGAATATTCCACAACTTTGACAATCTTCAATTTCTCCAATATATTTTCTCCACGTGGAATTCTCTAGAAAGTTGATAAAACTAAATCTACGTACCAGAGCATGAGAGCAACAAACTTCTAAACCATCGTTCCGAGCATATACCGCGTCGATACTAAATTTTGTTCGGAAATAGCCCGTAGGAAGCTAACCACGGTGACGTCCAGGATGTCGAAGGATGTCCCCGTTATCCGAGTTATACATAACTATCTTCTACGCGTATACACGTACACAAGGGACACAATGTGATAAACGAGGACGAGAACTCTGTGCTGACCTGGTTGGCCGGTATATGTTTCTGGCCATCCCCGTCAGCCTGCTAAAAAGAAGACAGCAGAAGTCGTTGAAGCGGCTGCTGGAAACGAGGAAAAATGAGACAGTGAACTACAGCGTTGGAAAAAGTGACGCAATGGAGCCTGTAATATTAAACAAGGAGAAAAATGGCAGTCAATTAAGTTTGCGTTCAAACCGACCATCTGTTAGAGAGAGAAAAGAACGATTTTTCTTAATCGCGAACAATGAGAATAGCAGAGTTGCTCGAAACTAAATGGCTACCTTAATCTTCGTTCAACTTTGACTGGATTAACCGTAATCGAGTTACCGTGCTTTGGACGTTTGCAAATTTGATGAGGCAAGGAGCGAATAAGCGGAAATTGAAAAGAAATGTAGTTGGATCTTATTAACTTTCTGTGTCTGTGTAGAAGCTTAAAGGTGATGTTATCAAGTTCCATCCTCCTCTACTCTTCTTTTTTTTTCCTGTTCTTTTATGGAGACACAAAACTTCCAAAGAATCTATCTTATGACCAAGTTAATTACATTTTTCAGATCTGACGTCTAATTATCTTAACGATATCGAATAAATTCTCAGCAGCAGAGCTACTTCTTAATCTTAACGAGCACTTAAATTACGAAAGAAGATTGTGCTGCAGCTACGAAACAATTTCTACAATTTTTCCAAGTCTACGATTGTAAGAGGTTTCTTCAGACAGATGTTTCTACCGATATAACAATATTCACGATAATTTGTTCAAATCTGAAGAAATTCTGTATCTCGGTATGTTTGAATGATGTCACAGAAATTGGGAAATATTCTGCAGTTAATGTGGAAGGCTCTAAACGTCGGCTATTTACTTTCCAATCAACCGATCATCCACTAACACCAACGAAAACATCTTATCCTCTCAATGCACTCTATTTATCCAAACAAGCCACGTTTCCTCGCCCAAATTACCTAATGAAAACATCTTACCCATTCAATACACCATAGAACTCTAAACAGCCCATCCTTAATGAAACTATCACACCCATTCAAGCCAACCTATTTCTATTGAAAACATCTTGCTCACTTTATATATTCGAAAATCCACTTAACTCTAATCTATATCTTACTCTAATGAAATCGTCTTATTTACTCAGTAGACTGTAGAACTTATCTAAACAATCCATATTTCACAAATCACTTAACGGAATAGCAGTAAATAGAATTTACCTCCTCCCCATCTTACAACTTACCCGTAAAATTCGTCTAAACAACCTCTGTTCCGCTTAAATCGTTTAACCTTCGATTTATCCCAAAAATTCCAACGCTCTATGCGCCACCCTAATCATTTAACGAAACGCCTGCCATTTACCCTCCGTTGCAATCTGCCTCAAAAATTCATCCAACAAGCCCATACTCCCCATCCAAATCACCTAACGAACAACTTCTAATTTACCCTCGCCCTACGGTCTACCTAAGAAATTCATCGGAACAGCGCATGTTTAACCGAAATCGTTCGGCGAGAACCTGGAAAACCAGCTGAAAAATTCATCGAAACAGCCGATGTTCCTCGAATCACATAATAAACCACTTGCAATTTACGCTACCTTACAATTTACCTGGAATATTCATCGAAGCGGCCCATGCTCCACCCAAATCACCTCGCGAAACATTTCTAACTTATACCTACCTTGCACAGTCTACCCGGGAAATTCGTCCAAACGCATCCAATTTACCTTCAGCCTGCAATTTACCTGAAAAATTCATACGAACGAAAATGATAAAAGCGTGAGATGAAGACTCGTGAGACAACCCTATGGCGCCAGATTGTCCGCGCGTGAGTGTTGCCCGTACGTTGGGTCGCGTGTTTCAGCGACACACACGCGTTTTCGAGCTGCACCAGACGAAGAGAAAGAGACAGGGAGAGAGAGAGAGAGAGAGAGAGAGAGAGAAAAGGCAGGTGGCCTGGTTGGGTATTGATCCATGATGGAGGGGGTGGTTGGTTGGGGTTGTTAGGTCGCATGCGCGTCACTTGCGGCTGGCTCCGTCCTCATCGACCCACGGCGGACAGTGGAAAAGGGAGAAACGGAAAGCGGAACGTCGCGTCACAGGGTGAAAGAGGCGAGGCGGTGTAAGAGGGTCGGTTTCTGGATCAGAATGGTACGGTACCATCGATAGGAGCGCGGTGTGGACGCGGCCCCAGCCCGATTTAAATCGTTCGGGGGCGATTCGAGGCTTCGTGACGCGCTGCGGCGATACGCGAACGGATCACGCGACGTCTGGCGTCGCGTTCTCCGCTCCGGGGGCGAAGGACGAGTGGTTGCAGTATCGTGTGCAGGAATGCTTTAGCTAATCCATATGCATATGGGACATTTTTGTTTCCTCGTGTTTTTATTTGGAAAGAAAATATTTGCTATCGAAGGTTTCATATCTTAGCTGGTAGAAAGCGTATAGGTGTTTTCCGTTGGTGAATGTTTTTATTCGCAGAGGAAATATTTGGAGCGAAGGATTTCGTGGATCACCGGCTTAGCTGTAAATCGTTTGTGTATGAGAAATTCTTCTTTCTGATTGTCTTCAGTCGGAGAGAAATTGTTTGGACTTAAGGGCTCCGTGGACGAACATCTTTCTCTTTCGAGAATTTTTATTCCTACTGAAACATTTTGGAACGAAGGATTCCGTGGATAAACGTCCTAGTTCATTTTGCACATCGTGGATTTCTAATTTCGAGCACGAAATTAAATTTAACCTGAGATCAAAATCAAGCAATTGTGAAAAGAACGTTCACGATGATTTATCAATGTTCTATAATGTAGAAGCAGATGTATCATATGGAAATTATCGTGTAGCAAGACATAGTAGGGCAGATGATGAAAATTCAATTTGCAGAGAACGTTTCGAGGATAGAAATATAATTGAAATGTGAGAAACTTGTAATTTACTTGTCAAGGTGTAGACATAGGTGCAATGAGATTGGCTTAATCGATTGCTTACAAGATCTGTACAATTGGCTAGAAAAATATTAAATCTTCGAGTATAAATTATTGTTCTGTTTAAACTACCATACGTTAGAGCTAACTTCTTATTCGTTCCACTTTTTCTATCACGTATATTAAATTTTTTCCTTCTTCTTTCATTTCTAGTTAAAATATCGTGTCCTCTTTTTAGAGAAAATTGAAAACCCATCAAATGAAAAACCACGTATATTACATTTTTTCGTTCTTCTTTCGTTTCTAGTTAAAATATCGTGTCCTCTTTTGAAAGAAAATTGAAAAGCCATCAAATGAAAGTCAAACGAAAAAGGAATTACAGGATGATATAATAACTGCACGATAAGTACAATGATTATAGGATATAGAAACGGGATTAGTATTCTTGGAATAGCAATAACTTCGGCTCTAGCTCTAGCTATGATTATTTCTTTATAGTAGCTTCAAACGAGAAACCAGAAACGATCGATTCTTCGATTGTAATCCCTTTAGAGTTGGAGTGGGCGTCTGGAACATCTACATAATATGTTTCCATCGCACAGTGGCTGCTTTTATCGCGAATAAGTTTGTTACGGAGGAGCGAGCTCTGTAACACTGAACGCAAGCGCTATTCCGGTTTATCTGCTATAGAGAACAACCTCTGCCGTTTTATGGGCGGTTATTTTGTATCAAGATGCAAATTTTATCTACCCACTATTTGCCGTGAATACCGCACCATATTTCACTAGCGTAGTTTTAAGTGAATCTCTGTGCTCCTTTATAAAACCGTTCTCTTACGCAATTTTATCGTTTACCGTGAAACCCAACGGGAGGAGAAGCGGAACAACGAGCTTCTAAATCAATTTTATTCGAATAAACCGACGCGAACTGTTTGAAATAAAATGCAGCCAAGTTTAGCGAAAGAATAATTCTACGATATTATAATATTAATTTAAAGATCAAACTTCGAGAAGTCTAATAACAGATCTCTAGCGATTCAAATATTTTATTTCTCACGGCTTTACTACTTGCAGTCTGTATAATATACGTTCCTTTCCTACGATCATGTTTTACTGTCATACTTTTATATTATCTTTGCTTCCTGTTATTTAGATCAGAATACCAAATCTACTACAATTTGAAACAAAATACACTTTAACGAAACGATAGTTCTACATTCACAATGCACGTTATAAAATATTATAAAACGTCGGTACTATAATTTAAACGTTACTTATCCTTCTCTGTAATATCATACTAAATACAACGTTTCAATCATCATGTGCTATCGCATATATTATTATTTTTCACAAGAAATTCCAATTATTCCGACAAGTGCCAAATCAATTGAGAAGTTTCTCAAATTCTCCAGGCTTTCCACGTTACGTAATAACGTAACGTCGCCATATCCGCGAGTTCGCAACGATGAAGCGTAGCATTCAACCCTCGCCACCCTCGTTTGTACCACGGCATCGTGAAAACTCCACCCTTCTCTGGTTCCGACCAAGTCGAGTCCTCGACGAAGATCGAATTGGGTTAAGCACGGGCTGACTCTGTTAGAATTTCAAGTCGATCCGTTGCATCCCTTCGAGCTCTTCCGGTTCCACCCATTTTCCGCCCCTTTTGAAGGGGTGGGGCGAGTGGAGGACGAAGAGAGACGGTTATGCAACTCGATTAAACTCGGTTTTGTCGCGTCTGTCGCGATGAAATTTGTGAGCCGAACGTCTGTGACAAAAGAGAACGAACTCGAAGCTCTCCAAAGGGTGAAATCCACCCCATTCCAACGTACAAACTAATTTCTACAGCTGTCGCAATTTACAAACACCGTTGCTTTTCCGTTGTTTCGGTTTCTGCTCGCGTTTGTCTTTCGTTTATTGTTTATTTGGCCGTTGTTGTTCTTAGTTCAAAATAGCAGTTGTTTGCGGTTGTGTACTTTGCGGTACGCAGGTTCGTGAAAACTTTTATTAAGCGATTCGATGTAGTGCGTGTAGTGTATTGTAGCATATAACACGAGTCTCTCGGGAAAGCAAATTGATTAATTCGTTTTTGCTAATTTCTTCATTTCGTTACAGTTTCATGTACTGCTGCGTGTAACATGAGCCTCGGGGAAACAAACTGATCGACTACATTTTTCCTCTAATTTTTTAATTTCATTGCAGTCTCGCGTGCTACTTATAGTGCGAGCCTGCTAAAAAATCCAATTAATCGACCACTTTTCGTTAATTTCTTAATTTCATTGCAATTCCATGTTCTACCGTAACGTAATCCTTTGACGAAATATTCACCCATGAATTAATCTACTCTAATTGTTGCCAATTTCTTGATTTCATTAGATTGCTACATGATCGATATTCAATTAAAAAAAAAAAGAAAACGAATTCTAAATTTATTCTCAATTTTTGCAGATATTATTTATGGAAACTATCTGGAAGGTCACAAACTTTTTTAATAATCTAACACATTTATTACATTTTTATCTGCGCAATTCACAGCAGAAAATTCGTCGATCCTGGCCGCGCTAATCGCAAGAACGTCCCCCGTTTCTGGCAAGTAATTGCCATCCCCAGATACGCTTTCTTCTCAATAAAAGCCCCCGTACCCTCGACCTTAATTCGACGATTACGGTCCCTGGCGTGGTCGTTCGCTTACTTTGTTTCTTTGTCTCTCGTTCAGCGAGTTTCTAACGTGCCTTCTTTTCGAAAGGCCGCGAGAGATCCATCTTGCTCGAGGTTCTCTGCTCTTTTTTATATTCCAGCCTCTGAGAAGCCAAATCGATCAACTCTACCTTACGAAATCGTCAATAATGGATTAACAGATTAATGAATTAACGTAGACGTTTATGCAAATTCAAGTTTTTATTAACGTACCTAAAAAAATAGTTTTGATTTCCTTCACTTGTTAGATATTCTAGCATTCGCTTTGCTTTGAATATTTTACTTATTTTTCCGTATTTTCTCACATTCTTTACATCTTTGTATTTATAAATCTACATACATAAACACGATAAACTTCACGTTATTCCGATACGTAATTGATATTCAACGTTGTGAAAAATAGGATTTTATTTTCGCAGATCTACTTCTAAAGAGACAGAAAAAGAATTTCGAAGGAATGTTTGGAGAAATATTATTTCATTGCCATCGTCCTACGAATCTTAATTCATAGAGTCGACCAATATAACTTCTCAGCGAATTACTTCCCCTCGTTTTAAATATTAATTCTAGTGGTCACTTTTAGTCCACGTTAACTTTGCTGTGAAATTTCCTAAAATCTTGTTTCAATAAAAATCCATCGTCGTAATCTTTCATCGTTCGCTTACCACACGAAGACTCGATGGATCGATGCGTGACACGTACAACGTCGAGAAATTATTCTAAAAAGTAACTGCAGATGAAAGTTCGTTCTAGAGCTTGTTCGAGGAAAAAGTGTGTTTCTGGAGAAAGCAGTGCATTCGTCGAGGAGGATGGAAATGGAAGCAAAAGGAAATCGCGACGAATTTATCTTATACAAACAAGAGATGCTGGTTGGATTAGTGACGCGTTTCGAGCATTTGTTTTAGATATTTGGCGAGAGTATGTCTGCAAGATGAAATGAACGATTAATGTACGTTTTATTTCCTCAATGTATCGAGAGTATAGTCGTTAGAATTTGAGAGATCGTAGCCTCAAAACGATACAAAACATTAATAATTCGTAATAATAAGATACGTGAAAAGTACTTGCCCCGTATCCGTATCTTTCAAGTGGATTCTTTAAACTCAAACATTTTTATTTCCTATCACGCCAGACTTTTATAACTGTACAAAAGTATTTTTAGATGCTACAGTTATTGATTGAGGTAATAAATAGCAGAGTGGAAATGGCTACGTGCAAATCCTATTTGTATTATCATCAAGATCAGTAGATCACATAGAGATTGTTGCATTGAACAGATAAGCAGAATGATTGTTCGTATTGATTTCAGAATATATTTAATGTAATACTTTTACAATTTCATGTTACATTGTTTTTCATCAAGTTCACGTTGCATTACGTCTTCTCTGGACAACGTTGCGTTATAACAGCGACCTCGTTGATCTATGTACACTAAATGTGTTCGAAACTCGAATAGATAATCATTTGGGAGCCCTGCAGAGCTCCACTGTTCGCTTAGCCTATATATTCCAACTAATGACCACGGCATAATAGACTGCTGTACAGACAACGTCCAACGTACCATGTACAAACTTTCCAACTGCACACAATTCTCTTCAACGTATCCTACACTGCGAGAAAATTTAAAGCGTCACTAAAATTACGATAGAATATTTTTGTTTTAAAAAAAATAACGATAAATACAGATATATGCATTTTTCTTTTTGTAAATTGATTAGAAGAAATTTATTTAATAAAAACGCAACCCTCCACTAAATTACTTTGGTGTAATTTTATTTGTTACTTTGCATCAGTCAAAGACTATGACCATTTCAATTACCATAATATTGTTCCAAGAGAACAGTCTTACAGAGAACACTACATACACTTACAGAGGCAATAACTCTGTTTGAAAACAGCCACGAAAATGATATTCGACGGTAGATTTATCAGAATATTAATTATTGCATTACTTAAATCGAGTTGAACAAATGAATAAATCGTATGATAAAATAAATTCATCGCCGTTACATAAAATTCCGTACATCGTTCATAGATCTTTTTATCGCGACAAGAATGAGATGCAACCTTGCGGCGTCTGACGAATAATAATGACAGTATAACAAATGCATCACTGTCACATTAAATTCTGTACATTGAACGTAGCTGCTTTAACGCATCGAAAACGATATGCAACCGTATAATGGAAGATTAATGATAATTATAACTTTAGAATAACAGTAATAGAATAATAAATGTAAAACGTAATAATAAATGTAATAACGTAAAAACATTTACGTCAAATTCTCTACATTCGTTCTAGCTTCTTTTTTCAACGCAGCAGATCTTATAACAACGTAAAAAAAAAAATGAATAACGATTCAATTTACTTCAACTTCAAACATCCATCTATTGGAATATTACGAGTCGATTCACCGTGTCTCTTATCGCGACGCTTTCCTGCTCGACAACCACTTCCGGTCCCTACGCGCTAATCTCTCTCGTTATGTGTACGACTGGTCCGGAAAGTGCGTGCTCGCGCGCATTTGCTAACGATCAGCAATTTGTATAAGGTCGATCGGCATTCGCATTTCTTTATCTTTAACTTTATCGTAGGCTGCGGATTACATCGATCTACGTCGAACGTTCGTACATCGATTAGGATTTTCACGGATGCCACGGGACCATTTAAATTCCAATTTTTTTACCTTTATCGATTCGGCTGTTTCTGAGCTTCGGACCAGGTAATCGCTTGTCCTCGTTAGCGCAGTTCCATCTCGATGACTATTTTCGAGCGTACGTGTGCGCTGAGAAATTTTTAATTTGAAATCTCTATCTTTGTCGGGTGTTTCGTAAATTCCCTCCGTATCATTTGATTTCGACTCGCCTCATTTAATTTGCTTTCAATTAGATTCGAGGTGAAGATTTTTGATATTTCACTGGTTCGTTATCTCTTATCGCGGGTATTTCTTTAGGAATCTAGCGAATATTCTATTCGAGTTGTTACTATTGCCGCGATTCCTCCGCTTCGTCTAAATAGCTGGGTCTAATCTAGCATTTGTTTCATTCAGTTTGCTTTAAGTCGAGTCCTGATTTTCCAGAGATTTTTGATATTTCGAGAGGAATTATTTGACGTGGTAGAGTTTGATGAATGTAATTGAAGACTCTTTGGAGAGTTGACGGCTAATTTATGAATCATTCTATGAGACGATAGTCGCAGATTTATTTCTCAGATACGTTAATTAAAGCTATATAAAGCCGCGCGATATTATCTGGATATCAAATGTTTCCTCGTGTCCACATGATCAATCGGTATATCGCAAATCGTAGTAAACATTCGTGGTGACATAACCGTCTGTAAATATTATTGCAGCATATTAGTAAACATATTGGAAATAATCGGTATAACCTTCGATACTAAAGAAAGATATAAATTTGCAGACTTTGATAGACTTCCGCGCTGTGCAGAAACTTCTAACTGCTACAGATATAAACGTCCCTTGAAAAACCAATCATTTCTTATTCAACGAAAGGAGGAAACAGGAAGAGGCGGATATTCGAACAAACAGGATCTCACTCTATCTTCTTTATCATGGAAATTAGCAAATTTGAGATCGCTGTCCTTCGACGCGCGACCAAAAGGTCTAAAAGTCTCTCGGTGGGGCAGAGAGGAAAAGGAAGGAAGGACGAAGATTTGAATGAAGAGACAAAAATGCGACAACGATCCGCGAGAAATTTATAGTCTCAAGTCTGGCTATGTTAACCAGCTGAATAATTCGTGGCGTGTAATTTAATATCGCAATGTGTAGCTGAATTAAATACGTCAGCCGACGTATTCGTTGGAATGCGTTCACGATTAGATAAAAATGCCAAGCGTGTAGAAGAAGTCGGGGCCAAGCGTACAAGTCAGGGCCCAGCGTCATCTACGGCTCGTAAAAAGCGTAATTTCGTTACGCGCGACACCGACGCGACGCGCTCGCGAGCGTAAACGCGACAATTCTCCTCCGCGACGTTATTATCTCTCGTTGATCGTCACACGGCGTTCCCGTCATTGAGGAAGCTCGATTATGCAATTTCGTTACGTACGCACCTCCACCATAGTGTGAAACACACATACATGGAATACAAATGTCTACACATGTAGAGGGATGATACAGGGCCATATAGAAAATTGTGCAACGTTATCATCGTCGATGGCTCGGTCAGGCTGACGATAATTTGGAGAAATGTTTGTTAGTCCGTTTCATGTTGAGAAGTAAAAATTAATATGGTTGAAGTTTTGGAAAAGATGTATGACTTGATTATCGTTAATTATTACGTAATATCTACTTATCTGGTTATATACAAGGCTGAGTTAGTCGTGGGATACGTAGATGTTTGGAGTTAAATTACTTTCTACGTTTACGAGGACATATCTGAGGATTGGTTTTCTTCGCCTAATTCTTCATCTGAAAGCTTAGTTCCTACTTCCTCATGTGGTGGATTAATTAAAGGTGAAATTAGCGGGAAAGATCATTTATAACGTAGGTTGCTGGCATTTTGAATTTGATAATCAATTTACTTGCAATTTACATATGTGCACATATATCGTTGTACGTATTTGCAAAACCTGAAACAAATCGAAGTTTCTTCTAAAAGTACCTGTTTGTAGAGACGACTCGCAATTAATCAAAAGATAAAAATGTTGTTATTCTTTTTAAAAGAACATACGTGGGTATAAGTTATAATAAGATATAAGTTTCTTCTGTAATCTTGTAATTGATGGAAGAATCGACAATGACGTTGTATCTCTACGTCGTCAATTTTTTTTTTTCTCTTTACAAAACGATTATATAGTGGACGGTAAATATATTCGACGGTAAACGTTGGACATTTGGAGCACAATGATTCAGCCAACACTGAGTTATATCTGAGAATAGACAACATCGATGTGGAGTTATCGAGCATGGAGCTTTGATTAGATGAAACAGATGATTGTTAGCTATCGACGATTAGCTTTGCATTTACACACATGACATTATTGACAACCGTAACTGACATTATTAATAAGAGATACGATAGGATACTCTCAAGGGACAGGGACAGATTTATGGAACGTCGCGACGGTGAACGGAAACGTGCTTCTTGAAGATAAGTAGAATCAGACCTCGTAAGGTCAGACACGTGGCATGCGCTTCAATCATCTCCAATATTCACAAACCTTTAATCTTTTAGACCTTCAACATCTCAACGCGTATATCTTACACTACTGGTAAAATCATTACAGTGTCGAGCAGAAGAACAGAGATCGGTCTTTTCTTATAAACAATTAACCAGGTATCTTTAATTACCACAGACCGGAGATCGAAGAGAAGATTGGGAAAAACCAGCAACTTACAATATCAAAATATTACACGGTAGAAAAATAAACATGAGCGTTACGTAAATAAATGTCAGTAATAAAGAAAATTCTCAATGAGCAGCATCGTCGTGTAGGAAAATACTTTTCAATGGAAAATTGTTTATCTTGAAACTTGTAAAAATCTTCACTACTCTTTGAAAGAGATTTAACTCTGGTTTCTATCGACGACACAAAGAGACCGCGAACGTGTACAATGTTCCAGTAAACACATTGATTTAAGACTTCCGCTTGTCGTATATTCATCGCTGCACTGCTCATCTTTATGCAAATTCATATTTTTGCGAATATAATTAAAAAAAAAAAAGAGGTATAGCCTTCGTAGAAAATTATATCGAACATTATAAAAAGCTGTACGTGTTAGGTCGTCCGAAAAGTTTCTTTCGTTTTATAAGGAAATAATGGATGCACAACATTTTCCAGCATGATCCATTTTCTTCCATCAAGATAAATATTACAACGTTCGATAGATTAGGTTTCATGTTTGTATTATAAAGATGCGTTGTTGTAAAAGACGTGTCTGTAAGAGAAAGATACTTTTTGAACAATCTAATACTTTGAATACTTCATATACGTTTCCATATTATGCACACTCTGTGCAATTTTGCACTTTCTCACATTCCCCATGAATGTATAGAGATCCGCAAGCTCTATCTACCACCGACTGATGCTCACAAGCTCAACCGGCGCGATAAACTACGGTTACACAGAATCACTTGCAAACCTTTTCTATAAGTAGCCCATTCGCGTATATATTAGATTATTCGAAAAGTTTCTTTCGTTTTATAAGCAAATAATAGACGTACAATGTTTTTTGTTTTGTATCAGTTTATTAAATTATGCAGGAACATAATAATAGAAATATGACGAAATGGATCATACCTAATTCAATAAAATAATATAAAACAGAAATTGTTGTTCATCTATTATCGTCTTATAAAACGAAAGAAACTTTTCCGACAACCTAATGTGTACTTCTCACATTTTTCATGTTCGATAAGAGTTATGTTTCACGAGCCTGTAACGATGTGTACGGAAACTCGTGTCAGAGTTCGCGGGACATTTAACCGTGGAAGGGCAAGCATGGGTCGAAACTGAAATCCTGTTGAAGCGAGCCATTAAAATATCGGTCATAGAGAGGATCAGGAGGGCATGACAGAGCACGCCGCTGGCAATTTATTTCGACGGAACGAGAGTTGCCGGCGACACACACCGCTCGTTAAAATCGTTGGCGAACAGCCGCCGCGTACCTTTGTGTCTGTATCATTTGGATCAATAGAGAGAGGCTGAGCATTCGTCACCAACTACGTCCGCTCGCCTTCGATCCGTCCTGTTTTTCGACCGCGTTTCCTCGCAGTTCTTCCCTTTTTTTTTTTTTCGCCAACAGTGCTAGTAATATGGGAATTGATAAAGTGAAATCGATCTTTTAGTATCTCTCAGCTTACTCATACGGTAGGGAAGAAAGATTAATGGACAGATAGTAGAATCAGCTATCGATAAAACCCCCGAGTTTAGTGGACTGCGAATTTTTGTACAAATACGCGATTTTATGAACGCGGTTGGAATGAAATGGAAGTATAGAAAATTGTTTTATCTACTAAATATTATTGCAGGGACTATCAGCTGCTTTGGATATTTCGTACATTTTTCTAAATTATTTCTGCTCGCTTTCTTGCGCCTCCGAGTTTCCCATAAACATGAAAAAAATCCGCTAACCCTCATAGTGTCCGCGTAGATTATTTACAGGAAATAGTTGAAATTATCATTTGCGATCTTGCGATACTTGTTTCTATTATTTCTTTTTCGCTTATTTTTACCTCCAACCGTGGCATTCGGATTGCAAGAAAGACGGAGTTGTGTTCAGAGACTGAGAACATTCGAGAAGGATCGAAGTGGTTGGATCAGAAGATGGTGCAGTGCTATGGAATTTTCAGAGTTTCAAGGATTTTGATAACTTTCATACGATGATAGTTGATTGTTTCTGTTATCTGTTTTTAAAGCTAACAGGAACAGATCGTAGGAAAAACATTTTCCATTCGACTCGCGATCTATCGACTGACTCGAACAGGATTCCACGAGCGTCGAGAACCACTGGCTACGCGCCAATCTATTTCGCTTATTTCCGCGACACGTTCGGTATTGCAATCACCGTTCCGAGTCGACGAGAGGTCGAGACAATTTACTGCACTGCGGCTAGGCAAAATCTTCTCCTGCAACGAGTGACAATTATCGCATCGCGCGCGCACATACACCAACCGATCGATACACGGCGCGTACAGCCATCCTGTCCGATGTATCTCGCGAAACTTTACGCAGTTCCCTGTTCGCAGTTGTTTTCCAACCCCCGATATATATATATATATAATAAATAATAATAAATAAATGTATAATAAATGATAATATAAAATAATAAGTAAATAAATATATATATATATACCTACAATGTTGTCAAAATAAATAAGCAGACGTACAGAACTAAAGATAGAAAAAAAAACTGGGAACTTAGAGAGCTCAGGATTAAACATGCAGAAAATTGAAAATTAGAATACAAAATTAAAGAGTGAAATTAATAAAAGCGAAATTAAAAATACAGGACACGAAGAATTGAAGTGCGAAATTCAGGGCACGCAGAATTAAGTATTAGAATATATTAGGTCGTCCGAAAAGTTTCTTTCGTTTTATAAGGAATTGATGGATGCACAACATTCTTCGTTTTATATTATCTTATCGAATTATGATGGATTTTGTTCTATCAAAATAAGGATCACAACGTTCGACAGATTATACAAACATGAAACCTAAAGATGCATCGTTGTAAAAGACGTGTCTGTAAAAGAAAGACACTTCTCGGACAACCTAATAGAATACAGGAATATAAAAATACAGGAAATTGAGAATTAAAATGCAAAATTAAGATACGGGAAACCACCAATTAAAGTACAAAAATAGGAGGATAGAAAATTTAAAACGAGAATATAGAACTAAAAATACAGGAAATTGGAAATTAAAGTACAGGGTTAAGGCAAAATACAGAAACTTAAGGATTAGTATACAAAACTAACGATCGAGGTACAGAATTTTGTCTAACGGTATTAAGAGTAAAGGTATCAAATAATTCATCTATTTTTATGTTGGTGAGCACGAATAGTAGTAATTGTAGGTCAATCGATCAATCACGTTTCAGTATCTTCTTCGTCGAAAGACTAGAGGTGCGACCCTTACGAATTTCTGATCTGTCGTCTCCTTTCTAAGGCTTGAACCATAGAAATACCATCCCTTTGTGAAACGTTTTATCGATGCCCGCGTTAGAGTGCGCAATTTGTATGCGCTCAAACATTCGAGAAAACGAGATTACGCCAATTCACGGGCAGATACCATGGCAAACATTCCTCTGGAAATGGTCCTCGAATGTTTCCCTGAAGTCTTTCACCTCTATAAAACCACACCCTTCGATTGAAATACCCCAGACACGGCAAAATAACGGTAATCGTTTGCGTTTGTTCGGTAGATCGAAAGGAACTTTATTCTTCGCTTCATTCGTTCTCAGTTTATCGCAAACTTGATATTAATTTTAATAGAAATATTTCAATTATCGAATACTTTACAAATACGCTGCACCATTCAATTCGATGCTTTTATAAACGTATGTAATAATTTTATATAAATATGCTGGTAATTTTCATTGCACAACGTATCGGTGTATATGTACGTTCCCCTCTGATATTTCGATTAAAACGAATAAAGCTTCATACGGAACAATCGAACTGTCGTTACTTTCAACAATTTACGAAAAACTGCGAAAATATACAGAATGCACTTAATACGCGGAATTTGATTTATTTACGAAGAAGCGTGCAGATTTCGTCCTGCTGAAAACTAATGAATTCGCGGAGAATTAACGAATGAATGTGAAACTTGATTTCCAACTTCTCCTACTCTGATATATCGTTTCGTCTCGAATGAAAATAAATTATATCGTATTTACCTATCTATGGAAGAATAAAAATCGATTTACTTTTCATTCGTGGCTCGATTAACAAATCACTGTAATAGTCGCGAGACTCGTCGATTCAGCGTCGTCCTTCGGTTTATAAAACTGCACAAGAAAAACATCGATGGACGTCGAACGGACGAACAATAGCATCCTTCACAATAGAAATCGTGATTTACATCGCGAGTTATTCGTTCAAGGATCGAAACGATCCGGGAACCGGACGATTTTCAGTGACACGCCTTCGTTAAACCGGTACCGGAAGTAGTCGTTACTCGAACACCAGCCAGCCGAGGTCGCTCTTGAAAATTAGGCTCGCGGCTGTACCGTGGCCTCGTGTAATCGATTCACGCTGCCCACTGTGCCCACGTGTTTCCAAAAGCCTAACACGTTGCGCTTCTGCATGTTCTCATGGTCGACTTCGCCGGTCGTGCGATCTAAACGCAATATAAAAGCAAAAGTCGTCCACTGGGATATTCGGTTTATTTTTGGAAAATATTATTCTAAGAACTGTTAAACGATCGTGGAAATAAGTAGCTGGACGCATCAAAGCTTCGAAGCTTCAAAGGAAGATGGAATGCGATTTGGGACTTGCGATTGAGGTTTATCGTAAAATTAGAAAGTGCTTGGTGTTAAAGGATCGCGTTCAATTAAATTAAGTGAAATTAGAAAATTCTCAAGTATCGTTTAATTAAAAATCGAAAGTGAAACGATTAATCCGCGCTTCTTATATTCCACGAATTTTATTTTTCATTGTCTTTGAATATTTCGCCCTTTCAAGCGCGCTGGACGTTCGAAAGGAAGTTTTACAGCCACGTGAACCAAGGAACAGTGGACGTAACCAAAGAGTCATGGAAATATTTATTCGTTTAATCGAATCTTTCATTTGTCATTGTATCGCGTCAATTTTTATTTCTCTGTTAATTTTCCCCCTTATTTTTTTTTTTCGTTCGCCCTCATCTCATGTTTTTTTTATCATGTCATTTTTTACAGCATGGCCGCTCAGACTCGTACAGGGTCGCAACGCTACCGAAAATACGCGACGACAACAAAACAGCCGATGGGATGTACAAGGTATTCACAGCGTGACTTCCGGTCCGCGGTGGCTCTCCATTTTTGCGTTACGCCGGCAATTTTCGCCGGTGCTTGCTTCATCGACGACGGATCTTCCAATCCTGTCATCGTTTCTATCGCAATCGCTCTCTTTCTCTCCGCGAATCTTCGCAATTCTCTCTGCAAAAGATGCTCCGTCACTTCTGTCGTGTGGCTTCTCTCTGGTTTCTCTTCCTCGACGTTCTCAACTAACCATTTTCCTCGTCATTCTACTCTAACAATCACAGGAGATTCGCGACACAATTTTCCGTAATGTTCTTTCATAGAGTTTCTTCTAAAACCTCTTTCATATCTCTGCTCTTTCTGTTCTTTCCAACGAGACACTTTTATCAATGTCTCTGCTCTGTTCCTCTGCGAAGGGAGGAGTCTTATTTTCTCTATGGTGACTGGTACTAACGCATTCTTTTTTATATATACTGGTGTACAAAAGTTTCCAGCTGCTATACACGTCTTTCGCTTTATATCGCAAGAGTGATACGACACGTTCTAAGAACAATTTTCAACTAATATCGATAGAAAGCTGTGATAGGTCAAAGAAAATGGTACAACA
Source organism: Bombus campestris (assembly GCA_905333015.3). NCBI lineage: Eukaryota > Metazoa > Arthropoda > Insecta > Hymenoptera > Apidae > Bombus > Bombus campestris. Next base: position 758,282 of record HG995132.1, on the reverse strand, counting down.
GGTTGTTATACGATCACATGGTATTAGTTAAAATTTGATTGAAATTTGTTCAACGTGTCGATTTTCGAATATAAGATGAGAAGTCTATAGAGCTGGAGATTTTAGAATTAAGAGATTTAATACTCGCTATGACACTGACTACTAACACAATGTATATAATTAATTTATACCATTTAACAATTAATATATATGTATTACTGTGACATTACGATTCGTGGCTGGGGAATATTCTTTTTGGGATTTCGTCTGTCGCCTACTTTCTGCATCTTAATGACTCTATTTAGGACAATTGACTGATATCAGGGATGAAAGGCTGAAACTAGTCTCCTGACGATTCTGTATGATCGTGAAAAGGAAACATATTGTAATTAACGATCATACGATTAATTATTGTATCTGAAAGATTGCATTGTAAATATTTCTTATGCGAAGTGGTGTTGGAATGAAAAGTAATTTTGTATGGTGAAGGGTATTCTTAGGGTATTCTTATACTTTGATAAGGACATTTTCCTTTTGACGAAGATTGTGGTATTGTTGTAATTTTGAAGTAAAATAGTTTTGAAATACAGTTGAAATATTTAAGGAAGTTCTGATTTCTCTAGTTGGAAACTTCTTCTGAAAGCTTTAACTAACTTGAAGAATGTATTATGGGGTTTAAAGAATTAATTATTAAATCATCAATGTGAAATATCGATATTCTAACTTGAACATTTATTCAAGGAACTTGAACTGATCTCAGAAATGTTAATTAAAGTATTAAGTATTCTCTTGCTATTTTCCTTGTAATTCCATCATACAAAAAAATCGATATTTTTACCATCTTCGTTAAAAATAATATTACCAACCTATTTGTATTATAGGATATTAAACAAAGTATTTATAACTTCAAGCTTAAGAAACTGGCTTTACTCTCAATTGCTAATAGCGTTCACCTAGATTCAACGTAGCACCAAACTTGAGAAAATAAAACGGGCTTCAGCTAACATCTCGCTAATTCGCTTTCACCTCTGATTAATCTGTTTCTATGTTATTTTTGCAAAATAGTCGCGGCGGAAGAATCCAAAGCGGAGAACGGACAATTTAGAGGACCTGAAGCAGGAGCTGGACATTGACTTCCACAAAATTACACCCGAGGAACTGTATCAGAGATTTCAGACGCACCCCGAAAACGTAAGTACATTCACATTCTTAACCCTTTCGCGACCAAATCTTCTCTTCCTTTTTCCTCTGTGAAAAAGAATTTTGTTTATCAATGACTTATAACGGAAAACTACTTGAAATCATCCTTTGATAGTTTGCATAGAAAAAAAGGTCAAGACCAACTCTACTGAAAAGCAATACGTTGGTCGTTTGGTTAAATAAAAATCTCCACGAACTTTGGAAAATTGAATGTTCTAACGATCAATATTTTAATTGAAAAATTTACTCAGAACTTCAACCGAGGCAGAGAAAATTGTAGGGCTGTTTAATTTGAATCGCACTTGAGATTTATGTAACGTTACATGTGTGGAATTTAAAAGAATTAGTCTTTGTTTCTCATTAAATATTATTTAAAAAATGTGAAAGAACCAAATGATTTAAAAAAGAAATTCTTGGAATCGCGTTCTTCTAGCCAATTTAGAGAACTTTGTGAGTACTTGCTTTGAATCGTACTTGAAGTATAACGTTACATGTGTGCAATTTGAAAGAGTCGATCTTTGCTTCTCATAAAATATTATTTAAAAAATGTGAAAGAATCAAATGAATTAAAAAAGAAATTCTTGGAATCGCGTATTTCTAGCCAATTTAGAGAACTTTGTGAGTACTTGCTTTGAGTCGTATTTGAGGTGTAACGTTACTTGTGTAGAATTTGAAAGAGTCGATCTTTGCTTCTCATGAAATATTATTAAAAATATGTGAAAGAATCAAATTAATTAAAAAAGAAATTCTTGGAATCGCGTTCTTCTAGCCAATTTAGAGAACTTTGTGAGTATTTGCTTTGAATCGTACTTGAAGTATAACGTTACATGTGTGGAATTTAAAAGAATTAGTCTTTGTTTCTCATGAATTATTATTAAAAATATGTGAAAGAATCAAATTAATTAAAAAAGAAATTCTTGGAATCGCGTTCTTCTAGCCAATTTAGAGAACTTTGTGAGTACTTGCTTTGAGTCGTATTTGAGGTGTAAGGTTACTTGTGTAGAATTTGAAAGAGTTGATCTTCGTTTCTCATAGAATATTGTAAAAAAAAAAAAAAAAAAAATACGAAAAAGTGAAATGATTTAAAAAAAAAATCGTTGGAATCGCGTTCCAGTTTAGAATAATTACTTGGTGCTGACGCGAGCCGAGTTCTCTTTCTTTCTTTCTTTCTCTGCGACCGAGTCGCGCGCCTCGATCGATCGGGTTATTTAAAGCTCTCGAGTATCATCGCTGACACGAAATTCCTGATGTCCCTTATTTAGCGAGGCCGATAATTGTGGAACGCGTTGCAATCGTTAACACAAGACGTGAATGGGTTGATTGAAAAATTAAAAAGAAAAAAATAGTACATATATGCGTTAATATATCACTATAGCAAAATTTCAATATCTACTAAAATTATCTAACTCTTCGTTAAAATTTCTGATCGAAGAGCATGTAGTCTGTTATTAATTTGTTCAAGTAATTAATACCATCCTGCATATAATCATCGCGTACAGTGATTTTGTGTACGACGATGAAGAATGGTTTCAATGATTATTTCTCCGGTCCTTGCTACCGTTATGAATATCCGCATTAATTTGAAAATGATGTTGGTCCATGATGTTCGTTGAAAGAACAAACTAGATATTCCAGAAATATCGAGAGTTCGAATAGATAAATGTTACCAAAATGATTAATAGTCTGAGTATCAATGAAGATTGATAATTCAGATTCTTATAATTTTACGTTAAAAGTATTACATAACTATCGGGATATTATTAGAATTTGAACGATTATAATCAAAGAGTGAACGAATGTTAACTGCAAACAGTACTTGTACTCATTTTACACAGAGTAAGAACTATAAGCAATAAATAGGAAGAAGTTACAGAACATCGCGATCTAATCCAAAATAAACGTCAAACTTTATAATCCACACAGTATTTGACAACTTAATGTCCAAGCTGTCGTAACACTGCTTCGATTTGGCAACAATTATAAATCGCAATAGATCTCAAACTTTACCAAAGAAATACTCTAACAAATCAAAAATAATGCTACAAAGATGATGAACTAACCGATAAACTATTTCTGTTTCAGGGCCTCAGCCATGCGAAGGCAAAAGAGAATCTAGAAAGGGACGGTCCAAACTCGCTGACACCACCGAAACAAACGCCCGAATGGGTCAAATTCTGTAAAAATCTGTTCGGTGGTTTCGCGTTACTGTTGTGGATCGGCGCGATCCTCTGCTTCATCGCGTACTCGATTCAAGCAACGACCAGCGAGGATCCAAATGACGACAATCTGTACCTGGGTATCGTGTTAGCGGCGGTGGTCATAGTTACAGGCATATTCTCGTATTATCAGGAGAGCAAATCCAGCAAGATTATGGAATCGTTCAAGAACATGGTACCACAGATTGCGACTGTAATTAGGGAAGGCGAGAAACTGACATTGAAAGCGGAAGAACTGGTACTTGGAGACGTCGTGGATGTTAAATTCGGCGATCGTATCCCGGCCGATATCCGTATCATTGAATCGAGGGGCTTCAAGGTGGACAACAGCTCTCTGACTGGTGAATCCGAGCCGCAATCCAGGTCTCCAGAATTCACGAACGAGAACCCATTAGAAACGAAAAATCTCGCATTCTTCTCGACGAATGCGGTTGAAGGAACCGCAAAGGGTGTTGTGATCTGCTGTGGTGATCAAACTGTAATGGGAAGGATTGCTGGTTTAGCGTCCGGCCTTGACACCGGCGAGACTCCGATCGCTAAGGAGATCCACCATTTCATCCATCTGATCACTGGCGTAGCTGTATTCCTTGGTATTACGTTCTTCCTTATCGCCTTCATTCTTGGTTACCATTGGCTCGACGCTGTTATCTTCTTGATTGGTATTATTGTGGCTAACGTACCGGAGGGTTTGCTAGCGACCGTGACCGTGTGCCTGACGTTGACCGCCAAACGTATGGCGTCGAAGAATTGCTTGGTTAAGAACTTGGAGGCAGTGGAAACCCTGGGCTCGACATCGACCATCTGCTCGGACAAGACTGGCACACTCACACAGAATCGTATGACCGTTGCTCACATGTGGTTCGACAATCAGATCATCGAAGCTGACACGACGGAGGATCAGTCTGGACTTCAATACGATCGTACCAGCCCTGGATTCAAAGCTCTGGCGAAAATCGCTACTCTGTGCAACCGTGCCGAATTCAAAGGTGGTCAGGAAGACAAGCCTATCCTGAAAAGAGAAGTGAACGGCGACGCTTCGGAAGCTGCTCTGTTGAAATGTATGGAACTTGCTCTTGGTGACGTTATGGGCATTAGGAAACGCAACAAGAAAGTCTGCGAGATTCCGTTCAACTCTACCAACAAGTATCAAGTTTCTATCCACGAATCGGACAACCCAGACGATCCTCGACATCTTCTCGTGATGAAGGGTGCGCCAGAAAGAATTCTCGATCGTTGCTCGACTATCTTTATCGGTGGTAAGGAAAAGGTACTTGACGAAGAGATGAAGGAGGCGTTCAACAACGCTTACCTGGAACTTGGTGGCCTTGGTGAACGTGTACTCGGTTTCTGCGACTTCATACTGCCGTCCGACAAATTCCCGATCGGCTTCAAGTTCAATTGCGACGACCCCAACTTCCCGGTTGATGGACTCCGCTTCGTAGGCCTGATGTCTATGATCGACCCGCCCAGGGCTGCGGTGCCCGACGCGGTCGCCAAGTGCCGTTCCGCCGGCATCAAGGTCATCATGGTAACCGGTGACCATCCGATCACTGCCAAAGCCATTGCCAAATCTGTCGGTATCATCTCTGAAGGTCAGTTTTCTTGCTAGTTCCTTCCTTTCGTTTATTCACTTTTCTTCTAATCCATCCTTTACAATTGGTTATATCGAGGAGATTCTCTTGGAGTTATCTGGTTGTTTTTAGTGAGTCTTTTTACAGATTATGTCGGGGAGATTTTGATTAGGAGATTGTACCGTTTGAAGGGAGTTTCTCTGTAGGAGATTATACTATATAACAATTGTTTGATAACTATGGTGTGGAAAGATCAGTAATGAAAAGCAAATACAATTTCTTTCTCGTTGAACCTGTAACTGGATATCTGCGCGTTACTTGCGCTTAGGAAGGAGCGAAAATTTAGTTAAAGCAAAGTAACCGCCGAAACAGTTTAACCAAATTTAATCAAATTGCCATATTTACATCCGAATCTCCTCGTTTCCCAAATCGTTTCGGTATACCGCGTAGTCGAGCAGAAGAATGCAAATGAGAGTTTCCCCCTTGACTCTGTCCCTTCTTATAAAATATTCATAAATCCGCAGCAGCTGTTAGGAACCTGATAAGTAATTTCGATCCTGCACTTCCCAAGGGAGTGGATGGTTACCTAAAATTTATTGGAAAATCAGTTCTAAGCGCCGAGCAACCTTGTTTTCTTAAAAGAAAATACTTTGGTTGAAAATGATACTTTTGATCAGGTAACGAGACCGTCGAGGACATTGCTCAACGGCTGAATATCCCGGTATCCGAAGTCAATCCTCGCGAGGCTAAAGCCGCCGTTATCCACGGAACCGAACTCAGGGAACTGAACTCCGACCAACTGGACGAGATTCTCAGGTACCACACCGAAATTGTGTTCGCCCGTACCTCGCCACAGCAGAAGCTCATCATCGTCGAAGGCTGCCAACGAATGGGTGCTATCGTCGCTGTAACTGGTACGCTATTATAAATATATATTATTATAAATATTATTTATATATATATTATATTATAATATAATATAAATATAAACATACTGCTAATCTTTCACGAGTGCTTCTAGTTCTACGAAACTTTTTATTCTCTTTTCTGTATATCATTTTCAATTAGACCATGCAAAAATTCAGATTCGTCCTTAGTCATTCTGAAACACATACGGTGTCAACTAGGATGTTCTTTTAATTCTTTAACTAAATGGCCATATTTCTCTCTTTGCATTTATTTCCCGTAGCCAAACTGATCTACGCGTTCTATTCTGAATCAGAAATGCTGCAGAATTTTGTGTATCTTGCTCTTAATCGGAAGAGCTACCTGCTTGAGGTTTCACATTCCATTATTCACAAGAAACGATATGTTATTGAATTGTTTCCAACGTATAAGTTGATACAAAAATAATAAATAAATCCTACTTGTGATATTACATGCTATTGTATGCAATACGGTAACACATGATTTCACGTGTTACTACCTTTACTGTAATAAGTCTCTACCTTGACTGTAGCGAACTGCAGCTTGCTTATTACCTGTGCTGCGCTTGACCAAATCCTCTTTTGATTTATAATACGGAAAATTCTACATTACATTTGTTGATAATCTTAATGAATGCTCGCATACATATAACAATGATCTTCTGTATTAGACTCGGTTAATTCCTTGAGCCATACGTGGATTATTGTTTAAACGAGCAACAAACAAACATTTGAAATCCTTTGCCATACTCACTGTTACACTTACACCGAATCTCCTACTAATTCTTCCAATTAATTCTACAAATGCCATTTCCCTCGTTTCAATAAATTTCTGACATTCTAGACTTTCTTAAAACAGCAAAATTCGAAACTAACTAGTTTTTGTTAATTCTTAGTTCCTACGCAACGTAGAAACCTACAAATTCTTACGACCAGGTATATTGTGACTAATCTACGCGATTACTCCTACCATCTGTAACATCTCATCCCAACAACAAAACCTTTGCACTAATACTCCTATTCCTACAGAATATCATTTCACATACAACTTGACGTTCGATTAACTTGCAATTGCATTAGGATCTATTAAATAATTCCAGGTGATGGTGTGAACGATTCTCCTGCGTTGAAGAAGGCCGACATTGGTGTAGCCATGGGTATCGCTGGTTCTGACGTGTCCAAGCAAGCAGCCGACATGATTCTGCTCGATGACAACTTCGCCTCGATCGTGACCGGTGTGGAGGAGGGTCGACTGATCTTCGACAACCTGAAGAAATCCATCGCCTACACCCTCACCTCGAACATCCCCGAGATCTCACCTTTCCTGGCGTTCATCCTTTGCGACATTCCTCTGCCTCTTGGTACCGTCACTATTCTCTGCATCGACTTGGGAACGGACATGGTGAGTCGCATTTTACCATTCGCGTTTCGATCATCTCTATCACATGTTAGACGTGCTCGAAACGCAAACAGCCAAGATTTCGTATCGAATTCGGCGACTCCTCGACGAGTTTCGTATTCTGATGAAATCGGTTGAGGTGTCGTTGACATTCGTCTATTCTTAATCGAAGATTTTCAGCATTGCGTAATTGTCTGAATATTTATCACTGGAATAATCGATTCCATTCGTCCATGGAATAGTCCATACGTGCGGATTGTGTGTTTAAAAACGATGAATTGCCAGGTGCCAGCCATATCCTTGGCCTACGAGCATGCAGAATCGGATATCATGAAGAGAAGACCTCGTGATCCTTATCGAGACAACCTCGTCAACGAAAGGTCTTTCATTTTTCAATTTGCGGGAGAGATAGCTTCTCGAAGTACATCGAGTTAGACTCGTGCGTCTGTTTAGGGCAAGCTAGAGCTCCTGTAATCGCAGTATCGCCAGATCAACCATCTAGGAACATCCTTTTCACGAGTGGAAGCTGGTTTTTATCGATTTCAGTTGCTGTAACCTTCTTATTTAGGTGGCCATGATTGCGAAAACCAATCTGTAGAGGAATCGCTATACGTACGAGATAATTTGTCTCTCTGTTAAATTGTTGGAACACGAGAATCTTGATTCTGTTTGAGATCTTGAGACGCGTTAATTTCTCTTTGATCGAACTTTGATAAATTTGTGTTGACACTAGATCTTTGAATTATGTTTCGTGTTATATACATTTAGATGTTAGTTTAGAGATAGAAGAGGTTTCATTTAGGATCAAGGTACTCGTACTTTCAGATATAATCAAGTTTTTCCAGCGAAAACAGAGTCGATCTGACGAGCCAGATACGAAAGAAGAAATCGTCGAAGGAATTTTTCAAGATCATCGAATTGATGATCTGAGGGAAAACCGATCCCAAAGTACATCCTTTTTCATCCCTTCACACTTCCTGCCTCATTGTTCCGATCGATTTGGTTCTCTCAGTTGATTTTTTGCTTACCTTTTCTGCGTTCTCATCGTATGATACTCACTGGTCGCAAGAATGCTGACTGATCACATTGTGTAATTCGTTGTTGCAATTTGAAACTAACTCGAAGAGTCTATACAAATTTTGTGAAAATGACCGAGGAAGAGCGTTCCTCTCTTTTGCATCGATTCTTTTTTTATTTATATTTCTTTTTGAATCCACGAATCTGAGAAGAATGAGAATAGTCAGCATCCTTGTATCGCGGGTCAGCAAGAAACGATACTCATCATTGTTCTAACTGTTGGCGTTGTTACTGAGCCTGTTGATAATGTGACGTCAGGTGCCAGCCATCTCACTTGCCTACGAGGAGGCAGAGAGCGATATTATGAAGCGACATCCACGAAACCCCTTCACTGACAAGCTAGTTAACGAAAGGTAACACATCAACAACATAACCGAGTCTTGACAAAAAAAAAAAAAAGAAATGAACTACTACTACTGCTACTACTACTACAACTACTACTACAACTACTACTTACTACTATTACTACTACTACACTACTGATACTTTTTATGGTCAGAAAGAGTAATCGGTGATATGATCTGCTTGATTCTTGAAGGTTCATTCATTTCGACGATTAAATATATCGAACAAGAATGATCACGTGGTTAATTTTTTCTTAAATGAAATTTGCTTAAGAATTTAAAGAACGAAATAAATTGAAAATAGAATGAAATAATTGACACAGTATTGAAAATCTTTTCAAAGAAAATACAATGAAACTTTGACTTCAGGAATCAGGTCACAGAAGAGTCTCCGTTACCCGTCTATTGGTCGTTACACCTTTTATATTATTCCTATCGTTATTGTACAGTAGCTAGTTCTGTCTCGTATATATTCTCGGACACTGTAAGAAAGAAAGAAGTAAAAAAGAAAGAAATAACGACACAGAGATATATCACGACACGTTTCTAGCCGAAAAATAAAGATCGTATAAACTCGTTGTCCGATCATACGCGCAAACCACGAGGAACTGTGAACGAGGTGACAACGATTCTCGTGTTACAAATTAATCCCTAGCCTGATTTTTGTCCGTGTGCATACGAATTGTTCGATGTTGTATTCTTTTCTTCGTGTTCAGTTCTTCTCTTTCTTTCCTTTGTCTTATGTTCCATTCTCTGTTTCTTTCTCCCCCCCCCTTTTTTGTGGAAAGTTTGTCTAATTAATTAACTGTCCTGTGTTTGTTGAACGAAATTTCTACGCTAACGAATTTCTACGTGAACGACCAAACGGTTGCTGGTCCGCGAGTGAATGCCACTTTTCAACTAAATGCATCGCATTGAAAGAAAGAAAGTAAAAAAAATATGGATAAAATCCTGCGTTTCGCATTTGAAGAGAAGCATAACTGTCCGAAGGATTGTCTAAAACGCTTTTTCTGTCACAAAGAAAGCTTTTTCGCTCGAGCTTCCACGCGAACGAACGCGTATTTTGAAATAAAACAGGAACATGAGGAAATTTTCGTACATGTTCCTTGTATATACGTATATATATATATAATTTTCTATATTTTTCTTTTGTTTCCGTATCTTTTTTCTCTTATTTGCGTTTCCTCGCTTTGTAAGTTTGTTGGTCGAAACGCTAAAGGCTGTGGGTTTAATTTGTTCCGATGCCTTGGTCGAAGGACTGTCAGACACGCTAGGAGATGATAAATGACCGAATGATCGAACAAGGTAACAGAATGGTGCACGCAGGTATAAAAACACATGAGGGCATTTTGGTGACTGGGTATTATTTACACACTATAGAGCTTTATTATCTACTCTCAACTTTTAATATATTCTCTATCTATCAAAGCTGAATTGTGAATCTTGATCGGTGACGTTTGCTCGTCCACGATTAACCGATACTACTCGATTTCGATTGTTCGACGAAACGATTTTAATTGAGATCAAACGAGAAGCTTTGCCTGTCGTCTGTTAAATTAACTTTATCGATAATCTGTTATCCATATCATCTTTAGATTGCGTACGATACAATTCGATTATCATAAAAAAAATGTCATCTGCAGAGAAAAAGTATTTGCTGGAATTGTTAAAATATCGTAGGACGAGCGATCAGTCAACTTCCTTTTCCGAAGATGTTCCTCGTTCCTTCGAACGAACACGAAAAGAAAGAGAAAATACAAATATTGCCCGTCAAGCAGTCGCTTCCATAACGGTGATCTTCGCTTGTAATTTGTGTGTTATTTCGTTAACGCCAAAGGTAAGCCCATCTCTATCTATTTATTCACTTCCTCTGCCACTTTCTCTATGATACTATTTCTCTACTTCATATTTTCCAGCTCAGCTTTTTCTCTAATCTTCTCGCCACTCTCCCTTCTTATCGAAAAGTTCTGTCGCCGTCATCGATCGTCTGCCACGTTTGGCCCACCACGGACAAGGAAGTCCTTTTCTCTTCTTTTCTTCCTCGTTTTTTCACCGCACCTTCTTCTAAAAAAAAAAAAAAAAAAATAGAAAAAGAAAGAAAAATCAGTTCTATCGGTGATGACGTATCGAGATTCAAAGGAGCACAGATCGATCTGCTCGATCTTCGTCGCTTTTCCATTCGATCGTTCATATTTTTAAATACCAGACAACACGTCGTCCACGAGTTCCGATACGACACCATCATCATCATCATCATCATCATTATTATCATTACTATGAATCCTTTTTTGTTAGATAGTATTCTTTATTACATAAAATTGTTTACTTCACCTATCTTCTGAATTTCATTGCTTCATCCGACGTTTTATTTTCTAATCTTCTCTCCTTTTTCGCTCTTATCGTCTTGTGTATCTCTTCCTCAACCAACCTCGACTGCCTTTTTACGCAACAGGCGAAAGTCGTTGCTCTGCCTCGTTGAAACATCAACGACCGAACTTTCGTTTCCCTCTGCTTTTTTTTTTTTTTTTTTTTTTTTTTTTTCTTTTCGATTCTCGATCGCTACGTCCAACCATCCAAGTACAACACGATCCTTCTTTCCAGTCGACCGATTAAAAACGGTCCTGAATATAATCGACGATGGTCGTTGAACGTTCGGATATCGTATAAGTCAACTCTACTATCTACGAGACACTCGTCATTCGCTTTTCTTTGATCTGAAGTCGAAAATGGACATGCGCAGACGGAAAGGTGAACAAGTTTACATGCTCGTGAAGAGAAACGTGTGGAAGAATCCGATGCAGAAACATAACGTAATTTCGTGGTTGTCGCGCGTGGTCCTTTGTTTATTGAACATGTTGTTGGCTAAAGAAGTTCAGCCACCGAGGTTCCACGACTCGGTTCAATTCCGATTGTTGCTACTTCTGCATCGACCGATTCTCGACGATCTTGTAATCAAGTGACGGGCTTAGTTTTGAGACTTAGTAGTCTAAGGCGAGTCTCGTTGAAAGGAGCGACTGTGGTCGTCGACGAAAGTCTTAACACGTTCGTTTTCGAAACTCGACGAAGGGATCGGTGAACGATATAAATTTGAAACAGAGTTTCACAAAATGCCAATGTTACACGGAGATTGTTAGTTTCAGTAACGGTGAATCGTTGTTTAATGAAAATTCTCGACTCTGCTTGTCTCGCTTTAATCTTAAAAATACCTTTTTATATGTATAAAAAAGAAAAGTAGCTTTTTATAAAAAGAAGGAAGAGATAAGCGTGCGTATACGATAACACGTGTTAAGATGCTTTATAAATTATCGAAAGGCTTAATAATAGACGTTGTTCCTGTTCAACGATGTTCGCCTGTGAGAGTCATAGCTAGTTGAGTCTCGATTCTATTTTATATATAATTGTCTACATAGATCGATATAGTCGTATTATATATATATATATATATATATATATATATATATATATATATATTATATTTACTATTCATCCCCCTGGTAATTATCTCATTATTATCATTATTATCGTTATTATCTATCAGCATCATTGTCATCATTATCATCGGTATTATTAGCAATTATCGTTGACCCCCTTTTTCTCCGATCATCATCGTAATATCGATCCCGCCATATCCATACAGTCATTATCTTTTCGCATAAAATCCTTTCTCACGATTGTTTACCACACTTCTCTTGTTACTACTGTTCCTTTTTTTTTTACAATTTACAATAATAACGCCGTCACGACCACACACGCATATTTACTGTTACTACCAGTAACTAATACTATTACTACTATTACTACTACTACTACTATTATTACTATTATTATTGTTATTATTAAACAAAAAAGAAGATAGCAACTACTATCATTATACTACTTTTTTAAAATACTCTATTGTCACACAGCTGTGCCGCTGCTACTACCTCTATATTTTATATTACCCACTATTTGATCTACTATATCACCTATTTAACCATTTGTTATACTTTCATAAGTTGTATCCACGCATAAGACGAAACGTAACGAACGTGACGAAAGTTACTGTGACCGAAGGGAATTACGATAAGATGATTAAGAAAAGTAGGAAGAGAGAGAGAGAGAGAGAGAGGGGGGGGGGAGAGAGAGAGATACGAAAGAAGCAATCTGAGACGGAACAAAATAAATATGGCACCACTTTGTACCATTTTTTTAGGCGTCATGATCTCTTCTTTGCAGTTTTTTATTCTTTACAGTCCTCTCACATTTTATTCTGTAATGCGCTGCCTACCGCCGCTGCCTTCTACCACTTCTGCGACTGGCAACTTTCTAACGACCGCTGAACGACCGAGCGAGACATACTTTTTTAATTATTATAAAGATACCCACGTTTCTTCGCCGATCGAAATTTATCATCTGATGCTCGTGACTCTCACCGGGCCCGATGTACATTTTATATTAATATAACATGGGAGGAACAAGGCCATTCACGATCCCTCGTGCACCAGAGAGTCTATCTGTTTCTTTTCCATCGAATATGTCGAATATTTTCCGGTTTACTGATTCGTCAACATTTTTCGTCGTTCGAGAATATCGTAAGAGGACAAACAAGCGTTGAAAATGTTGCCGTGACAACGTCTCTCTGTGCATCGAGGGGTCATACGCCTGTGAAGATACGTACTAACAAAACTGAAGCTTAAATTATACGTATTCGAGGTGCAGGAAAAAGTAAGGAAGTCTAAATGAAAGTGATCGCGATTATTCTACACGGAATATTTCTACACAGATTACGTTCGTGATTCGAGGAGGCTTTTCACGATTCTCCAGTCACGTTCAGTGTGCGAAACATTACGCGGATCTTCCCTTCGTTTCAGAGGACCGATTCTTCGAACGCTGAATGAAGCAAACTTACAAACTGGCAAAGAAACGATGGAAGGTTATATCGTACTTTCGGTATCGATTTTCCTACTTCTCGTATCTCTACATACATACGTTATATATATACGTAAGAATAAAAGTTGCAATTCAGCGGAAGATCAGCCCCTTGGTAGTTGTTCCCCAGGAGGAAGCGTACGAAAGTTTCGTTATAATTTTCCTGTGGGAAGAACGAAACGAGAGGAAGCGTAGGAACCGCGGCCAATGGAAAACAGCCACGAATCTCTCTTTTTTTTTTTTTTTTTTTTTCCTTGGTCAGCTCTATATTGACTACGAGTGTAAGATCACGTGGCACTTCCTGGCTCTTTCGTCTGCACTTTAATCTTGTAAATATAATGTAAATATGCATACATGTGTGTATATATATATATATATATCTATCTTGTACGGTGTACGGGGTGCTTGGTACACGTATTTTTTCTAATCAATGGTGGATGGCAGGTGCCGGCCATCTCGCTAGCTTACGAGGCACCGGAGTCGGACATTATGAAACGCCAGCCCCGCGATCCTTACAGAGACAATCTTGTCAACCGAAGGTGGGTCTCCCAACTACCCACCAGAGAAACCAATCTATTATCTAGCAAAAACCCATGCACTCACACCCAAAGCTGCAGACGCATATTAACATTCGAACACCAACACGTACTTACATACAACGTACAGAGAAACGTACAGAGATACATACATATTCATATACAGAGAGACATACACACAGGTACATGGTGCGCTGGATGGTCAAATCTTTGCTGCTGATTATTCTGAGAGACTTTGTTTATAGCTTTACCTCTTTGTGTTATCTTCTTTTTGTTTTTCTTCCTCTTCTTTTTTGAGACTGAGAATTTCATAGTTTTCGATAGCTTGTGTATAGAGAAGAGCTTCCTAGATGATCTTAGAATTTTTATCGGCGATTAACCAAGTCAGCGGTGTTCGAGATAAATTATCGTGAATTTCGTAGAATTGTTGAAGTTCGAGGGATCGTATTATTTATACCTTTGAGAATTAAGGAAAATTCCAAAGCCATTCGAGTGGATATTTTTTATTCGACACGATGGAAATGATATTGAGCAATGAATCTCGAATAGCAAATCGATCAGTCAGTTTGGAAATCGTGTAAATTTCTTCCGTGGAGCTCCGAGATTTAAATGGAGAATTCGGGAAATTGAATCGATAGGATTCGCGAGGCTTTTATTAAATTTGTAAAATCGTGCTCTCAAACATCTCTGACGAATTTTCGGCGAAGCTTACGTCCTCATATTAACCAGCAAAAACACTTTTTATTCGAAAAGAAAATTATTTATATAATATGATATAACAAATTATATAAAATCGATACCAAGTATGAAGAAATTTGTAATTAAGGAGAGAATTAGAAATTTCTAATTAATATTTGGCCTATCTTACGCACCACACTGGACGCGTACGTATGTGAGCACGCATACGTACGCAAATAACACACGGAACACATGATTGTTACACATCATTGACAGAGTGTCTACTGAAATGTCGGAGTCGTACATTTTATTTCTGAACTACAGATCTCTCATTGTCTCGATGGTCACTCGCTTGATCTTTATTTTGTTACTGCACGCGACAATGATAAATTGTTCTTTTTATATCGTATTTTATTGTGTGCACTTTCGTCTGCACTCCGTTGAGAAGAAACGATAAAACATGGAAGAAAATACTTGAGAGTTTTCACACGCGTAAACACAAAGTCGAAATCGCGACCAATTTCTTCTCCCGAATCAAAAATACTTGAAACAAAATAAAAAAGATGAATATAGTATCGATTAAACTTCCATTGCACCGAGTAAACGTGATGACAATTTTGTAAAATTAGTCTGGTCGAGAGATTTGTCAGAAAAATGAACGAAAAAAGATAAGATCGGAAAAAAAAAAAAAAAAAAGAAAGAAAAGAAAAGGATAATAAAATAAGAAAAGAAGACAAAAGATCTGGAAGAGTCTCGGTTGACACTCTACAAAGCCTCGACGAAGGCTCAAAATAACACAAAGTCTCTAGGAAAATTAGTTGATTAGTGATAGCACAAGCAAGTAACCTAATCTAGGAACAGTTACAGTGTTGGGAATGCCAAATGCTTTTGCCACACTTAGAGAAAAAGATTCGATCGAACGGCTCGAACGAAACTAACCGCCGATTCGTCTTGCGCCTAATTAAAAAAAAAAAAAACTTGTGGTCCAGCTTTTATTTGTTTCTTTTACAAACGATTTACACGTATTTTCGTAGCCATTGCACTACGTATGTGTGCCATGTATACTAAAGCTGAAACTTAGAAAGTATTGACAATTAAAAAAAAAAAAAAGAAGAAAAATAGATTAGTAGAGGAAAAGTGCGGGAAAAGTTAACAAGTTAACAAGAATGAGCAAAACTAAGCTGAGCTGCTTCGTGATTTATAGAAAAAGTAATGTAATAACGATGATAGTGATAGAAACGTGCACGGCCTGAACAATGTTCAGAATAATCATCGAGTCGATTTTACGTTATTAAAAGGCTGATTACGATGAAGCGATAACACGAACGGGAGATAGTGGGTCACTAACAGCTTGTAATTTATTTTATAATCTTCGACGACGCGCCTTACTGCCCGCTCTATTTTCTATCCTAATATTCTTGACCGATGAAATCTTTCGCCGCGTGCCTCACACGCGAGATCCGTTGATTTACAAACTATACGCCATGATTGATTCTTCTTCGTTTTCTTTATTCGATCTGCAACGCCTGACCAAGCTAATTGACTGATGATAATGCGTGACACGCGGCCTGGTGCATGGGAATGATATTATTTTGGTTGTGGAGCTAATCCATGTGAACTGGTTGTTCATGAAACATAATAATAATAATCTTGATTGTAGTAGATCTTGCTGTGAAATTCGAATAGCGGTCAATTTTCCTGCTATTCTGTGTATTAAATTGTGGTGATCGAATTTGTTACGATTAGATATTTATTGACGATGATTAAGTATTTATTGCGTTAACTATGCAACTTTGTTACATAGAGCTTGTAAAATATACAGGTCGCTAATGAAACTTGTGCGTTTACGTAAATTTAAAGGATTTTATCATATTGAATTTCGGTAATTAAATTCGAGGACGGTCGAAGCTCGTGGAACTTCCGAAGATTGCGTAACTTCCAATCGATTCCTAAAAATACTAATCTATTAAAACAATAAATCAATCGACCGAAAGTTCCAATATTCTTGCGGCCAGGTATTTTGTAGCAAAAAGGTTCAAGAAAACAACCAGGCACATAGTTAGCTCTATAATGAAATTGACACACACGGATGCTAATGAAAACTTGATGCTGCTTCGATACGTTTGCCGACCACGTCAAATCTCACGGCTTCGCCGAGCTACCTTTTGCATGTGCACCAAAATCTGCATGTGGAAAGCTCGATTATTCTTTATCTTTTTGAGAAAATACACCGTGAGACTTGACGATGAATAACCATGAAAAATGTGTGCGTCTTTGTGCCTTGCGCTTTGTGTGGCATGCATCAGTGTGAAGAACCGATCGTTACCGCCTGCGTTCCGAGTCGGTAAGTAATCCGCATTTCAAATCCTAGGTGACTACAGCTTCCGTATGAACATCACCTTAGGCTGTTAGAGGCGAACTTAGATGATTAGTGGCAGACACATACAGATGCTTCGTCTGACTTTCAAAGAGTTTCCAATAATATTTTCCTAGGAAAAGGAAGGTCTTTTATTCTTTAAAAATATACCTAGGATATAGAAAGTAGGGATAGCTTTGTTGATACCTTAGATAGTCCCTTTGTGAATAGTCGATGCTCTTTTAAAATAACTTCAAAAGTCTCTTCTTCAGTACGGACGTTTTTATTTTCATTCGAACATTTATACGAAATAATAGATTTTTATTTCGAAGTAATCGTCTTTGCTCGATTCGTGCTTTATCTCTTTTTAGGCAAGGCCGTAGCAAAGTATCACTTTTCGATTTTCTTTAACCGAATTTCTATTTTTATTGGAAAGAGTACTGGATGTTTCACTTGACAAACCATAATGCAACGTAACAGAGACATTGATAAGCATTCTAGAATTTTTTTTTTAGATTCCTCGAACGCCTAGAACGGTAAAGAAATTAGAGCCGAGCATGAGCTGTGTAATTTGCTTTACGAAATATTAAAAATTGCTCGTCTGTGGAAAGTTTTAAAGTACATGTTCTTCTTGATTTTTAATTGAAACCTTCTTTTTTTATTTTTTGCATATCGTGTATATACTTTTCTTCGTTTCTGAAGAAATTGTTAGTACATTGAAACAGAAATGAATTCCTTGAAAGTCAGAATCTTATTGCAAAATCCGTGACAGCGAGCGATCGACGACCATCTAAATGGGATTCTCTATGCACAGGCTTATTTCGATGGCGTATGGTCAGATCGGTATGATCCAGGCAGCCGCCGGCTTCTTCGTCTACTTCGTAATTATGGCTGAAAACGGATTCCTGCCGCTGCATCTTTTCGGCATTCGAAAACAATGGGACTCCAAGGCTATCAATGATCTTCGTGACAGCTATGGCCAGGAATGGGTAAATTCTAAGAAACTATCGAATAACAAATCTCCAGAATTGTTTCAAATCTCGGTCATAATTTATTTCTTCTATCAAGTATTTAAATATAAATTTCAGAAATTAAAGTTAAGAATAATTTTCACTTATATTCTCATTATATTTTCACAGACATACAGGGATCGTAAGACACTGGAATTCACCTGCCACACAGCATTCTTCGTTTCGATCGTTATCGTTCAGTGGGCCGATCTGATCGTTTGTAAGACGCGACGTAATTCCATCATCCACCAGGGAATGAGAAACTGGGCCCTGAACTTTGGTTTAATATTCGAGACCGCCCTCGCCGCGTTCCTAAGCTACACACCCGGCATGGACAAGGGTCTCCGTATGTTCCCTCTCAAGTAAGCCTCTAATTACCTCTAATACGTTTTTTAAATCATTTTTCTATATCCAAGACACGTGTAAAAAAATCACTTTATACCATACACTCTCTACAACATTAGAAGAAATTCTGCAAACGATGGAACAAGTGTATCTAATACTTCTTTTTTTTCTTCTGAGTACTTTAAATGAAATGTAAGAGCTTAAGACACGTTTCTAATATAATAATAATTCAGTCTTTTAATTGCCTAGGTATTTGCTCTTTTTTTTTATTCAAATTTCTAATTGTTAATGTCAGATAGCTTAGATCTCTATATTTTCATAATGATATGCTGATTATAACAAAGCAATGTTTCTTAAATATCCTGAATGTAATGTAAGGACTTAAGGTGCGTTTCTAACATAACAATAATAACGTTAGCTTTTTACATTCCTGTAAAGATATAGAAGGGATTCGGAGATACAAATAATTCACTTTATTCAGCACACAACAGCTATACACATATCTCGTAAACCAACTCGCACGCTTCTTGTCAACCGACTCTTCCAGAAGCTTCTCAACGACTGCCAATCGTCTTTTGTCCCAACTATGGCCTGGACACCCTCTGACGCTTGCACATACATTCACATGTACAGTGTAAATGTATCATCTTCCTAACAATTCCTTAAATATTATTTCCCTTTCAATTCATTTTTCCAATCGTTCAAGGTATCTTTAATCACATTTCCATGTACATAGCCACCTTTTACTTAGACACGTGTATACTTTACATATGTGGAAACGTGACCTTATGCTCCTACAAATAAGACACAAACAAAAAGAACAGAACAGTCAATACTTTGTCGTGTATTTCAGATTCGTCTGGTGGCTGCCCGCCCTTCCCTTCATGTTCGCCATCTTCATCTACGACGAGACGAGACGATTCTACCTCCGCCGGAATCCAGGAGGCTGGCTCGAGCAAGAAACTTACTATTAAACGCGAAGAAAAATTTAATCATACACGCAGAGCGCGCGCGCAAGAGTTACAAGAGCGAGAGATGCAGAGAGAATGATGAGAGAAAGAGAGAGTGAGATATGCATATTACCCACGCAGATATACACCGAGAAACTAATAACTAAAAAATGAGCAAAAAAAAAAAATATACGAAACAAAACCAAAAAAACAAAAAAACATGAAACAACCAAACAATGGGGAAAAAAAAGATGAAAACGTTAAAAATCACTCGCGTTAAATACACACACACACACATATTTTACCCATGGGGCGTGCTATTCGGGTCTAACCGTACTGTCGCGTGATGATGATATTATTTTAGATGGGGACAATTCGCATCAGCCGAGCCGAATCGTCGAACGAACCATCGCCATAGTCATTACAATATAGAGTGTCTTGCTGTTGTTTTACTGAACAAACAATAAAAAGCGCTTCTCGCGTGGGAGTAGATAAGTGGCTTGCGAGCACTCTCGTTAGATGGTGTGTGAAGTACAAAACAAGAACGAAATACAAAGTGAAAGAAAGAAAAGGGAGGAAAAAAAAGAAGAAGTTATATGAGAAAGGTAAGAAGAAGAAAACGTTCGTCGTTCTGGCTCTGCGAGTTGCTTGCACGCGCGTGCCGGTGTATCATTAAACAGAGAGTTCGTCGTTCGAGAAACATCGAAGGAATCGACGAAGAAACGATAAAGGGTTCTACGAGCAACGTCGTCGGGGAAGACTTCAAACTTCCGGGTACACACACGTCTGATATGATTCACGAGGTTTATAGGGATTAGTGCTGCCATCTGATCATCGACGAACGTATGATAAAGAAGAAGTACATAAATAGTAGGGCCTAAGACACGAGAATAAGAAGAAAAAGAAGAAAAACGGCGTCGAATTGAGTCATCGAGGAGAAAAGAGACTGTATGAAAAGTACAAGCCCGGCAGTGGACACCCGTGTATCTTTTTGGAAACGGAGGGATACTGAAAATGGCGACAAATCGTCGGATAACGCGCACGTCCGTATGAACGTCGACGGGTGTACGACATGGATGAATCTTTTAGAGAAAAAAAAAAAAAAAAAAAGCGGATAACTTAGCATCGATGGAGCATTCCGTTAGATGTCTTGTGATATCAAAGAAAAAAATATTCATATAGGCATCCCGTTAAGTAAAGGAGCAAAAAAGAACACTGCGCTAGATTGGCACGCCCTTGTTAAGAGTTAAACAAAAAAAAGAATTAAAAAATGCAATGTAGTCACGGTTTAAAAATAAATAAATAAATAAATAAGAGCGGTATTATAAATGTTACACTGATGCAGAAGTTTAAGAAGAATCGATAACGAGAATATATCATTCGCAGTCGACACACACGAAAGAAAAACGTATTTACAGATAGACGTCTCGTGACACCTACAGTCTTACATAGAAACTTCTTAATTGTTAATTACAGAAAAAAAAAATAACAATGAAACGAGAAAATCAGTACGCTAGATTGGCACGCCCTAAAAGTTATTCATAACGCGACAGAGAGGGAGTAAGCGAGAATGAGAGAGAGAAAGAGAGAGAGAGAGAGAGCATAATAAAAAGAACCTTAAAGAAATTTAAAAAAATGACAAAAAAAAAAAAACAGCAAAAAAGAATAAGAATACAGAAGTAATGGAAGCGCGTTTACAGTACTCGTTATTATTCTTATTACAAGTAATGTCGTTCGGTTCGAGTCTTTAAAATCCGAGTAGCTGTCGAAGAAGCCAGAAGTCGCATCGTGTAGATATTCTAGTAGTTTGTGAGTCTCTGCATGAGAACTGCTACGCGAATGAAGAGAACGGGCCAGGATTGGACTGCGAAAGAAAGAAAGCTGAAAATGAGAATGCGAAAGGAAGAAAAGAGAAGAAGGAAAGAAGATATTAGACGCGCGGGGGCGAGCACGGGGAACGAAGGCGGCAAACAGACAGTATAATAAGTAACTATCAACTGAATCACTACCAACGGAAGAGAATACATAAACTAGATAAACGAAGAAACAAAGAAGAAGACGGACATAGTAAGAATAGAGAAGATACACGTTGTTTAAGTTGCGCGCGAGCAAATGGTAAAGCGGTGGTCACGGTTTTGGGAGCCATTGAACTAGACAACCTGCGTACCACCGATGAAACTGGACAAATAAATTACAGAAATGTTATTGATCAAAAGAAGGGAAGAAAATACGAGCTAAGTAGACATGCAAGAATTCAAAATAGTCGCGCTACTCTGTGAACTATGTGGTTTCCATGGATGAGGGCGCTATGATAGTCGAGGTAACAGGATATTAAAAAATGCTAGTAGAGAATGGTAATGATGTAGGAAAAGCACAGAGTGGAAACGAGAAAAAAATACAGACAGATGAAAAACAGTAAAAAAACATTCTTACTTAGGCGAAACTAAAAGTAAAGGGAAAAAAAGGTATAAATTCATTCTCTTAGTTTCTTCATAGGTTTAAAAACGCCAGCGGGACAGCTCGCTATAAATCATATTGACCCCCGAACGCAGAACGCCCTGTACCACCAACCCGCGGTCTGTCGTGTGTATGTGTGTGTCAGTATCGAAACAACGCCCCTTCGAATTTTGTAGGAGCAACAACAAGCCACCACCAACAATACAAAAAGAAAAATCTAAAAAAATATATATATATATATGAACAAAACGAACAAAGGTGACTTAAAATGCCTGCCACGCGACTTTTCGGGCCGGGACGATCCGAGACGTGCGATCATATCAGGTCTTATTTCGAGCTTCTTCGATGTGAACAAAAAACGCATACCAACAAAAATTCGTTTTCGTTTCTCTTTTTGCCTATATATCGATTTTGAATCCTTGTTGCTCGCTTTCGCGGCTTTTCGATGTGTACGCGCGCGCATGCGCTGGCAACGTCGGTGAAGAGGGCGCTTCGTTTCGAGCGGAGAACCGGGGCGGAGCATAGGTAATGACAAACTCGTTTGTCGAATAAATTTCATTGTCGTTTGCCATAATTGCGACGATACCCCGAAATCAACGAACAGCCTCGATGTGTTTACCACGTTCTCTGGTTCCTCTGTTCCGCGCGAATCAAGGCGAACGGACCGTCGAGGATTCAGGTAGACGAAGGGTGACGCTCGCTCGGCGGCCCTGGCCCCAAAACTACCCTAAGTGTTCAATAATCGAGGTGTTCTCGAGGTGCCGTACACGCGTAACACGTTCTTCGCTTGCCAATCCCGCCGAATTTTACCATGTTCGCGAATATAAGAAAGAAATATATATTGCAAGGGCTACAACTTTCCTCCAGCCCTTCCGATGAATTTTCTCTGTTGTGCGCGCGAGGGGCTGGTTGAATTATTCGGCCCCGTTCACAAACACGTAACAACCATGTTGAATTTTGAATAATCGAATTCAATTAAAAAAATTCGGTAGGACCGGCGAAGCTTTAACTGAATCGTTTTTTGAGACACGTGGATCGTCATTCAAATCCAACTGATAACTCTTTGAAAGAAACCGGGACAGGAAAGAAAAAAGTGAGAGGGAAAACAGATAGAGGGCAGCAGTGTACCGTCGCGTTGCTCGTCGAACTCTGACTTTGATTACACACCGACAAAAAAGTACATACGAAATGATCACATTAAAAAAAAAAGTCCCCAGTTCTCTTCTTCTTCGCGGAAGAGGAAGATGCTCGAAAATTGTCGAAATAAAAAACATGAATCAGTCGTTACAGTGCTAGATGTTGAGAAGCAGAGAGATGTTCAATGTTATGCCAGTTAATTCCGTTTTTCATGGTGTTTCTTGGTTTCGCGTTGCGGGACAGTGTATACCGATAGCTCCGTGTGTGTGTTATCTAGAAAGATCGATCATTCCTGTCACAACGAAATCGAACCAAACAAAAAGAAAGGAAAAGAAAAACAAAAAATGGGAAACAGATTGCCTTCAGCGGATCCCCGTGTTTTGAGATAGGACGCGAACGAAAAGAAGAAAGATAGAATCGTAAAGAAGAGAGATCGAGGAGTGATAGCGAGGTATAAGCATGGCGGTAGGGGGGATGATGCATTGGCCCATTCATTTCAGTAAAATCGCTCCTGACATGGGTACCGGAGCTGGATCGAAGGATCCGTGGTTTGTCGACAGGGTGTTCCGTGCCCGGGGGGCGTAGGAGCCCAAAAAAAATGCTTTGCCGTCGTGCGCCTCTTTACTTTAGGCAAATAATTTAAACATTAATAATATAATAATAATAATTATAATATAATACATGTTACAATAAGATATTATTAGATGTAATTATTATATATGGTTTAGTCTAGATCGTGTTGTTGAAGAAAAAAAAACAAAGTACGTATAAGCGAACAAAAAAAAAGAGAACAAAGATAAAGATATGAAAAGTATAACGACGACGATGACGAGAGTAAGGGAGAGAGAGAGCGCGCGCGAGAGAGAGAAAAAATAGAAAATCAAGGAAAAGTGGCGATGAGAGGAAAAAATATTCGGTCTAAGACCACAATATCTTGCGGCGGACTGAGCGGGACACAAACGAGAGAATCCGCTTTTGCTTCGTTCTGTGCGCGTGGTGCATCGATCTTTTATTTCTTTCTCTTTTATATATATTTATATATATATATATATATATATATTCTTTCTATTTCTTTTTGTTTTTTTTTTCTTGAAACGCGTCATATTTAGAGATACATACATCTTCAGTGATACTTTCACGTACGAAACCGTGTTTTTCTTTTCTTCTTTGTTTTCTTTTCGCTACGTTTCCGGTTACGCGGATGGATTTGCGGCTATATTGTATTCCCTCGTTTCGGCGACGCCATCGTTTTCTTCTCACTTGTATTACGCCCGCGGATTCATAGGAAAAGACAATCCTCGGTAAACGAGTCGCAAATCTTTTCGTGTTCTGCAAACGGGTAACCTCGCCAAAAACAACGCAATCGTCGCAAAACTGGTTTTTCGGGTGAATCGGCGTAAAAGAGCGGGAGAAAAAGAGAGATGTGTGAATGTGGGCGAGAGATCGTGTGTTTTAATATAACGGATTCTTCGCTTTTCTGTTGCCGCGATCGAACACAATAATAATTGGCAGTAAAGTATTCGAGTTCAAAAAATAAAATCAAAAATCTGGGAATTGAGGAGGAGATAAAAAAGAAAACAAATGCTTAAAATAATAAAGAACAGTGTCACGAGAATTCTGTGAAACGTCGCCCCTGCACAGCCCGCCACATCACAACAGAATCATTGAATGATTAAAATATAAACAAAACAAAAAAAAAATGAATGATGTTTTATTAATATTGTACATATTTTAAATAACTGCAGACGGACAAACGGATCGCGCATGAACGGTGACCCACGAGAAGGTGGTCTGTTTAAATGGTCCGCCTTTTCCATACGGGTTTCATACTCTTTTTCTGTTTTTCGTTTTAGCGCCGCATATATGATACACACCCCACACACATACACACCACACACGCTGAGAGACACGTGCGAACATAGAGAGAGATATACACACGTACACGCTCAGAGATAAATGAAAAGAAAATGTACACCGCTCTACCAAACAATCTCTTCTGATTGACGATTCCTTTCATATTGATTATTCTGTAAGTTCTGTTTTCACATGTGAATTACATTAAGGAAGAAACGAGAGACATTGTCCAACCCAAGTGTCATTACTTTTGATGTTAAATAAAAAATACATAATTAATAAAGCACTCTTTATCCTACCTTCCTGACTGGTACTTTCAGCACACAGGCGTAAACATTTGTTACAGGACACGTGCGACTAAATGAATGGAAGAGAGCTTACTTTAACTATCATAGTATTTATTACACTTATATACATCTGTAATTATTCCAGCTATGTTTAATTTGTATAAATTTTAATTTCACATATACCTTGTTCTTTTATTCAGAGTCTGCTGACGCTAACTGTTGTCTGTTCCTTTGTTGATTCTTCTTGCGCAATCGTTGAATATGTTTCTTTAGCTTGCCTGAATTTTTCAGTTCCTCGTATTGGGAAACTAAGTTCAAAATTCGTTTTTCAGCTGTAAGGGAAGAATAATAAAGTCACTATAAAATACATAGTATAGAGCTACAGTTATTAATATCTTGCATATCTACTTACACTTCCTTTTGAATACTGGTTTTTCACCACGTCTGATGGCCTCTACAATCTCTTTCTTTTCTTCATACTCTTTTTGTTCTTCCAAATTTCTTCTTTTTTCTTCGCGTAATTGATTTTCCAATCTCTGTATAAGGTATTTGATCTTCTTTATCTTTTTTGGGTCTTTACTCTCACTCAATTCCTTTTTTAATTCTTTGATATCATTCTCTTTTATTTCATTGATAAAGCTATAATTTCTTTTAAATTTCCTCTGATCATATGTGCCACATAAACTATCGAATCGAGGATCTCTTGGAATGAACTTCTTTACCTGCATCACTTCTCTGAATCGCGAAACAGGCTTCTTTGAAGATATTTCACGCGGTCTGTTCTTATTTTCTCGTTTAAATTCAGTTTTCACGTTAACCTTACGTGAACCAAACAATGCTTCCTTATATATTTTACAACCTAATTTCTCTTTTAGCTTCTGCAGATCTTCAAAACTCATTTGTGAGAGTTCCTTCCTAATTTCATCCTAATTAGTAAAAATTTATTCAATTATTAAAATTTCTATGGTTTTAAAAGTAGTTTTGACTTTTCCTCAATATAAACATAACCTATTCCATTTATAATAAATTAACCTACATTATGTTCGTTACGAAAATAGTAAAGAAATATCATATATGAATATCTACCTGATCTTTATCTTCATTTAGAAGAATATCTTCTTCGTCACTCATGTTAAATAACGAAGAATATTGAACAAGAAAACAATCCTCTTCTTTGATTCACAATATATTTAGGAAAGCGACATTTTATTTCATACGGTTTCATATTATGACGGTAGAGGACGCTACATTATTGTCCCAGTCTGTGCTGACCTCTAATCTGAAATTATCAATTGCAAAATTGTTTAAAAAAGATAAAATTACTTAAATTTCTTTTTTACGAAACATAAATTGCGTAGTTCAGCAATCTAAGATAATATATACTACAAAAGATCTTAATATGATATTCTGTAAGAATGTTTCGAATCCACGTATTTCTAACAATTTGAGAAAAAACAATTATATTGAGCTTTTTCAATCATGTGAAATGTGTAATTAAAAGAATAATAACGCGAGATACTTTTAGATGAAAAATCATATTCTAAAGTATACATCGTACTCAGAAGATAGTAAATTCATATACATACGTAATCTTTTATATTCGATGGTAACTTTCTGCAGATTTTCCAGTGATTGCGCAACATTATGAAATTCCTAATTTTACGTAACGCGTTATATCAATGTCGAGACTTATTGCTATAGATATATCACAATAGGACCCGCTTGAACTGCGTAAAAGGATATATAATTGTGCTGCGTAAAATCTGTAAACCTGTACAGTGGCTCCCTCTGCCTAATTGTTATCGAGCTTTCAAGGTTATCTGAATTTTAAATCTAATAAACATCATTACTTCCTAATTGTATTGGTGTTTTGTTATAAATGCAGAAAGCTGCTTTGTAGTTCACTATCGCTATTCTATTATCGATACAACTCCACAAAACATAGATATTTCAAATCGAAATACATAGTTTCCATTACATAAAAAGTAAAATATTTAAAATTCTCACTATAAAAGAATAAATTATTGCAAATAATACATTTTCGGAAAATATTAATTTTCTACTTTAAGGTAAAGCTTTATAAAAATAATCTTTGGCGTGGTCCACAAAGACTTATTAATATTTATAAAAATTAAATATTGACATATCCTACACTGTATGCAGTTCTTTCATACTTCATAAATTTCTAATGACGAAAATCACACATTTCTGAATTACATTCTCGGACGTAAACTTCACATTCCTTACGAGGGGGCAGCACTATCAGAATTGTTTAAAATGGCGGGTGTGCTGTTCGAGGACATTTTCAACGTGAAAGACATCGATCCAGAAGGGAAAAAATTCGACAGGGGTAAGTCTGAAACACATTTTAAGCTCTTATCTATTTATGGCCACTGTTGGGAAAAAATACGTTCCGTTATTGCTGAATTATTAAGCGTTAGAAAAACAACGTTCCGTCGATGCTCGTTCTTTACGGACGTTGCCGGGAAGCACATGGCGTGATAGTATGATTTAAATAGTAATTTCTGTAGACAAATATGTAAAGAATCTAATGTGTCTAATTGACACTAGTTCGAAGTGTATATCTCAATATTTATTCATCCATGTATGTACTATATAATTGTTTGGGATAGCCTAAATTATGTCAGTCACTCGTCGACAATTTTGTCTTCTGCAGTGGCGGGTTATTTAAAATGTTATACTGAAAAAAGATTTTTACAAAATCATATTAATAAATCATATCGGTTTATTATTAGAATACATATGTATTTACGTATCCAAAAAATAATAATTGATACGCAATATTATCTAATGACAATTTTAATAGTATCAAAAATTTATTATTGTTTATCTAACTTTTTCCACGTCTATAGATATCTTGGTATATTTCAATGTAATAGTTTAGTGATATTAATTCTACAAATCTGTACAGTGATTTACTTTGTATAAAGAGGGCGTAAGGGTCGAGTATGCTTAACATTAATTTGAAAGGCAGCTCTTTGTGACAAAGCAGTTTCACTATTCTTATCACCTTGAACTCTGATTCGAGATTCGCCACTGATATTTCTTTCCCCCTGTACAAATCCATCGTCGAGACAATCTGGAGTATAAAAATTGTCTCTCGATGACACAAGATATTTCATTAAAACCGTTCGTAATCGAGGAACGCTATAGCATGTTGCTTGTTATTCCATTTATCGCTACCTCTTGTCGACCTTCTATTTTACATTGTGTACAGAAAACTTTAGTGTTCACTTTTATGCTCATTTCAATTATTTCTATTGTACTGTGGTATCGGGGGGAAAACCCTAATGTACCCCAGATAATAAGAACAATATAAGTGCGGACGGATGAGCCATATACCCGTGGTCGCTTACGACAGGGGGGTAATTAAGAAAGGTGTGCTTGACCATGGGTCATCCACATCTGTGTGCGTGCCAAAATGTAATATAAAAGGTAGCCGTGAAGAGTTGCGAGTAGAATTGTGAAAAGAGTTGCGAGAGGGTTGCGTTGCGGCAAAGTAATGTAGACAGCAATCTAGAGAGTAATATAGAGAATGCAGAGCCAAGAAGTAGTGTAAAACGAGTTGTAAGTTGTGAGTTAAGTTGCATAAGCTGTAGCACATCACTGTATTTAGTTCATTAATCAATTAATCAAACTATTTAGTTAATCAATCGTTGTTTCCTGTTTTATAAGAAATAACTTAGAGAGGGGGGGGGGGAATCAAACGCCAGAGAGAAGGTGTAAGATAAGATATTTTTTCTACTCTCCATAGTACGAATGTTAAATTTTGTAGAACCTGTTCTAAAATGATTGTGCTCCAGAACAGGACAAGGGACGATTTGAAATTTTAAACTCACGTGCACTTTCAAGTTTTATGAGACTGAATTTATTACTATAGGAAGTTTATGCAGGAAAGGTTATTTAGAAATGCTAAAGAATGCGTACCAAATATAAGCTTGAGAAGGAATGCAATAAAATAAATTATATATGATATATGTATTCAAATTAACATAATAGGCAAGAAGTAATATTTAAAAATTTCATATAGTGATCCTGAAAATTTAGACACATTTCTCTTAAGTCATTTCATATTATGCATTAAATACAATAATCTTTTACAATTCGCCAACAATCTTCTCACAGCTACACATTTTTCAACAAAATGTTACATATAAAATCGATCATCGAACAAATTAAATGTTTCCTGGATGCCAAAGTAATTCACAGAAACATCACGTCACCCTATACTTTGATGTCTAAATTTTACATAGTGACCTTGAAAATTCAGAAAAGCACCCTTTTCTTAAAAAGTTCCCTGTATTATACATATACTACATACATATATATACTATCCTTTATTATTCATTCACAAACTCTGGGAAACTTCATCAAATAATACATTTCCTAACCAAAAGTCGCAAATAAATCGAACGTATCGCAGACGATGTGATTCGCAGAAAAAGCGCCGCTTGTATCGCGCGCCACCCTATATTTTCACCTACATTACCGCTGGGAAAGGGTTCCTCTGGAACAGCGGCGTTCGAACACGCGGATGGGTGTTAGTGGGGCTACCTAGGCGTGCGAGCGAGAGAAAAGATGGGATTTCGGTTAGCGGGGAAGAGAAAGGAGTCGAAGGGTGGGGAAAAAGAGCGACGGGACGCTGGGAGCAGTATCGAAGCCAGCTCGCATGATGGAGTAGGAGGAGGCTGGCTCCTGCACGGTAAAAGCACCTTCTCTCCCTTTCCTTCTCTTGACAGTGCATACTACGTATTCAGTTGCTCCAGAAAACATTCTTCGCGAAAAATGCGACTAATCGGTGCGCTCCACGTGGCTGTAAATCCAGCCTGTCCTGTAGGAAACTTTTGCCGCGATGGAACCACTTCGTTCTCGTTTCCACGGGGGTTCCATCGCGATAATTCACATCATCCGTCGCAATCCACATATCTTAGCCCGTATATCTTCATTCAAGGTATTCAATATCGATGCACGTACGAAATAGAAAGCGACTAGCAGGGGAAGCTTGTAAAACGGCCAACGTGAATATCGTTCCATCGTTCCGGTGCGCCTCGCACCCGCGCATCTTCCATATGCGCTACGAGCCTTTTCGAAAAACATACGGATATGGTTGACTGGGACTGGGAACACGGTGGATCACGCGATGCTATCGATATTCAAATATCCCATCAAATGCCAATTATATATCCTATATCTTCACTTCAAATTCTGTAAATGCCCTCGGTATAAACGTCGTATATCATATTCATTCTTATCCGTCTTGTACTGTATAATATTCACGGTCATTATTTACCACAGATATCTACATATAACGATTCCTCTCGACTTTCACCAGAAATGTGTATAGACGTTTATATAGGTATATAGAATGAAAAGGGCGGTGGGACGCGATCTGCCGGCAGCTCGTTGCTTGGTGGTAGTTCGATGGGTGGGACGGGAGGGTCATGATGGGTTTGCCAGGGGGTCGAGGGGCGGAAGACGAGGGGGCTTGGCAGTCTGTGCTGCGGCCGGTCGATGCAGCAACGATGCCCGCAGCCGCAGCAGCAGCAGCAGCAGCAGCAGCAGCTAGCACCGAGCAACATCGCATTCGCGTAATACGACGCGACTCTGGCTGCCGTGGGGAGGTGAAATGGCAGGGAGGGGGGAGCAGCCGGGACGCGTTAGATCGGCCTGGTGGGGGTTGACACGGTCAAGGTCAGTCTCTGTTCCAAGGTCACGGGGAGATGTCATCTCAGGAGGGAGCCGCGTGGTCTTCTTTCTCCCTTGCTCTTTCTCTTGCTCGCTCGCTCCGATTGCATCTTCACCTTCGTCCTTTCTCCTTCTAACACGTTTCAACGATAACACGATTTCCCTCCGCGCTTTTCCGTTGTCGCTACCGTTTCCCTGTGACAATTACGGTGTAACTGAAACTTCTTTCACAATCCTTCTTGTATTCTTCGTTGTTCGCTCATGTGCCTCTACTGGTCCATTTTTTACATCGTGTCGTGACTGTTTCCTATTCGCGAGGTGGCTCGAAGCAAATGCGAGGGTGACTCCAATATATTCTATATATTGACTTTTTCCATTGTCTGTGACAGACTTTATTGACAAAGTGAGAGTTGGTTGAAAGTTCGAAAGTGTACTGGAGAAATGTGGCAATGATCAAATTTATAGGTTTCCATTTTATATTACGGTTATTATTTTCATTTCATAGCGGAGACACTATGGCACCACTAGAGGAAGTATCGACGTGTAATTTCATTTATGGAAGCATTTATATAATTAGGTCCAATTATTCGAATTAATTAGGTCCAAGCATGTGAAATTTCATACTAGTTATATTTACTTTCATATGACTATAGAAATGTGATACTATGAAAATCAAATAAAGAATTTGACGAAAAGCGCTTCATTGGAAAATATATTGCGATATCTTTTTTAACTATTCTAAATACAAATTACATGTTTATCCGTAGTGTCATAGATTGTGTTGAAGAAATATGGCAACCAGTAGATATTCAAGCTTCGATTTTACATAATTATTACTATATATATATATATATATGTTCTTGTTGTATTATTATTAATTTATATTTTAATACAGCTAACAAGTATAAATTACTTGCTTATTGTTAGTATAATAGTAAATAATGATTTGAGTAACGCTTAAAGTGATTAATTTAGGGTTTGAAGCCAAGGTAGATAGAGGATGGTTTTTAAACGAAACGGTAGAGCCTTCTACCGTCGAAATCGATTTTATTCGACGGTCCTGGCGTCAGCCGTAGAGTTGGAGGTCGCGTTAAGTCCCATTCCCACGATTCGAACACCGTTAATTAAATAACGCTGATCAATCCGTGTCTGAACGACCGGTCAATCAGTGTTTTATTTGCGAAGCATGTAAATCCATTTTCAGTTTGTTTGGCCGACGTTCCAATTTTGTTACGTATTCTCGTCAAACGCTAAATATCCGAAACTTATGCTTCGTTTACGTTTCTGTAAACGCTGTTACAGAACACGCCCGCGACATTCCAACTCGATCGATTCTACCTTTACAACGATGCTCTGCTTACAACGTACAATGATTCAACGTTTAAAGGAAACCATATAAATTGTAGAATTAGTAACAGTTAGAGATCAATACCTACTAAAAGCTTTGTAATTGAAGATTGAATTTGAAATTAATACAATTTCTAACATAGAACGATTCTAAAATAAAGAAAAGCGTAAAACGTCTAAAAATTACCACGAGTTTCGAAGCGATACTAAAGATTTTGTGAACTTTCGGTTAGTAAAAAGGGAGATATTCTAGAATAAAGGAAAACAGATATTTCATAACTGTGGAGCAAAATTGGAAATAAAATATTTGACATTTTTCAATCTGTAATATAGTAAAACGATCCTGAAATAAAGTCAAATTTTTAAGCGATCGCAACATTTTTTCGTTTTATCTTATCACGGAGAATGAATGATTCTTGAATAAAAGAAGAGATAGATTTCAAGATTATCCGAATGCTACAAACTGAAAATAAGATTCCAAAATTTGTAGATAATCCTTACGATACCGATCTCGTGTTTTAGATGATCTCAAAAGTCTTAAAAATCTTAAAAAGGGAATCTTAAAAATCTTATTATCTAAAATAAAATCTGTCGTCGTTCTTGGATTTTAAATCATCTGACATGGGATTTCAAGTTTTATGAACTGTAAAATGTTTTGTAATATTCCGGAATTCAATATGTTGCATTCTAAGATATTTAGTATCGTTGGTATGTATTTTAAATTTCATCGATATAAAATCCTTTCGATCAAGTGTCAGGTTGCATGAGTTCAAATAAAAGGGTAGAGCGCTAGGCTGTATGCACCTAACCTTTATAAGTCTTGTGTCTTCTACGGTCTATTTATTCTGCATAATTCCATCGATCCAAATGTCCATTCGTTTGATTCGCTCGACACGTCCTCAGTACGATTTACTGGATCAAAGTGAATACCAAAACGGCAGCACACACTTTGTCCAACTTGTTGCAATCGTACAAATGGACCTTAACACGGTCCACTCCAACGTTGTTGCATTCTAAACACGAAATGTGTTAGGAACAATTTAGTTTCTCCAGTTCCACTAGAGTGTTAGACCAGGAATATGCTCTTACGTTTCTTCATTTTTCGTGGAGAAGATAATTAACCCTAGGATACTTGACCTATACACAGTCCAAAATATAGATAGTTAAACAACACAATTTTATTTAAACTTCTTTCACTGATCGATTGATTTTTTTCGAACCGTGGAAACGTAACTTCTTTTTGTCGATCACGGGGACACGTATATTTGACACTTTAAAATTCAAGACGAGTTTCACAGGGTACAGATACATTTATCGTTTAGATAGTTAATGTAAGTTCTTAAGGCACGCTGTCGCGTGTATGCAACACCGAGCGAGGAAAAATTAACATAACAATCGCTTTAAAGAAGTTCAAACTTGTCATATACTAAGCTGCTCACAAAGAAGTACCATCTTCTACGAATAACTAAAAGAAAACGAATAAGGAATGTTACAGTCCGCACTAGTATTCCAAAGATTAATAATCGAAAGTAAGGTGAGATTCTATAACGGAACAAACATTATTATAGAAACTGTATAATTCCTTCGATATACGCGTATTCGTAGTAAAATCTCGCCAGAGACTAATTCTTAATCAGATTAATTCCGACCCAGAAAAACTAACAAACTCTTCTTCTTCTTCTTCTTCTTCTTCTTCATCTTCCTGAACGAGGCCAATTTCTCACCAAGATTTATTTTACATTTGCAACAGACTTTCGTATCATCGTATTCGCAAGTGTTTTAGACCATCGACTGTTTGGCGAAACGAAACACGTACGTAAAGTCGAATTTACGCTGTTTCACTTTGCAGGAATACGAGACAAGGACTCATCCGCCATCTTTCTCCAAAGTGAAACAGGGTGAATTCGGCTTAAGAATCTGACACGAGTGGCCGTCTTTAGAATTGCACCGTCAATCTACCAGTCAGCAGACGAACGGCCTTTTGACGATCAATCATATCGCTCTGAATACCTTCGAGGTCGGTCGAGCAAGATCAGATAGCCATTAACTTGCCACCACCATTGTACTAACGTTGTTGAAAGACGTATTTACGTCGATTTTATTAAAAGTAACTGGATATCTGTAACATGGAATTAATAATTTAGGGAAAAATATTAGCGAAAGGTATTTCACCAGGGAGACCGCTAGTGAAACAAAAGGCATCAAGAGAGGAAATGATATCATTAATTCGCTGCATTAAACCGGTCTCTTGTTTCTGACGGCCGTTTTGCCAACATGATATTCCAATAGGATGTACATATCTCTCTCTTGCACCCGCTTTGTCTTCCGTGACACGCGATATCGACTTCATTTCCATTTTCACGTACATATAAAATTAATCACGCGGAATGGCCGTTTACCAGCGAATTTTATCGCTAGATACCTTCGTCGGATTTCACGCACGCACTGTTTGTTCGTTTGGCGAAGGTCTGCTAGAGTTTATGTGATCTTGAAAGATTCAAAATTTTGCAAACTTTCAGTTTTTCGTTTCTCGGATTTCTTAATTCCCAATTTTTCGAAAATTTTCGCACTTCTGAAATCTCAAAATTTTAACTTGTCAGATTCTCGGACGTTGGATCTCCAATTCCTCAGAATTTCTACTTTTCAAACCTCCGAGTCGTCGAAACGTTCGTGAATTTCTCATCCTTATGAATTTTGTAATATCTTAATTCCCAAATGTATAAATTTTCCAGCTGCCAGATATCTACCGACCTCTAAAAGCTGAATGATAAATTCCCAAGTGAAAGCGCCATTGAAGGATTACAAAGGAAACGTAATTCGAACCCTTCGCCAAAAATAAACAGCACTCTCGAAATACAGTTCCAATAAATCGATCCGCCTATGTACGTGTGTATGTCCCGTGTCTACTCAACGATACTTTAGACGAGTCGTCGGTCGAAGCGTGAGCGTAAACCTCGACGTGTATTCGAGGACGTATTTCTTTCGCGAGCCGCTATTTCATCGAGTAAACGGTGCGGTAAGGTAGATAACGTTACAGCGAGCTGCTTGTGTTTCGGTGCTTTTGTAGTGTGACATAAACGAGAGGCCAGATCTGCTGTTATATACGAAGGACGATAGCGGCGATCGACTGTCGCGAAGGCCAATCGATTATCAGGACTGAATCATCGCTGGTGGGCCAACTCCCTTTTCGTCTTGATCAACGTCGTAAATCCGACGATCTTGTTCTAACGAGTTGCTTTAACACGTTCGTCGCCACGTCGCACATATCTATACGACGGGTATACTTCCGTGGGGACCCCGTCACCAAAGGATGGTGACGCTCTTCTTGTTCGAGTTAATTAAATATACCATATTATATATAGGATATACAACATAAAAATATTAAAAACACATTGTACCATACTTTTTATTAATTTATGTTCTGGACAATATATTACATTATCCTATATCGTATGGTATTCGTTAAAACATTCCAAACACATTTGGGCTGATTTTGGGCACTTCGAAAAATAGTTGTAGACTCCGTCGTCGCTACTCTCCTCACTTTCAAATATATTTTCACGCTGTTTACTGAACATTTTGAGGAGGAAAAAATCACCCATGTACGTCTCGCAAGTATGCTTCTCGACTAAATGAAAGATCCGAGATATCTGCCATGAGATCCCTCGGAATACTCTAGCTGGAAAGCTTATCGCTTTCTCCATTTCAGAAATAAATAATCTTTTCTTTACAATGAATCGAAGGGGATGAACAATGAATCGAAGGCGATAAACGATGAATTCCTGCTTGTCGCTCTATTTACGTTCTGCGTACCGGCGGTGGGATTTGGGCCCCGCAGGAAACTTAACCGAATCACGCTGGGCGACGAACGTGTTAAGGCCGGTTCCGATCTCGTCAAATTATCAAGTAACAATTTAAGTTTGCTTCGTTGCTGGGAAAATCATGTTGCGGATGTATGTTAGTACATAGCAGCAGAATCACGAAATTAGTAACTATATATGCTTATTACTAAATTTATGGTATAAAATAACATTCGTAATTGTATATAATTAAGCAATTTCTTTTATCGTAAATATATGATGCATCTGACATAGGTGCAAAATTGCGGTTAATGTAAAAGGTAGTTTTTAGAAGAATCTGTCAACGAATGAAGAAATGTTTGAGTAAATTTAATACCAGTATCTTAAGAGCCTATGTACCTTCAATCTTTGAGAATTTGCAATTAAATTTAATAAGTATAATCATTTCCTTAAATACGTAACAACCGGGACATAGATAGCATGTACAATTACTAGAAAAAAATCTAAGATTACATATTGCCAAATTTTATATTTAAGAGAAATATGAATACTTCTTCACGCTCGATGTTGCCTGCAGCCAACATTACCTGCGCTTTAAAATGCCGTTAAATAATTATTTACATTAAATAATCGTAATTAAATTATAATCGTAACGGGAATTTACGACTCCCGTTGACGCGCTTCAACGCGAACGCGTCTCCCCCCGACTGGACGAAAATACACTAATAAAAATTAAATTTAAGTAGTTATATATAATAAAGTAATACAAGTAAAAATTGTTCGGGTTTAAACGACCGCGGAAACATTTGTTTTTTTTTTTTTTTTTTTTGTGAACACGGTGGAAATTTGTCGTTGGTGGTAGCAATCTCTGGTTCGATTTGGAAAGTTTCGAATTCGTTTATTTGGCTATTGCTGGAGGACATATCTTCTCAGCCTCCGCACTGCCGTATCGTTTATCTAGAATACTCCTCCAAGTCGATATAGCCCCCGGTAGTAGTTTGAGAAACTTACTTTAAATCCTAGGGCGCATCTGGTATATATAGGTCAGACGCCCAATAACGATTAAGGCCACGACCTTGGCCGGCAACTGCAGCCGTGCAACCGTTTTTCTATCTCCTGCGAATTCGGCTAAATTCGTGGCGATTGTATTTATAGGCACCCACGACTACTTCTATAACGTCTTCGACCATTTTAAATTGATTTGCACCGTTTCGTTCCACAAATTTGTATTCTATCTTTTGTGATGTATGTGTCTTTTATGATCTGTTATTTAATGGTTGCGTGAAGAGCTTCTTTAACAGATCATATGTTCTTTTGTTGCTGTTGTAGTATTTTTCTGGTTATCGCTGGTGTATTTAACATAGCTGATTGTAGCTTTGCTGCTTTATATGAGCTTCCTTTAATACATTATTATTCTATATTTATCGATTAATATACGATAATAAATAATTTAGTATCAATATATGATATGGAAACTTAGTGACGGAATTAGATTGCATATTATATGAGGCTCGGGGTTGTTATTAAGTTATTACACCTAGCAATATTACACTATTAAAAGTTCTTAAGCAATAAGTATTTCATATAAATTCAAAATCGAGAAAAGAAGCCTAGAATTATGTTGCCTTATAACTTGCATCAATAAAACAATATTATTAGATTTAGAGTATGTATAATTAGGAAGGGGGTTTCCAATATTTTATGTTCTTGAAATCACAGTTTGATAGTCTTACTGCGTATTAAATAATTATTATCTGTTAGATAATTTCATTAAATAATTTCTTCTGTGCTAAGAAGCATCAAAGTAGATCATGTATGGTAATAGTCAGACAGTAGGATCTTAAAGTACTTGCAGTAGGTACGATCTACGAAGCAGTCATACGACAATCATTTTCCTATATTAATAATAATTTAATTTAGCAATATCCTAATAATATTCTCTTTACTGTCTTCTTGTAAATAAAGATCGTTTTTACGATTTTGAAATATAGTTTTTACGTTATTATTCACAAGGTTAATCAATTAATTAATTAATGTTGCAATTCGATATTTTTGACATATCGGTGTATGAACAAAAGAACACATTAAATGAACGAAATCAAATAAAAATGCAATTTTAGTGAAATACAAAGAATAATACATAATACGATAATACATATTTAATAATACAATAAAATTGGTTGGCAACAAACTGAATTTGAAAATTGCTCATCCACGAAAGGTACAAAATGTGATTTATACTTGCTCGAAAACTATTATTCCTGCAAATAATGTCATTCATATGAGAAAGAATATGACGAAACACAAACGAACGCGTTTCAAGTTAATAATACCTTCTACTCTGCTGAAATTAGGTTGACCGTTTCGCAAATTTCCATGTTAAATCGCTTCATTATCTCGATCACAGGGTCAAAACGGGCTATGAGCTGACTATTAAGCTGTTGTCAAGAATGATTTTCAATCTTCTTAAAGGACGACGAATTCCTAATGCAAGATCGCCTATATCACCTTGGTAATTGGATCCCTTCAAAAGAGAAGCGAATGGCGGAAGGAGAAAAATTCTAAAGTTCCAAGTTGCACGATCCTTTGGAAAGATTATTTCTGACAGTAGGTCACCTTCCATTGCCGGGTGCTGAGGTAATTCGAGCAATTTACTCGGACAACTCAAGCACATCGTTGACAAACCTAATAATTTCATCTTTGCGTTCAAGAATCGTGCATATGTGCCACATTTTTATTTTTAACAGACGAAACTGCTACCATTCGTGTAATATAGGTATATGTTCCTCTATTGTCTCATCTTTCATACGAAACGATGCAAAATTTCCCAGAAAAGATACGTCTTTGTTGTTTTAATTGCAATTGGGTTGATCAGAAACCGTTGTCATTCCTGTTATGTGAAAGAGATGAGGTTGATTGCTTTGACTGAAAGTTCCATTAATAGTAGAACTATAACGTACTAAATATAAAATATAGCTAGACTAAAATATAAAATTGGCACCAAAAGAAAAAAAAATGGAAGATAATCAAAAAAGATACATCATATAATTCTCGTGTTTCTCTTAATTGCAAGAACTCGCCGTTGTCTATCTTAGGATTTCAGTAGCGTGAATATGTCATGTTTGAAAAGATCATTAAAAGTTCACAAAGAGGTAGAGATGCGGTAGTTGTCAAAAGCTGCGTAGTGTAATTTTATAACCTTGGTGAAATAAAGAGTCTTTGAGAATGAACTCGTTATACAAATGCAATGTGTACTCAAGCGTCTAAGCCATTGTCTTGTTAAACTGTTTGCATGAAGAATTTCACTTTAAAGTAATAACTTTAGTTGATATTTAGTTATTTAGTTGTTATTTAGTTAATATTTAGTTGAACATCGTTGACAATCGCTATATGGAGTCTCTTCAAGTATTTTAAGGATATTACATTTTTACAAAGAATTTATAATTCTGTAAACATTTAATTTCCTTCATTCGTTAATTGGAATTGTAGAAAATTTAATAATATCTAATGATCTTAGTTTGTCTTTTATGAATAAAAGATGCACATTCCTCCAATTCTTCATTTTTTATTTTTTATCTGGAACAATAAAAAATTCGTAAATTTTATAATATGAATCATGAAAATTGTAAGAAGTCTAGAAAACGGATATTAATGTTCACGTGATCAACGTACCTACTGCATCAAATTGCAATTCAGCGGAGACTAGTGGGAGTGCCTAGACTGTATTTAGTCGGCGTAATAGTTTCTTTAACGACCTAATCAACGTGGCTGCCGTAAACTCTAATTACCGGTTAAACTGTGCGTTCGCAGCGAGATGACTGTGATTTCGTCGTTGAAGTCGACCTTTTGGATGTGCCATGTGAGAGTTTATCATGCTTCGCTTTAGCACTGTATTATACTCGATTTTGCCTATTTAAAATAAAAAAAAAAAAATATTAAAATTAGAAATTTCAAACTTTGCATATTCCTTTTATTGCTTTTAGCATTAACTATATCTTTCATTTTTAAATTTTCTTACTAATTGAAACATTTATAAGCATTATTACCTACCTGGTGTACAAACAATTACAAGTGTTCAATATCTACAATGACGATGGTGTCATAAAATTTTATAGCGTGTTTCTAGAAAATTCCTAATAAAAAAACGTAATTCGTTACTTTGCGATACAATTTAAGTTACAGTTGACAATTTATTACTGATTCATAATAAAAAATGAATTACAATTTCACATGTTATAGCATCTTCAAATTTTCATAAAAATGTATTCGAGTTATTAAAATATAATTACTAATTATTCTACTTAAATGTACAGAATACATATAAAATGTAGGAATATAAAAAATCTTCAAAGTAAAGTACTAGTTGTAATATTTAGAGAATGAAACAAACTTACATTTACATTTATTTACACAGGCAATCTGATCATTACTAATTTACTCAATAACTAAACATTTCACACAATAAGTCATTATTCTCGAAAGAAATAATTTCCATACATCTTTATCATAAATTTCATTTTCTTCCTTCGTTTATTAATCTCAATGGATAGCTATAGCTAGGTTACATAACAGCAGAGCCACCCGGCTAGTATCGCGTTTTGGACGGAAACACAATGAATTCGTTAACATGGCCGATTATTCGCATCCAATTTCAGCGGCTTGTTCGATTGCGTAACGTTGGTGTGTCCATAGGCAGACCAGTAAGATAATAAAGAATCTTTGAGAAACGGCGGTTCTTGGGAGTGCGGCGTTACGTCAGACGCTAACCAGCATTATCCATTTAATCTGATAAATGACGTCGAGTTAATCAGGCAATGGCGAACGGAACGCAGCGCGCCTCCGGATGCAAGGCACGTACTCAACGCGCGTGATCCTCGTCCTCGGCTGGCTTTTCTCCATGTCGCTGCCGTCCCGTCCCATCTTGCTCCTTTGCTTTGCACCGTGACCTATTTCGGTCAGACGCGAAGGTGAAGAAGAAAACAGGCGAAAATGGAAGGGAAAGAAGCGACAGAAATCAGTAAAACACACGTACATTACGAATAATGGCTCTCGAGATGACTCGTCTCTGTAATTTGTGTTTCGTGGGTTGGTATTGTTAGATGATTTTTGGTTAATGAGAATGTAGCAAAGTTTTTTTCCAGGGCCGTCTTGCACAATTAAACTATTGTTGTTAATGAAATTTTTACAAGCCAAAAGATACCTGGTATTAATAAATAAACGATAAAATTAGTAAACGAAGAGAAATATGATATGTCTTCTTTTGTTGATTTTTTTGACCTTCATGTCTACAACTCATAGTTTTTTAGACTTATTAATATCAATTTTTATTACATTATCGTGCAAAAATCCCATACTAATATTTAGTACAAAATTATGAATTCTTCCCACTGGTTTTATTTACCGCCTTTTATTACCAATCTATTATTTTACTCGCATTATCTGTGCTTTAGAATGTAAAATACTAAATATAACTTAAAATACCAGGTTTAAAAATCGAAGTTGTACGGCTTGTATGATTGCACGATGTGCTTGTAGCAGGCGTCGTTCTTTAAGATTGTTGGGTTAGGTTGATATATCTACGCCGGTGATAATTTCGAGCAATCTTCGTACATATTGTGTTCGAAGAGGTGTAAATGCGTCCATTTAGCAGAACAACAATTCGATAGAAACTCCACAGATGATTTTCATGAACTGACAATGGTTGGCAGTTGTAATGTATTTTCATAGTTTGAAATGTGTTGTACAGTACGTATGTATGTGGAAAATTCGATGTATAATGGTCCATTTATGTGCACTTTCTTGAGTTGGAACTAAACGTAGATGATTTACGGTTTCAGGAAAATGTTCTTCTAAGAACTGTTATTTCATGCCTTTGCCACTTTGCTATTTTTATTGACCTACACATCTTGTTTGGAATTTTTCTGGAAAATGCAATAAAATGGGAATATAGCGTGGAAGTATATAGTAGGAACAGAAGAAGTAACCTACACGTGCAGACCTCGATAAGAAAGATCAATTGATTTAGTTGCAAGAGACAATATCATAGATATAAACTTTTTATCTTTAAAATCCGTGATGTCGTCAAAACTGCCAGGAACCAACTTTTTCCGATGTAGCAGGCGTTCGTGTCTGCGAGAACGCGGCACCACCTGACGACCGAAGACGCATTGCGATTGGTCGAGTGGCGGACGGCCAGCCAATCGGCTAATCGCTTTGGTATGGCGCGTTGTACCGGTTACCGGCTTTCGCACTGGTTCGGCTGCTGGCCCGCGGCTGGTTGGCTCGCTAGAAATTGCGCGCAAAGCGAGAAAAAG
The DNA here is from genome assembly GCA_905333015.3 of Bombus campestris. Classification (NCBI taxonomy): domain Eukaryota; kingdom Metazoa; phylum Arthropoda; class Insecta; order Hymenoptera; family Apidae; genus Bombus; species Bombus campestris. Next base: position 715,885 of record HG995132.1, on the reverse strand, counting down.
GCAGAGTGAGTAGCGTGTGATTTCGCAAGATAAGGACGAACGCGAATCGCGATCGCGACGAAGACAAACAATAACTCTCTTCTATATACTTCTCTTATATATATATTTCGTTCAAACAAAGATAGAAACGAACAGAATAAGAAAAAAAGACGCAAATAGAGTAGAGACACGCGTGAAAAGAGCAAAACGAGGACAAAAGTAAATAGCGACGAAAGAAAATGGACGTGCAGGCGACACCGGGAGACAGAACGAGAAAGAGAAAGAACGAAGGAACGTGTGTGTGCGAGCGACATGGTACGACGGAGGAGCTGTTCGAGAGAGAAAGAAGCGGGAGAGCGCGAGAAGGACACATCGATGAAAAAGGGGGGCACGGTGGTGCGGTGCCGGCTGCCTTCGGCGAGTCGACAGTTTGGCGTTCGGTGTTGCTAGGCGCGAGGGCCACTGTCAGTGCCAAGGCGGCAGCCGGCAACCTTCTCGTGCGACCGCGAATCGTGCCACCTTTTTTCTTTATTTTTCTCGCTTTCGCTGTACATCCGTTCCTCGCAGTTTTCCATTAGAACGACTGGTCCCGCGACATTTTCGTTTTTTCCTTATTGTTTCTCACCGAACTAATGCTCCTATAGAGGATGCATTTTCGAGACTGTTCCAACGGCGAACCGGCACCCGGTCTCTCTGGGTTGCCTCTCTTTGGCAGCACTGCGTCGTCGTCACCGTGGTGGTGCTGCGGCTGCGTGCGTGTGTGCGTGAAAATCCTGACCAAGAACATGGAGACAGGCGAATTTCAGTAAAGTGACGAACGATCATGGGGTGTTCGACCATCTTCCTCCGTGCCAAACGATTTCGCCACTCTATAGGAATACCGCTTTCGATGGAACCGACCAGGTACAGATCAAATTATCTTGTGAAAGTTACGAGAGCGGGATGGAATTTGAACGGTACACGCATCTCTTGCAACAAGTTAATAAATTCGTTATATGTTACGAGCTGCTAGCTTCGCAAATTGAATTTGTGAATACATATTTTGAAACTGGTGATTTTTCTAAATTTTCATAGCAATATGCTGTACGCATGTACATTGTATAAATGATTTGGATGGGCCAATGAAACGCGAGATATTCAGCGTCCAGTTAAGCTAAGATTCCATCCGGCTGTTATTCTCTTTTTGGTTTAGTTTTTATTATTGGATACATTTATTTTAGTATCTATGTGTATATATATATATATACACTGCTTTTTAACAATAGAATTGCAAAATAATTTTCTGTAAAATAAATTTTAATACAGAGGTATGTAAAATAAGCGAACATATGAATTATGGAAGCGCGGAAAGTAATTTACCACGTGTTGCATACCGAATCCTGTCGGAGAAAAAGCGCATAAAAATTGCGCTCACATTCAAATACTAATGCGAGACGTTTCTGTTGAATCTTATCGTCAAAAAATCTCACAACGTTTTCATGTTTCGAACCGTTTCATGTGAAATAATAGGCAACGCTAACTCACACGAGTACAACGCCAATGATAAATCGTTTCGATTTCATCGAACTTGTTGCGTCTTATCTCGCTCACGTTTGATAGTTGCTGAACACGCACCCGGCCAAAAAGTTTTCAATACCACGGGTCAATATATGTTCGATGTTTGAAAAATACATTATTTAGCAGCATAAATAAGACTATATGTACACTATTTGACATAGATATATTACGTTACTGATCGATTAGTTATCGAAAAAGTAAACAAGATATCGAATTACGAACTGTCGCAAATGCCTAGAAACGAAGCATAAAAATAGAACAATCATCGTTGCCACGTTTCTCAAAAATAATTTTTTATCTATAGCTAAACAAATAACATTTTTGCTTTTGTATATTAATTGTAAGGTTTTTCGTTATTCTTCGTATTATTAGATTAATACTTTGTTTCATCAACATTAATATAATATCGTGAAATCATTATGAGATTCGAGATGCAGATGAATTCGATTCCGCATCGTTGAGTTGGCACACGTATGATTTGCGTGGTACACATGCGCGTTTACTCTTGAAGCTGCAGAAAAGTGTGAGCGGAAAATATGCGTCGTTAGCGTATTATAATCTCATATTCGCCTTTGAATCATTCTGAAGGCTTTTTAAGTGTTTCAACACTTATGGGTTCCCATTTGAAAGGTTATGTTTTTTTGCAAAACTTAGTTGACATTCTAATTTTAGTCTAAAACCTTTAGATTGAAGATTAATAAATATAAATTATGTACAATGTTCCGATATCTTATATTCGATATAGATAATGCTTACTTGAAATCATAGAAGCTAAAAATCGTGAAGCAAAGAGTTAAGGAGAACGAGCATATAAATCAAGTGACGGGTTTTACGTACGCGGGATGAAGCTGCGCAAACGTATGCGCAGTTTACATCTCTGTGATCGATGCTCGAATTTTTAGTGCTATTTTTTCATTCCAAATCTATCAGCACCAAAATAAATACTGACGTACAATTTGTTTCAATATTTCTCAATTTCATTAATGACTATATTGGATATAATTTTACTTTAAGTCGATGTCGTCGAACGTATCTCGCATAAATAATTTCTATACAAGATACGACTCAACGATTTGAAATGTCAACCGTATTAAATATGTTGTCAGACTGGTACTATCTAATCAGCCTTATTAAAACGTAAAGATTATTGTTCCTTCCTTTGATTCTTCTATATTCGAGATTACTAAATAATCACTTCGTGATTAGGACGAATCGACTGAAAATTTTAAATTTTTAAATTTCCTTCTAATTATCATATCTTTCTTTCCTATCACTTTTATATGATCAATTTACTAAAATAATAATTATCGACTTATACATAAATCTTATTTCTATGAATTCTAATAATCGTGTTTACAATTCTAGGAAAGTTTCCTTATCATCGTATCGTTTATATAACTTGTTACAACTGTTGCATTGACAACATTTACGAACAATATAGTTCCCGATAAGGACATTTACTTGGCCTGTAACAAATATCGTCGCTTGTGTCAGGTGCAATCAATTACATATTTACCATGATCCTTTTATATCCGTTCTCTCGTTACTCTGTCGTTTTTAACATCCAGTTTGACTAACGATTATTATACTTCCTTTTGCCTCTAAGTTATGCTCGCAATTTCTCCTCTGGCTATTACTTTCTGCCAATCGAACCCCGATCAAAACCGGTTCTTAAATTTCGAGTCATTACAAAGCATGTACCTGTCCCACTGTTCTCTCTCTTTTCGCCTTTAGTGCCCTTTCAAACTCTTCTGTACGGTTCCATGGTCAAACACACGGAGTTTCAACTCTGAGTGTGCGACCTGGCTCAATTTTGTGGCGTATTAATTAATCGGAACGCGCTTCGACAGACGTCGGTAAAACAGTCCGCGGATCTATCCGCTGGACGACGTTGTTCCGTTTTGCAAAGAGTATGTGTCAATAACAGGAACTGCCCTAAAGGAGAAACGCGTTTCAGTTTAACAATGACGACCCTAGTATATAAGCTCTCTTTGTGCGTGTGCACGCGCCAATGCGAGACACCGTGTTTCCGTGTGGAAAAGGTCAAAAGATCGTCGAGAGGAAATCATGTTACTGGCAATTAATCAACGGGCAGACGTGGACGCGGCGATCTGCCGATTGTATAATACGAATTGATGACTCTTCTTCGCGAATCACGCTGAAAATCCATTTCTCTTTTTAGACAGAAGTTAATTCGATATTTATTTCATATTCAAATGTAAATTAAAAAACGCGGAACTAAATTTAAATTTGAAAATTTAAAAACTTGGAAAATTGTAATTTATCTTTCAACTGAAATATTTGGATTGGACGTTAAACAAATGTCTAATGGAATTTTTTGACTAAGGGGCGCAGTGTAACAGTACTTTAAAAATTGCAATATCCATAACTTTATAATAACTGTTGCTTAATTCTTAACAGATTAGCGAAGAATTCTATTTATCAACAATCAATGAGAAAAGCCAAGGACTATTTTTATGTGTTCAAAGACGTCGTGGCAATGATGTCTACATCCATAGAGATGGTATTAGTGAGATTTGCGCTGTATCGGTTTCGCAAGTAGTTAGTCACAATACTGCTAGGACACAAACACAGTTCAACAGAGTTCCGTGAAGTCAAACACGTTAAAGCCACTTCGACGGCTAGGACAAATGAAGTGCTTATCGTTTCTCACAATTTCTCTCAATAATTTCTCGCTGGATCTAATGAAATTTTTTACTGTCCCACCATTCTTGTCAGTCGCAATAATTTCTCCTCCACTTCTATACGAAGAACATTTTTCAGTTAAATGTTCTTCTCTTCTCCTTCCCTCTCTTTCTCTCTCTCTCTCTCTTTATCAATCTATCTCTCTATCTCTCCCTCCTTTCTCTCTCTTTCATTTTATCTTTATCTAGTCTGAAGAATTTTATTGTCGCGTTTTTAGCGACAATTAATTCCACGAAATAAATAAAAGAATATTGCTTATTATGTTGAACCGTTTGAAAAAGCAGGACAAGCAGATCAGTAAATGTTTTAAGTGTACAATACTTTTTCTCCAACAGCTAAGAAATAGCTGAGGGATTAATAATTTTCTGCTTCTTCGTTGCGGCGTGCATGCTTGAGAAAATAACAGGGACTTGATGCTTTCGAATTTAATTTCTTTTCCTTATTAAATCATCCAACAAACAGTAAATCTTCTTTAATTCTTCGCGGTCCTACAGTATTATATGGAACATTCCGTTAGAAATTAACATTAGAAAACGTTAAATCTTTCACAGTGAAAATTTGTTAGTTTAATCAAATGTGCATAGATATTAATTTTGAAAATATGCAAGTATAAGTTATTGATTACGAAAATATAAAAAAATGTAATTATTAATTACGAATAGATTCTGAAAGTGATTTATCGAATATAATTAATTGAATAACATTCAAATTTCCATTGACTGAATATAAATCAACAGACCGCAGATACTTATGCAAATTCATGTTTTTATACAAAAAATGGAAATTAGATGGAAATAGTTTACATCCTCTAAGCGTTATAATAACTAAGTTACGTAGGCTATTCTCTATATTTTATAAATACATAAAGTTGTACAGTTTATAAATCGTTAAACAGAATACCAAGTATGACTGGAAATACCGAAGAGTTAACTCGTTTCCCCTGCTATTACAATTTTCATTTCATTCGCTACTAAAATTTCATTTGCCAATTATTTCCAAACACCACACTCCCGTTAATCCATTATCATCAAATGAAGAATACATCATAATTCTCCCTATCCTCCTAGACACAACAAACATACTTAATGACCAGTATCAAAACTTGCTCCGCACGTAACGATCACGTAACTATCCGTGCAATCACAATATTGCCAAGTCCGTTTCACACCTGGGAGCCCGTTTTCTATCTTCAACTTCATTCTGAATGTCTCTCGATCGTTCAATCTGTAAATATCTTCGCGAAAGGACTTCGATATGGCGGCCAATCGAACGAAGAAAAAGAAGCGAAAGAGAGAAAAAAAAGATTACTTTCGAGGAACGACCGACCGGTCTTTCTGTGTCTCCTTCACCCAGTCGACCTTGAAACCAGCTGACAAGCCGAGGAAGAAGCAGCTATAGGATCGTTCGAAACGCGGGGGAGGAGGGGGGATTGCGCAATGCTTCGAAATACCATGACATCGGAACGCCCATTGTCGGACACCCTGCCACATCCTCAGGGTTCCTCTTTGTCTCGGCGAATTCGTAACGAGGAAGAGGATGAGCGAAGGAGTAGATAGAAAAAAAGAGAAGAAACGACAAGAGAAAAGGAAACGCGCAAGCCAACGCGCGGTTGCCTCTTCAACCCCTCTTCCACTTGTATATCTGCTCTTTATCTTCCTCTCTTTTTCGCTCGCTCTCTAGGTCTCTTTGTATCTTTCGCAGGCAGAATGTCGGCCTGTCCGACGGATGAATTTATTTTCGTACACGCCTTTCGACTTCACCGACAAGAGATTTATGCGAGAATCGCGGTCCGTGGTGAACTTTTAAGCGCACCGGGGATTATTCATACCCTGCGGTTGCTCGATGAGGAATTAACGACGGGGGACGTGTTCGTTTTTCGGCTAAACGCGCAGGGGCTCGTGAAAAAATATATCCTCTATATTTCTTCTCTATTTCGTATTTTCGCCGCTATTCTTTTTAGTTTCCTGATTTTCGTGAAAGCGTTTTTCGGGAGCGAATAGTAAACTGCATCCTCCTCGCACATATACAGAATGCACTGATATGTGGAGCTCAGAAGCCAACGTACGATGCTATTGATATTTTATTAAAAGTAATACGTAAATTAGAGCCTTGTTGCATAATAATTTACCAGTTGGTATTAGTGGTATTAGCCAAATTACAGGTTGTAGATTATATTCTTTATAATTTTACATGAAATGGGAAAAGGTGATTCGTAATTTGTAAATTTTGTTAAATTTCACTTGATTTAGTAACAAAACCTATTACTATTATACAAAAAATTTTATTGGCACTGGTATATTGATAATTTCTGATTCGTAATTTGTAAAATTTAACTAGTAATATAAATTTAATTACGTTTAAAATTACGTTCTGCAACCGCGATACTCTGGCTGAAATAGCTACTTTCACGGGACTATAATTTTAGAGGAGGCTCGACAAAAGAATGTAAAAAATATTCGCTGATATTCAAAATGCACAACTTTTCAAGCACTCTGAATTCCTTTTTAATCACGCAATCGCGAGTCCTGATGATGAGTCTGCGATCGCAAACCCTCTAGCGGCAGAATGAACAGATATCGAAGTTTCGGGGCAAGCTGCCTCTTTTAATCTCCTCTTCCATTAAACTTCGTTAAAATTGAAAACGAAATGTCTAGACCGACTGGTGAAGTTGAAAAAATTTCTGTTATAAAAGTTCTGAAAAATTTGTCATTAATGTTGGAAAGAAAAGTGGGAAAGTTTTCGTGGATTTCTAATACAGGAATTTCGCCTAGTTGGAATGAGTTTTGGTAGAGAGATTCACGAGGTTCCGATAATTCGTTACGTGCGATCGACCTTCGACTCATCGAGTGGCTTCGCTGATCGTCAGTTTGGCTGACGTGTTCTGCTCGATGTATGCTGTTTTATTAAATCGATCAGCAAACGTGCCCGCCTCCCTTTTTGTCTTTGATTTCTATACGACGCTGCGACGTTGCCGTCGTCTAACTTCTTCTGAATCATCTTGTTGTCTATCTTCTATCGTAAACTCAGTATCCAACGACCATGCAAAGCTATTTCAAAGATAAATAATTCACCTCTGATTTATCATTATAGTGTAATATATTAGTACATTGTATTAAAGAAGCATCTTATTTGTAAATTATGTGATTCTTTAAATAAGCTTTAAGTACAATGTTATTGAATAAGATAGTAACTGCATTCATTAGAGGGCGCTGCAGAAATACATTGACAGCTGTAAGCACATTATATGGACATCTATTCGTTATATTTATTGAAAGATACTACAAGTTTCATCTTATTTAGTGTTTTACGTTGTAAACAGGATCTTATACATTTATGGGGAATTTAAGTGCGCAAAAATGTGTAGAATGTACAAGAAATGCGGTAATAGTTAATTAGGATAGTCAAATGTACATGATATCTACTAATATTGGTAACTTGTAATTTGTGGCTTGTAAAATTTTACTACTAATAAGGAATACTAATACTACAGTCTGCGTGCTACATTCCTAAAAACAATTACCACTTTAAAACGGCGCCAAAAAAATCAAATAACACCGCACAAACCACCGATACATTCATCAATACCATATAACCTTAATACCGGACCGATCGATGCGATGGATACTGCAAACTGCAAAAGATCGCTAAAATTCCACGCGCATCGTAGCGAGCTAATTAAAAAGTTTCCTATCCTTGGTTGATCCTCGATCAGAAGTAAACAGAAAAAGGGAAGGTCTTCTTGGTCTTAATTGATACTCGAATAACTCCCGATCTATAGACAGAAACAAAAACCAAACTCAAAAAAGTGAACCCTATATTCTACGTATCCAAGAAAACGGTAGAAAACAAAGAACGCAGAAGAACGAGAGAAAAAAAAACACGAATGAAAGGCGTAGATATATGCGTAGTGTGTATTTGATGGTCGTGTATCTGGAATTAAAAGCTTCGACACAGAGGAGAAGAAGCGAGAAAGAGAAAGACTGGAAGGCTAACTGTGCGCGAGAGTAGCGGCGGGGGTTGGAGATGCGTCACCGGGAGGAGCGTGACTACCACCCTCGCCCTCCGTGGCTCTTTTGAAGGTCAAGGTTTCCCGCCCCTCTCCCTGTGTACGTGTATACGTGTACACGTACTTGTGTACATGTATATGTGTGTGCGAGCGTGGCAAGAGGATTACGAGGGGGTAAGAAGGGAGGTTGCAGGCGTAGAAGTGTTGGTGAACGAGGACGTGGCGAGGGGTAGATCGAGGTGTGCGTGGGTGGTTGGGGGTGTGTGCCAGGGGTGGCGAGATCCCGGTGCCCAGTATTTATAGCGCTTGCGAACCGGTCGATAGCGGATAGCGACACTGCGCAGTTGGGAAGCCCTCGTACCGAACACCAACCCTTCTCCCCTCTCCCGTTCCTCAATTCTGTCCTTGTCACTCTCGCTGTCTCTGTCAGCAGAGCCTAGCTTCGCCACCCCGTGTTCACCCTTTACTCGACCTCTTACTTGCTCGACCACCCCTTTCGCATCAAGGCTTTTTACTCCCTTTTTCTTGTGTACATTTTCTATCCTGCTCATTCTTTATTCGATTCTACGTACATATATTTTTGGCTTTATCAGTCTTCTCTCTTTAAACTTAATTTTTTGCTCCTTTTCTTTTTTTTTTCTCATGGTAATACAGAGCAATAGGAGAAAGGGAAAAAAGAGGGATGACTTTCCTCCGGGATATTGGTCATGGGTATGTACGTGGTGGGATGTAGTACTCTCTCTCCTCTCTTCGCTCCAGGGGACGCGGAATGGTCGATATTGATATTGATTGGAAGTTTTTAGCGGCCGATGGTTTAGAAATTGCGCCTTCCCGAGCGTCAGAGGAACGCCACGGGGATCGTGTTTCGCCCGATGGATCGGGTAATCGCGTGACCTACCGAGTGTTTTCAGGTTTCCTACAAGTATCGCCGTGTAAGATCTATTCTGTTTATCTCTAGTTTTTAAGAACCAAACGAATATCTTTGGCTCTTGTCTTTTCTTTCTTCTCTATTTCCTTTTTCGTAATCACGGTAGCGTTTACTTGAATTTTAATCAATCGGGGAACCACGTTGTAATTCTTGGGATAGGTGATTATTTTGTACCAGAAACATTTTCGAGCCGTTTAACAACGAAGGAAGCTTGTTCAATGTTAATAATTTCAATCGCGATTATCATAACTCATTAACATGTACGTATCACTTTATTTATTGAAGCTAGTTTGTTGTTTATTTTATTAGTATTAACATAGGATTATCTTAATTATTTTCTCGCTTTGGATATTTTTTCTTGGTTGACCTAATTCTTTCGTTACTAGGTTTATCATATTATAGAGATTAATGGTGTCTCGTAATATACGAGATTAATTACTCTGTGCGAAGTTCAGAATTAAATTATAAAATGAAAGAGCTCAAATTACTCAAATACCCCCTTATCCTTACCCTGTACCTGCTTCGAGTCACCAAGGTGAGAAACGCTTCCGCTACGCAACTCAATTCGCGGAAATACATGTTCCTAGCCAACGTTAGTGATCATGTAAACTGTCCATTCCACGCGTATTCTAAGTATAGGGAGCTCGGGTCTATTTTCGCGGTAATTCATGATGTACGATATCGGAAAGTAAGCGGTGACTGGCAACGCTAAATAAAGGCGACCGATTATCGAGTATACTACTATTAATAAGAATCATTCGACTCGACGTTAATTGAGACTCCTACGTGTACATTCATTGGCGGAAAAACGATTAATAAGCTGCAGGGGTGGAGATAAACGACGCAGCTAACGAATCGCCAACATCAATTTGCCAATCAGATTTTTCCGAAAAATTGAATCTCCGACTCCTCGACGCAAGTATTGATCATCGCGGAGGACAATCGTGAGCAATTGGAGTCTGATTGAAAGGTTAGTTTGGTTTTGATTAACTGTCCTATTGCGTCCACTCATTCTTTTTTCCTTTCGAAAACTATTTGCACGAGGAAGATAACGATAGAATTTTTATCGAACTAAAGCGATCGAAGAGAATTCAAAATGCTTTAGGAACTTTTTCGAAATGTTCGAGTGAGCGAGGGAATTACAAAATTTTAGTCGCCATAGAAATGTCGAAGACAATTAGACATATCTGTTATCTTCCGCCGTAAAAAGATTCGATACCAAATAAAGGAACTAAAAACAAGAATCTGGACAGTCAAAAAAAAAGAAAGAAAAAGGAGATAACAGAGTACAGTTAGATAAAGAAACTTGTCTGGAAAAAGGCACGAGAAAACGACGTATCAACTGTACCTGCCGCAGAGAGTAGGAAAGAGAGAGTATGTGGAATGGTGGAAGATGACGGAGCAGCGGTAGAGTATGAGTGAAACAACGAAGAGGAGAAAAGGGAGGTCAGAGGGTTGCTGAGCGCCGCCCCTCTAGTAGTGGGGAGAAAATCTATCGCCATCTTTGTTCAACCGCCGGGATACACAGGAGGGTTGCTACCCCTACTCGCTACTTTCACCGTGAACTAGGGAAAGACAGTCTTCTAAGGGGAAGAACAGACACGAACAGAATGATCGTGTGGGCGTTACTGCAGAGGAAGATGGAAGCTGGTTAACGCAACAGAGAGGCAGGACGATGGAGATCGGTGGCTAGAAAGGAAGCATAAAAGAGGGATAGAGAGTGAGAAGAGGGTGTAAGAGGGACAATAGAGAGGGATAGCGTTTCGTGCGTTTCGTTGGAGAAGTCTAACTACCGGCCGACCGTAAAGGTCGGCGTTGCGTTTTCTTTCTTCCTCTGCAAGTCTTTTTTTTTTTTCTTTTTTTTTGCTTTATTTCTCCTCTTCGTGGTCGTCTTTCGTCGAATCATCGCATCCTTTAACGACGAGCCAGCTGGTAGCAACCGTTACGTGTTTCTAGGACTCGGTGTACTGTTCTCCACTGGTGCACGAGGTGTTTCCGGTCACTTTTTTTGCCTTAAAAGATCTTACTTTCTAGTAAAATAATTTTGGAATCGTTGCAATAAGATTCAAGTTCACTGTGTTAAATGGACGATGGTTATAACGTTAAGAAAGAGGAAGATTAGAAAGAGAAACCGAAATCGTGGAGGAGAAACGGAAACGCGGCAGTCTCGTGGAAAATGTGTCATTTTCTGTCCTTCTCGGCTGGCAAGGAAATTTAAAGGGACTGCGAAGAATGGTGGCAGGAAGGGGTAGGATTGTGTGCCAGGATGGTGAAGGTGAGAGGGTAGTTAAAGGATGAAATAGAGTGGCATGGAGGGGCGACGGAGAAATTGAGTCTGGTTCCTTGTATCTCGTTCGCCGCGCCCCGTGCCATTAGTTGACCATGAAGAGTATCGTTGAGAATCTCATCCTCTGGAGGACCAGCTGACAGCCTCGCTCGACCAAGTGAAACTATCTACAAGTGAAAGAAATCAGTGTTAATCGTTTACCATTCTACGGTAAAGCTTTGCAACGAAATAAACAACGAAGGAAATGACCGCGAAGAAAGTAAAGAGAATATTCGAGGAACCACGCCATAAAATAGGATATATTACGGAACAGAGGCTTCCTAATTGCGAGGAGACGGGGTAGATATTTTTAACGAGTCTTTATTAACACCGGTTTCTCCGCGTTAACTCCAATTAGTCGGCGCAAAAGCAACGAAAACCTCGTCTCGATTTTTCTTACTGATATCTTACAAAAGGAGCAATTCCTATTGACTCAATATTTAAAGAAACATACATACTACAAAGCAGGAGAAAAGAAGGTATTGTCAGAGGAGAGAAAGAACGAGGATGACGAAGATATCCTGCGGAACGTGTATGAGAGTATATGTATACCTATCCAGTGGCGGAGGGTCTGCCAGGACCAGCCAGCGAAAACCACCCCTCTTGCCCTTTCCAGTGAAGCGAAAACACACAGAGGGAGCTAGAGTGCGACAGGTGGAGAACAAGGACGAAGATGGAAGAGGAGGGATAGGAGGGATGGGCATTTCGGGGTAGCGATGGAGAAAGAGGCCAGGCTAGTCGTGTTTGGCTCGTGTGACGAGCGCACGAGAGCGACGAGGAGGGACTTTGGAGGCGATGGTGAAGAGGATGGTGGCCGGTGTTCGGTGGACGAAGAGGGGAAGGATTAGAGGGTGAGAGTTAGGGGCGACGTAGTGGGGGATAGAGGCTGGTTCCGTGCGTTTCGTTGGAGAACTCGTACCACTGGGCGACCGTAAAGGTCGTCGTTGCTCTCTCTCCACGTCGGCACATAGAAGTCGAGCAGCTGGCAGCAACGTCAGCAACGAGGAACGGATCAGTCCACCGTGTGCCAGCCTCGAGGTCCGTGTTTCTCTCTCTCTCTCTCTCTCTCTGCCTCTTCTTCTCTCTGTCTGGATCCTTTGATCATCGTTCGCGGTGTGCAGAGGCCTGCTCCGAATAATACACGATACGATTATCGATACACGAATTTCATCGAGTATATACTTCCTTTCTTTCTCCTCCGTTTTTATTTTGTTCTCGTATAAGAAGTAATTTAAAGTTTTACTGGCTCCGACGACGGAGAAGATGAAACGAAAGGATTTCGAAGAAAAGAATACAAGTTGCCGTTTGAGAATCGAGTTGTTGGAAGATATTACGCGATTGGGATTGGATCTCGACGGTTGGACGATCTATAGAGAGATTGTATATTTGAGAGGATTGGTAGAAGAGAAGGAAGGATTTAAAGAAAATCAGCTGTCAAGGTGGCTGTCGCCGTTCACGCGATCATGGAATTACTGTCAACGATCGACCGTGGCGATTAGCGTGAGTAATTGGAAGAAGCTAGGATGTAGACGATCACGTAGATGAAAAATGTCTGTTTTCCCTTCAACCGCTATGTTGTTTCGATTACGAGCGGCCAATTCATGATTTCGTGTGTGTGCGAAGCATATTGTTGTACAGCCAACATTGTGTTCGATGATCATCGAATATTTTTCGATCGTTAGAAACGAAACGCGTTGTATGATTTGCGTATCGCTATGCTTGCATCATTTTCTTTATTATCGTAAGATATTCTACCGCAATTTCGTCACTCCGTTTTTCATTATCTAGCTGTTCTCTCATCCTCACGTTCATAGCCTCTGGTATTCTTCGATATATGTATTTCTTGGGAAGTTGTTGCACAACCGGAAAACGCGAATTAAACGTGTAAATACGAAACGTGCCGCCGTTGACGAGTATTTGCACTCCATTGTCTCCGCATCTTCGCTCCCCTTTTCCGTTTGGCCGGGCTTGTTCGCGATTTTGTCGCGTCGTCGATCTCCAGTCGTCGTCAGATTAATTTTCAATTTTCGTGAAATCCATTGTTTTTCAACGTGCAACGTTCCGTTATCGTACAATAACTGCTTATCGATAAAATTAACATCGATTGGACTTTGAATTCGTCATAAAATTCAACGTACACGAGAAAGAAGTGTTTCATTTACTTTAAACCAGATTTTTATAAGACACTTTTATACAGAAAATTATCTATATATAGTTTATATTTCTTTGTTGCTTGCCATAGGACTGAAGTAACGTTTACAGTGCAACGATCGGTTAATATAAATCTTTATAGATATTTAACTTTAAACGTATTGTATTTTTACATCGAAATAAATTAATGAGAAATAACGAGAATAATTGCGGCAGTTAAGCTATTGTCAAATATTTTACGAACTTGTCGACGGAGCAGATTGAAGCTTTGTGTACTTAAAATGTACACTGAGTCACGTCGTCGAAAGACATTTCATTAATTCACGCAAATCCGATGTGAACAATGCGATACATACAAATTAGGCCCGTCCCTGGGCGATTTCTCGTGAACGAACGCATCAACGGCCAAATACCGTTCTCCAACCGCAAGATAATAATCCTAACATTACTGTGACGCTTAAAAAAATTTTATGAAAAGATGATTCGTGTTTACCTAAAAATGCTTCGTATTTCATGACTTCACTTTTTATTTATTTCACATAGAAATCTTTCACATAGTTAAGAAACTCAGATTTCAATTTCACCATTAGAGATATTAATAGATAATAATTCTAGTTGAATGGAAAAATTCTATTAAAAAACATGCATACTTCATATATGTAGAAATTAGTCATATTTAGAAGGACTCGGATTACTAAGTATATTAATAGATGATAATTCTCACGCCGCTATAACTGTTCCAAAAGTTCTGTCAAAAAATATTTCATATTATAAAAGTCGTTTATACATTCAAAGAGACTTAAATCACAACTGTATCATTAAGAAGATTATTTTGTCAATCTAAGTTGTCGTTTCGCGACCTTAAATCAACCTGTCTACAGCGTTCTCGTTTCATTTTCCCGCGATGCAATTTCATTTCGGTGGACGTCTGTTATTTCATGCCCTACCGCTGAATTATACTATCGTATTACTACTTTGTGTACCTGGTCGCGTTCCACGGTTCGCGTTTGATACGTGTAATGTAAGAAAATCGTCTCTTCAGGGCAGACGACGCGAAGTTCCAAAGTACATTTGAAATTGCCGCGTGAAGCGGACGGGTCCATTGCAATGATCGGCGCGGTGATGCAGCTCTGATCTTATTGGCCGATTCGCAGCGGCGAGTACAATGGCGTAGGGAAGACGAAGTGGCCGTGCAAGGACGAATTATGTAATTGAGGCGAGATACAGCTTAATGTCGCTAATAACGAATTATTTGTTCGAGCGTGAACGAAAATCAGGTGATTCTGGCTGGAACTGTTCCCGTAACAAAACATCTGGTATAGCATTGTTGATGTGTGTTCGAAGTTTCAAGGACATCTTGTTTACGATTTGTGGGTCGCAATCCCAGATCGATGTTCAATACCTTGCATCGTATGATTGAACTTTCGGAATTTTTCTTTTGTTTATACGCATTTTCAATAAAATTAAATACCAAAATATTATTATACAAAATTTGATAATGACATGCTATATTAACATTGTGAAACATTTTAAAATTTACCCTATTACGTAATTTTATGTCATGCCGATAAAAGTCAAATGAATAATACAATAAAAATGAAAAATTTTCTTCGATTAATTAGAAAGAATGCTGCATTCGAGCGCAAAGTTTTGGATATGTTGACAAAAAGAAAGCCACGAACAAAGCAGGGAAATGTATACGTATTTCTCCTGGGCAAGTATTTACGTGAGCTCAGCTAGAAGCTCGCCACAAGTACACGTGTCAAGTGGAGCACGCGCGCAGTCGCATGTATCAGCTACGCGTTCTCCAAAACTGTGTACAATGATGTACGGACAATGCGAAAAAGACCTGCGAGGCTGCCTCGGGGCGAGCCAACGATTGTCGGTTTTTTGTCGAGATCAAAGGTGTCCCGTAGCTTCAGCTATGTATAGTATACAGACAGTGCGAGGCACGCCTTGCAAGGCAGCCTTGTTGGTCTGTCTCGTACTCTCTGTACACTTTACATATATAGCTTAAACGAACGTTCGAACCCTCCTCGTCGCCTATATGGGCGAGTTTCGCGAATGTCGGCTCGGACGATAAATTCGTATCGTGAATCAAATGCGATTGGCTAGCTGACAGTGACGTCAAACCGGTGGGCAGCCGTCAAGTGGCAAGGCTGTGTGTCGCGTTCACTAGAGATTTGTAAAAATTCGCTTCCTTTTCTTCCCTTCTCTCCCCGATCTTTCATAATCGGAACCTATTATTACGACGATACAACGACAAATTTACCGAAGACTATGAATCGTCTATGGCTAACGTAAACGTCACGTGATGGCTTAGTTTTTTTTTTTTTTCTCAGGAAAAATGTGTTGCCTCCAGTTAGAATTAATCGCATTGCGCGTCTCTTTTTTTGCGTATATTCTCGATATTTGCATGTGTATTTGTGATATACGAGTGTGTACACACATAACATCTATCTAACGATGACAACGTTCCCGTTTCTTTTTTCCGGTTTCCTTGGCTGGGCGGCGATCGATGATGGGTGGTTGCAGTGAGCAGGCTCCATTGCGAATCCGAGTCCTTCAAAATGGACTTGATCCTGGACATCAACAGCTGGCTTTACCCTATGGAACTTGGTGAGTATCTTCCCACGATTTTTATTTTTAATATGAGACAACATCGAGATAATTGGACCACAACTATAACTGAGGATATTATTAGTAGATATATTAGATCAAAGAACTATTGGCATTTTTCTGAAATATTTTGGTATACTGAAATTAGACGTATATCAATACCAAAGAAGAATTAAAATTTTTATTTCATTAAATTTCATTTTTTCTTTTAATTTAAAGTTAAAGAAGAATTTTAAGAAAAATTTTCATAATTTAAAAAATATTTTATAATCTCAAAGTATGACCCAGCTATTGTCAAATATAACTTCAACCAGATAGAGTAGCTTTACGAAAACCACTTCTCTTGATAAAAAACATATGGTCCTCATTATACCATGTGTCGACCAATGTGACAAATCCGGCGATGATCAACGACGTTAAATTCTCTAACGAACAAAAATATTTTTGACCCGAAGCTATACATGCCTGAAAATATGTAGTTTGTCCTACTTAAACTCGTCAGAGTGTAAGAATTGTAATTTCACAAAAGAAGGTACCGACCATGTAGGACGAGTTCCACGCGTAATTAATGACCGTCGTTTTTAGACTTACTTTCTTGTCAGTGGTAAAATTTCATATGCTTATATTATAATTTTCACTTGACAACGTTGTCGAGAGGGAAAAATACTTAAACAACGTCTGTTGGCAAAGGGACGACTCAGATCGCATGAAAATTCTGTTTGCTATAGCACAGAGGCGCTGTCAGGAGCTCTTAGGTGTTTGTTTACATCGCGCGCGGCTCGCAACTTTGCGTGCGTACACTTGTCCGATATATGTATATAGTCACGGTCTGTAAATGTTGCAGGATAAATATTGAGTTTACCATCTCCTTTAATTCGACGTAGTGTCTAAAAGTTTCATCATCATTGCGAATTTGAATGAATTTTCACGATTCAAGTCGTGCATAATGTTAAGATTAAACGTATTAATTGATGCTATGGAAAAGCAAAATTTTAATTTAGAATTATATATATATTTAGTAACTTAAATTCAATTTTCTTTCATATATTGCGAGAAAATTTTTGATGATATCGTTTCGAATAGAAGGAATATAATTTAATACATTTTTTATCTTCCACAAAGGAAACGATACTCACTACTTTTAATCAAAGCAGAAGCGATATCAGTAAAAACGATCAGTAATTACTGCGAATACGTAGACCAGATATTATCGAACGTTCGATAAATGTACGAAGCTAAAATACATTCTATCGGGGCTACAAACAATACTATATTATAAGACATTGTTTGTTACGCTTGTCTATTTTCATTCCGGCGACCAAAACACACGTAAAGATGTGAATTCCGAAGCGCAGAATGAAATATATGTTCGTTTATAAAAGTGGCGGAACAGGTGGGGTGAATTTGGCAACAGCGGCGATATTTAGAAATTTCTATTTTCCTTCTTGAGCGAATTTCGGGTACCGCCCGTTTTCCGGTTGTGGAACGAATGCCAAAATCATTGATGCGCTAAAATTGTTCCATGTTTTCCTTCATTTTTGAGCAGAAACTCATAATAAAACGTATTTGTGGACTGAGATAGTGTACAAATTTGTTGTAAAAATTAGAAGATAAACGATACGATTGTTTTATCACGCACGATTGATATCGAAGAAATTTATATAAACGGCGCCGTCATATTTGACACTTTGGTAAACACAACACGTGTTTCGTGCTAAAAGACACACGTGCTGCTCCACGCGTGTCTTTTTATTCTTGTGGTTCTACCACTTCTTGATTTAGACGTGCGAAGGACGACCTTGGTTAATGGACACTGGCGGAACGTGTTCCGCACAGCTCGAAGCGAGTTGCTGCTGGCCTACTGTGTACTTACAACTTTCAAGGTGACATCTTTTGCTTTTTTTGTGCCAACGAACTGTTTTCGTCTACGACCTCGTCGTGTTTAGGACACGTGAGCCGTCCATTTTTTGATGCGGAGATACATATTTTCATTTTTTTTTTTTTTTTTTTTTAAGAAATACGCCTCTGTCATCATTTAGTTTTAGTTTCTTCAGCGTCGCTCCTTTATGAATTCCGTGTCTTTGAAAAGCTGCTGCAGCTTACGGCGACGTAGACGTGCAAAGCGACGCGACGTCTATATCTCTACGTGTAAGTTGATGCTAAAGGTCGTCCGCTTGGTTAGTGTTTTTACTACTGCTGTTCATTCGCGTAACAACTGTGTCATTAATGGAAGAGGAGGTAAGGAGGAAAAAATATTTGTCGACTACTGAAATACGTGATGCATATTATATTCGATATATACAATGAGAATCAGGTTATTAGAAAATTTCTGGACATTTTCAAATTCGACTAAAATTTGTTTCCGATTCGAGACGAATCAGTCTGATGAAAAAAACAGTACGTGTAATATAATGTATATTAGATTCGTAAATGCCCAAGGCCACGTCACACTGCAGCAAATCTCTAACCCCTCCTCCCTCCAAATATCGTCATTTTGACTCGGCTCACGGACAGTTCTGGATGTATCTCGTTGATTCGGGCGTTGCAGAGGGAGTGGGTGCGTCACACCCACCAGTAGCAAGGAAGGGAGAAAGAGGTGGGGTGCACCGCATCGTCGATCCACCCCTGCCTGTTCACTATGTTTACAGATTCATATCCTGTTTCCTTGCTGCTACTCCGAGAATGGTGTTTCCTTCTACGTCTTTCTTGTAACCCCCGATTAACTTCAGTGCTGTATAGCTCAATTTATCTCTTTTATTATATTGACTACTATATAGTAGTATTGCAGAAACAATAAAATGAAGTCACAAAATACATACATACTAATTCTAGAAGTTCGTATTATAATATAACTAAGAAGTTTTATTCGTTTAAAAATAGAAGTCTTATAGTTATAACGTAATCTGTAGCATAATCGAAATCTACATAGTAAAAAAGGAATGGAGATCGTTGGTTTACAGCTGGCGAGGAGCAAAGAGGCGGGATGGATTTTGCAGGAAGGAGCTTGTCGATCGTGCAGAATAGAGCGCGTGGAATTGTGTTGGAAGGGGAACGAAGGTTAGTCCATAGGGCCAGGCAGTCCCGCTGTATTGACGCGCGGCGCACAGGCTTGCGCGAGATGACGCAATCTGCCTCCCATGCGCCCCGCTTTGCCCGTACCACATTCTACTCCCCACTCTGTTCCCCGTCGCTCGTATTCCACTCCTCTCTCCTGCTTCAGCCGGCAGCTCCCATAAGTTCAATGCCAAGGTCAAAACGTCCACGACTCGTAGCCGTGTCGGTCGCGATACTCGTTCGCCGAGAGAAGAAGCGGTTTGTGTGTGTGTTCGTCTGTACTCCCTTCTCTGATCGTGTGCTGCCTTGCTTTTGGTGGTATCACTCGTCGTCGTTGTTGTCGTCGTTGTCGTCGTGTTCGTGGTCGTGGTCGTTATCGTCGTCGTTTTCGTGGTCGTGGTCGTTATCTTCGTTGTGTCGTCGTCGTTGTCATCGCTATCTGTCGTTTCATCGAGCGTGTATTCGCGTTCACCTCCTTGGTCGCGTATCGCGCGCGCTTTTTCCGCCGGTTACTTCGTAGCCGGCAAGCGCTACGTGCCACCGTCTTCTTCGTGTGCACGCAGTTTCGCTTCGCACCGCGCGACTAACCTATATTACACTACGCACGGACATGTTGAATTACATGAAGTTAAGACGTGTTACGGATTACGCAGTGAGAAGGAGCATGTCGACTGAGAAGGCAGTGGAAAAGGGATGGGGCTCTGCAAATCGTCATAATGTAAACGTTATATGTGGTTATCCGAGGAATGCAGCAGTTGTAGCAGTGTGCTGGCAATCGCCTTGAGTTGTAGGCAAGATTATGGTGCAGGTGCGTGAATATTGAAATAGAGAAAGAAAGTTACCCTGTGTGGAAAATACGGATGCGCGATCATATCAAGGATGGATATAAACTATCGTTGAATTCTCTCTTCCTCTCCGCTGTGCTTAATGTCGTGAGACAAGATGGCGGTTTTCGATAGACCCTGGAACACGTTAAAGCTTTCGTACGCGGGGGTGGTCGATGTTGCTGAATGTGTTATGTCGTATTATTATCTTTCAAAATATCTTCCGTTGTTTTTAATTTAAAATATCGGATTATATCGGATTGTAATGTAATGCCGCTAATTTTGCCTACCATATTTTCTCGTATGTATACCGTATTGACGTTTCAAATATTTATAACGCAGTGCAGTTTTGTAAATCGCCTTTGAAAACAACCGTGTTCTAAGAACGCCTAAATTTAGTTTAAAGTGTTAATATGCGTCTCTGGTGCAAGGGAATTAACGATACGCGTTGCTGTCAGTGTCAAGGTTAATGCTGTAAATCACGCGAGCCCATATCCTTCGCTCGGTTCGCATTGGTTGTAATGTGGCTGGGGTTAATAATATGGTCCTGTATCGCTCAACTAGATAATCTATAATCGTTATACCATTATCGTGATGTAAGCCTGACCCCACAGACATCTCGTAACATGATCAATTGGTTATGTAGATTTTTCTAACTCCATTTTCATTCGTCGTTTCTTTGTGTCCTCCTCGACATTGCCACGGCCGGTAATATCGATTACCATACTATATCTATCATCGACATAGTATAGAATTCTAACCTTGACCCTTGTTCTCTGGGATTCTTACGTGCGAGCTTCGTGGCGCTTCCTATTTAATCGAATAGGTGCAATAGAGAAGTGGTATGTTTCATTCAACTACGTGTGTAATGTAATTCCACTGACAATGTAATTACGTTGACAACTTTGTCCTTTTCATTTAGTGCCCCAGTTTTCTATGTCGCTAGTAGTCCTATTCCCTGTATAGGTTAACCTCTCCCCATGCATCCCTTCCTTTCCATCTCCCTACTTTCCATCTTTCACCCCTTTCCTTCCATACTATGTGATTATTCAACGATCCATTCCGAATACGCATTATATTTACATATATTCTTTAAGGATTGCTTCGTTTTGTGAAATATCTTATTCTATCTTGTTATGATATATTAATATCCCTTTCTTTTTATTATAACAATTTCAACATGAGAAATTCTTTGATATTTATATAATATGAATGAGTATTTAGATAATATTAAAAATAACTATATTTTCGAAATATTCTCCCGCTATTGTTCGATTACCCTCACTTCCGCTAATTAAGGACCTATTTTGTTGTGGTAATTTCTGAAGCTTTTGCTACTCTATTCATCTCTTGCATAATCATCGGTAGGACGCGTATAATCGATATGACATATGTTGTATTACAGTTTTCGTGTTTTCTTCCAAATGTGCGATAACGTGTCGTGTCACGTTTGTAACGTGCGATGTATGATGCAATAAGAGGGGAAAACGTCAATCGGTTTTTTCGTTTCTTTACCGTGTGCACACACGTACGTGTCTATAGTCTGTTCCGCGAAAGTAGCGGTATGAAGACGGCTAGGTCCTATTGGTTTAAATCCGATCAACCATGTATGTATTTCGTTTGAAACGTGGCGAAACGAACGTTTGCAACGCCCTCCCAGTCGTATTTTCGATGCAGTCACCTTGAGGTTTATTATTAGGTATCAATTTCCGTGTTTCGACGTTGCGGATTTTTGCTGCGTCAATATTTAGATAAAGGCAAAAAGCTTCTTAAAATGGTTACACGTTATTTGTAAAACTATTTTTCAAATGGTATAGTTTATTAGAATATTCTGATTCCTTTTTTCAGGTGATAAATTTCGTTTGGTTCTTGCAACGACCTTGAGGGAGGACGGTTATCCCGATGGAGGGGAGTGGAACGCGACGGAACAGGAAGGTGGCTCCAGAGCAGATAGTTTTGAATACGTGATGTCCGGTATGGTTTACCGAATCGAAGGTGACGAGGCAAGCAACGAACCTAGCAGTAGACTGTAAGTGAATTTTTACATTTGGCTTTTTCCTGTAAAATTTTGGTGGATATTTTAGCAGAATAAAATATCAAACATTTTGAAACGTTAGATTTTTAAATGTCAGAAGAACGGACTGAGAAATTTTTCTTCACATATTTCTTCGGATATCACCTTTTTGAGTAGACATATATTCCATTATCTTAGACATAAAAAAGTAATAAAATTGTATTCAATATTAGAACCAAGTATCTAGAAACTACATATGTTTTTATACTATCTATTGAAATATAACATCCATTTCGGATTATGTAGAGGTGAGAGATGTATGTATTTTAATTAGAAATATTAAATTAGAAATTTCAAAAACTCAAAAAAATCATACAAAAGATTGTGAAAAAGATAGATATATCTGAAACACGTCACGTCTGTGTCACTATTTTATTCTGTTACGATCCACCGTAATCGTTTGGCGTATCATGCGTGCACGCACGCAACGTCACATTGTGACGTCATTCGCACGCGTCGACGACGTGCGTAAACGCGCCCTCTTTCTACTGTGATCTCTGATTGGCTCGCTTCCAGTGCTCAATGAAGTTCTGTGAGAGTTTTTATAACCTTCAAAAAGAACCCATCCATTAAGTGTTCTTCGGTGGTACGAAAAATGAAAAGAAATAAACGCATTAACATTTGTATGATGTTAAACAATTAATACATTTCTTAACCAATTTGTGTAATATATACTAATGTATGATGAAAACATAAACGCTACCGACGTTAGTAGCTTGGTAAAAAAATTCTATAATGAATATGATCTTGCGATAATGAAAATTTATGTTTCTTGGAATTTTGTGAATATAACTTTCAAATTAGATTTCTGTAAATTATATAGTTAACTTTCTAGTTATATTTTATGAATGACGAAAACTCCCAGTGATTAGTTAGAATAGGATGAAGTTATTCTATTGGAAGGGGCCCCGTGATAACCCTGTTTTGAACGACTTATCGTTTAACCTTGAAACTCGACTACCGTCACGTACAATGTATATATCAGAAGCCGCTTTGATGTCTGATCGTTGCTGGTCTCGTCGTAAACTGCGCGCGCGAACTCTATCCGGCTTTGTGTACACGTTTGAATTCGCATATAGCGCCGAAGGTAGGAGAATACAGCGTGGCCGACGCTCGATAAGATAAGTAAACTCGGTGCTATAAGGGATTTTAAATTGTTCGTAGAGCTTATGTAATTGTTTTGTTTCATCAATTATACATGTATATTATATGTACTCCGGATCCCGTATTTTTCCATTCTCATTATTTACGTTACTTTTTCTTATATTTTGTTTTAGAGATTAATTATCATACAAAAAAGACAAAATGAATAATTGTCAGGTATGTGTACATACATATATTAAGGTTAGAGTGATCAATCATCCTGAGTTTGAATAATAAGTTTTTCTTCTTCAGTACCTTGGTATAACTGTAAGTTGATCATTATGCGACAGTTCACAGTTCATTAAACATTAAAAAAAATTTAATTCCAGTCGGTATCAATAATGTCATATTCAGTTATCAGTCTTATTGTGATTCATAGTTCATTGGTTTTCTTGCTTGCTATCTTTTCATACATGATTCCATTAGCTTTTTATTACCAGATTTTATCATGTTCGATAGCTATTTTCTAATCTTCCGGGATTTTCAGAAATTCAATTATTGAACGGTATGTGTGTCTCACGTTACATCAGATATGTAGTTTTTCATATCCTTAATGAAACTATTCGAGGAGAAACAAAGTTTATGAAACAAGGAAATTATTCACCAACAAAATGGTAAATTTTAATATCTGAACGTTGGATTAATAATGAATGCGGCAATAACATTGAATCAATAATCAATGAAAGCACAATGAGGGTCCTCAGGGTCCCTCTTTTTAAGAGCCATCAACCAAAGAAGAACCGTGGAAAGACTTGATTATCATCCAACCCGTTCGGTCGGTAAAAGCGAAACGGAAATGGTGAACGGGCTCTCGGAGAACAGGGAGCCACTCTGCGTTCACTCGGTGGGTAATGAAGCGAGTGAACACAGCTGGTGGTATCTCAGTTTTCTGAGGGCGTTAGCAGCCCATTGAGTTACCTGCAGGTCCTCTATGGTGATTTTATGAAGGGACAATAAAGTGAAATAACAATAAAAACGATCATAAAATTGTACTTTAACTGGAAAACATCAGATACAAAGTCTGCATTGATATTTATGGGATCCTATAATAACGCACTCAACAATTTATGGATTGAAAGTCATAAAGACTGTCGTAACCAAATAATATTTGTTACTACGGATTATGAAAGCAGCTTAAATATTTACACTGTCAATCAGATTCTATATCGATATCAGCTATGCATAGATAACGAAAGTTAAGAATTACTCAGGTGCTTAATGACACGATTGGCTCTAAGTTCAGCAATTTAACACGGTTTATTGTGCTGCGCCTCTACTGATATCGCTAGTCCACCAAATAGGGGCGTGACAGATGAGAAATGAATTATCGATCCTCTGGCAAGCTCTGGCTGATCCTCTGGCAAGTGAACAATGCGCAAGTACGCATGTCGTCATAAGAGTGAAGCATCTTTGAAGATAAAGTCTTCAATGAATTTCTTTGTAGTTGAACCATCTTTCAACTTGTTTATTCAAAAGGTACTTCCTAAATTAAATATCTATAAAATAGAAACGTTATGAAGATTCCTATATTCAAATTAAAATATCTATTCCGTTAGTGGGCTGGTAATATCGAGAAGACTTTCGGATGTTATTAATGCAAACAGGGAGCGCGCATGCGTGGTCGCCATAAATCGTATATTTGAATTGGTTCAGGGCGCGCGACGCGCTAGGATGCGCACAAGGTCGACTGAGCTGTCAAAATCAGCTGACGCTCTGGTGACCAATCAGCTGATTCTCAACTTCTCAGCAGAAGACTTCCCTCTTAGTTGCGAATTTTTAGAGGGCGCTAAGTTTCCGCTATGTGTTTCATTAGTTCCTCATTCGAAGATCTATACGCCGCCGTCCTATAAATTCATTTCCTTTTAATGAAACCAATTGAATTATTCATCCATTTATTGATTATTAAGAAGATCTAAATTTGAAAGAACATTTTCTAAATTTCAAGTTTTTTTAAGTAACCTAACCTCAATAATAATTAAAGAAATTTACTTTGTAGTAGTAATTTAAATAAATAATTTAAATAAATAAAGTAAATTTCTACATTTTTATATATCAATTATATTTCATCTTCTTTCTATTCTAATAAATATAATGTAATTGTTAGAGTTGCTTTATTGCTGCAAACTCTTCAGTTGAAGATTTCTTTCGAATTGAAGTTCACTGCGTAATTTGGTTAGGAAGCAAAGAATCAGATAGAAGAATGTAGTAAAATGCGTAGTGAAGTTTCTTACGAGAAGCTAACATGATTAGAAGCCGCACTTGATATCCTCTGATGTGTTCATTGGATCATTGCAGCGTTAATGCTTGGCGTGACATCATCGCTGCCATTATAATGATTAAACGTCCCCAGTGAAAACAATTTAATTTCTAATTATTACGTATTTGTATATATTTAGGATGACTTAATATTTAATCAAAAATACGAATGATTCTACAGAATTGTCATTCTTTTGTAGAATAACAATTTTGATGCGAAAAATACCATTCAATGCGCGCATAAATTAATCTTTATCTTCCTAACGCGGCGTTGGAAAACGCAGGCTCAAAATAATATAACACATCGACAATGTATGTTATCGTAGTTTCTGTTATCTGCAGTGTAAGCAGCAGTACACAAATATAGACATTCGCTATTTCGATAATTATATGACCATAGTATAAATGGAATAATCGAATCATGTTATTCCGATTAAATCTTAATGAACTCTCAATTCCTCTCGCTGTGATCCGCTTATGACGATCCCCTGAAATGGATTTCGTTAGTCTAGTAACAATTGTTTTTATATCAATCGTAAATCAGGATTTCCTAACATTTAAACAAAATTATGTAGAGACATTCGCTATTACGCTGATACCTCAATGGAAGATATTTATGCAAATTTGTGTTGAGATGAACAAGCAGAGAGGTAGGATTTAGATAAAGATTTGTTTCATCTTTAATGGATGTTTTGCACATTTTACATAATATGTGTACTTTGAAAATTTGTTCTATAAATACATGAATATTCGTAATCTACTCGAAATTGAAATCTGACATGAAATTGACATTTATCAGCATTTAAAAATAGCGTTTCCTAATAATATTTTCTAATCAAATTTCAATTTCTTTACTATTGCAGATGTGTCTAAGGAAATTTATTCTAAAAATTTATTAGACTTGTGTTAAACATTCGTAGGCATTGACAAACAAGATCAAATTTATCACAGGCGTAGGCGAATGGCTTTAGATTCAAGGTCCCTACACCTAAAAGTTTTTAATGCGTTTTATACATCTTACTACAACATTCCTATCTATATTTATAAATAACTTTGTTACACTTCAATTTCAAAATATGTCTATTATTCCATAAATATATCAAATTGATCAAAAGAATATACTTAAAACTAGAATAAAAATTGAAGATATTACAGTGAGATTATAAAAGTGGGCAGATTGGGTTAAAGTTTGCATGTTTTAAAATTCGAATACAGTAATTTGAGATATATAGAGGGAGATAAGAAGTTTTGCCAGAATATTTAACAACAGAGAATGTTATAATGTACAATTTGAACGTTAAAACACTATCTACATTTTGGCTAATATTTATTGAAATATAATTTCCATTCAGAGCCCCACGAACCTAAGTTGAACAGTCGGCTTAATTTATAACTCTATGTATCTCGCCCGCCAATTATACAACAAAAGATCCTTTTTTACCATCAGAGTGTCTAACAATGTAAGGGAGCCCAGAATCAAAAAACGACCGTGTTCGAACTCGTCCTGACGTTGTAAATATATCCGTGCAACTTGGTGGAAAATTTAACCGCCACGTCACTCGACTTTGCGTTCCTAGAAAACTAGTGCGAGCACAACAAAGAGGGAGAGCTACGAGCACGTAAAAACATCGCGTTACGGCTTGCAACAAAGGGTCGTCTAGGTGGCGCTAGGAGTAAGGGGAGTAAGGTTATGTAAGACTTACGCTGCGACGACAGCGAGCATTGCAGCATCGCGTTTTTGGCAGGGAAATACGTTTTCATTCCGTCTTCTAATGAGCACGCTCCTTTCTAGCGTGTCATCGATGATGGTGTAGGTGTGTATAAGAATTCATTAGACACATGATGAGTCAAATAGTAGTATTAATAGTTGTTCTATAGTTATAATAAAATCATAAATTTGGTGGAATAATGAGAGTAGGATGCAACAATTCCTAACAATCAAGTCTTAAATTTAGTAGAATAATAAGAAAGGATGAAATCATCTCTAAAGGTGGAGTCCTAATTTTAGAAAAATAATGAAAAGAGGAAGTCGGTGAAATTTAACGGAAAAGCTTTTTTTTTGGAAATGATTAAAGTATAAAGGAGATAATTAATGGCAAAATTATTATTCCTGGATAATGCTTCATTGTATATTATTTATTTTTTTTTAAGGAAGTTAGGTATTGCTAGGTTTGAAACTTTTAATCAATGATTATTTTGCATTTAAAACACTCTTAAAACGATGAAAATAGAGGTGCCTACAACGTGCCAGTATGCCGTACGTTACTGGTCAGCTCGTAGCCTTGTACTTTAGAGGCTCTATGTACTCATTGTATATAGACTAGCCGGAAGAGCGGAAGGAAGAAGGGAATGCACCGTCACGTAATGCAAGCATTATGCAATCCTGTCCTGACTATCTAACAACAGCTGATCACACTTTTAGCTTGTGCAATTTTTCACAACTACCGTGTACGAAACGCACGTTCTTATTTAACATACATTCACAGGAACGTTCTTTTATTTGTATAACAAAATATATATTCGTCAAAATTGTTGACCTATCGTATATTTTATTATTTTGATATTACCATGAAACAATATCAAACAATGACAAATAGGACACGAATTCCTACAAATCTTTGCATCTTCAAAAGATTAAATTCACCCTAATGACACTATCATTTATTACCTCAATTTCCTTTTAAAATTTCTCCTTCCAAGCTCAATTTATCTCACTTTATGTGTCCTTTCTGACCCTCGATCTATCATTTTTCGTTCTAAATTCGTGGTATTCATAAATTCGGTCGGTCTGAAACTTGGACCAGTCGCTCGGTCCCGTTGTTAATGTTATTGTCTCATTTAGGAAACTCTCGACGGTGTGTTGAAAGTTATTTTACAGCTACAGAGTGATAAATACAGAGAAACAGTCACGCACAAGTTGGAGTTAGTTGTTGACGTCACGTCGTGAACGCAGAAGGGAACTCAGTGGTTCCAGTTATTCGATTATGTTACATTAATCCACGTATTTCTTAGCAGTACGATTCTAACTGCGTTCCTGCAGTTCCATATATCTCGTTAGACCCTCTAATTCCACCATAGACGAATACATCCACCTAAACTCATCATAAACTCTGTTACAAGGTATTAGATTCCTTGTGATCGACGGAAAGAACAGTAGATTATTCCAAAACACTTACGTAAACACTTAAGTTAAATACTAAGGTGAGATTCATTAAATCTTGGCTATTTTTGCTTTCGTGATAATTTAGGTAATATCAAGAATTGTGAGATGCTTTGTATATCAGTATTCACGTAGTCTTCTCCTAAATAATATTACAAAATGTTAAGCGTCCTCTGAATATAAAGAATTAGTATCAGTATCTTGAATAGAAAACTCTTTACAAACTTTTATGCAAAACGTTCAAGTTAACTGGCAAGTAGAAGTCTTTGGCTCTTCTTAATCATGATAATTTTTACTTTTGTGATAATTTGAAAAACATACATCGCTACATGTTTCCTATATGTGCAACCTACTTTTCCAATTTAGTTACAAAATTCAACGCAAGTCGAATTAATTTTCTACAATTGACCAATATAAAATTTATGACTTAAGACCAGGTAGATTTTCTCTTGTGCTGCCTGGTCATAGTATCAAACGAGAATGGTCTGGTCCGAGACAGAATTATTATTTCGATATAATCGACCAGCCTGTTTTTAGTTCAAACGATCTAGGTCAACTGTCGTCGATGATATCGGCGCCTCTCGAATCTCTTCCTCTCTTTGAATATGCAAATACGCACAGTGATTCATATGTTTTCATAGATACGTTCATACGTCAAGATAGCGGATGTTATTTGCTCTTTCTTCTAATATTTTCGCACAGGCAATGATGGTACATGACCATTGGCCAAGTAGATCGTTTGTCTTTGCTTGAGAATGAAACGTGTCTTGTATCTTCGAAACATAAATTCCCTATGTGTATTGTTCTGTCAAAATGACTTTACTTTAACTATATATTATACGTACACGGTGGACAAAATTGTTTGGAAGAAATTAATTCAATTTTGAACGTGTCAGATCTTTTTATTAAACTAATTTATATTAAATAAGATTAAATTACTTTACTTTGGATATTATATAATTTATGCAGTATCGAGAGAAGAGACGTGCCTGACAATGGGCCATACCTGTGGCCCTTTACAACATCGGGGTAATTAAAGGGGATCTACCTACAATGGGTCATACCTGTGGTCCATTACAACATTGGGGTAATTAAAGGGGATCCACCCGCCAATGGGTCACGCCCGTGACCCATTACAACATCGGGACAATTAAAGGGATCCGCCCGCAATGGGTCGTGCATGTGACCCATTACAACATCGGGGTGATTAAAGGGGATCTACCTGTCAATGGGTAATGCATGTGGTCCATTACAACATTGGGGTAATTAAAGGGGATCTACCTGGGAATGGGTCCGGCACATCTGGGGGTTAGAGAGAAGACGTTAGGCAGTTGAGCAGTCAAGTTGAGGAGAGTGAGTTGATTAGTAGCAGTTGAGTGGAGCAGTTTGAGTTAAGTCAGTTGAGAAGCTGGAAGCCGAGTTTAAGACGCACGACGATTGCAGTCAGCTTTGTGTTGAGTATTGCTTACACGAATAAACTTGAACTTAACTCTGAATAATCCATCCTTTCTTGTCCTTGCTCTAGAGAATAAAACAAACACATCTGTAGGTTACTACATTTATATGATGTTTATAAATATTTTGTGTATCTGTACACTTTTAAATTTTCCAAATTCGTAGGAACATCCACAGTCCATATACCAAATATATCTTTTAATACCTTTTACTCTTTGATACTAAAACTCTTTTACCGTACTGTTACATTCACTGTATTGATGAAACTGAGACAAGGTTTCACACGATTACTATTATCTATTACTTACGAAGGATATATTCTTTTATCATTCACTTTATTCTACATACAACCAACTTGGACGAAAAAAGAAGACAATCTTCCCAGCAATACCATGAATTATTTTAAGCTAGGTCCAAGAAATTGGCACCAAGAGAAATGTATCCTTGCTTCCTGCACCCCCTGTATGTTCCTTATGTTTCATCAACCCGCTTCACGACCTTTATCATTCTGAATTATATCCTCTATTCATTCTCAGCAGAACAGCATCCGAGAGCAACGTTATATTATTTATTGCCACGATTTACGACGAATTCATACCTCCACGTTTTCACTCGATTCATCCAATTCCTAGACAGTATAATAGCACATTCGTTCAACGCTTTCAGAGTTCAGAGTTCTTTCATGCATTGATAAGCTAGCGGCGCGTAATGCATAATTCACGAATCGAGCCTACGATATCACAATTTTCCAGCCAGCAGGTTCCTTTTTGTAAATAATGCGTACGCCGACTTCCGTTCCAATGCCGATATATTCATCAGGTATACGCACACATGCACTTATCATTTCTATCTTCTCTCTTTTCCTCTCTGTGGCTAGTCGTGTTCCCGGACACGAGCCCCAGGCTCTCCGGTTCCCAGGGGTGACCCAGTTTCGCTTATCCCCTCACGGTCGTTTCGCACTTGCCTGGCGAACCTCCACTATCTACGGCGCTTCTGTACACCTACGCAAATTCGCCGGCCTTTCTAGATACGGCTTAATCCCAGCCCTGTTTCTCGTTACGCTTTTTTTTCTCTATTAATTTTCTTCTTGCGGAAGTTCCTTCGTGTTTGTTTCATAGTTTTATCGTTTGATTTTGTTGAGGTTATTAGGTGTATAGGAATGCAAAGAGACGCGTGGATAAACGGTAAAATAGAAAATATATATTTTTTAAGCTGAAGTGTAAAAATACAGAGAAGGAATACAATATACGAGCTGGTCCAGATCCGCACGCTAGTAGTGTTACTCTATAACTGAAAAACCCTGAAGCCAACGTTGCACGTGTACCGTTTTTGGTTTGTCTTCGACAGTCTTTTGTCTATGCGCTGTCGATGGCTTCAGTGCTTGAGAAAACTAAAGACCAGATGTAGAGTTTTCTTAGAAGTGGTGACCACTTCAACAGATTTATCGACAGGCTTTCGCCGATGGTGTATCGGATACCGTTTTTGTTAGATTACGTTACGAATTGCATAAGGCGACGGGAAGAGAAAATCGTGCGGGAACACAACTTTCGGGTTAAGATAGAACTGAAGTAGAGATTTGTTTCAGTTACTAAATATTATAAGTACTCTATTTTTTTTATATATATATTTTATACGTATGTATATCTCTGTGCAAAAACTTATTATACATTTCTTCTATTTTCTATTTATTCGCGTACCATAAATTTCCATAAATGTATAAAAATATGCAGTCTGTTTATGGAGTTCAAATTTAGTTTGCTTGAAGTTCAGGAAGATTTAATCTGTTCCTCCTTTTTTAAAAGAGCATGGCATTATGAACCGCGGATAGTCGCATATAGCAACTCGACTACTTGTTGAGTCTGACCCTGATCGGACAAATCTACTTATACTGCGCCACAGAATAAGCACAAAAGATTTATCAATAAACGGTAATCCGGTTTTCTCAGTACATTCGGTAACCTCAGTCAGCTTCATTACATGATTAAATTTAACTTCTCTAATTCATTTTTCCGTCTTACAACCTGCTTTCCAATTTCCGGGCTGTTACGCTTTCATTTTCGATTAAGGTTAAAAACAATCAAACTTTGTAGTCATTTTTCCTCTCTCTTTTCTTCTTCTTCTTGACATTCATTTACTTCCCTTCTTCTTCAGTTTTTTTTTTTTTTTTTAACTATTATACCTCGACTCGCCGTTACAATTAAAAATATAATCAAACTTTCTAGTCACTTTTCCTCTCTATTTTCTTCCTCTTCCCGACTCTCGTTTATTTTATACTAATTATCCTTCAACTATCAAATAATACTTAACTTACAGAATCAAAGTCTCCAAACTTTCTCTCTCTCTCTCTCTCTCTCTCTCTCTCTCTGTTTCACTTTCCCGCGTTACCATTATTGACTTTATTTTCCGATTTCTGTTCCATGCGTATTCTACGCACTGTCGTACTACGCGTTCTCCCCATATTGCGCATGTTTCTCCTGTTTATGGAGGCCGTACACGTGTCCGCCGTGGATCTCTGTCCCTCGAACGATTTGCTGGTTCACGGGCTCGTACGCGTGTACCCTCGCCAGGAACTCTCCTGGGAAAAGGTCAGACAGTCAGAGGCCAACCTACGAAGTGGAATTAGGTCAACCCCTGACGGCCGCTCGTGCATGAGTTCCTCGCTTCCCTCTCTCTCCCTCCCTCTCTTTCTCTCTCTCTCTCTCTCTCTCCCTCTCTTTCAAAATACGGGGAAGAGTAGATTTCACCTTGTTGCGCCTGTCGTACTTTCCTTCCTTCGTATCGTCCGCAGCCTTTTCAAAATCCACCCACGTAGGAGTAGTTGATACTTGCCCATAAAGAAATAGGTTACGTGGCTTAGGGATGAAGAGATAACTTAGGCAAAGGAAAAATGTATCGGTTAGATTACTTGCTTCGAAAGTAATGTACACCGATGGTTATAAATATTAGGATACGTAGTGGCTATATTGGAGAAATATAACAAATTTTGTTTTATCTAGTCTTTTATGTTATGATACAAGAGTCTGTGCGATTGTAGAAAAATTAAGGATATAAATGTACAAAAATGTATAAAATATCTAAAGCAAAGCATATATACTTGCTATGATGTTTAATGGACGAAACAAATCTCTATGTTCCTTTTATTTTGATCGTAGCTGTAAAAATATGAAATATGAAATGAAATATGATACGAAGCAAGTAATAGATTTATTTTAAAACGGGCAGCATTAGAAGCAGGAAAAAGCCTTTCAATTTGTATTAAATATTATTAATTGCAGGACTTGTGACATTGCAAAGATACTTGTATTTCAAAAGAAAAGTAAAGAACGAGCGAAGATCTCTTAGTCTTATAGGTTAGTTTGACAAAGCTCCAATTAGAAAAGAGGTTATGTAAAAGTTTTCTAGTTTTTTTATCAATTTTCCAACTTGAGGAGAAGATTCGTAAAAATTTATGAGTTTCTTATTAATGTATCTTGCATATTCATTTTTCTACCTCTTAAACGGACGTTGAATATTCGTGTTCTACATTTACTAGAAAGAATAAACGATATTGAAGGATGGTGGAAGATTAACGGTTAGCCCGAATGGAAAACGGTAACGCTGCTGATAAGTCGCGAGCAATTTTGTCGATATTTTATCAATTATTCAAGCGAACGGTTCATAACCGGACGAGATGTCCTTGGCCCTATTTGCTGCTGAGCAAACTATGATGCCCTTAATATGCTCGAAGGTTAAGCCTTGTTGCTATAAAGACATCCCTGCTGCGCACAAGAAATGAAAGCTGATTATCAGTTGATCGATAGCAGAGAATGTCTTCGTTTCTTCCTTCTAGACCCCAATACTTCCTTGGAAATAATTATAACCGAAGAAAATTAAATTTAAGAAAGCTTCAACAGAATTTTTGTTGAAGATTCTTCAGTTCTGATATTTCAAACTTTTATATGAAGGATCCTTCCTCTACATTTAGTAGATAATTTCTTTACTTCTTCCATCTGAACTCCAGTGCCTTCTACAAAACTATAAACAAGCGAAGAAAATTAATTTTATGAAGGCTTCAGCAGAATTTCCTTAAAAATACACTAATTTCTGATATTTCAGATATTTATATAAGCAATCTTCTTTCTTCAAATATACTTTTAATACGATGTCCTGTACTTCTTTCTTATGAACTGATTCAAATTATTATAATTGAAGGAAGTTAAATTCAATAAACCTTCGACGGTGTTTTTTCAAAGACTGCCTAATTATCATACTTCAGAAATTTACATAAATAATCTTCCCTCTTCTGTGTACCTCAACATAAAGACTTCCTAACAAACTTCTTTTATAAACACTTTTTATCTTCATCTTGGCGAATCCAATTTAGTGGGTGTAACAGGAAAGGAAGAATACTTAAATACATTTTGTCGAGATCCAATCTACTTTTCTTCGAATAAATATATCGAGATAAGAGATGAGGAAAAAGGAAGATTTCCCTTGGATATTGAATAAACTTGAATGGGAAGAAACAGGATGTTTCGTTGAGAGAAGATACAAGAGGGTTGAAAGTCGAGACTTGAAAGCGGAAACGTTCGAGGGACCGAAGTCTTCCGTTCTGCTATTGTTTGGAAGGTACTATTCCACCCCTGTGTGTCCTCCCTTCGTCACTTTCGGGCGAAATTACAAGAGGAAGGGGGCAGGAATGCGATAGAGAAGGAATCGCTGTCGTCGTTCTGTGTTATAATGCCTATGATCGTGATAAAAATCGAAGAGCAGATGAACGAAATTATTTATGAGAAAGGAAATAATAAGAAACCTCTGAAGAAAAATAGCAAAAGACCAAGAAAACGCTGTGATGAAGCCTTTGTGGTATTATATTTTTTTGAAATATAAATAATCATTACAAGTTTAAAGAAATAAATGTTTACTTCTGATTCTGTTTCTATTATTATTATTTATATTATTATTGTTATTGTTGTTGTTGTTGTTATTACAATAATTTCGCACTGCGATTTATTCGCAATTACTGCAATTGCTAATATTTTTATGGAGCTTTGGATATTTTATATATTTTTGAAAATTATATGCATTCTGCGAATTCGTACACTTTTAACTATTCCATAAATGCACAAAAATTTACGCTTTATTATAATTGTCTCGTTTTGATAATAAACTTTCGCGGGAAGTGTAGAACAACTGGGGAAAATTTTGTAGCTAATTTTTCATTTCTACTCTTTACATTCAATTCGAGAATGCTCGGATACTTTTAATACGTCTCTTTTACCACTGCATTCTTTGCCGCTAAAAAGGAGAAAAGATACGCATACAATTTTTTATACCTTCATGTGACTGAGATAAAATTGTTCTTCAATGTGCGTTTTACGATGTAGGAATATTCTTTAAAGATCTTGCAGTAATAATAAAAGGTTCCTGATGGAAAGAATATGGCGGTGATCTATTTTTCCCTACCCGTAAAAGCAATATGTGTGTCCTACAATTTCCAAGAACTCATAAACGGCAATCAGATTGTATCTCGTGAAATTAAGGTCAAGTTAAGCAAAGCATTATAGGATCTCTCTCAAGCCCTTGCCACTTCCTGGATGGGGGTTGAAACAGGCCTGTTAGTCGGCTGCCAATCGCAGCCCGGCCGCTCGATCCAATTACTCGACCTGTCTGTTGTACTCGAGAGAATGCCGAGTTACTCTCGCGCATATTCTCTGCTCAAAGTGTGTCCAAAATTGCGCGGAAATGTTCCTCGAACGATGAAACTGAATTAGAATCGAAATTAAGTAAATTTATGATAAATAAAATGTAGAATTTCATAAATGATAGTATCACGAACGATATACGGTATCTACATTTGCATCACATTTTATTTATTATGTCGTTTACATAGTAATTAATTAGGTGCAAGTATATTAACTTTCGTATCTTTTAGTATTATTTTCATATGATTATAAAGTTTCATATCATAAAAGTGTAACATGGAACCTGATAAAAAAAAATCTTTCATTAGTAGTATGGATATCTGCAAATACTTTTTGTAGCCTCTATTATCATTCTTCATATCTCTTGAAAAACATGATGATTCAACCTCGTCGGAAATAGAATGTTATCCAAACAATTCCGACACCCGTTAGACAACGCAATGGTGCACGTTCGGAATATGGGTCATTTAAATTGATCGCGAAATTTCAAGTCCTATAAAATTGCCTCTGTCGATTGGATATCACCGGTGGTGTGACGCCATTGGTTCCAACTTCGTGTTCCCCCCACCATCTTAACTCTTAACTCTGTAAATGAACAATCGACGATGCATATCTGTTTCGGTTTCATTGTGTTTCGTTGCGCGCTACGATCTCTTCTTTCCTCTACTTCGTTTGCTTTTTCGCGGTGCATGTTTCTCTGTTGCATGTTATTGTTTTTTTTCCTTGTTTCCCTCTCTCTTTCCTACGTCGATCCCTCCACGCTCGGGTGCGTTTATCGTGCTGCTGAAGCCATGACATTGAGACGCCGAGCGTGTAACAGTTCCGGACTTTCGTAGCTAGAATAATCGAGTCTGTGCGACAGCGGCGACGTCGATCGCTCCCGTATTCCCGGGGCCACGTGTTGCTTCGACCCGACTCGTGCCCCTTCGTGCATCTCCGGCTCGCCCGATTTCTAAGTAGAAAAGTTCGATTCGTGGTCAGACAGGGCGACGCGGCCTTCGAGACGCATTGCGGACTCTCCCAGCTTTGCGATTTTTTTAGATTCATCCTTTTTTCTATCCCCTCCAGTGTCTCGAGGCCCTGGGGATAATTTTATTATTGTTTACCAAGCCTCACTCTACATTCATACCAGCGTAAACCGTCCTCTTGTCTCCGCTAATTGACAATCAAACCATCATTGCACGGTTCCGTCGATCTCAATCGTGGTCTTGAATTATAATCCAATTGGAATTCGACTGGCTCAGACATGACTGCGCATGCTTGGACTTGTGTGTACGAGGACGGTGACTAGTTTGATAGCCATCTTGAATTCTTTTTTAATGGGTTTAATAACAGGTTTTTTTGTTATCTTATGTTATATATTGCATATTTTTAGTCATTAGAGGTCAAAAGGAAGTATTTTAATATGAAATAGTTGAAGACAGGGATAATCTAGTAGATTAAGTTTAGCTATTATGCTAATTTAGCTCAATTGATATTAGTCTGTATAATTCTTTAACGTTATTTATATATTTTGAATATTCGAAATACTTTCTAGTCAGTTGTACTAGTACATATAACTTTATTCTTCTTAATGTTAATTTTGAACCTGAGCACCTATTAACGAAAGCCAACTGCGCAATTCGAACTTGTCTCCGAGCCAAAATTCGAATCGACTGCGCTACCTATGAAATAATGCTCGCTTTTACAAATCCAAACTGGAACTGAGTTTTCGGCAGAGCGTGGAACGGAATAATCACCAGTTTACGCGTTTCTCCATATAATCGATGATCATCTTATGTAATCGGTAATAACGTGAGACTCCTTATGCATCACCGAATCGTATTAAACTCCCTGGCATCTGACCTATCTCCCGTAGCAATCGCTTTGCGTTGGTCCTTCCTAATCAACCTATTAATATCACAGTATGGCTGGCTTCGACAACACGCGTCGAAGGCAATCGATTGTCCCGATAATATAGATTGCGCGCGGTGATTGGCAGTGTCTAATTTTGGACTTGCGACATACGAGCTCACCAGAGCCTTCGTACCGTGCAAAACAACGTGGGTGTACTCGAAAACCTATGGTTTACGTGTGTAATTTCGATTCGCCCTTTGTGGATTAAGTCGAGGTTCGTTGACTAGCAGGAAATTGATACCTAACGAGGATATTAATTTAGAACCTCTGTATACATTGTTAATGTTTCCTATACTTCGTTTTTCTCCTTTGTTCCTCTTCTTTTTTTACTCTTATGGGTTGTATCGTATTCGATTCAATTCTACAATTTATAAAATAAATCTTATTTTCTAACAAGGAAAATCAAAGTTACAATAACACGATAACTTTGGCATGTATCAATGATACAATGATAAGCCAACTGGAATAAGACGCTATAAATGGCTTTGTTAAAATTATTATACAATGTATATAATTAAGTATATAACTAAAAACGTAGTTTAAATTGATTCACGTTAAAGATAAGGAAAATGTGATATTTAGTCGTAGTGAAGAAAATGGAGTCTCAGTATCAGATTCAAATCCAAATTATGTACATTGAAATAATAAAAATTGGATAATTACATTCCAAAATAATTGAAATCCTATATCATATTGCCAAATAATTATTAATCATTAGAAACTGTGACAGTAAAATTCTAAAATTTAAATCAATACATTTTATATCCATCTCAACTTTCTCTAGCCCTGTAGTAAAATTACTTTTAATCCTGCAAAAAGACTCAATTTCCAAATCTGCCGACCAAATTGTTTTGCATATAAAGCCAGAGTACCCCAGAGAAGGCAACGCGTACGAGTCATCCACTATTGCACGTACGTCGAAAATTCCTAATCATTGAGGACTTACATAATCGCGGAACGAGCGCGCGCGCCGCGTTGAATTTAGTCGACAGTGGCGGCCATATTGGTGTCTGTCACTGCGCGGCTGTGCCGAGAGTGGAAGGGACCGTCCCCGGTTCTCTCTCTCTCTCTCTCTCTCTCTCTCTCTCTCTCTCTCTTGATGGTAATCGACTCTCGACGATGCATACTGGGTATTGGGTGGGTGGGTGGGTGGTGTTACAGGGTCGACGGTGGATGTTGTGCGGGGAAGGCGCCGTGAGCGCGCGGGTGTAGAGGGGAATGAGAAAGAAGAGGTAGAGAAGGTGCCTCCTAGCGACCCCCTCCAGTCCAGTCAACTACAGGCGAGTTGTAGAGCGTTCGAGAGCGTGTTGGAGGAGGTAAATGAGAGTGAGAGAGTAGGTCTGGGTGCTCGTGGAGAGGAGCGAAGGATAAAGAAAGAGAGGGTTAGCGGGCTGGGAGGGAGAGGAGGAGAGGTGGCGCGACAGGGACAAACGGGCCACGACCGAGAAAACGACGCAGGAGCGCGCAGGTGCGCTTTCCTCGCGCGATACGTTGTTGTTTTACGAGACAACGAGAGAGGCCGACCGCGCGCGCGAGATACTTGAAGGCGCGTTTACATTGCGATCAGATTCAACCTGTGGAACGACAGATTTTCCTTTACTCCCTTGTTATTCTTCGTTCGTTCAATTCCTTATTGTTTCCAACTTTATTTTTGTTATTGTCATTTCCTTTCTTTTAGCAGACCGTATTATCTGTCCCGTCTCAATTTGATTTACGCGTTTTCTATTCTCTTGACTTATTATACGTATTTCTTAACTGATATTGGTGTCGTGCAGTGTATCGTAGACGTATTATTCCGAACGGTGGTGTGTCGATCGTTGTCGTTGTCATATCACGGTGGTGTCGCGAGAGAGCGAGTTCGTGTCACGATAGCGTGTCAGTTTTCGCGTTACGTTGCGTGTGCACCTCCCTTTAGTCCGGTCGCCGTCGTAGTCGCGGTGTGTTGCGTGTGCCTCCGCGTCGTTGTAGTCATCGTGACTGGTGTGTCCCGTCGCCGAACCGCGCTGCGCCGCTAACCAGCAACGATGACGAAAGTGTGAACATACAGCGGGTAGAGTGGTGGTGAGAACGCAGTCTGTTTGTTGGCAGTGGAGGAGGTGTTCTAAGATTAAGTCGGACCCAGGTTCCATCCACCTGGCAAGGGAGGCTGCTGTTTCTTCTTTATCTCGTCTCCCCCTCCTCCTTTCTCTTTCTTTTTGCACATTTGATTCTACCTCTGTTTCGGCACTTGGCAAGGTACGTTTTGCGTCCCCTTCGCTTCTCCTTTCGTCCTTACGATCTTAAGGTCGCATTATTTCTCTCCGTTTCTTAATTTTGTCTCTTGGATCATTTAATTTTTCGCGTTATTGAGTAATAAGTATTTTGCAACGGAGAAAGATTATTCTTAGATTAAAAGTTCGTATGTATTCTATGTGATGATACGAAATGGCAGCCTTGCTTGATCTTTTTTATTCGTTTGTGGTATTCGAACAGCACCGATTACGCAGGTAATTATCGACGAACGACCAACTGTGCCCAGCTGACGTCACGCCTAATACATATGACATATGTGCCAAGTTAAATACATAGCTTTACATTTACATATGTAATTGTAATTTATACCACTCCGTGCGGCTGAAATAACTTCTCTCCTGGATTCTCGTGTCCACTACAGTTTGTCAGCCGATAACGCTGCATCTACTTGTTTGAATATTTGAATAACTAATATACATATTAATTCGCGTAATTAGCCACGCATATCTGTCCAGTAGCATAAAAAACAGATAGTTTATGTTTTATAAACGCATAATGAATACACACAATTTATATTCTACGTATTTAATGCTTACCTTCCAAGTGATTATTCTTATTAATAACTGCGTTAATTGTACGCTACAAAATCTCGATCGTCAATGAATCTTTTCAAGTATCACGTAATCGTAAAAATGTCAAAAAAAAAAAAGAAAAAACAATTACGACCTGTGCCTTTGCATCATCGTCATCGCCTCGAGCATGAGAACTCCATTCATAATTGCTAATTAGCGATCGATAGTAGCTGCTTTTGATGAAAAGGGTGAGCCATACAGGGCGTTCCATTATCAGCGGAGTACACTTTCGGAGATAATGAGTTCAGAGTTACAGAATAGCTCTAATCCAATTTATCATTCTGTGAACAATCGCTTCGATCACTCGTTTTTTCATTTATTGAAATTTGAAGGATAAAATTCGAATGACTTATATTTGTGCGATATCCTTCTCTTATTTTGTCCTATATCCTTTGCTCAAAATCAATTGGCTGTTTAAGGCCACTGTTCCTTCTTCTATTCAACATGGCAATCGTAACATCTACTTATATACTAATACTATCCTTTCTACATTTACTAAACTGTTTTTAAATTTGAATGTTTTATCTTTAGTAATTATGATACATACTTTTTAATAACCATAACATATCAATTCGTTGTAGATAAGTGATACAAAAGTATTATATTTAGTTACTGATATGCAGCTATAGTATATACTATGAACGTTTTACGAATATCTTAAATCCATACGTGTATACATATAATATAATTTTATGAGTTATCACAAAACTATACTTATATTTCGTAGCTCTAATCGGGCATATCTTAATTATTCAAATTTATTACTCGAAACTACGTATTTCCACTTACTACTTATCTCACGATAATTTAACCGATAACATAACACATGTTATAACTTAACCGATAACGAGAAATATCAATCTTTCTTATGTTATATTATGAATCTAAAAAAAGGGGTTCAATAGAACATCGATCTCATCTGGAAAATCAATCGGATTGATTCTTTTATTTAGACGTGTAGCAACAAATGAATCGTCCTGTATATGGTGGACGTCGATAAAAGTAAAAGCACACGTGTGCGAATAGCAGGTGGCGCGTGTGGTGGCTTTACTCTCTCTTCTTTCTCCTCTCTCTTTCTCTCTCTTCGCTCGTCCAGGATCGATGGAAATTCAGGGACGGTAGTGCGCCGCGCGCATTCAATAATTAGCGCTAATTATATTTCACGCGAAGGTCGCTCACGGAAACTACTAAAAGCAACGCCGTTTGTTCAACGTATTCGATAGTCACATCCACCTTGAGAATCGATCGGATTCCCGATGCGCTGACCTATATCCATCCGCGTAATCCCCGGATATCCGTTGCGGCAAAACGGGGCTACTCCTTCGAGGCGTGAAAAAGGAAATGGAACGCGTCGTCGCGGGACCGATCGAACCCGAACTCTTTCTTCTGTCGTCTTGAAACGTTAAATAGGAGAAATTAACCCTTGCTGTTTAAATTTGGGTCTTTCGTGCTTAAGTTAGTTTGAATTATATTTCATGTATTTTATTTTATATTCATATGAATATATTTATATTTATATCATTAAAGATCTATTTATATTAAATATACGTAGATATTCGCTATACGTGGTCGATATGAGTTTAAACAGTTCGAACAGGTTAACAAAAATATTTCGAGCAAAAGCTGATTATTATCAAATGAAAAATTTACTGATGTAAAAAAAGCGTTCAATGTATCATCTTTCGTAAAAGACAAGAGTCATTTTGTATCCTTTGAATGACACTATATATATATATATATATATATATCTTTCTTATCAGATTCTTAAATTGCGTGA
Organism: Bombus campestris; assembly: GCA_905333015.3. Taxonomy (NCBI): domain Eukaryota; kingdom Metazoa; phylum Arthropoda; class Insecta; order Hymenoptera; family Apidae; genus Bombus; species Bombus campestris. The sequence continues at coordinate 673,426 of HG995132.1, read as the reverse complement.
TAGGCGATCTCAATGATACAATTGTAACAATTAAATGTATCTGATACTACGATAATATAATTTGCTTCTACATAGTAGTATCATTCAGAAACTAATTATATTATTACAGTATCGGATAAATACAATGATAACGTTATTATTGAATTCACCTTCTAACGTAATATAAGAACATGACATAACCTAAATATATATCACACACGAGACCCATATTTATAATTAAAGATACCGTTTATATAGTAATGGTGAAAAAAATAGTATTAGTTATTGTTTACAAAAAGAATTCTAGTGATATTTTAAAGCACAAAATTCCAAGAAACACAATAGGATAGTGAAATGGATCCGAAACACGTTTCCAGAAGCAATCTCGTTCGTGCTCAAGGAAAAACCGTAGAAATATATCGGTTGCTTTAAAGTGACGAATAATGAGAAATATTTGCTCCTCTGTTCTTTTTTGAATATTTTTGTTGGGAATTTTTTTAGTAATCGTAATTAGCTTTGCTGAACACTAAACTGCGGATTCCCATGCATTTATAAGAAAGTGCAAAAATAATATATATAATATATATTATAATATGATAATATAATATATAATAAAAAAAAAGTATAAAAAATGTGTCGACATAATAATAGGAATGAAATATTCAAAGTAGAATATTTGTTATAAAAATATGAATTTATATAATTATTCTCAGTCTGTTAATAACCGATTGATCGTTAAATAGATTTGAATTAAATTAATAGAGCTAAGGATCATATACAGAGCGTTTCAGTAATACGAGTGTACATTTCCAAGTTAGATATTAATGAAACAACCTGTATGAAGGATAACGAAACCAATAGAACTTCGTTCTTTGGTATTTAATCATACGTGATAATGAGTCGTATTCGATCTACGTACGTAAATTATTAAAATAGACGTGCTTACTTCCGGGTCATATCTATGAATAATTACATTCAAGTGTTTTCAAACGAATTCACATACAAAGTGGAATTTAGTTATCGATAATACAAAGGCTCCGACATAATCGATGTTATTGAAAATGAACTTCTACGCGAGATAAGCATAGAATATTTTTTATTCGACTAAATCTACTTCCGACAAATAGAATATTGGGAACAATGTTACTCGATAGAGGTTACGTGTTCTTTTCCAATAAAATCGAATATCTAATATCGATTCAGCCATTAACTTACGGTTCCAAGTACATACGTAAACTGTATCGAGAACTTTAACGACCATGCATTAAATATTCAATGACAAGCTGTGGTCGAGAGTATCGAGTCACGAAATTTAAAAAATACCGAACGATCGATTTACGGATTGGTAAAATAGTTGAAAAGATCTGGACGTTTATAAGGAAAAGTTCAAATTTAAAATAATATTGATTTAATTGTCTTTTACGATTTAGTTTGAAACGATATTAAATTTAATTAACTTTTCCGAGATTAAAATAACATACGAGTTCTAAAATTCTCTCAATTGTTATATGCAGGTTGCTCTGTTGAATATTCATTATTAAAGTAAACATACCATATCTACAATTTAAATACCGCTTTAATATCTATATTATCATTGAAAACTTCGTTACAAAACATTATGTAATAGCCTAGTTTCGCAGCAAAATTATCTCTAAAAAGTACCTAAGCGCGCGGTTATGCTTGAAAAAATATCGATGACCTTCGTGTGTGCTTGCCGCGCGAATTTCGCTAAGCAATCATACTTTATTTTTATCCTACCACCCTATATATTCGATCATATAACAATACAAATATTTCGACCTCTTATTCCATACGTAACACGTTTTAATTCCATCTATATATTGCTAAAGGTTATTTCTAATGATCGATGCATTTATGGTAGCAAGTGAGAGAATTAGAGTTAACCTATCTTCTCATTGCGGACCCCATTTTTGGGATGGTTAGGATCCTCTTGCACAATAATTTACCAATCGCTACAGTAATATTGGTAGACTAACAGGTTACAGATCGCAGGCAAAAACAACTTGTAACAAATATATTATAATTTGTAATGAATATATAGAAATACATTATACATTTTCGGATAGGTTTCAAATATAACCAATATAATCACGCTATTTATGTCTTGTTACAGTGCTGGTGAAATTTGAAAAACTTTTGTATAACGAAAATAATAAGGCCATAAAAGTTTTCTGCGACAATTATTCAAATACATTCATGCACCAGTGTCATAAAAATCCGCAGTCTACTAATAATATTAGCTTAGTTATGCAAGAGGACCCTGGTCTCATCTTAACGCGTTAAGGTCGTCGGATAAAAAAGATAACGCCCCTAGACGATCTGAATGGTCCAAATAACCCTGGGCTTTTTCGCAACCCTAACACGCGACGCAATCATATGCTATCTTGATATGTACACATGTACACGTGTCATATACGCGTCTGTGTGTGCGTGCGCGCGTGTGTCTAGAACGGTCGTGTATCGAGTGTGCCACTTTTCTCTGTTCTCCTCCGGTTTCGAGGTTAGGTAGACACACATTTACGCCGTGGCCCAGCGCCACGCAGCTTGGCACAGCTTTTTCGGCCAGCATTGTGTAACACGTCTGCCGCCAACTGCTCGTAAGGCGCCTTTACAAGCGTAATGTCATACCGTCGGCCTAGTCGCGACTAGTTCTTCTCATGATGTCCCAGACTGCGGACTTTTTTCCGATCCCGCCCGCGAACGCGACCGATTCGAGTCACTTTCAGTTCGATGCACAGTGCTTCCATACACAGACAGAGTGTGTGAGTGAGTGAGTGAATGAGTGAGTGTTTGTGTGTGTGTGTGTGTGTGTGAGAGAGAGAGAGAGAGAGAGTCCCTTTGGTAGTAAAAATCGATCGGCTTTGTTCGGTTTTACTAGTAACACATAGTGGTTGCTCGTAATTCTTCTAAGGGCTCGTTAATTGGTGCATATAGTCGGGTCGCCCTTATGTGTTCTTCTATGTGATCTAATGTGATGTAATGGTATTTTTAAAGTGAGGTTGATTTGTATGGAGAGCAAGAGGTTTTTCATAGGTGAATGGTTGAAGTATACTACTGATCATAAGTATTAGGACACCCATTATTAGTTACATTCATTGAAAAGTTGTAAATTTTCTCACGATATAAGTTTACATTAAATTTTGTCTCATATCGTAGTTCATATATATAATGTGAATGAAGTAACAGATTCATAATAAAATATGTAACTAGAAAATTAAAGAAGTGGAAAATATCCTATTTGTAGTAAGCGTAAACAGAGCCCTCTTGGACAGTAATTTATTAACTAATAAAGTTTTAGGTTACACTTTCATTGTCAAACCTATTGCTGTTATATGCAAGAAAATTTATTAGTCTTGATAATTTATAACGATTTCTAATAATATTATCTCTATAATATTATTCTAATAATATCTCTAATAATACTAGTCCAATTGTACAAAAGAGCCCAGGTGTCCTACTACTCATAACCAGCAATGTATGTATATAATTATTTGTTCCTTAGTGAGAAATCTGGTAATTGTATAATACCAATTTGTATAGTAGCAAGCGTTGATTAAATCTGTGTTAATTAAATTAATTAAATAAGAATTCTTCATCCGCTTTTCTCAGCTAGAATGCAGTATGTGACTTATATGTATATATATCCGTAGAAGAGTCGGTAGAACAGGTCAGTGGATGATTCGTCGCGGGATCAACCGGTGACGCTCGCATCATTAAAACAACGTCACTGGTCAGGAGATCCATTCCGTCGCCTCTCTGCATTATGTCATTAGAGCGGAAGGCAGAATCGATCGTTAAGCTCGTTTAACGGCAAAGTGGTCCAATTACAACCATCGCTACTTTCTGTGGCTTTTACCTCGCTTGAAAACTACGTTGATCGTCCCTGGATTTTTCTCACGAGCGTTCGCCTCGTTTACTCGCCGCCCTCCATCTTCTTCGTTCGTTTCCTGTTTCATTTTTACTTTCCCGTTTTATCCGTATCGAGTTTCGATCAAAGCACGATTCGTAAAATCAATGTTTTTAACATCTTTTCCTTTTCCCAAGGCGAAATATAGATTAGGAATTATAGGGAATTAACTAGGGAATTAATTATTCTTCAATACTTCTTAAAAACGATTTGTCGTCTGAATTTCCTTATGCTTAACCTTAGAATCAACTTCTTTAGTTTTCTTTTTGATAGTTTTCAACTGAATTATAGCAAATTCTCGTGTTAGAGAGTCTTCCTAAGTTTTAAAAGAAGTAAATAATTATAGAGTCGTTAATCTTTGTCCATTGGCACTATTCACCTCAATCGACGACAGCACGCACGATAGAGCAGCAGCAATTGCTTTTTACATGTTTTCTTCCATTTGTCTTCTATCTTCGTACGTCGCTAACACACATTAAGGGAGACTGATTCGGCGCGCGCATTGAGTCACTAGTTTCTGCTATAGTGCTCCCTAAACTGCCTTTCAAAAAACATCTCTTCTACAAACTAAAATATTCACCTACTCCAATAGAAATACAACTCTGTCATCTTTTTATGTTTTCCCATCTTCTTCTCTTTATTACAAAATAGAAAACACAGCAGAATAAAAAATTTAATTGTTACCAAAAATAGTCGAATTAAACTCTAATAAAATCCATCTAATAAAATCAAATTCTTAACAGATGAAATCTACCTTTCACAAATAACAACAAGAATGGCTCTATTAATAGAATTTTAGTTTCCCACCAGCAGCCCATCCGCACCATCGCTATAAATAGCGATTTGGTTAGCAAAGTATGTTAGCTTCGGTTTGCTCCTTCTTCTAACGTGCTTTCTAACTCATGTTACACAAATCCATGAAATCTTTGAAACCTCAGTCGCAACTACTATTGTTCTCTGTATTTTCCCTATCAACTGCAGACCAAAGGAACGATACAGTAGTTTCTAACGTTCTTTCATCAGAGCCTAAAAACATCGTTCTCCTCACAGATCGGTTGCGGAAACACTGGTCTAAGCAGAAGGAACCGATACATGCGTGTGGATTGTATAACAGAGTCGAGATAGAGACGAGAATGTAGCGCCGTTTCTGTTTGCTACTACTGCTGCTGCTGCTGCTGCTGCTGCTGCTGCTCAACGGCTTACGGTCACATATCGTAGTTCACTGTGGCTGCTCGCTACAGCACCATGACTACTACTCTAGTCGTCAACTAGTCGTCACGCGTGTCGTATATATTCTCTCTTCCTCTGTGTGTATGTGTGTGTATGTGCGTGTATGTGTGTGTGCGTTTAACGTCGTGTCGTGTTTTTCGCGGAGAATCGCTCGCGATCGTTTGGTCTTTTCCAAACTTTGGTCTTCTGGGTCGTATACCTTGATCGATCGAAATCAATTTTCGTGTGCCTGGTCCCCGCCAACCTGGTCCTCGCTTTGCCCCTCTCGGGTTAGGTTGCAACGGTTAATCGTCACGCATACACGTGTACTCGCTTTGACTGGAATAAATTGGATCTGCGTTAATTGGATCGGTTGTTTCAAAGAGACATGTTAAAAGGTTATATCGTTTTAGAGAAGCATATTTCGATCGGTTTGTACATATCGCACCTACATTTCGCATCGTCTCTATTCAGTGTTTGAATCTTTCTGTAGTAATTTGTTTTGTTAGATAATGTATAAGTACAGCGGAGTGGTTCTTTCCGGTGGTTAATCATAATCAATCATAAAGAACGTACATATCTGCGAGGATTACTCAATATTGTGAAAACGATCGTAAGATCTCGTCTTTCAGTCGATTCGATGTTTTTCGAGCGTAAATATCGTTCCCACTCGTCGCCGAGGTGTCGCTGTCGTATGTGTGTCGGGCTCGATGCACGAGTACAGTACCGTTCGAAATATAGCCACGTAAATACATACATACGTGCCTTCGTATAAATACACAAAGGCTGGTCGGCAACGCGGAGAATCTCGAATTCCGAATCGATTTCGTCGGATAAATTCCTGAACACGCTACTGTGTGTCTTCAAGGTCGTAATTGTGTAACGAACGTTTAAGATCTCTCGACTGTATTCCGTGGAGCACGGAGCATGAGTTGCAGTTGCCACTGGCAGCACTGCCTCGGTCGGACGCGGTGCTGTGTCACAAGAAGCTGCGTTTGTTTTTCGACTCGGATTCGCGCGCCTCAGGTTTATCTTTAACCGTTCCACGGTCCATCTTTCGATTATATAATCTGGGGTAGATCGTCAACTACAATAATCGACTCGACGGTTTATTAATCGAAATGTAGTTTCGAAGCGTACAGTGAATATTTCGAGCCGCGCTCTCGGACATGATTGCGTAACGCATGTAAATTACAATTGTCTTGTCGATAATGTTGGCGTGGTAGCGCGTTCGATCAACGTCGATCCTTTCAGTGCTTTTTCTGCGAAACGTTTATGGAATTCACGCACAGTTCGTCGCGTTGTGTAACGTACAACAGGTTAATTAGACTGCACGCTGTGGATTACAATTGTATTGCTCTGTCGGTAAAAGATAGCGGACTCTGCGAGTTAGTGATGATCTTTGACTCTGTCGTGAAATATATTTTATCGCTTTTTGTCAACTTTTTATATCAATACGCGGTATATTGTTTAAAAATGTATTTAGTAAGATTCTATTGACAATTTCCTTATATAGTCATATAGTTGAGTTAGTGATATATAAGGTAGTATCAGGTAGATAATTTTTTTCTAATTTTCTTATAATACCAAGGATCATCTATTTATGCATGTTACAATTGACGGAAGAGTATTCGTGATCAAAATGGCACGCAAGGTTCTACTAACGTTCGGCCGATATTATCGAAGGTCTAAGCCGCGAACGATTGTGTAATAGTGTCCGCGTCTTATGCCATTATTGCACTCTTAAACGCATCATCACGTAACTGTCCTCTAGGTAGCATCGGTGTCGTTTGAGAACTTTTAAGAAGCTTGTATAATCGACTGATTTCGTGTATTTCTTTAAGTCAGCATTTTAATCGTGTGTTACATCGGTAATATCGTGTGTGATGTAAACCTTTAAAATTACCTGTAAACGCATTTTTTAAAGTATAATTCATTAAATAGCCTTGAAAATTAGTGAATAACAAATATTAAAGTAAGAAAATTAATTCCTTTGTTGTGACAAAAAAATAAAGAATTTAGTACACATAAAATAAAAATAATAAACTCGATACGAATCTCCAGATAATTTAAAAAGAATAAAAAAGGCCGCGTATTCTAATAAATAGTTTGTCCCACGTGAGGTTAATATTACGCGTTCGCATGACGTCACATGACGTAACCTGTACGTATAGAACAAACAATCTCAACAGATCAGTTTCGTCGTCACTCGTTGCTCATTTAAAAAATTGCGATATTCGAATGTGATCCATTCAATGTTTATCCTTCACGTGATAGTGTGAATTGCTAAAAACGTGTCGAAAATTGTTCATAAAAGAGAAACATCGTTTTTAATTACATGCTTAAAGGTGTTATATTAACTGCAAATAACGAGTGCGTCCCGACGCCGCCAGAGCGTCGCGGCACCGGGGACAGGCTATTATTAGAGACGTCTCTTCTCCTCATTTGACTTTTTAACGGAGGAAAGTGGTATCAGCTGACGTCCCTTACATAGACGATTCATCGTGGAATACTTTTACATTCGACTATCGATATCATTTAGAAATTAATTGAATCAACTAAACCAATTGTTTATTGTTTTTAATTAAAACTTTTATCTAAAAAATATACACCGAAAAAAAAAAATCGAATAGCGCGCAAGCATAAAAGATTTTCTACAATGTTGGAAAGTGTTTCTCCCGTCGTAAAAAAGAGGAAGGAGAGGAAAAAATGAAAACGGAGGGCTAGTTTGCACGATGAGAATTAATTAATCCAGGCTGACGGTGTGTTAGAAGCATTGAAACTAGTAACGCGAAAACGACCGTTCTTTTGTTTCATACTCTCCTATTGTCCTTTAACGTGACGAGAATAAAACCTACGAGAGAGGTAGTCCAGGTGCCGGTCGGAAAGCAATTTGCCCGCAGGCTTGACGCGTTTCTCTCTTTCCACTGTCAGGCTCAATCACACTTTCCGCGAAGCAGAAAACACTTCCGTCGAGAGTTAAATTAACGAGGAGGAAGCGTGGCGCGACGCCTTGTGATCTGACATTCTCAACATAATCGAATCGTCTGCGCGCGCATCGTATTGTGCGTATGATTAAAAATCGAAGCTTAAAACTGAGAAAATTCGTATCTTCATATAATCGCATAAATTAATAGAGATAAACGTTTTAAAAGAACATTATTTAAATCCATATCAATTCTTAAATTAATTCGTGTCTATTTAAATTGGTATTTATAAATTGACGAAAATAGGAAGATTCAATACGCGCGTTAATCGAACATCAGACACGAGCGACGCCATGACAGTTTTCACGAAGTCCCTCGTTTAAAATAAAATATATGCCAACGCGCATTAAAGGGGTTAATTAAGGGAAATCGCGGGTGTATAAGTAGAAAAGAACAACGAAGGAGACGAACAACACGAGAGCAAAAAATAGAAAGGGAGTAAAGATAAAGAGTCGTGGGCAAACGAGAGAGCACGAACGAGAGAGCTAAACGGAAGCGAGCCAATATGAGATTACAGGGCAGTTGGGGCTCGTGCCAGATGCGCGTTTACACGGGCCCTGAATACTGTAAATGCACTATCTGGTACGACATCTCTCCTGTCGCCGCCACCAGAGTAACGGTCACCGAGCTGCTGCTTTTCGGCGGTGCGATAAATTCCAAAAAAAAAAAAAAAAAGAAACTTTTCTATTATATACATAACCTGAAATGACCAACGCTCTTTTTCACCGGATTAGTTTTTCCGCTTAAGAAAGTAACTACAAGTGAATATTCCATGTTTAATCCTTCGAGTAAAATTGACATTATTTCATTGACCCTGCTGCATTCTTTTGGTCATACCCGATTCAATTGTAGTTTCTTAAGGTTAAAATATATCTCAAGTTTTACAAATAAATCATTATTGATATGCATGATCTGTTGCTTGAATTTCATGCTAAAAAAACCTTCTTAAGAAAGAAAGAAAATCGAAACATAAGAATCGCAGTAAGGTTAAGAAATATCACGAAATTACATCTTGTTCTTCGTTAAAAGCAATTTTCCTATCTTGGTATTAAGTTGTCCATGATGACTCGAAGGGTTAAACAGGTTATGTCGTAATTATAGTGTATTTTTCAACATTCATTTGTAACTTTAACTTTAATTAGCCAATTGTCTTCGAATTATTTAACGTTTGTTATGCATATGAAAAAGAAATTGTATAAAGAATACTTCTAAATATGAAAAACTTGCAAGTTCGAATGCGTGGCGTTGAACGCGATTAAGTAAACGGTTTGTAGAGGGGCGACTCGATTGTGTTTCGCGATGAACAACGAGGGTGAAGATCGCGTGTGTTTGTAATTTCGCGTCTCTATCCTCGTTTCTGTATCATCCCAGCTGAAAAGTCGACGCGTCGCCGCGCAGTGTCATTGAAAACATTACGGAGATACAATGTCATGTTACGTCACGCTCGCGAAGACGGATCGGGGAACAATTGGATACGCGAAGGAGCACGGGATTACGTTACTCGCAAAGTGTATCGTGTTCTTATTCCGGTATCACATGACGTTTTGGCTAATACATCGAAGCTCGTCAATTTTATTTATAGAAGTTATTTAGTAAATTTGGTATATCATAATTAGACTGCAGATTTGTATGCATTTATGGGGAACCTGGGGAAAAATGTACATAATATATCAAATAGAATACGTATAATATTCAAAGTAAAACACTTATTATAATATTTCCATTTCATTAATTACATTCATAAAAATTCGCAGTCTAGGCAAAACTAAATATAAATTTAGAAAGAGCACTTGAGAGATCAAAGGACTATGATCAAATGCTACTTTCGATTAAATTTAGAGAAATACATTTATTTATACATTGTAATGAATCACTTGTAAATATTAACTTTTATCTGGAACACAGTCGTCAGGGTCAGTATATCAGTTTGATATAATGCCTTCTTGTTGACTGATGAAGTGTTGTTGATCTGCTTGAGTCGAATGATAAGATTCTTTCAGACTCAGTACGAAATATATTTTATTATTGATAAAGGAGGAGTATATCGGTTTATAAGGTGATTTGGTATATTGTTATTTGTACAATAGAATTTCCTTTTTAAGCTGAATAAATATGTATTGAGAACTTGGACTACTACTGGATTTGATGCTAGAACTACCAAACCAGTAAAAATGACTGTCATCAAAATCTTTGTATTTGCAATTACTAAAATATTTTAGTAGTTGTATAGTAATAGTAGCGGTTAAACTTTAATTCCAATTAGCTATGTATAACATTATGATTTTTTACCTGAAAAGCATAGTAATGTAATAAAAAATATCTTGCTATTTTATTTAAGCTGTATTTTTAATGTAAGAATAGATTTTAATTGAGCATGAGAAGAAAATATGAAATAGTGATAAAATTAGAAATAAATCGGATAGTAGTCCAGGATCGAAATTTCCTGTTTAACGACGCATATCGTGCCAGAGTGTGCACGTCGAATCTGTGTATGTGTGCGTATGCGTGTATACAACAGCAAGTTAAATTTGGGATGTAGAATGAGATTGCGAAATTTATAATCTAAAACGAGAGTGTAAAGCATCCATAACGAAACGTATACACATCTTGAACATATGTGTATACACATATACACACAAACATATTTTATCTTTGATATGTTGGAAAATCACATTATACGATCTATATAAGCATATATGTATTAATTGCTACATAGCAAATACTGCACAAGCGAGGTTAAGTGAATAAAAGCGACTGCATGCTAATTTTAAATTAAGCCAGGTAAACCTGTACAGTTTTCCTCTTAAGGACCAGGCCAGAGAGAATACTTGTATGCACGTTACATGTGGTTTATATTCTGCTTTAAAATTCTGTACTTCATGTTATATGTCTCTTAAAATCCTGTCTATACGAAATATATAGTAACTATATACAATTGCTTCTAATTACTCATTCAATTTGTACATTTTGGTAAAATTCGCTTATTTACAAATCGATCAAAGTGGACACATATGAGCGTATATGATACATACATAGAAACATAAATAAACATAACAAGTTCTACCGCAATAAGAAAAAGCAAAGTTAATTAGTACACCGCTTATAATGACTCTCATTAATATCCTAATACCACCGGCAATTATTATTGTACATACTTTATAATCGTACCAAATTAAAAAAAAAAAAATATTGTGGATTTATCATCTATTTTCACCTATTTTTGAATTCGTCAGGTTCTACCCTTTATATAAATAATTTTTTTCAACTACTAAGTGACCTAAAAGTTAGAAAATTCTTAAAAATGGACGTGTCATATCTTCCCCGTGTAGTTTTCATATCAATGTAAGCCTTAAAACCTCGTAACGATCGGTACTTAAATCTAGTGACATATAACTCACGGTAGCCAAGAATAAAACTAGTGGAAAGCATCGAAGACACGCCGTCAATAATGCGAAATTCTCGAACGCGAGTCATTTTTCTGCGTCAATGGCACAATAGGTATTGTGGAGTTCATGGCTGGTACAGATTTCACGATAGTTACGTCCGTGCGACACAATACCGTGAACCACGCGCGACACAGACGTACGCACGAGATATGGGAAACCTGTTTGGCCCACCGTGGCGCTTGTGTCGCAATAAATCTCCGACAAGTTTGCTCAGCAAAAGAATTTCTCCGACTCTAGCGTGAAGTCAACGCGCGTGATATTTTCTACAACATACAGTGGCTCACGAAAACATTCGAATGCTTCTAGAAGCCTTTTACGAATGTGTTGTATATATTTTATATTGAACATTTTGAAATTTCATTAGTATTATAACTATTGCATTGATGAAGTTTGAAGCAAAACTAAGAATCTATGTAGAAGCTATAAGGTATTTATTCCAACTATATACAATATTCCGCAGGGATCACAAAAGTATTTAAACAATTATCCATTGTATTGTTAGTCTTAATATTCAGTAGAACCATTTTTAATTAGTTAGTATTACACCATTCGCGCTGTATGCTAATTTTTTACTAAATACCTTGCAATAAACGTCTTGTTACATATATATACTTTTTTAGATTGGTTCCAAATTTTACCGATATAATCATGGTGTCCTTCTTTCATTTTAGTGATCATGGACTTTCAAAATGTTTAATATAGCACATAATATATACATAAAAATTTTCTATGATAAATAGCCACTCCTTCGATCTTTTATTTTTTGCATTTTTGTGTCTTTCTTGTACATATCGTAAATGATTACGTGTTCTTGGAGGAGTTGAATAAAAGAATCAGTGGAGCGTGTAAACGAGAGTATCGGTTCGCGGTCGACTTGTTTTTTTTTTTTTTTTTTTTTTTTTGCTCTTTTGCTCTCATTTTTTCCTCGTCGCTCTCGGCCGTCGGACATCGTTTGCGCATAGGTGTTATTTATACCCGTGACTTATTCGTTTCACCACTTTCTGGACCTTTTACAACTTCTGACACATTTCAGTTGCTGTCACATTGCATAAGATGCGTGCACCACTTGATGACTTTCTTTGTTCAAGTTCATTTATCGTGAAGTCAATTATTGGACTGCGGATTTTTATGCATTTAGGGGAAATTTGAAGATGCACAATTATATAGAGAATACGTAAAATATAATATGTTATGACATTTAGTAAATAAGAAAACTGCATACGCAGATTCCAGTTTTTATTATATTCATAAAAGTATGACTTTTCATAAATATTTACAGTCTATTAATTATATAACTTATATAATTTTCGATTAATTATTCTTATATAGATCTGATTGGCGACGAGAGTGTGTGTTTCAAACAAATTCCTATCTATAAATGACATGGATCTTCTACTTAAGGTCCATCATAGGTGGTGGTGCTAGTGGGCTTTCGCGAAACTTTCAAGAACGTTGATTTCCATGAATAATTCATAATTCTATATATAAATTTATCTATCTATTTTTATGTGATTGAATCTTGAACAATATTTTCATATATAAACATGTGAATATCTATATTCAAGGATAATATGAAAGAAAGATTTTTGAGAAAATTTAAAACACTGTTGTCGCTGATATATTAGGGTAACATAATTAAGCCATTATAAATATAGCAGCGATATTGTCGACCACTATTATCTCAAACTGTCATCATTTTTTGTCGCTGCTCATTGTAATTGTAATGACAATAAAAATCATATACTGTGCCGCAGTATCCTTCTCATCATTTCATTTCATACCACCACCTCTCAAAGTCGTTGCTTCCCGGAACCTCGATATCATTTTAGCAAGTTATTCTTGACCCGGTAGAAATGCTCTTTTTCCTTCCCTTCCAGACATACTCGATGTACGAGGTACACACATAATTATTTTGTATATATTTCATGCAAATTGCACTTTTTTATATAAACAATATTTAAGTTTAGTTTTAAACATACGTATTTAAAAAGTAAAACAGATTCGCTTAAAAAATTTAATTAGTATTCCTTAATAATATTCGTAATTTTAATTCTAAATTTTATTATAATATTAATTCATATTTTGAGACTTGGAAATCATGCAATTATAATATGAGAAAGAATTTGAATAATGAATCAAAATTAGTCATAGTTAATTAGTTATTACGTATAAAAAGCAATATAGATAATATGGTTGACGAATAATAATGACAGATGTTTACTCTACTAAAAACGTCTTATTTTTTTAATATTTACTCTACACAACGTGCCACTGTCAATGTCACATTGAAGATAAGTCATCCAATATCTGAGAAGTTTAATATAGAGATGGATTAATTGAACAAGGGATGAGGAGAAGAGGGTTAGCCAATAGATGGAAAGGAGGGGGCAGAAACCAAGAATACTTCGGTTAAAAATAATCAGCTCTCTTACTATGGATGGTGAGAAATTTGGGAGCAAGGTCAATCGATAGCAGCGTAACTTCCTAAACATGTGTATTGCTCAGTTTATTTAAATATCCTTGGATCGTTAGCGGATGTGTATTATTTCTTTGAACTCTGAGATGTAACGTAGATAATTTTTTTTTTTCACTTGCTGGAAACATTTTATATCTTTTAATGTATCATCGGAAGTTAATTTTGTAAGAAAGAAAGAGAGAGGATAGTGAACAAAATGTTGACCTCTTTATAGTGAAAATTGAATAATAACAGTTCATTTTTAGATTCTTTTTCATTTATAATTCTGTCAATAAACTGCGGTCAAAGTTCCATCACATGCTATATAATTTCTTGCTACTACTTCCTACAATGTTGGTAAACTTTGGAAAACAAAATTTCCAATAATTTACATTAAACTGTAAAAAAATTTGAAAGCTATTTTACACAATATTGTATTTGAATCTACGCATTAATGTTCTTGGGAAATACATTAGTAAATACATAATCCCGCTTCATAAAACACAAGATTTCGTTTCAATAAAATGAGTTCTGTCTGAATAATCGACAATGATGAAAATATTTTTGAAAATTGGCAAATCTAAAAACTTAAGAAAATTACTAATATCATAGTAAGGTTAAGATTGTCTTTGTGATTTTGAATAAATAAAATAATATTCACCTACTGTATATAATAATACATCGATGTATTTTAAACTCATCGTTTATTATTATGTACCTCGTAATCGTCATAATCGTTATAAAAACGCGTACACGATAGTACGCTTAAAAAATCCCTAGCATCAGGAAGAAGCTGCGTTTCTATTATGGAATCCACCAGCGGAACTGCTTGAAGAAGAGAGATACACGTTTGACGTCAGAAGAAAATCCTTGGCAGAAGATTTTTGCGATTGGCATGTTGGCAGTGTTGTTAGCTGGTTGTGTGGCTATATTGTATATACGACCGCTATCGGCACTGCAATTATGACGATTGCAGATCCGCAACCATGGTTGAAAACACAACTTCAATAATCATCATCGAATAATGAGGACGAAGATTTAAATCAATATTTTCTAATTATCACATTTAGTGTATTTCAATTGAAACATTTTATGTGTGAGGATTAAGAACTGTTTTACTGACCAATATAATAATTTTCAGGTTTATTCTATGTAGATACATATGTACTTAAAGGTATTTCTTATTTAATGCCAACTTTAATGCTTCTCAATTTCAGAAATTTCAAAATCGAGTTAGACTAAGGAAAACTAAGCTAAATATAATTAATATAACTAGTAAAATTAAGTTGAAGAAATTGTAAAACTTAATTTTGTAGATTTTAAGAATTTCCTAAATGTAAAATTACATAAAAGTTTATTCCTCAAAGTTCATCTCATTTTTTAATGAAAAATTGAATTTTATCCCTCGATATAATATAGCAATATAGAATTGTTTTTCCGGTGATCAGGAATGTAAAGTCGAACGAAAAGTCAGCATTCGGTTTCTAAACAAATATATGCAGGCTTTTTAGTGTGGTGGTGATTCACGGTGACTTACATTGTCTGTTTCTCTCTGTTGCAGATCTGCCTACGTATCCTTTGGAGGATTACTGATGAGGTTACAGGGTGACGCAAACAACCTACACGGTTTTGAGATCGACCAGCATATGTATCTACTAATGAAAAAATTGGCGTTCTAACTGCATTACATGCGCTGCAATTATTGATTTAGGAAATGTGTGTATATTAAATGCATTCTTTTCAAGGAGAACGTTATTATTGATCAATCTAGGACAAAGGTGATTGAATTGTTAGAAGTTATTAATGGTCGATATGATTGCAGAAAGAAATACCTTGTATATTGTAATAATTGTGGAAACAGTACATTGACGTAAGACAGGAAATATGTATTCTGTTTTCTAGCTGATCGATCACTATTCATATTTTCCAATTCATAAATCATTACTAAGCATTGTCACTGCCATTGCGATTTTCATATTACATACTAACTAATAAAGGTATTTTTCCACGTAAAAAATAACCTTCTAAATATAAACTCCCAACCTATCCAATTATTCTTATTAAAAAAGTACCATAAAAATTACCAGAATTAAACAGTTATTAAATAAAATGGTTATACTAACTGTTGGTTAAATTCTTGGAAAACAGATAAAACATGACAATTTTCAGGCGAGTTTGTAGTAGATTTACAACGCTGGGATTGGCCAGTTAAGTTGGTACATATTTAAATAAACTGCTTTGCTCCTTATTACCAATAGAATTAATTACAGGCAGTTCTTGTAATTAGACTACAAAGACCCGTAATTCCGCATTCCTTTAATTGCGAGCAACTGATTCAATGAAGTAAAATATTTTTGCTCACTACTGTCTTTTATAGAGGTAACTATTAAAAGACAATATTTAGTTCATAACATAAAATTTTCAATAAATTCATCAAATCTTGAAAAAAAATAAAAGAGATTTGTAGGAGAAAAAATCTATGTCCTTTTGTTTGTAATGCTGCGTGTACAAGACAACGCCATTTTGGAGAACAACGGAGCCAAGACTAAATGCGTGATCCAATCGGAACGCGCGCAGCTTCAGTGAACACGAGAGCAAGAGACGAAAAGAATGTATCACAGAGACACGTTGCAGAAGGGGGAATAGCCAAGAACTAATTTATGTAATTAAACTCGCGGTATTCCTGACCTTGTATGGCTGAATGTGAACTGGTCGAGGCTGGCTCGAACAATGTAGCATAAGTGCCACTTGGCGTGGGTACGTCTCGCGCCTCAACATGGCGGTCTGATGTTGCATAACATATCGCACTATAAGATGGCTGCCACTTAATAAAGGTTTGATTCTAAATAGATTGGCCCGATGACATATAATTCGCTTTCATCTGGTCGTCCGTACCCGCGAAGTTGCGCAACGCGTGCACATGTATACGAAGCAAAAATCGATATTTAACGAACGACAAGTGTCGCCATCGTGATGAAAATTTCCTTCGCAGTCGGTAATTTAGACTCTTAGACAACCAAGAATTCCAGACAATTAATTTGAATTTAATAAAAAATTTTGCAGAATATTAATTTTTATTTTATTCATTTTATTTCGTAAAATTATATAAACTGAGATAATTGATGTTTATTTACAGTTCTATCTCATTTGTATTGCAATAGTGAACGTTTCACGCTGAATAATATTAAATAACATAATATCTTATTTTTTTATAATTAATTAGAACATGAATTTATACTTTTTCTTAGATAGTATTAAGTTTTGTGGTGATAATTACCCTCAAACATTGATCAAACGCAGTGCAAACAGCCAAACCCTGTTTGTCTGGACTCCAGTCTAGGGAACTAACAGGTTGCGATGAGACAGTAGTGTTTTGTAAAAGAGTTAGATCACCGACGACTCCGCGGCCAATGCCATCTGCGTCTACTATTTTTCGTTTCTCTGGATAATTACTAAAAATAATTCAATAGTAAATAAAACTATAAATAGCTAAAAATAAAAATAGATATAAAATGTATAATTACTATTTCCATAAACAAAGGCTTCCTCCTCCACCACAAGTAACAAATATTTCACGATTTTGGGGCAAGTGTCTGACTAACCATACTGTTGCATTATGTGCCTAAAACATTATAAATCAAATTAAATGAAGATGTGATTTTCACATTTTAATCTTACCTTTTCAGTTAGATAAGTAAATCCTTTTTCAGGATGCTGAGTTTTTAGATCAAACAAATAAAACTTTGACTCCAAAGTGGTAGCTACTAATTTATTCATTGGAATATCCTTTCTATCAAATTCAATACTACAAACTCCATTTTTAAGATTGCTTTCCCACAAAACAGCCATTGCTTTCAAATCAAATATTTTTACATCTCCATTATCATAACCAGCAGCTACAACTCTTTCCTCGCAATTGTATGAATTTCCAAATGTAACTGTCCAGCAATCTCTACGATCTTCGCCCTCTTTAGGTTCCATTACAGCAACTGGCCGACCTTTCAACCTAGGATCCCAGACTTTAACACTTCCATCCCTAGAGCCAGTTACTAATTCCGGTGCGCCGCATCCAATGTTCTGTCCAGCTACACCATCGATACTGTTTATAATCTCGTCATGAGCAACAGTAGTATAAATTGGTATCGAAGGGTCTTCTAGGTTGTAGATGTTCAATTTACCCTAATAAAGGTGACTTTAAATCTTCTCTATGTAGGAATAACAAATTGTTAAAATTTAAATCTTATCTATAATATCATTCATTCAAATGAAAATATATCTTTAAAATTTTTTTGTATTTTTTGTTAATACCTGAAAATCACCAGTTGCTAAGTATCTGTCTCTTAGGCTAGACGCTTTGAAGGTTCCGCATTTTATCGGTTGAGATCGTTCGATATCTTTAACAAGATTTAATTCGCCGCTGGAAACTTCATAGATTTGTATAATACCGTTACCGCGAGGTCGTGAGCCCATAACCACAAATTTTGCGCTGCACGGAATCCATTTTGCGTCAAATAAAGAATAATTTACTGATTTCTCAATATGACAAATTATCTGCGGTTTCTCAAATTTATCCATGCTTTCGAAGTTGACTATACAACAAGATTACTTGGTTCTTAGCTAAAATTTGTGAGACTGTGACAGCAATTACTTTGACGTATCTGAAGTGTTTGAAGTATCCATAAACAGAGATCAATAGGAAGCAGAAAATAGGAAGTAGTGAGTACGGAGATCGCTGATGCAATGTCAAAAATGTTGGCCAAAAAACTAATGAAACACTAGAAATAGGGACATCTAGTGGCCAATGATCGAACTATAAACACGTATCTTCTTCGGTTTTCATGGTGGGAGAAATAGACGTATACACAGTGAGAAGGGAAGTATTTCAGTTATTAATGAATAAAATTTTGCTAAAAAGAGATTTTTAATTATAATATTCCCTTAAATTTTTAACTTCATTAATATCAGTAACAATCTTTTCGAAAAATTATAAAAATTGCCTGGAAGTTTAATTAAATATCAAAAATAAATTGCTTCTTCTGTATTGTTTATAGAAATACAATAAAAAGATAAGATTATTTACTGTAAAAATAATTAAACAAAATGTATTTAGAAAAACTTTCAATAAACCAGAATAGTTTAACAGCATTTAACACTTTTGTAATATATTCCATTCACTACCCAATCTCATAAAAATTCAGACAAGAAATTATAAAAACTGACCACTCGTTGTGCATACGCATGTCTCGCACCAGGAGCATAGGATGAAGAAATGTGCGTATGGTTGGGCTATTTGAACGCTAGAGGCGGTATTTTGTGGGGAGTACTTTTGGCTGAATTACAATTCATTCAGGTCTGTTCCAGCTGTAAGGTCATTAGGTCAATAGTTATTTGTTTTTTCTACAATAAATTCTACCAGTTCTTCAGATATAAACAACTGGAAATATTGCAGAAATCCCCAAGATCTTATATTTGTTTGAATACCCGATTACTGTTTTGTAAAATCATGAATTATTGGCCTAAATTTTTTCGAAGTCCATGTAATATCTGACTGGTTGGTACTTCGTACGTTAACATTATCAATTTCTTCAGATTCTGATGTACTCAATACATTTAATAGCCGTTTTTTTCGATATACTGTATTTATATATGATTCATTTTCATCGTAACTTTCCGAAGCAGTTTCGTTCACCAGTTGCCGTTTTTTTAGATTTTTATATTTCATTTTAAAGAGTACTAAAACCTACATCATTTATTAATATTTGAAGCGTATAGGTAGAATTAAAGATCCTCTGAACGTAACAACTTAATAACCTGGTTCACTTATTTTTCTGTATGTAATGTTATTAATTACCTTTTAACTATGATACTCTACAAAAAGATAGAAAACAAATAAACTTTACTCGTTACGGGAACTTCTTCTTATGCGCTAGTTTAATGCAATTAAAATGTCAATTCGCGTATCCTTACTGTCACTAGCGAATACGACGCGCTTAGTGAATGCGAGTTATATCCGGCGTAAGTCAATGTGTAGCATTTTGTGAATGCCAGATATAACCGGCGCTAGGCGTTAAAGGGCTAAAAATGAAGAATTTTAAAATTTTACGTAGAATTCAGAGATTTTTATTCTTTCGTGAACATCCTATAAAACATTGCATATATAAACATATGCTCAGGAAATATATAAAATTTAATTCAATATTATATAAAATATAATATTTTCATATTTAGTTCAATTACGTTCCTATTAAGAATTACTCATTCATCAGCTTCAGTGTCTTCATCTTCTGCTACATCGGTAACATTAGGAGCATTTAACTTTTTCGTAAAAAGCTCGACGTATCTTACTAACCGTTTATCAGAAACTACCTGTAAAAAATATAAATGTTTATATAAATTTGTAATGTATAATTAACAATTATTTGTATGTAAGATATTTACCATTTCCATCACTTTATCGATAGCTTCCTGTAAGTTCTTTTTAGACGTGTTATCGTCCAATTCCAAATGCAAATCTTTCAACGATTTAATAAGAGTTTCTTTGTCAATGTTGCTTTCTGTATTTAATACTTCTGCCAAAATAGAAAAAACGAGACTATTATGCGCACAGAAATTCTCTCCTCCAGGTTTACGAGTTTCAAGTTTAGTCAAGTTTAATATAAACCTGGATACTTCATAAGGATCAATTTCTTGTAAGGGACTGATGTCTGGTGCATTACATAAAATTTGTAAGGTCGGCAAGTATGCTTCTTCTAATAACGTGTGTGCATCAGGTACGAATGTAACAAAATTATCGAAGAAACCAGTTAGACATTGTCGAAGATAGAAGTCGCTATCGTTTACAGGATTGTAACATAAAATTATTAATCTTGACAATAAACTCGAACTAGTAATTCGTCGATGAAGTAACAATTTGCAAAGACCTTCCGCGGCAACTGTTCTTAGTCCTTGATTCTATATTTTTAACAGAAAGATTTTCACATTATATATTTAAAATAAAAGAATGTTAGACTAGAATATATACTCACTGCATTATCTAATAATCCGGCTATAATTTTAATAAAATTACAATTGCCTCGTTCTGCTTCTGATCTACGTAGAGATGCTACAGAAACTTCCGCGTCGGTATCCGTAAATAATTTAGTGCGAGATTTTTCTACTTTGCTACCAGTATTATCGGGTACATTTTCTAATATATCAAAATGCTCCAGGCCGTATAACAATAAAAGGTCAAAGATTCCTTTCAAAGCAACAATCCAAATATCTGGATTTTCTTGTTCTAAAGAAAATTGTAAGAATAACATCATAATATGTTGTTTAGCTAATTCCCTGTCCAATATACAACAAACACTAACTGCTTTTAATGCTAATATATGTACTTTATCATCCGGATGCTGAAAACAATAATTACGTTATACATAATAATTTAAGATTAAATAAATTTATATTTCAATCACATACATCTAAACTATCAAGCGCTATTTGCATAAGGCTTTGAAGTGTTGGCGTTAACGAAGTTACAGACTGCATCATTGTACATATTATAGTTAGACATTTTATCATTGTTGCAGAATCACTCTTTTCTTTGATCTCCTCATTAGCTATAGTCTGTGTTACTTGCGGTTTTTCTGATAATTTTACGATTTCCTCATTCAATTCGTTTATTTGATTTTTTAAACCATCTGCCTTTAAATACTGTTTGTCTTGTATAGCCTGATATTCTTCTTCTTTTAATTCTAATAACTTTACCTTAAGTTTTGCTCTCTAAAAAGTACTTTTCATTAAGATAAATGGTACAATTTTTACCAAATTTGAATTTTTTAATGTTATATTTAATATTATATTGAGGATGCCAACTTACTTTTAAGTTAATCTCGTGTTGTTGTTCCTCCGTGATTTGTGTTTGTGTTACAGTTTCTTTCAAAGGCAATCTAATTTCACTGATTATGTTAGCTAATGTATCTAGTCTGCTATTTACATCGGGTATAACGTTTTTTAGGTGTGTTACTACACATTCAATAAGTTTTTCAGTCCAGTAATTACCCATCAAAACATTACGTATTAATTCGTTCAACTTTTTTCTTCCAACTTCATCAGATAAATCATAAGTTGTTACTATTTCAAATAACTGTAATAGGACAAATTTCTGCATATGATTCACCCATGTTTCGGTTTGTTGTGCAGATATTGCTGTAAGGAAATCGGAAATATAATTGCAGAACATTGATAATTCTGGCAAAATTGTTTCCAATTCTTCTGTACAAGATTCACGTTGAACATATTTTACTAAGCATCTCCAATACAGTGCAGTTTCACTGCCTAATTTATTCATTGGTATTAATTTAGTCTCTTTATCTATCGGTAATTGTTCTATTAATGTATTTAATGTAGTGCTCCTATTCAAATAAAGATTAAGCATTTAGTATTTCAAACAAATGTTCAATTGCACATATATATGATAAATTAAATACTTACTTAAATAAAGAATCTAGAGCTAAAACAGATACATCTGTACCAATTTCAGCATCAAGAGCTGTTATTAAACTGATGAATTTACCATTAAAATGTCTTAACCATGATGGTAATAGAACATTTTGAACAGTTTTTTTAATTATATCAGATCTATCTTTTAATCCATCATTTAGCAGCTGATCTCTTTGTGTAATAGTTAAAGATCTTACTGTTACTTTACTAATGAATTCATATGCCATTTTACGAACTGCCTCATCCACATCTCTGGTTCTTCTCAATGCAACTTGTAAAGTACTTTGATTCTTTCCCATGCTCATCAATGCTGCTTTACGAACCATAGCATTTGGATCTTTGCTGGCATGAAATATATACATTTTTATAACAGGGCATTGCTCATCTGTAGGATCTTGAAGTCTATGTAAAGCAAAAATTGCCTGAGCTCTAACTTTTGGCGATCTATCTAATAACCGATCCATCATAGAAGCAGTAATTTTATCACAAACAGCATCATCAATAAAAGCCTGATCACCCATAGAATTTAATAACATATTCAAAAAATGACAAATACGAAATCTTACTCCTATGTCTTTTGCACTATGATTCGTTAGGAGAAATTCAAACAGGTTAGAAAGAAATGGACACATCGGTTCCTCAGATTCATTATCATTTATGGCTGAATATAAACTAGCAGCAAATTTAGCAACAAACTCCAGAGTATTCTCAACTCGTGGATGTCGCTGTGCAAAAGTAAGTGGAACTTTAAAACAGGATATGAAGTAGTTCCAAAAATCTGATTCATTAGTCTAAAATCGAAAAAGAAAAATGTTAGTAATTTTGCACGCTATATGTAAAGCATTTATATTGAAACTTTTTTAAATAAAAATAAATTAATTATAATGAATTCGTCTGTATTACAACTTATTCTTACCTGTTCGTAGCATTTCTTTAATTTTTTTAAATTACTCTGATGACAAGTTTTATTAAATTGAACACTATGAAATATTTCTTTTATATAATTATTTGTATTTCGTTTCATACTTATAAAATAATATGATTATGACCTGAAATATAAAAATAGCGCGTGAGAAAACTATAATACAACATAAGAAACAAAAACGTTACAAATTCAAATATATTTTCCTTATTGGTTGAAATGTTCACATCCATCTTACATCTACGAATCAGAGATCGCATGACAAGGATAATGAAATGATTGCATTGAAACTAAGTAAGATAGAACGATAACAATACTCGACTTTCGAAACATTGGCGTAAGCATAGATTCAGATATTAACCTAAACATATGATCTTAACCTACATATTCAGGGAAATAATGTTTAATATTATAGCTTGGCAAGATTATCTGATGAAATGAGCCAAAATACAATCTCATATTGAATGTTCTTGTACAAAGTCTTAGTTAAAAAGATTTCATGTTCATGATAAATCTTGAAATACATACATATCGTATGTATGTATTACTAAGTATTACCAGATATTAGCAGGTATTTCTCAAGGATGAAAATTTTATGGAAATTCTGTCGGTATCCTACGACTATGTTTGACCTTTTGTCAAGAAGGTGAGAGTTAGATGGAGTGAGCGGAGGATGTTTATAAACATAACCTCAAATTATTTATATCATCTTTTTGGTAGAAAAAATAAATTATAATTTTATAATTCATAAAAATATTAAAATCCGTATTGATCTAATAATATATATTATATTATAGTTTTAATTATTTCATATTTGAAATCAAAGGAACATATATTACATAAATAATACTGTTTTTTATATCACATCTTTATTATTAAAAATTGGTATTTATTAATTTTTATCTTTTAGATTATATATGTGTATTATTATATGATATGTTATACGGGTATGTTGGTCAAATTTTGCTTTTAGTAGTGTTTCCTCCAATAAAGTGAAAAAACTAATGAAATAGTGCATTCTGTTGATATTAGATAGATATAAAAGTAAAAAAAGATGGATGTAAAAGCTAATAATCAACAGGTAATTTTTTTATAAAGTTAATTTATGTTTTAATAAATTCTTTAAAAAATTTATAAATTATTTAAATATTTTTTTACTTTACAGTTACGATTTGAATTGCCACCCATTTGGCCTGATATTAGAACTGAATTAAGGGAGCATATAGAATGTTTAGATAATCTTCCAATGTACCATCTAAACAATACACAATGTTACTGGCTAAGGAAACCTGATATTTTATCTCTTTTGGATTGTGATTTAGCACCACTTGGTACCATATTAAAATTTGATCGTGATCCTGTTACTGGGAAACTTGGGGAGATGCATGAGGTACCTTCAAAATCAGCAGGTGAAACTGCACGAAATTCTATGTCTATGACTCGTGCACCAGGTCCAGCTAGTGATAATATCAGAGGTATTTGATAGAAAAGATTCTATAATGAAATATAACAATTTTCTAAAACATTATGTAAATTAAGAACATGTACAAATTTAGGAAATACTAGTAATATTCCATTTTGGCCTGGTGGTTTTGATGAACCTGAGATAATAATGAATCCGTCACTGGAAGAAATAGACTTTGAAAACAATTTAAGAACCTTGGCAAAAGGATTTAGTGCAGGTATAGAATTTAAAAGTGACAATTGTACACCAAAAGAAGATACGGCACCTGCCACAGAGCAGGAACCATCAGAATTAGAGGAAAAAAATGAAATTGAAAAAATAGCAGATAAGATCAATTTAATGGCCATTATAAAGGAAGAACAAGATGAATTTGACTTTTGGAAGTCAGAAACAAAAGAAACAAATGAAATAAAAGAAGAAACTAAAATAAAAACTTCAGATGTAGAACAAGCAGCATTTGATGAAATTGCTTCGTTCTTAGAGGAAGCAGATATTCCTATTTTAAATATTTCGAAAAAGCCTGTGGAAACTGCACAGTCAGAATGGGCAGAACAAATAGATGTGTCTGTTCCAATAACTGATTTCGAAAAACGTATTCCTGAACTAGCGATGAGTTTTCCATATGAGTTAGATACTTTCCAGAAACAAGCTATTCTTAAATTAGAAGAAGGCTGTAATGTATTTGTGGCTGCACACACGTCGGCTGGGAAAACAACAGTAGCAGAATATGCTATTGCATTAAGTCAGAAACATATGACAAAGTAAAATTGCAAATTATATTTTGAATTATATTCTGGTTAATTAGCAATACTAATTTTGTTTCTTTTTAGAGTTATTTATACATCTCCCATAAAAGCGCTTTCAAACCAAAAATATCGCGATCTTAAACGAAAGTTTGGCAGTGTGGGATTGTTAACAGGAGATTTACAAATTAATCCTAATGCTTCGTGTCTTATTATAACCACGGAAATTTTACAATCTATGTTATACTGTGCATCGGAAGTTTTAAGGGATTTAGAATTTGTTATATTTGACGAAGTGCACTACATCAATAACGACGAAGTAAATAAAAATTCCAAATGTTACAGTTTTATATTATATTTATATTATTCTATATAAATATTACAATTTATATTTAATATTTATAATCATGATATATCTTATTATCTTCTGTTATGTTAGCGTGGTCATGTTTGGGAAGAAAGTGTGATCCTCTTGCCACAAACAGTTACTCTAGTAATGTTGTCTGCAACTGTGCCCAATCCTTTAATATTTGCTGATTGGGTTGGCC
Source organism: Bombus campestris (assembly GCA_905333015.3). Lineage (NCBI taxonomy): Eukaryota > Metazoa > Arthropoda > Insecta > Hymenoptera > Apidae > Bombus > Bombus campestris. The sequence goes on along the minus strand of HG995132.1, from coordinate 647,263 downwards.
GTACAAAAAAGAAAAAGACATATGTAATAAGCACATTAAAACGACCTGTACCGCTCCAACATTATTTATATACTGGTACTGATGGTAAAACTAAGGACAACAAATTTTTAGTGTTGGATGAAAGTAGTCATTTTCTATTAGATGGGTAATCAATGATAATTTCTATCTTTAATGTGGTGTATAAATTTTTAATGAATAATCTTATATTGAATATAAATATTATTCTAGGTGGTACAAAGCAACAATTGCGCAAAATCCAAAAAATCAAAGTAATAAAAATGCTAAAGATGTTAAAAGGATACCAACGCAACGACAGATGACTCCAAAACAGGAACAAGTATTGTGGAATGCTTTTATAAGTCATTTAAGAACTCAGGTAGGATCAATACATATATTGATCAAATTTTACTTATTCATCTAAACATATATAAATAATTACTTTTGTTATGCCAGAACATGTTGCCTGTTGTTGTCTTTATGTTATCACGAAAAAGATGCGATATGAGCGCTGTATTATTAAGAAATGTAGACCTTACAACCGAGACTGAAAAGCACACTATTCGAACTTTCTTTCAAAATAACATTCGGCATTTAAAAGGCACCGATAGACAATTGCCGCAAGTGCTTATGATGCAAGAATTATTAGAAAGTGGAATTGGTATCCATCACAGTGGTATATTACCTATTTTGAAAGAAATAGTGGAAATGTTATTTCAAACTGGAGTTGTAAAAGTCAGTTTTTCAATATACTATATTTTCTTCCTTAATTTCATAATGTATTTATTATTTTTAAATTTTAAAAGTCGCCACCTTTATGGTCTTGCAGTTACTATTTGCAACAGAAACATTTGCAATGGGTGTCAATATGCCAGCACGTACTGTGGTTTTCGATTCTATAAAAAAATATGACGGTACTAATTTTCGAATACTTTATCCTTCTGAATATGTACAAATGGCTGGTCGCGCTGGTCGTAGAGGTCATGATACAGCTGGAATGGTTATAGTCATGTGTCGAACATTGGTGCCACATTTTAACGAGTTACAAAATATGATGTGTGGTCAAGCTCAGAACTTAGAATCTAAATTTAAAGTAACATATTCCATGGTTCTAAATCTGAGAAGGCTAAATGAGTCAGTAACAGTTGAAGCAATGATGCGAAGATCTTTTAAAGAATCACCAGTAGTTAGAAACCAAAATAATTACAAGATACAGTTGCAGAAATTGGAAAATGAATTATCAAAATTGCCACCATTAACAGATCTACAGAAAAACCTATCTGACTTTTATCGACTAGCTGTTGAGTATCTAGAATATCTTAAGTATTTGAAATCCTATTTTTATGAGACTCAGAAAAAAGCAATAAGATGTTTAACAGCTGGTAGAGTATTGTTGATATCATATGAAAGCCATTATAATAAATTAGCTATATTATTGAGTATTGTTCAAAATAAAGGTAGTAAACAATACAGGGTATTAGTCCTTAAAAATTCTGATGCAATAAATTCTGTCAAGGAAACATCATTGAAAGAAAAAAGCGAGAAAGCTAAGAAATCCGATAAATGGTACGATATTGTTGCTTTAACGAAAAAAGAAATATTTGTACCAGTTGGAATTCCATTAGATGAAGTGCTAACTATAGCTGCATGGAATATACTGGAAATAACAAATTGTGAAATTAAAATAGATTACAACTTGGTTTTGGCAAATTGGGAAAAAAGACAAATATCAAGATTTAGGTAAGTAGCGTGAAATTAAAATTAAGCGAAATTAGATTACGTTTAATTTATAATTTATAAGACATCTAAACCTTGAATTATTTTTAGAAATGAGCCTCCGAGTCAGACTATGCAAACAGCTATAGAAGAATTAATGACATTATCTCTTAAAGCTTATCGCGATTCTTCTGTTCTACAACCATATCTGCAAATGAGAATGAACTATGATATCGATATGAAATTAAATCATTTGTGCGAATTAGAGAAAGCTATGTATGATATTAATTGTACAGAGATAGTAAATTTCGAAGAGCACTTTGAAGTTGTATACGAACGAAGTGAATTAGAGAGCGAAAGGAATAAACTACAATTGAAACTTAGCGATGAAGGATTAAGCTTGTATCCGGAATATACAAATGCTGTTGCACTTCTTAAGGATTTGGGATATATAGATAATGACGAAAGAGGTTTGTCTTCTTTCAGATTATCAACACGAATTAGTTATGTATAATAATTTTATCTTGTTTTTTATAGTTGCATTAAAAGGTCGTGTTGCTTTACAAATGGGAAATAACGAATTACTAATCACTGAACTCATTCTCAGAAATGTGTTAACTGTACGTCAACCAGCTGAAATAGCAGCATTGTTGTCTGCTTTAATATTCCAACAACGAACTGATATTGAACCAAATTTAACGCCAGAATTAAAGAAGGTATATATATTTTCTTAATACGAATTAACTATTTACTGTGACATTTAAAGATTTTTTGGTTACAGAATTGCCATATAATAAAGCAAATACATGCCGAATTAGAAGCTTTAGAACAACATTATCAGTTAGTAACGTTGCAACCGCTAAACTTTGGTTTAGTAGAGGTAGTTTATGACTGGGCACAAGCAAAGTCATTCGCCGAGATTATGGAGAAAACGGATGTACAAGAAGGGATCATAGTACGATGTATACAACAATTAAGTGAAACATTGCGAGATGTAAAAAATGCAGCCATTACTATAGGTGATCCCGTTTTAAAGGAAAAAATGGAAGAAGCCTCTACTGTCATTAAAAGGGATATTGTTTTTACTGCATCCTTATATACTCAAAATTAATCGTTTAACAAACCTATGTATAATAATTTATTTAAATGTGTAAATGTGCAAAATATTTTCTACTTTGATCAATGAAATACATGTATATTTTTATAATTTATACACCGTTTATGAATCATATGCTGTTCAAAAAATGTACAGTACAATATTTCTTTACCATAGATGTAAAGTACTGAAATTCAATTTGGTCTGAAAATTATATTTCTTTATGTATAGATATATGATAAGAGTACAAAGTAAATGAATAAAATTGTTATTAATATTGAATAATTCTTTTAATTTACAATGCTTATTAGTAAAAAATATTATCCTATATTTTATTTTCAGATATTATAGTGCACGTTGTTCCGTGTTATTAAGATTTCCTTGACCTTTATTTGTCTCAGAAATACAGGTCCATTGACCTTCTGTATTTTCACGCCAAAGGGATACTTTATTATCTCCACCACTAACAGCTAATATACCTCCAGTTAACGACCAACTAACATTCCAAATGACATCATCGAAAACATTAAGAATGGTTGGTGTCCAACTAGTATAATCATTGGAAGTCCATACAATTACACGACGATCTTGTGAACAGGAAGCCAAAGCTGCTTTGGATGGTCCAACTGCAGGTGCCCACGCAACATCCCTTATCTGTAAGAAATAAAATATTAAATTACTGTTCTTTTAATTTATATTTCCAAACTTGAAAAGTGGCAAATGCATTACCCAATCACTATGTGCTTCAAGTTTGTCTTCTTCGATCCACCTATCACCTTCTTCTTTCCAAATTTTAACTAAATTGTCACAACCTCCTGTGGCTAATCTCTTTATTGGTCCATTTTTTTGTGTTCCACTAGCATCAAAGCTGGGTTCAATAGCAGGACACCAACTTACCGCATTGCATCCAATGGTATGGGCATTTGTAATTTTTTGTGTATCCCATGTATCTCCATTATTAATAAGTATGGACACTGAACCATCAGAGCTGCCACAGGCTAAGATTAAGCCAAATTCATGTGGTGCCCAAGCCACTGAGTTAACAGAGGAATCATGACCATTGTGTTCATAAATCTTGGTCCATTCTCCTAATTCTTTCCAAATGATTACTTTTCTATTGCAAGAAACAACATAAATAATTTCAGATCAGAATAGTTAGTTTTAATATATTACAATTTCTATGAAAAGGAATATATTTTATATGTATCAAAAAATGGTAACAAATTGAAACATACCGATCGTAACTACAAGACGCTAAAAGATTTCCAAATTTAGGATGTGCCCAAGTAACTTGCCACACAGGTCCAACATGACCCTTAAGATCGGCTACTAAACTTTGTGAACCATTTTTTAAATCAAAGATTTTAACCGAGTTGTCACTGGAACAAGTTGCTAACCTCAAACCATAATAATCCATTTCTGCATCGTGAATCATATCTTCATGACCGGTATCAACCGTATTCAAAACTGATACCATTTTTATGACACTTTTTGTTCAAATTTTGTTAACTATATTTTGAAAATTATTAAGTGATATACAATTGTAGGAGTGACAAAGAGGTTATGTTGTCCTGATTGTTCAATGCTTGTCTCTTACGTGGAAGCATGTGCGCACTGGTTGTTAACGCATGATTACTTTGCGCAACTCGTGTGTAAATATTAGTGCCGTTATATCTAAAAACCGAATATGAATTCTTTTTTGTGATTTTGTCAAAATTATGAGCAATATAAATATTTATTGTACCTTTATCATAAACTAACCACTACGACTTTATACATAAGGATTAATAACCTTTTTTACGTGGTATGTAGTAAAGTTTTTTTATTTATTTAATTTCTTATATCAAATTGGAATTAAATTTTATTCCTATTGATTTACTATAATAACATATAATAACTTATACATTTTCACAATATCATACTATACATCTTAAGTTTATGCTTAAATATTAACATTCGTAAATCATATTCTATATTTTCAAAAATAGAGCAGAATCATATTTAGAATAAAATGATCTAAACTTAACATGGTCATGAGCATGATAAAACTCGTAATTGAGTTTGTGATCGATTTCAAAATGATCATGTACAAATATTTAACCTGTCACTAAAGGAAACAAAGCATAAATTCATCATTCGTAAAATACGGAGCTGGATAATGGAATCGCTTTATGTTCATTCTTTCATTCGTCCTTCAATTGGTAAAGGTTTTTTCATTCATTCGTTTTTATTCTGTTAATGAAATGTTATACTACATATACTTTTGAAAAGCTTTGAAAATTAGAAAAATTTAAATAAAATAAATTGAGAAAGAATTTTAGTTACATATAATATTTAGTCATAATATTCAGAACTTTCTTACAGATAAATTAACAAGTTAATTTGTTGTAACGATGTTCCATTTTTATCAATAATTAATATAGAAATCCCATTTAATTTTATTAAAATTTATCCGAAATTATACGTTGACGACAGGAATTGACAGGTAACATAATAATCTGGTCATTATTCGATTGATTTAATTTAAATCCATTACGGTTTATTTGACGAATATTTTCACTCTAATTACTATCTCATCTTAATATAAAATATAACGATTTGATGTTCAGTTTCACGGATATTTGAGCGACATCCATCATTAATTTATCCCAACTTTAACCGTCATAGCGTTACCGGAAACGCACAACTCAGAACATATGCTCACTGTGTGTAACGTCCTTACGTACAGAAATGTCATTAATTCATCATAATTCACGAAACTGCGGTGCAACATAACATGGTATACGTTCGTGCAAGCTTGTCCCTTCCGGCATGCCGATAATGACAAGGCTCCTGGCGTTGCGTTGATAAGATGGATAATTGATATATGTTTCCCGAGAACACACGTACATATGTACATATACATGTGCACTTTCTTGATCCTATATACGTACATATAAGTGCAGATATATACACGTACGTAACGTTGCGGGGTACTATAAAATTTTCAATATGCTGCACGGTCGAGTAACAATTACTGTTACCGCTAATTACGTTTACTCGTATAGGAGGTAATGAAATCACGACTGGAATTGTTTATTGATCGGGTAGTAGACATCGCGTGGATCCGTTGTTGAATTTATGTAGAATAACCAATGGAAGCAGAATGATCAATGAAACGAATTCGATAGTTCCATTTTCTTATGTTGATATTTCACGTTCTAGTAACTTCCAGTCGTACATATAGTAGCTCAAGAAAGCATTTGAACACTTAACATAGCAAACTTTTATGCATATATTGTATACGTTATATGTATAAAACATTTTAAAATTCTATTAGTACTGCAATAAGATACGATTATCATGATTATATTAGTCTTTGAAACCAATCTAAACTGTATGTAGTAATTAGAAGATATTTACTCTAAATATATATTTAGTAAAAAATTACTCACCTTCAACAATAAATGGAAATATTTCTATGATTTCTGCAAAATACGAGTTATAGCTTATAGCACAGGCTTAGAGATAGCTCAGATACAGAGATCATCTTTAGTTGTAGTCTATTAAATATCTTGTAGTTTCTATGTACGTTTTTAGACGTGTTTCAAATTTTAGCATTATAATCATGATAGCAAGGTCTTATTATGGTACTAATGAATTTTCAAAATTTTTTGTGTAACACACATAATATATGTTCGAATATTTTCATGTATGTCTGAGGAAGAGAATATATGGCCATAGACGAAGTGTACAATAGATCTATCACACACAATACGTCTTTCTGTCCCACGTGACTATGGACCCCATTATTTTGGTGTGATTTGTAATGTAATCATGCAGCAAAGACGTTGCAATTTAAATGGAATATTATGAAATTACAAGTAAATTTCAAATCAAATTTGTAATATGTTTCATGTGCATTAAAAAATGGGACAGAGACAAAAGTTATAGCACTTGATGTTTGCTAAGAAAACTTTATGTATTTTCAAAATTATCTTTCATAACTGAGATAATGGTGTTGACATTGACAGCTATGGAGAAGGTATTGTATCGGGGTCCTAAAAGTTTGCTACTCGTACCTGGCGCAGGTGTAGTATATACGTATATAAAGCATTCATGAACTTCGCTTGATTCAACTGAAATTGCACTTATCACTAACATATGTGCATTATGCAGCGTTACCGTGTAACGTGATTTTGTCGCGTTGCTCTTTTCCAACGGTAACGAAACGAATCAACGTTAAAAATAGTAATTATTTATTAAAATTGCATTATTTAAATTTCGCAGGATGCTGGTGAAAATGTAGGTCTCCGCTCTCCGGATTTTTATGGATGGATCGTAAAAGATACATAACGTTGTAACTGTATACAGGCTTTTTAAGAAATGACGCTCGCGACTCGAGCGAAGTACTTATGATATATGTAGGTATATGCATCAATTTATTTCGTTAAAATAATACAACATCTTTTTCTATTCCAGTCGCATAAAATGATTAATACTTATTTCTTAAAGAAGTAAGTGAATTATTGAAAAATGTAAATAAATAACTTACATATTGTTTTATCGAGGCACGAAAAATATATTAGGATAGTAAGTACTTTGCAGGAGTTTAAGAAATAAAATTATAGAGTCCAAGAGAAGAAAGAAGTGACGACAATATTAATCAAATTTTATCATAATTCATATATTAAAAAACAGAATCTAATAATATAAATTGACAAGAAAAAAAAAAAAACGAATGAATTGACAAGAAACGTGAGTCTTTAATGAATTAATCTATAACTTTACATAATTCTTAATATTAGAAATCTACGTAAATTAGAAGTTTCTTTAAAATATCATATGCTGTTTTGTAATAATTTTCAGAAAGAAACTGGAAGGGAAATCAACGTAGTTAGTAGCCAAGAAAAGATGCGAATGGTTTCGATATATCAATAGCGGTAGACGTAGTTTTCCCAAGGTTCGCTAGCCCAACAACCAAAAAATTTGACCTCGTACTCGAGAGAGTGACTGGTTCGTACGGAAATTCAGGGCGAAGGTTTCAGAGGTTCCGGTTACGATACCCGCTACAGGTCGTCGCCATGTATACGTTAGTATCGCGGCAAGATCCGGGCAAAGGAGTATCAGGAAGAATGGAAAGGGGAATGTCGGTCACTGGGCCTTTCCTTGCGATGACGGTACTCCGTTTAGCGCCTCGGGGCCACCTAGGAATGTTGGAATGGCACACAACTTGAAAAGTCTCTCGTCTTTTCTCTCTCTGCTTTCCTTTCTCTCTCCCTCTTCGTGCCCTCCTACTTCTCTAAGTTGGTAACATTCGCGTCTGCGTCTGATGCGACGTACATCTGCTTTTGAATACGCCATAAAATAAATTTGATGCACGAAATACAATGTAGATCCGTAGCTGATTGAACGTATAGATCATGAATATGTTCTACGTATACTCTATATTTGGTTCATGATTTATGTATAGGGTCGAAAGTTGTCATTCGAGGTAGAATTTTATAATTAATATTTTGTACTGTTTAGAAATATTTTCGTTCAATCAATATTTCACTACGAGGGTAAATGATATTAATTAAACATTAAATTTCCATTTAAATAACGTTTCATCAAATACCAATCTCTTCTGCCTTTTTATCTTTTTTTTAAATGTATATCAAAGTAGATTCGTTTACTTCTGCATTTCAATATTATCGTGCTTTGACATGCCAAAAAGGGCTAAACACAGAGAAGCTTTTAAATTCCAGCCAGCTTCAAAGCGCCCCCGTTGTAGCTTATTTACCGCTCTCTTCGCAGGTGTTATGCTTTTTCGGTAGATTACATAAAAACCGAAAGAGTTCAAGCTCGTATTTAGGTAGCTAGTGTCGCTAAATCTTCAATGGTTTTTCTTCGAATTTCTGTTTTTTGAAGAAACTTCCCGTATAAAATTCTAAAATGTATTCCAATCTTTCCAGCGCAACCGGTAACGCGCAGAGGAAGAGAAGAAGTGGTTCGCCAGAGGAAGAGGAGATTCATGGAACGTTTACGCTTGCCAAACAGCGTCGTTTCGTTTGCACGTTTGCAACGATGGGGGCCGGTGAACGAGAGCAATGGACGGTCGTGCGAAACGGCAAAGCTAAACGGCAATGCGAAACGGGCGCGGTTCACTGCATATTTCCATGGCGGTTATAGCCCAGGATATCGCGCGAGTACCGTAAAGGTGAAGAAGCGGGTCGTTGCCGGATCGAATTCCGCGCGTACCAGCTCGAACCACATTAATTTTCAGCGTGCGCGCTAGAATTACACCGGATCCTTTCGGTGAGAAAAATGGAAGGTAAGAAAGATGGGTGGTGCGCAGTTTTACCAGTGCCTATCTCTTCCCTCTCCCGGCTTCTTACCGTGTTGGTTCGCCTCCCTACGGATACGGCCGCTGCAACCGCACTTTTTCGTGTCTACAATCTATAGGCAATACTACGTGGAGTACCGTAAAGTTGGAAGGAGCAATACGTTCCAGAATCGAATTCCGGACGTGTCTGTGCGAGCCACATGAATTTTTCCCAAGGTTCCTCCCGCTGAGTATCACACCGACTATTCTTGAAGGAAAAAAAAGAACGAAAGAGAAGGAGTCGAGAAGGAAAGGAGAGAAGAAGAAGAAATAGGAAGTATCGAAGTAGGAGAGACTAAGAGGGACATGGATCCATCGTGATACACGAAGAGATCGAGTCTTTCGTAGGCAAAGGCCGTTGACTGTGACGCAGTGTAATTCCGGATGGTTTTGGGTCATCTGGTCGATCGATGGCCCGTTTCATCTATTATTGAAATGTAAGCATCGAACGTATCATCATCAAGTTTTACCTTTCCGGTTGATAGAAATAGAATCAAAACGTATGGAACGTTTCATGAGAAGTTGGTTGATCTACAGATATTTGCTGCTTGTCTCTGCGTGATAGAGAAACGGTTGGCGTGATCGATATTTTAGACAGGCTGGTATGTTACAGAATGACAAATCGGTCCAGGAACGTTGTCAGTTGACAGACCATTGTGTCGTGAATAAAGTATTATTTTAAACTTTATTTGTAATAAATGAGCCACGACGATTATTTAAACAGGAGGCGAGTATTTCGTGCGAAATGCTGCATTAGGGTATAAGTGAAGTTTAAATTTGCCTAAAAGTTTCATTTGGCTATAGTTAAAAATACTAAGTATTTTAGTTTTAGTAGTTTTAATGGAGTAGAAAATTTTTAAAAACCACCGTGAATCGATTTAAGCTACAGGGATTACCGACCACCTTATTTCTTTTTCGATACTCCTTGGTGAAAACCGTAAAACACCAATTCCGTTCATAAAGTCGAGAAAAAGTTAACGTTTAGTTAGCTAACTAAATATAGAAAGGAAAACCCAATTAAAAAAGTAATTTCACTCGCTATTATAAAACAAATTAACTTTAACTAAAAAAGCCTTTTTACGCTATAATTTTTGTTTATTATCTCATATTATTTATTATCTCATAAAACATATAGAAGACGAAACTATAGACTATTAGCAGTACCAAAAAACTGCAAAAAAGCATTAAATATTTCTCTATGTATCTATTATTTAGCCAGATGTTTAATTCAACAAAATTTTTCAGAAATTCATCAGTACTGTATCGGACATTGATGGCAATCCAACGATTTTGTCGAAATTTTTCGACGAAATTTTCGATGTAAAACGATCGAAGCCAATAGGATTGGCGTTGCACGTTTCCTGGTGTTACGCCGGTGTCCAGAGACTGGCGTACGTCGACAGGGCCGTAGAATTCTAGAAGGGGGTCATCATACGAGGCCGGCTCCGCCGAACGCACCGAGCCAGGACAGTATACGAACGTCATTCGGCGCGGACTGAGCGGCGAAAGGCGCGTTACCTGCGAGCGGTACCGCAATTTCGAATCGAAGTTTGCTCTCTCGTGTCTGCTTTTCTCTTTACGAACGGGAACGGCTTGCGATTCAGTGCAACGATCATCGTATAAATTTATGCGATATTTGCGATTTCTACGTTGAGCCAGTGCGAGGAAGAAAGAAAAAAGATCACGAGGGAGATCTACGGATTGTTTCACGGAGAACGGAGGATTAATTGGTTGCACGTTTCCACGCGTGTGAATTATAGAAATCGAGGTACGTCTACACGAATTGATTTTTCCACTTCGTTTTTTTTTTTTTTTTTTTTTCATCTGATCCATTCGATTTTCCGTTGCGTTCGCTATGAAATGTCGCGTTCCGTAGGATCGACATCCAGTTGATTGAAACTGTCCTTTCTTTACATTTTTTAAATTGGGAAAGCTTGTTGGATATATATTTGTTATTGAATTAGAAAATTTTTAACGCAAATTGTTTCGTTTCTTTTACTTTATCTTTTCTTGTCTAATTGAATTGGAAGCTATGCTTTTCCTTTTCTTTTCTTTTCAAAGTGAATTTAAGTGGATTACGACGTCGTTTAGATTTTGAAGATGATGGTACGTGATTTTGCACGGTGGATCTTATTTCGGTTTTAATAGACAGAGCTTCTCTGGCCGCGGTTATTCGCTGTTTTATTTACGGAAGGGGATACTCCTTCTGAGTTGAGAGCACGAGCACTTTGCGAGCCCGTGAATTGCAGTGACTCGCTTGTGTATGTATATACATATGGAAATATGTGTGTGTGTGTACCGATCTTCTTATTCTGGTTGATTAAAAATGCTCCGGTAAAGCTTGATGAATTTCTATCGCGCGCGAAAGCTGCCTCGTCTCGCGTTGTGAAAACGCCAACTTCATCCGTGGGATGTTCATTAAATTTGCATTATCCTCCTAGAACAATTTCTTTTCAAGTTGCAGCTCTGCTATTTCCTAACCATATATCAATTATACATGTACCTATTCCCCGAACAATTTCCTTTTATTCTACGTTAAAATTGTACTTTTCTTACAACTTACAAGCAACATAGAAATATTTAAAAAAGTCAAATGCCACAATAAATTAAAAGAGGAAAATTCTTCGTATGTACACTGCACTTTATAAAATATTCATCTTTTGAGGGGATATTGGTACACATGTAGATATACAGAGTTTATCTTTCAAAAGATACAAAGGGAGTTTACGTTATTGTTAAATATTTTCTAATATTATCTCGTTTAATATTTTTAAGTATAATTGAAGAAATTAAATATAATTATCTTTTTCCGGTATTGAGCAACAAATTTATTAAAAAGTTAATTACTTCCCTATCTTAAGATGCACTAATATAGTGAATATTCTTCCACGGACCGTACATATTAGGGGCGTTCAAGCCGAAAATTAAACTTGGACTATTTTCATTTGTAATTCTGTAACGTTGCAATTACACCGTTTTTTGCTTTGTGACCGCTCCGAAAAAACCTTCGGCCAACCGGCGGATCACGTGCACGCAATTTTCTTTATTTACTTGTTATAGTTCCCGTTTTATTCTTATCTTTCTATCCCATTTTTCTTCTCTCTTTTTTTCCTGTTAGAAATTACAATACCGAAATTATACGTATTTTCTTATGGAAGCTGCACGCATGAAATTCATGGGAATCGCGCTGTGTAAATCACAACGATAAGTCTGACCGAATCACCGAGTCAATTAATTCCTGTGAAATCCACCGAGCCACGAGTTGGCATGTCCACTTGTGCGTGCACTTTCTAAAGCGGCAAGAACGCAATTTCTACATGTCTACACACATGTACCGTACGTACACTATTGCTCATAAGCATCCGGACGCATCGATCGATTTGTAATAACAGTATGTAAATTTTATCGAAGCGTACGAGTAATAATTCCATAATGACGAATTAGGTATTTGAGGCAACGCTTACTACTTTCTTATGGAATCACCGGGTTATAAATATAGATTAGTTATTAAAAAACATAGCAATAATATATTTCATCATTTATTATATATATGTATCAATATAATACATACATTTGTTAAAAATGTTTCTAGTTGTATTAACATGAGAAGTACTTCTATTAGTTGAAAAGACCTTCCTTAATCCGTTTTATAATTCAAAAGTCAAAGAACGTGGAGATAAAGAATCTGTCAAGTAATAAACAGCTTTTATAAGGCATGGCAATTACAAACGTCAGTTTTATTGTCACGTGACCTTCAAAAATCAATTTAATCAAGTTATAATATATTATTATATGTAGCTATAGCAATTACAGAAAATAAAATCATTGCAGTTTGATTTGACCGTAATTTTCTAATTAAAATACACCTTGTCAAGAACAAACAAGTGTTCGAATATCTTTAAGCTGTAGCATATGTACAGTGTTTTCCTCAAATCCGCCACGGCGTTTCGAGTGAGAGAATATTCTTTAACACGATGTTTCACGTACTTACGTCTCCCTGCGCGAAGATGTGCTCCGGGTATTAATTATTCCCGCTTTCTTCGCATTCCTCCCTCGCCGTGGCTTACGTGCGTCTTTTGTTAAGGCTGTACTTGCTCGCTGGAATCGATGCTGTTCAATAGCGAATGTAATCTTCCACCGAGGCTGTTCGAAATTGCGACTGATTCTACGTGTTAGGAATCGAGAGAACCGTGTTCGTGGCGCGATGTTATTAGGGCTTGTTAACGGTCTTTTAAGTTCGCATGTGTCCCATCTTCTGGGCAGGGACTTCGTAAGGTTGCCTTAAGAATATCAATATACAGGGTGTATCATAAGATATGGGAGTCACTTTAGGAACGAACAAAAGGCACGAAAACAATGAAAATGAACATGTGTCCTATCTGATGGTGTTGCAAAATTATAACCATTTTTGTATTTCAATAATCTGCAGCTGCTTACCTTTATAGAAAACGCTCAAAATGGTTACCCTCGATCTGTACGATCACAGTGGTCGTGTCAAGGAACTTTGTAATTTTTCAAAAATTCCACGTGTATATCGAATAATACAGATCGAGGATAATCATTTGGGACGTCTTTTATGAAAGTACGCTGTTCCGGATTATTGAAACATAAAAATAGCTGTAAATTTGAAACGAGAAAAGGTGGAACACCTGTTTGTTTGAATTTTTATCATTGTCTTTTCGTTTCCTGTCCACTTCTGAAGTGGGCCCCATATGTTACGATACAACCTGTATATTGCCAATATTTCAATGTTCTGAACTAAAAGGATCAATCTGTATTGGTAATACAATATTATCAATATCTATTGATAAACAGCATTTTCGTCAAGAATCTTGAAATATTGGCAATATTACCTAACATTTTGGGCAAGTTGAATTTTCTCCTTTTTAATCTTAAATCTTCTTCGATTTAATTAATACTTTTATGATTTATGATTTATATATAGCTAGTAATCCTGACTATTCATTTGATTTTAGTTAAATCAATATATATTTGGAATGAGTTAAACTATAATTAGTAGGCTGTGGATGTTCGTGCATATCCGACAAACGTAGATAATAAAAGATATACGAGGTTTTGCATAGATCAAAGATCAGAACGATAGGATTTTGTTAGATATTTTAGTCGCGCCGCACGACGCAAAGTTCGGAAATGGAGGTACCACAGAAGCGTGTGCAGCAATGATTGTTTAAATGGGAAACAATTACTACTCTCATTGGGGAGGGATTTCGATCCAGTAGGAATTCAGCTTTGGTATTTATGATACTCACATCTAGAATTACAATGTGTGCTTTTAGAGGCGCGGAAACGCTCTTCGGAGCAATGAAACCGACTATGGCTGTAATTTTCAAGTAATTGCTCGAACGAGTAATGAGAATCGATACTTCGAACCTGTTATAAAGTTTCGCGCCAGTCTTCCATCATTTTGTATTTTATTACGTGAGAATATTGTATATTTAATCAATATTGACACGTAAAACAAGATCGAAGCTCGTTACTATTGTCATAACAAACCATACTGTTCTCATTTTGGACATATCATTTTTATTATTCTTAATATTTGTTTAATTTCATTATTTGTCCATTAGGTAACGTTTCATAAACAACATTTCACTGGTCGTGACGAACTATCCAATGAATGCATACTTGCCTGATTATATTCAGCAGTCAGTTTCGTACAGTTTGAGCTTCACAAATAATCATAATCGGTATTTGTCATTGGGCAGAGACATTAGTAATCGTTTTACTATTGAATCAATATCTTCTTTACGTTAATTTTTGCTAACCCATAGTAGCTCTGCGTTTGTTTTCATCGTTTTGCATTCCTCTGTGCTAACTCTGTCACAAACGAGTGAAATGTTAATCCTCTTGTATTTGAGGATAAGATATCTTGTGATACAATGTTGTTTATGAGATGCTCTGAACCACATATTTTGCGTTTTCTTTTACAATAAAACACAAGATATCTCGTTCGTGGATCTTTGTAAGAAATAGTTTGAGACATCTCATTTATTGGCGTGGCAGAGTTAAGAACACCAACTGTAAGTTCTATTATACTTTCAACCCTAAGCAAACATAGTTTTCCATTCATCCTAGGCAAACTAGGTCGTCCATGTCCAAGCCTAATTTTTTTACTATTCCATGTTTAAAAAAAATTTTAAACAGATTTGGGATGTTCCATGATGCTTCTATTATATCATCCACGCATATTTTAAATCAATTTGAAACCTTTTTCGATAGAAGTACAAATTTACGAATGCCAGCTTTTTTTAATCTTTCGGGCCACATTTTATTGTGTTCTACGCTTTTATAAAATCTGATAAAATTTTAGGAAGCTCGCCAATATCTCTATTATATTATAGAATTACTTTTTACGTCAAATGTTCGAAATTTTTTTTTTTTTTTTTTTGAGGGGGGAAAGTAAAAATTAGATGAAGAGAAATCGAAGGATGGACTTTTTTCATCTCTGGGCTTGATCTTTTACCGCTCCATGCTTTCTAAAAAAATTTGGTAAAAATCCTAGCACGTTCATTAATAATTCTGTTACTTTATAGAGACGCTTATTAAGCCAGACGTGTTTTCATGCGTGACTTTGTCAATTCTAAATAATGATATCAAATAAATATTAAATACTACTGTACTAATATCAAACGCGTCAGATATCTTATTCCAAGTATCGTCTGAACAAAATTGCTTCACCAGATATGTCCATAAATGTGAAAGGTCTAAAAATCTGCTGGTTCATTTGCACGAACCGATAGTTTCCGATCAAAATGTTCTTTCATTGTCGACTATTGTCAAAATACTATTCTCTCCTATTGTATTCTACGTTCGATTGTTATCGAGCCAACTAGCTGGACTGCAACCCCGAGGATCGCGTTGACACTATCCAAAAAATCGGAATTTTTACCGCATTCATTGATCCTTTTGGTCGGTCGTGTATATTCGCGGATCAACCTATTCGTAGTCACCGACTTTGTCTTCGTGGTACGAGACCAGTGGCACAAAGAGTTTCCAATAGCGTTTCACGAAGAAAGCGGTCGCGGTTCTCCTCAAAGAAACCGTTTATCCTCCTTTGTGGGCGCGGTCGAGATCATTAAACACGCGGATATGCGTCTTCTTCGAGTTTCTTCTGGAACAGGAGATTGGATCCTTTTTTTCACGAACGGTATCAACGCGTATTTTAATCGCGTTAAACTTTGAATTTCGATTTTGATCCGTAAATGTGACCCATCTTTTGCACGAGAGAAAAAGTTAAGAAAAGATAACGAAAAAATTGATTGGTCTTGTTTCCAATCATTAATTCTTCGTCATTGGATCTGAACTGTGAATAAATTTCGTATTAGTTTTCAAATTTGAGATCATGAATGACCGTGGTCCGGACTTGTTTGCATAGGCCTTACATTTCAAGTATTCCCGAAGGAAAATGTCTGGTGCTGTTAGGTGAGGGGAGCGAGGGGACTAATGAATTCACCGTAATCTTCTTTGTATTTGCATAACGGATTACTGACTTTGATAAAAGTTGTATTATAGCGACACATTGGTGAAGCGTCAAACGACCGTAATAAAATTGTATGGCCCACATTACACGATTGTTAGCTAATGATTGATATGACTTCAACGCAAGACAAATGACACTAAAACAGAAAGGTATCGATCCTTTCACGACACACTGTATGAATATAATAAAACATATCATTTCATGTATTGAAAAATAAGAGTTGGAACTTGTACATATTATCAAACCTGTTACTCTAACGCGCAAAAATTTCACATTATCCACAACAGCCATAACTAGGTAACTTGTAAAATTTCGCTACTAACGTTACTTTAACCCAACAACGAAGTCCTGATTTCTCTCAAGTGCCCATCTGCACGAAAACTACCCTATCGTCGAAACTTTTATCCACTAGCTTCAACATGAAATTTTTCCAAATATATGCAGTTTTACTAAGTACACACGATATACATATATTCATGGCCATTGCCGCGACAAAAGTATCGTTGCGTCATTTTTCCAAACCTTTGCTAACCCCAAAGAAGATCCTGTAGAAAATTGGAACGTCCCCATTCGCCGGTTCAGGAGACCGGATCGCGATTTTCGTTCGAAAATAGAGAGGAACCTCTGTGTGCTTCCGTCGCTCGTTTATCCCGTATTCATTCGAACTGGATGAATCCTTTATCCCTTATACGTCCTTACAATACGTTGCTTTCTCCCATAGGACAGGACCAATGGTTCCTGGTATATCTTTCTCGAATTTTGAATGAGTCGTGGAACAAAATGTTTCCACGTCAGGAATCACGCTTGATGTTCTTTCAGAAGTAGAAATGCAGAGTGTCGAGCCCAGTTAGTCAGAGCTTCCCGCGAAAAGACATTCACTTTTAGATGTGTTATCGGTAGCTAGTTTTTTGGAAGATGGGTAAGGTTTTTATAGAATTTTTGGAAGCATGAATCCTAAATTTATAATCATGATTTGTAAAATTTCGCTAATAATTAGTTCGCAGATATTTATGCAATGTTATATCTCTGTGAATGTAACTAAGGAAAGGAAATTTAGATAAAAAGTCGAACGTTATAACGAATACTTTGGATGCTTTATATATTTTTACATATCATATGTATTATCTACATCTTCGTACGTTTCTTTCACGAACACATAGAAGTAATCTACCAACGATATTGATTTAATTGTGCAAGGACGCTCTATAGTTGTTTTAAATTTCAAAGGAGTCGTCGGACAAGATGTTCCCAAGTAAAAAGTCCCTCTCAATCTCTTTCTTTTTCAATGATGGAACAACACATCCTCAGAGTTTCGACGATTTTCGACGTCTCGCGAAAAGGCATCCACTTTTATGGCATTCGGTAACCAGTTTTCCTTCGTCCCCGTTGCACGGCGTCGTTCAACGGCGACAACAATAGCACACGCGTCGAATAGAAAGTACACTCAGTAGCCAGGCTTCGAACAACGGGTTGCGTCACGCTCGCTCGAGGAATGTTCGAGCATTCCTCTGTTTTCTGTTATTCCAGCGTTGCATTTTCTTTTTTCCCCTTCCTTTTTTTTATTCGCTCTTTATCCTGTTGTTCCTTTTCTCTACGACGTTTTTCCCTCGACCTGTTTCGCCCGGCTTCGTTCTTTGTTCTGTCGCGTGCCAGGCGACAGTTTGAAAATGCTCCTTTTCACGCGGTTCGACAATACGAGCCGCGAAAGGAGGAAAGCATTACGTTGGTATCATTAGTAGCGCGTGGAAAATACGCTTTTTCCACCAAGCAGCCAACTTTCTACCCGCCAACGGGGCATAGAAATGATCTGGAACGACCGATATCGCAGAGTATCCGCGTTTTGACTCGGAGTTCATCGGAGAATCGGACACATCGGAGAGTTAATCAGATCGGAACACACCGGCTCCCTTGCGATTTCCTCCTGATGCTGATTTTCATCGTGATGTGTCGGTCTTTTGTCCTCTGTTTGACGGTATACAGAATTAATTTCTATTGTTTGCTTCGTGAATTCGAGGATAGAATAGCCTTTTTGTATGAAAATAGGTCAGAATTTTTAAATCGTTTTATTAGCGATGTTTGATGAAAGTAGAGAGCAATGAAAGTAGGTCAGAATTTTGAAGTTACTTTATAATTTTTAACTGTAATATGTATTTCGAAATTATTTTATTAATTTTAATTGTAATATCGTAATACTAATAGTAATTTTAATTGTAATATCGTAATAACTGGTGTTTGTTATATAAAAAAGATCAAAATTTTAAAAGCATTTTATAATTTTTAATTGTAATAGTATTTTTGAGTCGTTTTATAATTTTTTTAATCGTACTAGTACGAAGCGAAGGTCAGGCTGATTTTTTCGCATAAAGATGGAAAATTTTAGTCGTTCTACAATATTTAATGGTAATAGTATGAAGTAAGAGTTAGCGGTAATTTTTTTGTATCGGAATCTTAATATTATTTTAATATCGATTTGCTTAATATTAGATTTTATAATAATATTCTTCATTCATTTTTCAATTATCTTTTATGCATGTTACGATGAATATTCACGAGCTCTTTTGTGTTCATGCCCCAACGGGCAGGCAAACGAGTTACTAATTACACATGGTTGTATTCATAAAATTTGTGCAATTTCTTTATCAAGGGAATAGCTTGTAAATGAGGCCAATTAAGTCGTCAGATAAATGTTTTTATTATAATGTACGATTTATACAATCATAACTGGATTGTTCGAATATTACGTTACATTATTTTATTTACATTTATATAGGTAATCATCTTCAATAGCCGATTGCGTTAAATGATTAAATGCTTGTTGCGTTAAATGTTTTTAAGTTACTTATCTTTTTACATTCTTATTTTTAATTTACAACTGTTCTTGATTAACGTAATAAAATACAAAATATATTAACAAATGTCCCCAGCAGTGGAACACGAGACATAAGTTAGTTCAATATTATTGCAATATATTAATTGCAATTTTATCATGAGCAACATTGAAGTCTCACGCTTAAATAGGTGTCTAGTTGGGAATTTTAGGATACTAGAATTTTCATCAATCTTTCAAATTAATATCATGTTGCTTCAATCTATTATAAACGATCAACATCCACGATTACAACATGTCGTATAATTATGAATTCCGCACAGTATGTTCGAGAAACCTTAGAACGTTCGTTTTTGGGTGTCGTGTATCGCAACAGACGAGCCCGGTGAAATAACATCGACTAACAAAGCCTAAGGGATGCTCAGTTTGGACTGATAGGCCATGGTCGTAGAATTCAGCATGTATCCGCTTTCGAAACGAGTCTCTTCTTTGAAATTGTTTGCAGAGAAAGCGACATGAAAGCTGGTTTTATACGTGGCTGGTACTCTATGTAACCATGGAACACACTTATTAGCGGACATTTTTATTTTACTCGTTCGAATTCACGGGACGAATCCATTAACTCGTGTGTTTCCACTCCTCGAATCTCTATCGACGTTCTGACTCTTTGTAAACGTACACTCTTGTCCAAGAGTATGGTATGCGGAGACTTGCTGACATTCGATCAAATGTGTTTATTTACAAAATTGCGATGAAATAAAACTGCATTGATTTTATTCTATAGCTTTTATCTTATAGATTTTATTCTATACAGCTACGTATAATAGTATATTAGAGCTTGATTAAATTGATTTTTGAAAGTCAATATGTAATAATAATAAAACTGACGTTTGTAATTGTTATATCTCGCACAACTAATCTTTGTCACTTTACACGCATTTTATCCTCAGCTTTTTTATCTTTCTAATTATAAAACAGATTAGGAAGAGTTTTCTAAATTAATAAACAGACTTTCAATGTTAATACAGCTAGTGATATTTAAATAGCAAATGTATCCACCATTATACATAGCAAATTCTAAAATATTGTTATATATAAAAGTTTCCATGTTTAGATTTATTGTTTTATTGTTTTATTTCATTTTTATTAATTTAGATTTACAATGTGCCGATTCCATAACAAAATAGTCAATGTTGCTTCTAATTCATTATTAATTTGTACACTTCAGTAAAATTCACATACCACAAATCGATCCAAGTATCGTCGACCAAACTTATGAAGATACTTATGAAGGATAGTGTAGCTCCAAATGGATCATTTAGGCATTTGACGAAAGCACAAGTAAGAAGACAACCATATAATATATAATGTATCTTAACATATACGAATCGAATCTAGCAAGCTGCTACTTCAACGAAAATAAAAGGAGCGACTACAACGTGGCGTGATTATGTCTCCTCGACGTGAAAATACGTTTTCTCAATCGGTGTTCCGAGACTCTTGCGAAAACGTGCAAGTCAGAAGTGTTCAGCACTTAGCGCATAACGTTTTCGAGCGACGAGGAACCAAAGTGGAAAGTTGTTTCCTGCGGAAGAATAGGAAATGTTCCTCTGCTTGAGCCATGAATGGGCATCTTCTTAATGGCGCGCAATATCGCTGGCTTGCATATTGTACGCGTACTTCCGGTATGAAAGGTAATGCTCGTTATTGTCTGGATGCAATCGGCTACACAACAAACGTCGCTCTCAAGGAACGCTTTCCAGGCTTTTCGGAAGAGATCCGTGGATTTCATAGGTAATTTTCTTCCTGGAAATTCTATTCTAAGTGGTATTATCAATGGCAAACGAAACGTTCGTACAGTATAGGCAAAGATAGCCAATTTACATATGGATGGAGCTGGATGAAAGTCATTTTGTTGGCTGTCGTGGAATATTTCATATTCTCCCTAGTTTTTATTTCATTTCACTGGGGAAGTTTTGGAATTATGAATTCATATTACAAAGTTTGAAATTAGATTGTAGTATCTATTCGAAGTTAATTGTTCTACTGGTCTCTTTTTCAACGTATATGAAAGGGAATTTGACAATTTTATAAGATTTAACGAAACCTAACTATTTATAACACATGGATAAATTATTCCTTGGTCCTTACTGGGTTAATTTGTATTTGAGCTGGATCAGAATTAGCTTTAAAAAATTTATCCTCTTTCCCAAATTTGTTGTAAAATTTATTTTCAAGTATGTTTTTCCTTTTGTATATTCTTATCGTGTATTGTATTTGTTGTATTGTCTTTATCATGGATATTTTAAAACATAGTACAAAAGTATTTCAGTATTTCATTATATGAACATATTTTCCAATATTTTATGGGGAACATTTACGAATCGTGTCGAAGTCTTCAAGTTTACGTAAGCCTACATGTTTTTCGATATGTTATGCATTTCCCCCATTAGTTTTCCATTAGCGCTTTACAATTACGTTACAGAGTTGTTACGAATAGTCGATCGTTCGAGGGGAACGTGGTCGCTTTCTAGCCGAGGAAAGTCTGGAAAAAATGTAGGAAGTACTAATAAACGGCGCAAACTGATGATCTATAATGCACTGGCCACGCTACAGCATAGTGATGATATAAACGTTCCACGATACATACATACTTTCTATTTTCGTCGAGCCTACGCTTGTACCACTGAGCTACTTATCAACAAGGATGCAGTCGAATTGGAGGATCTTCTTTTTTCTTCCGTTTCTTCTTTTGTGGAAGTGGTCCACCACTACGTTCGTATATGCACTGTACCATTACATCAGTTTAGAAGGTCCTTCTTAATCTGTTTTATTCGAAAAATCAAAGAATCTCAAGATAAAGAATTTGTCAAATAACGAAATAGTTCTATAAAGTATAACTTCAAACACCGGTTTTATCATTGCACAGGTGTAAACTTCCAAAAATCGACGTTATCATATCGTTGTAGCTGTGGCGATTGCGAGGAATAAAATCATTGCAGTTCGATACGACCGCAATTTTGTAATTAAGACATATTTTATCAAAAGTAAGTTACTTTCTTTTGAACGATAGTGTATGCAAGATAGCGTACAATGTGCACGTGTATACATGAATTTATACATTCGTGGAGGTCATTCACGATTTCCATCGGTCGACGACCTATGGGAGAGACCACTCCACTCGAAACTCATTTAAAAGTACCTTTCCACGAAAGTGTTCCACCGATGACGCACGGATGAGCCCATGCTTGTGATCGAGGATTGGTTATATACGTATGCATGACAATAGAAAGTTAACACGAGAGAGCTCGACCCGGAAGGAACACCGGTGATGACGAAGTGACCCACATCCTGTGTGTATTAGCCTTGGGAGAGAAGGCTGATCTTTCTGGCCTATGGACCGTTTTCTGGTCCGTTGGAAATCCGAAACCAAGACGTAGGTCGACGAAAGAATGCATGTGACATCCTTGATTTTCTAAGAAAATTGAATTTAGGTTGTAATTCGATGGTTCGGTCGAAACTTTTTCAGCGAAAGATCAAAACTGGAGAAGAAACATTTGGTTTAATGTTTTGAAAGGCATGGAGATATAGGGTAACAGTCTTTTTATGTTTCTTTGATTTTGTATTTTAAAGATTTGAACTTACGAAAGGGAATACGTATCTTGTTAATATAATATAATATAATATAATAAATTACAATATAGAATCTGTTTGGCGTGGGAGTTTTTAAAATGATTTTTAAAATACTTGTTCGAGAGTTGTTGTTAGATTAGAAGTTAATTTTAGAGATTGATATGGACATAAAAGCTATGGGACGGAAGCTTCAAAACTTCTTTACTGTCACCTGTTTATGTCAGTTCGATGATGACCGTTAAAAGCATCTAGTCGATATTCGCTTTAAAGCGGAAAGTTCTGCTATTCATTTAGTTAACCAGCAAACAGTTGATCATTATAAAATTATGAAATAATTTTCGAGGAACATAAACGACATAGTTAGCTACAAAAATTAGATAGTTTGTAAATTTTATATAAAAAATTGAGTCGCTTAGACAATTTCTTCATTTTATTATCAGAATACATGATTCATATTCAACATTCAAAAAATAATTCCAACACACTCTAAATAACAAGTATTTATTATCGTACAAAAAGAAAGGAATGAACGCAGTAAAAAATCATAGATTAAGAACAGAATTCAAGATACTCATATACTTGTCTAACCAATAGTAGAAAATTCCTCCATTATATTCTTTCCAACGAAGTATACTTTAAAACGAGAAGGGAAGGAAAATTATAGCATCATAAAGCTAAATTCAAGAAATTTATCAAAATCTCTTACATTTTCCACTGCTCCGATTCATATCGTATCGTTAGTCTACGGATAATCGAAAGTAAAATTTCTTTCCATTGTGAGTTTGTAATCGCAGAGATTACTATAACATAGCAATTTTGCTGCAGGCAATATTCCAAGGTAACGTTCCTTGTTTAAACGTTTCACCACGATGAAATTGTTGCGGATATATGCGAAGAGCGCGGGCCACGCTTTTTGGGTATCAATTACTAGCGAACCGCGTAGAAATTAGAATTTTCGGCATAATAGCGGCGTAATGACCGTTCCGGAGTAATCTTAACGTGATCATCGATGTAATTACCAGAACGATGGCAGATGAAGGGAGTCGCGGATACGCTCTCTTCTCGATGCATTATTCATACGGACGGGATATACCCTAAATTCAAAGGCTTCCCAGAGGATGTAACCGTTGGTAATTTCGCCATCGACGCAAGCCCGGTGTCGTACGAAGCTTGAAATAACAGATATAAGAATCGCCCTCTTTTCTACATTTCGTGATGCTACGTAGATCTCTTGCATTTGAAGATTACACGAGAAAAATATATAACACTATTTTCGTTATCGTTGAATCTATAATTTTGAAGATACAATTTTAATACTTAAGAATCCTCAAGCACCATGAGTGATATTTCTATCCAGTGTATATTTTTCTTTATTTTGGAAATTAATCGAAACCTATGAACGCATGTGATTGTTTTATTATTATTTGACACTGGGTAAAAAATAGAGGAATTGCTGTTTGCGATGGTTATAAATAACATCAGGATGATGTTATCGTGGGATGATGTTAATCCTTAACCACTGTAGACGTTGACACATACGTAATTGCTATAGGCGGTCTCACAGACCGCTAATATTTATTGCATCGTTACAAACATACAGATATAAATTGTTTTCCTTCGTACATTAATAAGGAAGAGATGCAAGTCTGATTAAACAATGGCAAATGTATTGAAAACATCTTTTTTTAATAATTATTTATCGTCACAAGTTATGCAGGAAGGTAGAATGAAAGCTTCACATACTTTCTATAGTAGCTAAAGGTTGAAACAAAATTTGCATATGGAGAAATTTCAACCACGATAGTCTTCAGGCATTAATAGGACACGGTTAAAAAGAGAAATATGTAATTAATTAGGTTTAAAGATACGAAGATTGGCTAATAATTGATGCACACTCGCCTGTATCTAAGAATACATAATCTAAAAAAAAAAGAAGATAAAATTGGAATTAATTAGATACAAAACACCTTATTTATTTTTTAATATAATCGCCGCTATCTTCGATGTATTTTTGTCAACGGGTGACGAGCTTCTTCATTCTGCCAATGCAGAATTCTATCGACCTACTTTTGGCGAAGGACTTCACACTTGCCTTGACTTTATCGTCTGACATGAAATGAATACTTTCCAAGGTCCCCTTCTATTCGGGAAAGAAATGGTAAAAAATATGGGAAGGAGTCAGATCTGAACTACAACATTTGACCTGGCCAATTTAACTTGCCAATGGAAACGGTTCCACATAAATGCGCTAAAGCAAATCGCCTTGGGTTGGCTTAGCTGGCCAGTGGATTTCCGACTCAAGGCGGGCGTGGAACAATTTAAAATTCTAAACTCGCAAAAGCATCAAATGTTGTGCGTGCGGTATGCGGCCGAATGTTGTCACGCTGCGATGATATCCAGTTCGAATTCCAAATCCGGCATATAGACATCTCCGTAAATGCTTCATGGTCTTTAATATCGTGGCATACACGTGCTAGTAAACGGCGAAGAATTTCCGCAGGCGCAATGTTTACCGCCGCCAGAAACTCGATTACTGCACTTCGCTTGAATCTCGTTGACATCGCATTGATATTCAACCTCACTCTAAACGTTACTGTTCGTGATTGCGTCAAATAAACTTATTGAAACTCGGTATATTTATAAAGGAGGGATGTAGCTATAAAATGAGCGATCACGCAGAGCCTTAACTTTTTTTGTTCCTGCGATACAGACGAGCGTGCATTACTTATCAGCCGATCATCGTATAAACTATAAGGTGTTTTAATCATGGAAGATTATAAGGTACCGTATATGTATAGTATGAGAGGATAAAAAGTATAATAACGTGATAATAAATATCTCTGAAACGTTCACAATAATGACAAAAAAAAAAACTAATTTATCAAAAGCAATTAAAATCGCCCTCTTATTAAGATGAATTTCTCGGAAAGCGTTTTAAGCTAAAAAATTGCTCGCCTGTAAAAAATGCGCACTGTATCTCATTATTGAATTATGAATATTTATGCATATGCAGGTAGTTGAAATTTAAATAACGCAGTTATAACAATATAAATGCAAAAATATTCGAACTATCCAAAGTATTCATTAATTTAATTAATTCATAATATATTGCAGTATTTTTTTTTATCCTTTTCAGTGCTCGTAAAAAGCATAAATTTGCATAAACGTTTATAATCCTCCTGTTATATGGTTTCTAGTTTGTGGTTCTTATTTGCATTTCCTAAATGAAACAATCGATGCGCATTTCATATCGTGAAGAAGATGAAGACGAAGAAAAAGTGAGACGAACGCTTCTAAGAGAAGCTCGAAAGTTCTCCCATAGACTTAAATTGAATTTTCATGAAAAATACGAAGTTCCGTATCGTTATTAAAAGAGAGTGGCTCGTTTAAATTTGAGATTAAAGCAAAACACACTGAAGGAAGGGGAATTAATGTAAGAGACTGCCCCAAGATTTGAGAATATTTAACAAAACGTGCGCAAACAAAGTGAAAGACACGTTGAAAGTGAAAAAAAAGCTAGAAGAACAAGCTGCTAAAGGCTGCTTTGACTTACATATTTCTTAATATCTAATATAATTCGTATCGACGATAATCTGACACTGCAAAGGAAATATATGGCGTGGCCAATAACTTTGATCATTTTGAGTATCTGCATTATTTTTAGAGATATGAGAAAATTAGGTTTACAAAAGTCGCAAACGAAAGGGACCATAATGTTAATTGAAATCAGTCGATCAGTTGAAATTATAAATTCAGTTTCGAAAATTTTAGAAAACTGGTCTGTTAAAAAAAAAGTGAAAAAATAGAAATTATACGTTATTTTGCATCAGATACGACAAAGAAATAACTTCTTTCTAAACTAAACTTTTTCATTCCAAATTTCTTATCATTCTATTACATCATCAAAGGTTTAAAAGATCCACGAAACTGTTTAAAATTTCCCACCAAGCATCCTGAGATTTCACTCTTAACGATTTTACGAGGAAAAATACCGAAGATACCGCGAGGGGCGAGGGAATGAGAAACAGGAAGGAGAAAACAAATCTCATCTTTTTTTTACCTTTAATCATCTTTTTAGCCCTGTCGGAACGGTGGCCACAATGAAAATATCCGTGTACCAGAGCGGAATGGGTGAAATGATGGTGGCGGGCGAAGAAACGTCTCCGACGTCGAAGTTGTAACGAGGAACAAAGGAAGGTGAAAAGAAACGAAAACGTCGCCGACAATTCGTAGATCTCGAAGCTGACTCTGGGGCTCATGAATAACGGAGAGGAACGCATTAGAATATTCTCCGTGGCATAACGAATAAGGAGACATAACTTCCATTGTTATTCTCCCTTTTAAAGAAGGGAATCCCTAAGTTGCACGAGCGCGTCGTCCTCGTCGCTTTGCCCACGCCGCAGATGCAGTTTTCCAAGAGTGCCACTTGCAACTGATTATAGAATTAAAGATTATTTTCCATCTGTCTATTAACAGCGAGACAAAGATAAAACGACGTCGGGTCGATGTTCTTGAACTGCAAAATTAATTGCAATCTGCGACCGCTGTGCCACGATCGTTCCATTGTTGAATGTACTGCAGCTATTATTCCATCTTCTTTCTGTTTAGAAAATGTACCGTTATGTTTTATATGGTGAAAGAAGAAACTTCTTATATTTTCGTATTCTTCCTTTTAATATTAGTGGAAAATCAGTTTTTAATATACAAGAAAGTATACAGGAGAATTAGTTTGGTAGTGATAAGTTATTTGTTCTTTTTTTTTTTTTTTCTTTTTTGAGAGGAAAAAGGATTTCTTAGTTTCATATTTCCTTTAGTTCCTTTGGTATCGTTTTATTAAGATGTACTTAATGTGGATTTTTTAAGGACAAGCTTAATAATACCGTTATGGAAACGACAGGTCAAACTTTTTTAATCAAGGAAGATGGTAGGAATGAAGACAGACACAATTCATTTAACTTTATAAACGTTCCCAATAATGGCGATAATTTCCCTGATAACAAGAGAAATTACGCTTCTTTTAGTTAATTTATATTATGAGATTTTGCATTTTAGAGAGACAGACATACCAATAAAGTATTGAACAACTAATATTATCTGGACGATATGTGCTCTGCTTTCAAGAGTAAATTACTAGCGCTTAAATGCATTACAATTCATTAATAGATCTCCTAGAAAATATTTTATAATATTTTAAGCCTCTGAAAGTGATATCACACTTATTAGCAATATGATAATCTCAAGCTCATTCATCCAAAACATTAAAGAAACATATCTTACAATAATCGTGGAGGGAGAAATGTAACAATACGCTGTAATACCACTGTAATATGACACTGTAATATAATAATACAAATACAATGCCACTATATATTGGTATTCAAAGAAACGAACAAGCAGATAAAGCAGCAAAACTAATAGCTAAGACCAGAGAAAATGATAAAGTTATCCACTACGTCACATGCAATGATACAAGAAACTATTTGAATACTTCCATGGGAGCATTAGCTATAAGATACATGGAAATATATGGAGCAAACTGATGGAGATATGGGATGGCAAATATTTCCAAACATGATTAATCCAACAATCCAATCGTCAATTAGCAGAATTAGGATCAGCCACCCAGCACTGACTCGTTCATGTCTACTCAACAACCATAAACCTCAATGCAAATCTGCAAACAATGCAAACTGATATTGTCTATTAAACGTATCATATTAGAGTGCAGAAACTATGATCATAAGAAAAAAGCCACTAAACTGTCTAATGATATAACGAAATTGTTGAACTTCAACTGAAAAATGGTGAACCTTCCCTTCAATTGCTGAGATCTACAAAATTGTTACTAAAATTATAGACTGTTAACTGTGCTGCCTTGCTAATTATCTCTGCTGCAAGCAATGTTAAACATATGTGTATATATATACACACAAGTCTTTGGAATTTCCTTCCATAATCACAATGTGAGAAAACGGAATTTAATAAAATCAGTGTGCTGAAATAGAATCATTCTTAACATTTGACTCTTCCCTATACGAGTCAAGATACACCTAAATTTCGATCAAATCGGAACTTTTTCGTCCCTTTAATTTCGACGAGGAGAGGTATCAAAGAAAAATGAAAAACTGTCCGGTTGTTGCTTTCAATTGTCAGAGCGACTTCCCTCCGGCTTCTAAGAAGAAACTTTTTCCATTACGGATCTATAATCCCGAGCTTTATTGGCCCCGGAAACGGCGAAACGTAACTTTAAGGCACTTTAATAGTAACGATTCCACGCGGAAAAAGGAAACAGAAAATGTGCTACTCCTTGGATCTTGATTCCGTCACGCGCTCCAACTTTCTCTCCCCGAAATATTTGAAGGCCCGATTAATTATTTTCTCGGCTGATAACGGCCTCCTTCGGCTCTCTGCTTACGATCAGGCAGCTTTCTGACCCCGATAGAAAAATAAATTCGTGTCTAGCGCGTACTTACCTTTCAATTTAATCTCGTTTATTATCATTAATATTATCGAACTATGTAGTCTTTCCCATTTTATCTGGATAAAAGGAGCACAAGGCTTCTCCATTAAAAACTGCTTCAATAACCAATTAAATAAGAAGCTTCAAAAAATCAATATGCATTACTCTGATTATAGGCACATCAGCGGCGGAGTTGATGAAATATACGTATATAAAACCTGTCGTATCGTACCTCGTCAATCGGTTGTATAAATAACAAAAAATGTATGGTTTTCTGAATTGCAGTGTAAATTTTATATCTCTGTCTTCATTTGTTTTTAATTTATCAACAATTTCTCATACATTTACACATAGCTGGTTATATTTTAGTTTACCAAATGGTAGTATAAGTAGCAAAATTTTAAATCAATTAAAACTTTAAATACCTAAACACTTTCTCAATTCGATAATAATTTTTCAATCCTTGTTAACCACATACAATAATAAAAGCAGTCGGATATTCCACGTTTCGTTCTATTGAAACTCACTGAAACATCGACGTGAATAACAAAAAGATGCACCATGCTGAAATTACATATGAATTTCAAATTTCAAATTGAATTTAGATGCATGAAACTTTTTTTTTTTTATCGAGTAGCAATTTTTCAAGCGTAATCGGATCGATAGATACGATTATCCGGGAATAAAATATTCAGGCGCCCGAGATTTGCTAAACGTACGTACGTACGTACATATATGTATGTACAGTCTTTTTATACGTCGAGCGATCGCGTAAAATTATCGGACAAATGCATATCACCGGTTTAAAATCGTTTCATTCTATTTTTCCTCTCTGGACAATTTCAGATATAGCGAGCCGATTAAAAAATCACTTGATGCGCTGAGGATGCGCCGTGATTTCTGCAACGGTGGGCTTGCCTGCGCCGTTGTGTGGGTGTCATCGACCTGCTGGCTGCTACTATCTTTGTCATCGTCGGTCACAGCAGGTACGTCTACTTTTTTTCTACATCGTTTGTTTTATTTCCCCTGCCCACCCCCTTTTCTCCTTTTTTTCTTCTATTTTATTTCCAGCGATTTCCCCGCCCTAACCCCGCGGCTCGTTCGCCTGTAATGATTGGTCCCGAATTATTGAAAGAACGGCCATTAGCAAACAATAGAGGCCTGTGTAGCTGTGTTCACGTTCGACCAACGAGACGGTGACGACGTGCACGGGGTGACGCTGTGAAAGAGATAGAAAAAGAATTAAAAAAAGGAAGGCAAACTCTTGAAACGGGCGTGCATCTACATATAATGCTACGCCACAGACGTGATCGGATTTCGAGAGACGTCCTCTCACCGACAGATTCGTCCTTGGTATTGCGAAAAACCACCGGAAAAAGCCAAGCCCATCCTTAGAAGAGGCTTAATCCTCTTTATCCTCCTTCAAACACCTCGTCAACTGGGGATATTTCCGTGCTTTTGTACACAGGCTCGCGAAACTACTCGAACCCTTGTACACGAACATGATACAATTGTCACGATTAAATTGAAGTACAGAAGTTGTCGGATATTTATTACAAGCATATCGTAAAAATGATGAAATTATTTTAAACGGTCAATTATTCACTATTTCAACAGACCTCGATATTCAATGGGATTAGCTTTAGCGTTAATTACGTGTTTGATGCTTTGTGACTTATGACTTGTGCATACATTTCCAGATTGATTTCTTTTACCAATATAATCACGACAAACGTGTCTCGTTACAGCGCTAATGAAATTTCAAAATATTTTGCATAACGCAAATGATACTATCGTCAGCCTGTGTATTTTATTTATTCATGATATAGGGCACAAACAATAATATTGTAAGATTGATAAAGGTGGAAATGCTCGTAATGTATAACGATTCATAGACGTATTCATTTCAAAATTGTCGAGGATATTTTAGTATTCACGTTACCAACGCTCTCTCTAAAGTAACGTTGCATCTAAAATCCTGCTTCATATTTCATCGAACAACGTCCTGGCTCAGATAAAAGATTCAACCGTCGCGCGCGTCGTGTCGTAAGATACTTCTTGTATTTTTTAAGGACGAACGGAATGTTTGTCCAACAAAATATTAATCAATGCTATACGATGAAAATAGTAGTAGTAAAAAAACCTTAGGTTACCAGAAGTTTGATTCTTAATATTTTAAGAGTGCGTTAAATCACATTAAAACTGACTTGTCCGATGCAACCGGCTATAAAAATCGGTATTAACAACGTAGTTACACGACATTAAGGTACCTATATAACATTATATAGATCTCAACGAAACACGAGAGAGATCCCCTAATCGATGAGTTAATTATTTGTCGAGGATTATACATCGGTAAGCCACGGTACGCCCTCCAGGCAAATGAACGATGTCATTTAACGAGACGTTAATTAGCAGGTGAAATTGCCAGTGAACAGTGGACGTTGAACGATATCGGCGGTGAAGACTTTAATCGATTCGCAATGTGTTACAACAGGATATCGGTTTCTCGTCTCGATAAATATCAGGCCGGTGAAACGATTTGCATACTACAACAAATAACAAATTGAATCTCTCGCACCGTTAAAGTGCATTCTACTCTGTATTCCTCCGTCTCGTCGCCTGTGTCCGCCTTTGCGTCTTTCCTTTCTTATGAACACGTTTCCTCTTCGCCGATCAGAATACGTTTCTTCATTTCCTCTGCCTCTGACATTCTTGCCGATCCCTTCCTTGTTTCTTCATCGTTTACGCGTCCACAGAGATTCCTGAGATATTTTTGTTCCCCATTGAATTCTATACTATATATATATAGCCGTAATAACATGTAAAAACGGGCACGACGTGATTCCTTGTAAGAAAATAAGGAAAAAATATGACACAACATTTTTACATTCTCCGCTTAGTTTTCGATAAAATCAAGCTTGAGTATTTATCAAGTATAATTAAACGCGGCTTAATCGGGATTGAACAGTAGTAGATAATCGATAAGAGATCATTCTATTTGTGAAAATAAGTCGAAAATACGAAATAACAATTTTTCTGTCAAAGGCTTCATTTTCAAGAAAATATCAATAATTAATTTTCAAATTTCTTTCTTTCGGACACGCGTAGAATGACCTCCTGTCGATATTTACTTCTATCCAGTCCGGAATTAATCATGTTCAAGTGTATTCGATAAATTTTTAAAGCCGATTTTCTCAGTAATTAAGCCGACAGTGACATAATTTTATTTTGTGCTTTTTTATTATTTTTCTATCAGCATTTATATGTTATTCGACTGGGTCGTATGTATAGTATAATACAAAGGTTGAATGAGTGAATCCATTGAGAATGAAATAAAGTAGGGGAGTTTATTTGTGAATTTTGCATGAATAGATAATTTATTCTTGTGATAAAGAGAATTTCATTCGGGAAAATAGAGCTATGTGGGTAGAAAATGGTAATTTAAGCATTTTATGAAGCGCGATGTGCTACTCTGTGGTGAAAGGAGTCAATGACACATACAATACCGTTCATGATTATACGACCGATTTCAGAAGTCGATGTACACCGTTTGTGCATTAAATAATTTACGTATATTTTAAATTTAATCTAATCCAATTTTGAAATCGAATTTCTTAATTTAAGATACGTGCTTTTAAAGTTTGAGCTCCAAAACATGATCCCTTAAATATATCTTGAAGGCTATGAAAGGGAGATAAACTTTGCAAGTAGAAAAATTTTGTGTTTTTGTACGGCAAAATACGTCTGTCTAAACAAATGAGAAAAAATGGATTTATTAATAAATAAGGATAAATGAATAAATTAAATCGATGTAGTATAGAATACAGAAATTCCGAATTGAAAATTGATCTGTTACAGTTTTCTAAAATGATCTAAATCGTACAACGCGGAATTCGATCGTCAGAATGTTGTAATAGGGAAACTAGTTCGCTGCGATGAGGATTAACGAAATGATTATAATAGAGCGTAAAGAAAGAGGACGATGGTCAACGAACCGGAAATTCGGGTAATCGGATGTGCCGTAGATTTCACTAGACTTTTATGAAATCTTTAACGGCGTGAAAATGTGGTATGTGGTATATAGAGAGTCAAAGTAAAAAGTCGATTGGCATGCACCGCATGTATCTTTCTATCCCATATGCTCGACGAGTGTAATCGTGCGTATACTTTCCCTGTATGGCTTCTATAAATCGTTTTACTCAACCAGATTTCTCATCTTTGAACTAAACAATGAAATAGATACTGAGTCATAAAAGTGACTCATAAACGATCGATGACTTCATATTTCGAGGCTATTGCATCTTTTTAGGATAGGTATTATAATGAAGCTTAATAAAATCACGACCTAGTACAATTAAAATTAACATTTTAGCAAATTACCAGATACCGAATGAATCTGACATTGATATTGATACGAGCATGATATTTCTCTAAATCATAATTATTTTATAGTTACAATTGATCAGATTTTCTACCAACTTTAGACTCGTTAATAAAAAAAGTTCTCTACATATATCTCGTATTACAAAATATTTCAAAACTCTTTGAAACTCACTTCCAACTGTTGCTGGTTGTTCCAACGTAAACCAGCCTCAACAGCCCCAAGGTAACATTTTCGGAAGCAAACTTTTCAAACTATCTGATCTTTTTCTCACTCTTCGAAAGATTTAACAACCATCGACTTAGCCAATACGGCTCCCGAGACATTCTCAGCTATCTGCAAAAAGGATCCATGGAAGCACGTTCGACGTGTATACGCAAGTTCTTGGTCGAGTTAACGAGAAAAAGGGTCGCGTGACCGGAGGCACTTGCTGTTAATCGAGCAGTCGTCTCCGTTGCATTCGAATCCCGTGGCCATTCTACACTCTGTTCCTTTTTGTCTGTCCAGTGGTTCGGTCTACGGCTTGCTATGAAGTTTGTAGTCGCCGAATTAGAACCACTCAAAACTTTCAATGTTTTTCACTCATTTGGTATAATTGAGAGTCGTGTACGAACTTTAATAGCAAAGTTTAATTGTTAACTACTACGTTGTTATATGCGTACGCTCGTGAAAATATTTGAACACATACTATAGAAAACTTTCATACACATGCTATATATGAATTTTATTAAGTTTAATTTGATTATAGATAATCCCACTGAACATCGAAACTTATTAATATATACGAATATAATGGATAATTGACTGTCTAAAATATATTATCGCAATGTTTTTTAATACGTAATTTAAAGTGATATCTTGATGGATAAAGAGGTAGCAAGTGTTGTTTCTAATTACTATATGATTCATCGTTAATTTGCACACTTTCGTAAATTTCACGTACTGTTGCTATAATATAAGTCAGCTAAGTGTCATATTCTTATACGTACGTATATACTTATGATCACATATATTCATATACTTATGATATTAGTAAGTGTATTTGTATGTAGCCCTAATTCGATAGTCAGGTACGTGCCTGTGAGCGAAGCACAGAACTGGAAGCTACTGGAAGCCGATGGAAACGTGTTCATAGCACGTTAGGCGAGTAGTAAGTGTGGCAGTAGGATGTGAGGAACCGTTAACTCGACTCCGGCTATTTTTATTATTATTATCGTCGCGCTGCACTTCAACGCTGGTGCTTGAGAACGAAAGCGGCGCTGTTCCGCGAGATCCATACGCGAGCTGTCCGTGAGATGTTCTGACCTATAAAACTGGCTCCGTTCTTCGCGTGCTACGACGATGATGATAATGATGATGATGATTCCGTTGCTAAGATCCGCCGAATGTTCGTTCCGTTACGCTCGAATAAATTTGTGTCGAGGTGTGCCGTTTTTTACGCCGCTTCGAAGACATTCCGGGCCGAGGAAATATTTTTCTTTCCTTCATAATATCTTCCGCGTATTAATTGAAAGAGACGGCAGAGTTTGAAGGAGGAGGAGAAGATTCGCCGAAATTGAGGCCTCCCGAGAGTCAATTTTTAATGTAAATTTTGACACAGAAGCTTCCTTCTTCCTTTTCTTCATCGATTCGTCGCAGCGATTAAAAATGAAAGATTCTTAGATCGCTGCTTAAAATGAACTTAAGGAGGCTCTAGTAGAACGTGGAAATTTTCAGCACCCAATTTCTTTAGTCTGTGAGAAAAATTATATACAAAAAATAAAGATGATGATCAAATCTCTGGCACTTCTACTATTACAGTTAATATAATAATTGAAGCGAAATAATTATACTTTAATCATAAGCTACATATACTTTAATATTTATATTAGAAAGTATATCATATTTGACACAAACTACACATATTGCTCGTATTACAGAGCCATCGTTGAAAGCAATAGGTCGATGCCCAGCCTTCGAGGAGCAGAACGTGTGTCCCGCAAGAGCGCCAAATTGCGAGAATGACTTCCAGTGTCAGGCGTCGGGGGAACGTTGCTGCAAGACAGCTTGCGGCACGAAATGCGTCATCGGCGAGCTGACAGGATGTGAACAGCTGGCGCAGGCAGCCGTGAGAAGATCGCGCGCCCTTGGTCCACGTGGACCGTCGCAATTTATACCAAAGTGCAACAACGAGACTGGCGAGTTCGAGAGGATACAATGTGATCCGCGAGAGAAAAACTGCTGGTGCGTGGACGAAATCGGTGCCGAAGTTCCAGGTACTAGGGGATCCTCCAAGGATGTGATCGATTGCGACAATCCCCGCGAGTGTCCCGCGCATAGCTGTCGAATGCTTTGTCCACTAGGCTTTGAGGTAAACTTTCAAATATATCTTGAAATTTAATGAGATTTTTTTGATCTTCAAATAAAACAAAAGATCTAAAAATCTAGAAATATAATACTCTCACGTATCTGATCTTCTTTTAATTGGCTACATTTTCGGTTAAGATGCGTGTGTTATAACGGAAATCTTTAATTATAGTTCTTTAACAAACATAAGCACGTATTCTTGTTCTAGAAGACTGGCGTAATTGAACTTGGAGAAATTAAATTTAAGAAATAATTGCTAATTACTAACGATATATAAGCAAAGAATATGAAGCATGTATAATTATCTCTAACAACCGCATTACGGATGTTCATACATTTATGAGTTCAAAGGTGCAGAAGTAACAGATGAATACATATAATATACACAAATAACAATTCACTGTCAGTAGAACAAATTCCTTTTTAGGTTCCATTTGTTCCACTCATAAAGTTGCATAAATATCCTTAATTTCATACACATCCTTCACCTACTTTATAACCAACGATATAGAACCAAACGAAGAAAGAACCAAAATGATCCCTTCCTACATAAGTA
Organism: Bombus campestris; assembly: GCA_905333015.3. Lineage (NCBI taxonomy): Eukaryota > Metazoa > Arthropoda > Insecta > Hymenoptera > Apidae > Bombus > Bombus campestris. The sequence goes on along the minus strand of HG995132.1, from coordinate 610,401 downwards.
CCCATAAGACCTCTTACGAATCTCGACTTTATGCAATATTCCGTAGCAGCTGTTGACTAGTTATTTCCACTCGCAGATCGAGCCGAAAACTGGCTGCGCTAAATGCGAATGTCGAGATCCTTGCCGCGGGGTCGTCTGTCCGGGGACCAGTCAAACGTGCGAGTTGATTGATGTAACATGCGCCCGTCCACCGTGCCCACCAATTCCCAGCTGCCGTAAAGCGAAGTCACTGTCGACGATTTGCCCAGCCGGTGAACCGCTGCAAATCACGGACTCGCCGAGGCCATTCCTCTGCGGCGACTCGCCAGGGAAACCGACCTGCCCGCCGATGTATAGCTGCCTGGTGGAACCGAAACAGGAATACGGGGTCTGCTGTCCATCCAACATTAATCTAAAGAGACCAGGAACGTGTCCATTGGAGGAGCCAGCTATTTGTGGCAATTCCTGTCAGCATGACTTAGAGTGTCCAGGTCCGCAGAAATGTTGCAAGAGCGAGAAGTGTGGAGGAGGAGTTTGCTCTGTTCCACAGGGGCTCAGTGCTTGCCACAGAGACCGTGTGCTGGCGGAAATGCTGAGCATTTCTGAGAGGCAGGGCCGTGGATACGTTCCTCAATGCACGGAAGGTGAGGATCTAAGGATGAATAGGAATCTTTGATTAAGTCGAATAGTTAGGTTTGTCTTAGTTATTAAAGAGAAACTGTTTGGTGAAAGATAACACTCTACAATAGAATCATATTTGTTCGGATCTGTTGGTGGATAAGTAAACAGTTTATGCACATAGACAAACAGTTTGTATGTATAATAATAATATACTAATTGTATCAGTGTCAACTATTGCTGGTTCAGATAATAAGTTTACATTCCTAGTTAGATAAATATGCAGCAGCACATGAGTCAGAGGACGATGCGAATCGAGGGCGACTCATGCTGTTGTTTTGCCTTGAGACATTGATACCGTCTTTCATCGTTAAGAGAATCAGTCTTTCTTTAGATGAGTTATCAGTTAGTGAGTATCGAGCAATCTTAGAACGAATATCATCGATCGAACGTACTCATTACCGTGTATACGCATAACGAGTGACACTTAGCGAACGACGATGAACTCTGCACTACAAATAGTTTTAAATATAATTGACTACACCAAATATCCACTCGTCTCATCAATAGATACACCAACACGTCTAATCATCGTCCACAAGTATGTTTGTAATTGAAATGGGATTCTATTGTATTATACTTTGAATTTTTGGGAATTGTATCATAACATTTTTAATTATTGATATGCTTTGGGAGTTAAAAATGTATTAAATGTAAGAATTTGGGTATTCCTTTTGAATTATTTTAACAGCATCGATTATGAAGATCGTAAGTAACTATGTTTTTATAATCTTTTGATAAAATAAACATTATTAATATTTTCAAACTTGTAGATGGAGGATACGAAGGTAGACAATGCTCGAGGAACGGTCTGGTTTGCTGGTGCGTGGATAATAACGGTCGAAAAATATCTGGAACCATGGGACCAGCAAATAAAGTCGATTGCAAGTTAATAACGAAGGGAAGATCACTTCCAGCGTCTTGTGTTTCCCAACAGTGCGCCCAAGTTTGTCAATATGGATTTAAAACCGATGCTTCCGGTTGTCCAACTTGCGAATGCGACAATCCTTGTGAAGGGTGGGTGTACAATTACATCCACTTAGATATAGTATATTTTATAACAACATCTTATGCTTCTAACTGTTTTCTTCCTCAGTTTTCCGTGTCCGGTTGGAGAACAATGCGTTCTACATCGTGAAGACGGTTGCCCAGACTTTCTCTGTCCAACCAGACCAGAGTGTAAACCGAGGAAAACTTATCAGAGTCCTTGTGTCTATGGAACTCCCCTTATCGATAACGAACGGAACGCTGTAACCTGTTCTGAGAACGAAACTTGTGCACAAGGCTACAAATGCACCGTTGTACCGGAAGCTGGACAATCGGTGTGCTGCATGACGTCAGCCAATTCCACAAAACCACAAACCAGTAAGATGTCCACTAAAACTTAAAAGAAATATCAAAACTAACTTTAAAACTTAAAAGAAATCTAAATCATTGGTATACTAATATTTTCACGTTGAACGTTCCTACGTATACTGTTTTTTAATAACTAAAATTAATACCTCTCGGCTTTAATTCTACTTATGTAAAATAATGTTATTAAATTATTCCAGTGTGTGAATACTTGAGGGAATTCAACGACCGCATGGAAGGAACCAGGGAAGATATGTCTTTAGCGATTCCACCACCACAATGTGAGAAAGATGGTAGCTACAAACCGTTACAATGTCATAATGGTACCTGTTCCTGTGTAAACGACCACGGAGTTGTTCTAAAAAGCGGCGTGAATCGTAGCACTGATTGTAAAGAGATAAACGACCTTCTCAAACTCTGTGGATCTTTATCCTGCAATTTAAGGTGCCCTTACGGCTACGAAGTAGATGCGACTGGTTGTCAGCAATGTCGTTGTCACGATCCTTGTAAAGATGTCTCATGCGGCTCACACGAGACCTGTACGATGGTCGACGTGAATTGTGGATCAGGACAGCATTGTCCAGCTGTCCCAGCTTGTCTGGCCATGAAACCAGGCCAGTGTCCGTATCTGGTACCAAGTTCATCGAGTTGCGAACTACAATGTAGTAATGATCAAGAATGTTCTGCCACGCAGAAGTGCTGTTCTACAGGTTGTGGGACGCAGTGTGTAGCTCCTGTGATGGCCACAGCTTGCCAACACGCACGTGCTGTGGCAGAACATGCGGCCAGAGAGTCAGGGGAACCAGCCAGAAGGATTTATATCCCGAGATGCGATGCTAGTGGAGCATTCGAGCCGGTTCAGTGTCACAATAGAATGTGCTGGTGCGTGGACAAGGAGGGCAGAGAGGCTGCAGGCACTCGTGTTCTCGAGGGAGTGGTACCAAAGTGTAACACACCGCTCAGATGTCCAGAGATCGATTGCAAGCTTGATTGTGCCGATGGATTCGAACTAGATCCTGATAGCGGTTGTCCAATGTGTTCCTGTCGAGATCCCTGCAAGAGCGTGACTTGTCGGGGAGAAAACGAGGCATGTAGAATGGTCGAAGTAGCCTGTAGCGTACCACCGTGTCCGCCTGTACCAGTCTGTTTGCCTAAGAAAGATAATCCTTGTCCAAATGGATCTCCTTTGCTAGATCAAAACGGTTCCCCAGCAATTTGCGGACCACATGGTCAACATTGTCCATCCACACACAAATGTGAACTGTCTCCTCTGGATGAATACGCTGTATGCTGTCCCAAACCTCGCGAAGTTTGTTTTGAACCACCACGAAAAGTACCCTGTAATTTAGGAATGGGTTTAAATGAAACTGAGAGATGGTACTTTGACCCAGAACATAACGAATGTAGGAGGAAATTCGAGTGTACTCTGGGTCACAATGATTTCTCCAGTCGCTTAGTATGCGATACCGTGTGCCCTGTATTATCGCAATGTGAAAGACTTAGAGAGAAGAATTTGAAAACGTCTCAAAGGCTGAAGCAACCAACTTTCTTGCCCAGATGTGACCCGGAAAGTGGCACGTGGGAGTCTATCCAGTGTTTGGAGCACGTTGGTGTTTGCTGGTGTGTTAACAGAAAGGGTCAACCTGTGAAAGGTTCGCTTACCAGAGGAGCAGAGCCCAAGTGTAACTTTAGGCAAGCAAGACGGGGAGGCAGAGGGCCGGCAGTTCAAGAAATCGACCGTGAAATTCAAGCGTTCATGGAGAACGCTCTAATTAACTTAGAAACTGACGAGAAGCAAATCGGGATGGTGTTAGGCACAAGATGTCAGGCGATGAAGGATAAAGGCCACGTCCCGGCAATTTGCGATCGTCAGGGCAGGTTCGAGCCGACGCAGTGTGCTGGGGATACATGCTGGTGTGTCGACGAGGCAGGCAATCAACTCATTGGCTCAGAACCTTTCCTGAAAGGAACAAATATTTGCTGTAAGATACGATATCTTTCATATATTTGTATTGAGTCATTTTGCCAATTTCAGGTAGAGTCAGTTCATGATAGTCGATCAATGAGAACTAAAACTTGGTTTAACATGTATTATATAATACAAATATTATTTATATAATATGTAGAGTATGAATGTTTATGCAAATTAATATTTTTTAACGGATGCAATTAAAAAAAGATATATTTCAATTAATATTTTTAATATGTCATAAATGCATACAAAATCACAGTCTAATAATATATATATATATATATATATATATATATATATATATATATATAATTTGATAATATAAATAATATACATTGAAATAAATATTTGATAAATTTTTGTAAATTTCTTTAGTACCAACTCCAGTAGAAGCTGTCGAAGTAACTCTACGTTTCCCCGGTCGATTCCTCGGCGATGACGAGGCTACACTGACCAAACAAGCGGAGGATCTACTACATGATTTAGGCGCCAGAATAAAGAACGACGTACGAGTACAAATCAATCAAGACTCAGCCATACTTAGTTTCGAAGTAATAGGACCGAACAAAGTAGACATAGCATTCCATTTGGAAGAATTAACCAGAATACAGAAATTATCCATGTTGGGATCATTCGCGGACGCAACCACTTCTCGTTTCACACACAGATCTCCTCCAATAGCTATGCAGAGTAGAATTGTAGCATTAGAACAACGAGAAATCCTCACAGAAGTGGAAACGCCTGTTTATCAAACTGCTACCTTGGTTTTGGCTGCTGGAAGCGCTTTCATAATTAGCAGTTTGCTGATTTTATTGATGTTATACCGTAAAAAGGTACATTCTCAATTTTATTTAAATAAGTAATTGTAATTTTCTACTATTATTTATTATTTTTTTAAAAAGTAGATATCTAATAATTCCACAATGACGAATTTTTTCTTAAAGAATAACAGATTTAAATAATAGTTAGCAACACAAAATTATTATGTAATTAGTTACTAATTCAGTATATTTAATAGTGATAAAAAAAATATTTATTTTAGATGAAAATGAAAGATCCATCAAAAAATTTGGCAACGGATCAGCACTTCCTCGCGTACCAGCAACCAGTATATGTGATATCGGGCGTAGAACAGGAAGAGAAGAAGAAGGACATAGCCGAAGCGCAAGAGAGTACGTCTACGTCGGATGTGGTCGTCGGTACATAGAAAAGATCAAGAGTTCGTCACGTAGATCGCTCTTATTCCGTGCGCGAATATAGTCATGATCCAAGTCACGTCTACGTAATCCCCTTCATATTTCGATGAGATATTTATTCTTTGAATATGAGATACATCGCGACTGCCAGAATTGACGGTCGACCGAATAAATTGCAAACGGTACTTCCTTCTTTGTGGACATCATGCGATATCGATCCCACAATATAGGATGTAACGTGTAGCTACAATACGGATTTTATTTTAAAAAATTAAAAAAATGGAATTCGGTCGGTCGTCGAGAAATAATAGTTTTTATTTAGAACAATCTGATCTTCTCGCGGGTCTCTCTGTTTCACCTCGAACTTATCGAAGCCACCAACGCAAAAATGTCCTGGCTCGAGAACGAAACGCCGAGGATATCGTTGCGTTAAATGTATGTATATCATGGGTGTAAATATTAGACTCATACTGTGTTCGTTTATTTATATAGCTCAATAAAGATCGGAAATTCCTTTATTCGTGTGTCGTTATTAATACGTCTAGATCATTACTTTGGACGCTAGAGGCCAACCGTTTACCCAATCAGAGATCTGTTTCCCTAAATCTGCATTCCTAACTTGACCTGTATAGGAAGATCTTTTAAGGTCACAACAATAATTTATAGTAATAAAACGGAAACAATTATTTCTTTTAATTTAGAACATATGTGGATCAAAAAGATTTAGTTCCTAAATAGTTTTGAATCTTTCAGTAAATGCTGGATACCAGTACTGTAAGTAGAAGCGCGCTTTTTTTAGCCAGACCTCCACCAATCAGATGACTACGCATCATTCTAGTGTTTCTACACGTTCCGCAAGCTCTCCATGCAGTTGAGTCTCAGCGTGCCAACGAATAATATACTTTACACACTAAAAACCACATAGATTCGTTTAATTTCATTCTCTTCAGTATTCTTTATACAATATTGGTACGAAAAGATGTCGAAGAATCGAGTGTATATATTCTCGAATTTAGTGCATAGATGGTCGAGATCGCGGGTGAAAACGCAGCCTGAGCTTTCGACGGAAACACACGAAATATTCCGAAAGGTATTCGAGGCCGAGATCGAGTCGCCCTTTAGACGAAGCGCGGAGTAACCAATCGAGCGGTTCGGGTCGGTGGGGCTGTTCGGGGACGGGAAACGAGTGCTTTTATCCACGATACGCTGTTTTTTTTTTCTTTCAACAAAATCGTGGAACGAAACTTCGATTGGTGTTTTGAAAACCGTATTCGAGAACTTTGTTCAGTGGTTAACGAAAGGTGGAAATATATAAACACGAAAAAGGGCAGGGAATCGAAGAAGAGAAAAAGGAGCTTAATGGCTCTCAGGAGATCGGGAATACAAGGACAGACATTGCACTCGCGGACGGGGCGCCTCGCAATAAACATCGTCGCCTCTCGTTCGCTCGTCCTGCATCCACCTCCTTTGCGTCTCTCCGTTTTCAACGAGCTCCTGCCGTCGTCGATTCTGCTTCCGTTTCCGTGTCTGTTATGTGTGAACGCAAAGAGAGCCGAGTGTTTATAACTGCACGGTGCTGGTGGCGGTGACGAAGGGAAAGGGAAAGGGAGGAGGAGAAAGAGAGAAGGGGAAGAAATTTGGAAGCGAGATAAAGAGAAGGATAGCTAGAAGAGAGTGTGCGTGCAAAAGCGAGAGAGAAAAAGAGAGAGAGCCAAAGGCTCGTCGGACGGAATATTTGAAGCGGTGCGCCATACATTTGCTACGGAAGGTCGTATTTATCGCGGGAACCTTATTGGTGAAATTATTTCAGTTATTGAAGAAGATTTTGATATACCGTATATATATATATATCAAACCTTCCTTACAGCGATCGCTTCCAATTGAGAGGAACTACTACATACAGTCGGTTACAACAACGGTGGTCCGGCTACTTAACTATCTATCTATTTAACGTCGGGTAGTTGACTAGGAATTCTGGATAACCTGATCGCGCAGAAATTCGAAGTGTCAACTCGTCGACAGGCGTGACAGCCTCGTCGACTGTCTCGTCCGTCCTCTGTCCTCCCTTTTCTTGATATTCGGTGTCGGTACCATCATTTGATTCCGCGATGTTCACGGGGACAGTGAAGATCGAAATATGTGAGGCAGTCGGACTAAGGGCAACGGACAAGCAACGAAAGTTTTGGCAGGATGAACCTATACTCGATCCCTACGTTCAGCTGGATGTCGATGAGAATCATCTTGATCGTTCATCGACTAAACCGAAAACGTTCGACCCGGTTTGGAACGAGTGTTTCACCCATGAAGTTCAGGATGCGGTGATGCTCGGGCTGACTGTCTTCCACGATGCGGCATTACCGCCGGATTATTTCGTCGCCAATTGTAGTATTCCTTTCGAGGAACTTGTCAGCAGGAATGACAAAACTGCAGACCTTTGGGTTAGTACTTACAATTTTGGAGGCTATTCTATTTCATCATGTGGATATATTCGTTAGAAATTTTTTTGTTAGAAAATAAAAAGTGTTCCTTATTTACTTTTATTTTCATCTTTTTATGCTTATGAATGCATGTTTCTATATTTTACTCTCTAATTTGTAGGTAGTTTTGATTAATCGGTTCACATTAATTTTGTGTTGACACTACAATGTTTGTTGTTGATATGTGTAGTGGAAAAGCAACGTGTAATCTATGTATATCTTTTTACTATGACATTATAGAACAATTCAAGGTAGTTTGATAACATTGTGTCAATAGAAACCAAAGCAAAGAAAGATAGACGATAGGTATTTCTTAGACCTGAAACATGTGTAATGACTAGAATTCAATTTGGTTTATTTAAAATGTTGAAAAAGTGTATACCAAGTGTAATGTATCTGAGTAATATTTCAATCATACAGTTACTGATAAAATATGATCTATTAAAGTTCAATTAAAAGAATATTGTTATGTTTGTATTACATTGATAAATCGTTTGTAATATTGAACAATGATGATATTATTGAATAAAATTTGATTTGAATTAAGATATTTATGTTTGTTATATGTTTTAATTGTGTAGTAACTCTTTTGTGCTTCGATGCTTTTAAATAACAGTGATAATCGTTGTGAATTATCATCAGAAATTGAATTTATTTTAGGTTGACCTTGAACCTCAAGGAAAGTTAAGGGTTAGGATTGACCTAAAATGGAATGATCAAGGTAAGGAACAGGTAATGGCTAGGAATTATGCATGTAAGGTATACTTCCATAATAAAATTTTAGATCAACAAAGAGGCTGTGGTACAGGTGATGGAGAAGGAATCGGAGGCAGAGGTGGTGGAAGCATCACCACTGGGAAGGAACCCAGGAGGGAATTCAAAGAAAGACAGGGTTTTAACCGGCGTAGAGGTGCTATGCGACGCAAAGTTCATCAAGCGAATGGTCACAAGTTTATGGCTACCTTCCTGAGGCAACCAACTTTCTGTTCTCACTGCCGTGAATTCATATGGTATGTATTTTAACAAAAGTATATTGATAACATTGCTTAGATTCTAATTCACAAGCATACTTTAATACTAATTCAAAACATTTACTAATTTCAATCATTTTATAATATGAACTGTTATGTACTTAATTTGGTGTGTATATTTTAAAAGGTGATCAGTTGAGTTAAATTAGTTTGACCTAGCTTGCATAGATATAATAGACTTATGCACACTAAATTAATATGGGATTTTGGTTCTTTGGATAATTTAAAAGTGTTGAAGTTGCATGCCTGGGTTTTTGGTTTTTTAGAATATACTATAGCATCATTAAGAAGATATCATTAGGAAAATGGCTTTTCAAAGTATATATTTTGTACAATATACATATATCTTCTTAATAATTAAGCCAGTTTGACAATACAGATATATAAGAAATAATTTTTAGTTAGTTTGCCAGCACATAATATTTTCAGCAGGGAAGTGAATATTTAACACTTTAGATATATTGACTTTTCAGCTTTCAAACACTCTTTCCTTTCTTGTCTCTTTGCAGTAATATTACACAATATTCTATGTATTTTATTGGAATAGATCATTCAACTAAGAAATAGGCTGCATGCATTGGTTTTGCAAGCATATACTATATCTACTGTTTGGTGATACTTCTTACGAATTAACATGTTATTATATCTGTAGACAAAAGTTTTCTAATATAATAATAAATTATTTTTAAGAAAGTACTAGAAACATCTAAGACAGAAATAAAAATTGAATAGTAATCCTACCTAATCATTTTTAAAAGACTAGCATAAACATCTAATTATGGTTTATGGCCCAAGAAAGCATACGTATGTGTTTTATGAGGGTATACAAGGAGATGATGTGATGTGTTTTGTCTGTTGTATTTCAGGGGCTTGGGCAAGCAGGGCTATCAGTGTCAAGGTGAGAAGACACATACACGTTATTAACAAATATTATAATTATATATTTGCTTGCTCTACCTTTGTGTGAACATATGTTTATCTAGGTGTGTGTATGTGTACTTAGTTCTTTATAAAAAATCAAAATATTTAGGAGTAAAAATTCATAATCCAATTTGAAAACTTTGAAGTTTTTAATGTTTAATTTAGCCCATGGCTCAATATCTGATGCTATGCTTTCTTTAATGAAACTTGGAAAATAAAACTTAATGTCCATAATACATCAATGGAGTTTTTATTGCAAATTGTATTAGCTGTAATTTAATATAGTTATAAGTGGGGATATATTTCATTGCATGTTTCTAAGTAAATTGTAACAAATCATCAGGAGGTTCTAATGGTTTCATTTTACCACATCCTTAGAGTTTATATTCTGTCTTCAATGTTCAAGCTTATATTGTTTCCATGGCAAGACTATCACAACATCCACCAAATTTTATTTATGCTTGTCATTTGAAATCAGTGCGTCTAATCACGCATGCAGCCAGCTTGGGTCATGCTATGCTAAAAGTTATTTGTATCAAAAAATGTAAGCATTCAATGAGATTTTATTATGTTTCAGTCTGCACATGTGTAGTTCACAAAAGATGTCACAAGTTGGTTATCACAAAATGCCCAGGCATGAGAGATGAGGTGAGTGTATTTTACTGCAGAGTATTATTTTTATATTATTATATATTATATTATATATTATCTTTAGTATTATTTTTAATATCATATGTATTTTGTAAATATCAAGAAACTGAATTTTTTAAACTAATCTTTAAATGATATTGTCTTTCAGTCAAGTCAAGATACAGAAAGTCCACGTTTCAGTATAGATATGCCACACCGTTTTGTTGTTCACAACTACAAGAGATTTACGTTTTGTGATCACTGTGGCTCACTGTTGTATGGTTTATTTAGACAAGGTTTACAATGTGAAGGTAAATATATAATATATATAAATATATATAGGTAAATATATAATAAGGTAAATATATAATAGAACAGATTTATTATACATAAAATGATTTACATGAATATGTAATACTTGAATCTGATGTTTGTTTATACAGCTTGTAATATAAATGTTCATAAAAGGTGCCAGAAAAATGTAGCAAATAATTGTGGCATTAACACTAAGGCTATGGCTGAGATTTTAAGTACAATGAATATATCACCAGACAAACAGATAAAAACTCCAAAGATTAATTATAGAACAACAACTTGTCAGTCTGGTCAAACACCCACAACAGTAACAGTCACAGACACATTACCAACGGATAATTCACAGACAATTCAAAAATCGGAAGAAACATCTGTTATCGCTACTGAAAATGCAGTACCTGCTAGTGAGAATGAAGTTAGGAAATTTGGTATTGAGGACTTTAATTTCATAAAAGTTCTTGGTAAAGGTAGTTTCGGGAAGGTGATGCTGGTAGAACGAAAAACTAATCCCGATGAAGTCTACGCTGTAAAAATTTTAAGAAAAGATGTGATTATACAAGACGATGATGTAGATTGTACAATGACGGAAAAGAGGATTTTAACACTGGCAGCAAGACATCCTTTCCTTACAGCTATTCACAGTTGTTTTCAAACAAATGACCGATTATTTTTTGTTATGGAATATGTGAATGGAGGTAAGAATTAATTGAAATATAATTATAAATAAAACGTATAGAAAGATATTCTTTACTATCCGAATGTAAAAAATATTTTGATTCTTTCAGGTGATTTAATGTTCCATATTCAAAGGGCTCGAAAATTTGACGAAGCAAGAGCACGCTTCTATGCGGCAGAAGTTACGCTTGCATTACAGTTTCTTCACAAGCATCATATTATTTATCGAGATCTAAAGTTAGACAATATAATACTCGACCAAGAAGGTCATTGTAAATTAGCAGATTTTGGAATGTGTAAGGAGGGTATTATCGAAGGGAAGACTGTTACAACAACATTTTGTGGCACACCCGATTATATCGCACCTGAAATTCTTCAAGAATTGCATTATGGTGCGAGTGTTGATTGGTGGGCACTTGGTGTTTTAATGTACGAAATGATGGCTGGTCAACCGCCTTTTGAAGCAGATAATGAAGATGATTTATTCGAATCAATTCTACGAGACGATGTGCTTTACCCTATCTGGATCTCAAAAGAGGCAGTTTCTATTTTAAAAGGATTTATGACAAAAAATCCAGCTAAGAGATTAGGTTGTGTGGCTGCTAATGGTGGTGAGAACGCTATAAAGGTTCACCCATTTTTCCAAGAAATAGATTGGGAAGCACTCGAAGCGCGTAAAGTAAAACCACCAATTAGGCCAAAAACTGTAAGTTCATATTGAATTTTAATAATATGTTAAAAAGTAATTGAAAAATATTTCACGATAATTGTGTATTTTAGAAAAGCAAAAAGGACGTAATGAACTTCGATACGGAGTTTACAAAAGAAGATCCAGTGTTGACGCCAGAAGATCCGGACGAAGTGAGCTATATAAACCAAGAAGAATTCCAAGGTTTCTCTTTCGTCAACAAAGACTTCAACCCTGCTAGGTTTGGGGCACAATAAGAAGTAAGAACGCAAGCAAATGAAGAGGGTTCAATGTTAATATCATCTTAAACGCTTCTTGCTTGGAAAATTGGCGAGCATGCCAATCTGCAAAGCTGAACATCGGCGTTTTGAAGCTGCTCGGGGTCTCCTTTGTATTTTATCTCCACCGGGGATAATTTTACGTATCATCGGAAGCAACGTTCAAGCTGTACAAAAAAGTGGTGGAGATCAGCAGGAATTTGGGAAATCAGCTAGAAACTCCAGTCTGTTTCACGTACAAAAAAAAGTGGTAATTTTCGCAAAGAATTTGATTGCTAACAAGGAAGCGTGGCCTCAGTTCGACAAAAAAGAAATGCGTTTGGATCCAAGTCTCTTAAAGTTTGACAAAATTCTTGATTTCCTTTGTTTTCTTGAAACAAAGACAAATGTAATTGAGAGGAAACGTCAGTAAGAGATTTCATTTGTAACATTGACAAATAGAAAGATCACATGCTTTGGAAATTAAGTATCGGTTAAGAAACTTAGTACAAAAAATACAAAGCAGAAAGAGAAAGTCATTTTCGATGGCATGATGGTAAAGGTCGCTGGGCGATCTATCATTTTTATGTTGATATTGATATTCTCGAGAAAGATTCGAATCAAACACCGAATTTTTCAGTAACCTCTTAACCGTATATTTCGTTTCCTCTTAGAGTTTCTTTCGTAGAATGTCTCTCTGGAACTACAAAGTTTTTCATCAATGACAAAAAAAAAAGTACTCGCGCAGGAAAAACCACGAGTCTGTGGGATAAGAAACTCATCCACATGTCAATTTTGCATTGAAATTCAGTTCCATTAAGATATACAAAATTTTACCTGATTTATAGACTCCTAGTTAACCATATATAAAGACTTGGCACTTACTACGCATTTTTTTTTTTTTAGCGCTTACGTACTTACGGACTTAATTTTCATTGCAATTCACGAGAATTATTTTTTACTACGACAGGAATACCGACAAAAACAGGACGATCGAATTATTGTGATTATTGCTTAGTAAGTCGAGTTTTTAGGTCTTAGCGTAGTGTATCAAATCACTAGTGATCAAGACTGAAACAGAAGCTGGGCTTAACTTTTAGGTAAGCACCAGCTGCAGGCGTAATTATAATTGTCGAGTCTATAAAAACCTGTGCATACATAATAGCATCATATAAAGTAACTACATAGAGAATCGAGAAGTTATGTTCCGGTTCGAATCGAGATCTCGTGTCTTCGAACGGTCTAAACTTTTCGTCGAGCTTTACCCAGAGGAGCATCTCGCAGCGCTTCTCCGATAGGATTTAAATAATAAACAAAATAATAATAAAATAATCATACAACACTAAAAGAGATCATGCTCGCGTGGTGAAGATCGAGCAGGATACGATCTGACCAGGTGGACATGCCAGTTTCATACTTAACCTAGAATTTTAAACGATCACAGACGGATTCCACTGGTGGTTGTTCCGTCAAAGCTAACACAAAATGATATATACGTATATGTACACGTATAAATTTAATTTATTTTAACATACGCCTAAAATTGTAATGAACAAAAAAAGTCTCGCTATCAGGAACACCGGAGAATATATAAAAGCGATGGTCTCTGGTGAAATTCTCTGCTGTTACTGTATGTGTCGAGTCTTTCACAAAGTGTTATAGACAGAGCATATATACATACATATGTATATGCTTTGTAAAGTTACCGCTAAGCGAATTAAGAAAATTGTAAGGAAGTCCACCTAGCGATGTCGATGCACTTTCCGGAATCTTCGTACGTGTTGTCTCTAGTTAGGTGTCTTTAAAAGCTTGAAGCAACAACTCGTGTACTTAAATTAGAAAAAGCTGCAAGCTCCTTAGTGTTAAGTGATGAAATAGTCGAGAGCCTTATCCGTACCATAAGAACGCTGAAATGCGTAAAAAAAAACAAAAAAAAAAAAAAAAAAGAAAGGAAAGAAAGAAACCAGTGAATGTTATATCGAGTTAAGTATCGTTGTCGGTCCTAACGGCTAATAAGGATAAATTAATTCGAGATACATAGATGAGAGACAAATTTCTCGTGTTTTAACAAGTGAACAGAAAATACTCTAATATTTGGGGCACGTAGTCCACCGTTTTGTGCCGTCGAGTTTATACCAAAGATTTCGTTCAGATTTTCCGTAGAAACCTCACAGAACGAATTAACGAGGGTAAGATCGCGAATGAATCACGATCTCATATTGATCCGACTTCAATCTTTGGTATAAACTTCAATCGTCGTTGATAGTTTTAATGAGAAAAGTTTAATTGATAAATAGTAACGATAGAGCGTAACAATTAGTCGATAATATGTTTTAGTGATTATAAATTCAGAAAAAGGACAACTGCGGTGAAATCGTGCAGTAGTTCAGAGCAAAACTAAAAAAAAAGAAAAACAGAAAAAAATATTTTAGCGTACTGTCTACCAATGAGCCACTGGACGACAAACACTCAGCCCCAGATTGTATTCGAGTGGCTTATTGGTATGACCAGAAACGCGTTACTCAGTGTCGTGATCATTGTCGTCGTGTCATACTCGTACATTTTTATGGACTCCGTAGATATTTAGGTTCATTTAAAAACAAAAAATGTCAAATAAAAAAATTCATTGGTAGAGTACCTTTAAATCACGTGCTGCCCTCTACGTGCTTCGATTCTGTGCAGGACTCGAAGTTCGAGAGCCGCAGCACCAACATAATCGAATTGTGAACAAAATGATGTTCTAAGTTACGGCACATGTCGTGTACTCGTCGCACGATCTTAGAAATTAATGATGTACGAGATGAATATTACCATTACAAGGAGAAATCACCTATCGTAAGATATATATACGTACAACGTCGCTTTTATGAAAGCAACGTTGTACTCGCAGCCATTGACACGAAATAATGATCGTTCGCATGTAAATGTAGCTGATCGTATCTTTTTACAGCTTTTGCTTGCATAGCAATAATTATTGACCAGTGAATATAGTATCCTATTGATGTATCGACCGATGAATCGATAATGTTCTCCGTGTACTAAATTCAGAGTGCTATATCCTTGTCGTTGGCAAACTGTCATAGAGATTAAATTTATTATTTATTATACATAATATCAATTTCTTAGAATTTAATTCTTAGTTTTTAAATATGTATTAAATTTCATAAATGATCCAATAGGAATTTCTATTGTTTCTAAGAAAGGGAATTGTGTTTAAGATAACATAAAAAAAGCTGTCCGATTGACAAGGATCTGTACTTGATTCATCTGCGTTCGTGCACTTATCGTAAATCTAGTCAGAACGAGAATACCGAGAAAAGGTGTCTGGCTCGATGTATCGAGCTACGGAAAAGGATATGTTTAAATTCAAAAGAGACGAGTTAGTCCGGCCTACGCTTAAAAAAAAGACGGTTTCGTGCGTTATTCGAACAAAAAATTACTGCTATACCATGTACCTATTGTTACGTGTAGAGTTACCGCGTAACAAATATCCGTACGTCTAAAAAAAGAAAACAAAAGAAAAAAAAAAAGAAAGAAAACAAACACTGTATCATCTAGGCGTAGTAAAGCGAGTTTCTTTTTAGTCTTATGTCCGGTACATTAGAAAGAAGATTTTCAGCACTCCGCGTCGTATTATCGATAGTCATATCGCGATATATCTCTTTCGGTTGTATATATCGTTTTTGTCAGAACGATAGATTCTCGATGGTCGTTGAAAATGGCGAGAATCAGACGAGAGAATGCAACGATTGCCGTCCTAAACACATCGATACGTCGAGCGGGGTTAATCGATTATCCAAAGGTTTCTTTCGACTTTAATTGTATAGAAAGTAAGCCATTGGTGATTTATAAGTACGTTACAATCGTACAGCGGTGTACGATTACACCGTACCATAAAATGTTACGAATTCTGATCCGTCGAGATTTAAATGAAAAAGTAATATTCGTTGAAAGACTTATCGAATAATCAAAGTTGAAACCTCATTCATTGCGTGGGAAGAAAGAATATGTTTGAAAGAAAAAACAAATTATCGAAACGTACTGTTCATACTGTTGTTATTGTTGCAACGATCATCGAGCTGACAAAGATGTAATCTCTTTTTCTTTTTTTAAGTTAAACATTGTATTTTTTTTTTTTTTTTTTTTTTTTTGGTTAAAGAGAACGTGTGGCGTTTCATTTATTCTAATGTTACATCGTTTTTGCAGTATTTATGTTTTTCAATATCATACAAGTATTCTTGATGTATCGTACGCGGCCAGGCCACGTTAATAGCTGAATGTTAAGGTTGCTAGCTAATTAGCGAAAAGTAAATATATATATTTTTTTAGTTTTTCGTTAAGTACATCAATTTTTTCAGACATTTTTTATCGGAACTTAGGTTTTATCCTTTTTCTTTTTTGTATTTACAGCGATCGAATCGGAATAACGTTTTTTCTACTTAATTTCTACACTTTATATGGTTCTCGTTTTAGTGCGCATGCGTAAGCTTTTCTAATGATTGTGCTTCGCAAGATCTAGCTTATATCGTATAACGAATTGTTTATATTTTTTATCGCCATATAACAGAGGAGAAAAAAAGCCAGAGTATCTTTACGTGTGTGTAAATTACAGAGTTTAACGATTCACGTTGCACAATTTAACGGGTATGTAACTATTAATATTATAATTTCCGTTGTATATATATTTCTTTCGATTATCGAAGAGAACTATCGTCATCGATTCCATGGCGTATAAGCAATGTATTTTAAAATCGGCTGGGCTAAGAAAACAAAGAAAGGGGAATGAAATGAGCAAAAATCAGAGTACATAAAAGAACGAAAAGAAAAAAGAAGAAGAATATGTATAAGTATATACATACTTATATATAGTAAAAAATTTACAGTAGCATGTTAGAAATAAATCTGTGGCAGACGATAGTACTCTTGTCAGGCGCCGACACTCTAACCTAACCCCATAAACAATTTTTGCCGTGAGATTTTTGTAATCGCTAGTCAATCGTATTAAAATAGGGAAAAAGGGATATTGAGGGAGAAAAAAAGAAACAGTTATACGTTATCGATGAAACGTTCCACTCGTTTCGTTTTAATACTGTATGCGTGCGCACGTGTACGCCGGATGTCACGTGGCGTATATTCGTTAAAAAACGAGGAAAGACGTTAATTTATCGATGTATACGTGAGATTATAAGCCAACAGGAGGTAAAACCGCGTATTTTTTTGACGTGTCAAGTTAACATACGTAAAGAGTGAATGAAGTGATATATACATATATATATATATATATATATAAATTATAAATATATATATTATATGTTGCATAAATTAAGATGATAAAAGAAAATTAAAATATTGTTGCAATATAGAGCGCTAAGTAGGGTCACACGTGACTATCAACCGTGGTACCCCTTTCCTTTTTAGGATATAATTTACAGAAATTATATATATAAAGTCATACATACCCGCACATATGTATATATATGTATATATATGTGTGTGTGTGTGTATATACACGAACAAAAAAAGAATAGAAATGTATATATTTATAAATATATATACGTACTACATAAATAGGAAGTATCATATTAGGAATACATCATATTATTATGTTCCTTCAGACCTATGTTAAAATCCGTCATTTTTCTTTCTGTTTCAACGATCTTGGTTTGCTTTTCTGTTCATGGGAACGCGAGATGATTGCTGCAACGATGACGACCTTCTAGAAATCACGGAAGGAAAACAAAAAAGAAAGAAGAAGTTACAAAAAATAAAATAATAAAAAAAAGGGACCAACGTCGCTGAAAACGAACGAACATCGTGGATTTTATCCTGGGTCTGAAAGATATCGGGAATGCCATACAAAAATGAACAAAAGGAATAAAAAAAAATATGAAAGAAAGCATCTGCAAAAAAAAAAGATGATACCAAGATCATAAACTCTGTAATGTCGTAAACTAAATATTGTCTGTGCACAGTGTTGGGTAAAGATATTCTAAAAATGGAATGACAGCAAGATATTTCGTGAAAGCCTTTTGAAACTCGCAATCAATCACCGGCTCCTCTTTCGTGTGTGTTAAGCAATCGTCATATCTGATATAACTTTGTAATAATAGTACTATTATTAATAATAGAGCTGTAAAACCGCGTGAACATAACTCTAGGTATGGGACAGAATAGAAATTACGTTGGAAATGCAAACGAAACAGATTCTCTGATTGTACCAAGGGACAGCGGGTAACAGTTGTTATTCGAGTAAATCGTGAACGATTAGCGCTTCGATCGAATTCTCAACGCCTCACAAAACTTTACTTTCTACGTGTTCATAAGTGTAAGCGTGGAACTACGTACTCACGTAACATCACATATTTGGGAATGTAATATTCTTCAATTTGACCAAAGGTGTAGGCATTTCAGTTCACGCAAAGCAAAATGAAAATGAGAGATGGTCTATGCGTTTGAATTATTTAACACTGTTTCATCGAACACACGAGGAACATATTCGACAGTGTGAAGGCCCGTTTTTAGATAAATTCGTTAACTCCCGGTGGCACAAAAGGTCCGTTTTCACAAACGAACGAGCAATCAGCCGAAGGCTGGAGACAAATTTACTTCCTCAAAAGATACATACATAATCGAGAGAGTTTTATCCTCTGACGAAAGTAGCCGTCCGTATGATTGGAAAGCAAAAAAAGAAAAAGCGTAAAAGAGGAAGAAACGAGCGAAGGCAGGATCGAGAATTACGACGCGTGAAGGAGTAGCAGTCGCTGTGTTACAATTGTATTAAAACAAATATGTCGTTGAATTTTCATAGCGAGCGTACCTACATATATGTATATGTTGACCGTATCATTGTCGTTACCGATCGTAGAATTTATGAAAGCTCTTTGAGTGTGTCCTTTCGTTACCTGAATCGCTATCCTTCCTTTTCACACCACTTTCATACGTCGCGCCGACCATCAAAACTCTCTCTATCCCCCGTTTTCGATATTTACAATCAAAAACTCTCCTTTTTTACTTCTCGTTTTATTTTTGAAATATTTTGCTCACTTTTCTTCAGATTATATTGTATGCCATTGTAAAGCTAAGCGTTCGTGCGTGCGTGCGATATATGTACATAAATGTAACGATACACATGCGCATACATTATAGTGAAACGAATTGTATTCGTGCACAATGATGCATCGTACATGTGACACTGTGCGAGAAGAAGCGATTTTTTTTAGAGAACTTATCATCAAATATTTTCTGCTGTTTGACTCTTGTAAAGGTAGATTTATTTTCTAGCGAGAGATAGATTTTTCTATGATATAACTATTAAGTTTGAGTCTTCTGTAGTTAGAAGGAAAAAAGATACGAATGCAAAAGATGCGTTGCTTCTTTTTGTACAGTGTTTTACATGAGCTAATGTGTGTTTCGTTGAAACTGGAAGAGCGACACTATTTTCCTTCCGACTCGAATTGAATCTTGTATTTTACTTTATTCCCGATTCGCGCACAAATGCAAGAAACGATGCGTTAGATCGACCAACGCCCAATGTGATGCACACAAGCTGTTTAAACGTACAATTAGGGAACAAACATTTATTTTTTTATATGTACCCCAGCTGGTCGTTCGTCGGACATTTTACGCGCGTGATTGAGGATCGAACACCTCGTATCGGTCAAACATTATTTCTGTGTTGTATCTCCTCGCACAAAAAAAAAATTTATATATCAGCGTCTGTAAGTTTTCCTGTTAGAGTCTATAGAATTCCGGAATGTATACAAATTCAATCCCAAAAAGTTACGTTTTACAATAATGTTATTAAGAATAGAAAGTCTAATTAATACGTTGCAATTAACACCTTGTGAACTAACAACACACGTTGCTCTTGTTATTACAAATATTATCGACATCCAACCATTCTACCATTTATCATTATAAAGTAATATTAATTTTTATCATAAAGAGAAATATCGTTTAAGGAATTAAAATCGTTTAAAAAAGAACAGCAAAAATGAACGCGTGATAGTGCACAAAGTGTTAGGCGTTTTGATTGTCAGTATCGATGCTTCAGAGCGAAAAATCATTGTTATCTTGATTAGAACCGCAATCGATCTATCTAATCGAAATATACGAACACGAAAAGAAATTAAAACAAAAAAAGGTAAGAAAACGCCAAATCTCCGAGATGATGACGACTCATCGAGAATCGAAGTTTTACACGTCCAGCCGCAGTTTCTTTCTAATGAGATTTATTGCGTTGTTGACCGTGCTAATTCTATCCGACTTAAGCCTATTTCCATGTTGAAGACACACCAGTGATTGTTGCCGAGCTGAAAAGTCCGAAGTCTAATTTATAAATGTGATAGAAAAGCGTGCGAGCAGGGAATTCGTGAAATCGGCTTTGGAAACAGTTCTCTAATCAAATTATAAATTAATTTCATTCAGAATTATGTATCGTCTTTATGAGTTGCAAAGTGGATTGAGATTTATGAATCTTTTTATCTTTTGATAAATAACTTTTTTACGCGTATATTGAGAATTGTTCTTCCTTATCGATAGAGCATCTTACATATCCGCTTTGTAATTACATATAAAGTTCATTATACAAATATTTGTTACTCGTTTTATGGTTGTCTTTTCGTCGACAAGTTTGTTAAACTGATCGTTCATCGATCGTTTGAACATACGATACGGAAGAGTCGAATAGCGGAACCGGGAAATACTTGGCAAGCATACATCCTGCTGTTCAAAAGCTCGTTAAAAGGAAGTTCCCTGCTCATGCGCGGACAGAGCTGTATTAGCGATCGTTATAAATGAGCATTATTTATTTCTCGATTGTATTTATATATCGTTAATCGTAGTGAGTCTTAATAGTGATTTACGGAAGTGTTATTATCTGGTGCTGAATATTAATATATATCTGTCGATGTATTGCTCGAATCGAGGTATCGTTAAGGAATTACGATCGAAACAAGGAGGAATTAGAATATTTGCATTAGTTGTTAAGTAAATAATTTTTGAAAAATAATTTTACTTAACTCGGTAATACAACGATGTCACTGTATGAGTTACTTGTTACTCGTTGCTTGGGGAGTGGTAATTTCGTGTGCAAAAATTGCTACTGCCGATTAGCGTAATCAAGTTAGCTCGATTTCGACCGTATTACCGTGGTAATTAAAGATATTTCATTTATCGATCGATTATCTTCTCGATATTACAAATGATCCTTACGGTTCGCTGTATAAAAGAAAGAAAGAAAGAAAGAAGGAAACTCAGTATAGTCATTACCGCAAGAATTCTCCTTGTTTGTATAACGATACTTAACATCTTCGATCGATTCTTGATTCGATCTGGAAATACATCGGGCGTTATACATGATTATTACTCCGTAGCTGATGATTCGTTATGTGCGTATTGTAAATTCGAACGATTGTGAATGTATTTTACTTGCGTTTGCACGAGTCCTACGCTATTTCCCTCGATTTTAGTTTTCTTTTCTATTTCTTTACCGAAGCATTCCCAAGACGAATCTCGTAAGCACTTCTTCGTAGAAGTAGTAGAAAACACATTTACCGACCGGCATTTAAAATACGCGTATTCCGATATATTAAAATATTTCGACGGGATATTTTAATATACATCGAGGGGTGTTTAAAGTGGACACACTTATAAACGATGAAATATTGCAGAAACACACACACGTACAATATATATGCATGCAAAAAATTGAACGCAATGAAGAAAGTGTGTGTTGTTGAAATTAATTGAGTTGTTAATTTCGTGCAAATGAATCAGAAATACATTACCAGTCTCGTTGTAAAAGATCTGCTTCTCATCCTATAATGGGAACGAGAACGCGTGACGAGAGGGCAACGTTGTATGAAAAAACGCTTTCGGTGTTTTGTGACAAACAGTGAGTCCTATATGAGGCTATATAGTATAATAAGCAAAAACCCTTTGCACTCGATGTTTCTTTCGATGTATGTTACGTAATCAAATCGGATTATTGAAATATAAAAAGTAATTTTGAAACGATATCGATCGAATGTTTATTTTTTAATAGTTTCTACAATACGACTGGTTAAGTCTGTAATAAATGGAGGATACGTTATTAGGAATTAAATTTATTACGGTTTACGGTATAACCTGTTCTTTGTTAAATCGTTTTATCTCGTTTGGTTAATTTTTTTTTTTTTTTTGGTTCTTATGTATTATATTCATGAAAAGTATGGTATAGTAATGAAGGAATTTCTTAAGTTCTAACCGTACACACATACTTGATCATTGCGATTATACTCGAGGTCGATGCCAAACAGATGCTGTTCCAACAAAATCGATTATCATGAACTCGCAACTACTCAAAGTATGGCCTTTGGTCCTTGGCAGTGACCGGAAATATTTCGTGGCCTCGACCAATATTTCCAGAAATACCGATTCAAGGTCTTGCTGCGAAAAAGCGACGCTGAACTATCAGAATTACGTCATGTATAAGGCGACATTGAAATAAGTAGTCCCATCTAGCGTATACTTCTCTTTTTAAACCTGAAGACATATAGAGACAGATCGAGAAATTTGTAGAAATGAAACTTACATAATAATTTCTTTCATTTACTAGATCTTATAATGAACAATTTACTTTGAGCTTAACAACTTCTGGACTTTCATATTTCCCATACAATTGATTAATCACGATCGATATAAAAGAACATGCACAATTTTTTCTAACCTATACACTTTGAGGTCGATACGCTTTAAGTTTTAAGATCGACTAACAAATCCATAACTTATTACGTAACGTGTTTAAAACGGTTCCTTTTATGTGATCGAGTGGAAAGGGTTAACAACTGTGTAAAACAAAAAGTACCTCTATTTTTCTTTTTCGTTATAAAGTATTTTCAAGTATCATAACACCTGTTTGATATTGCGAGCACCCGATGAAACGTATCCAAGTTATTCTGCCAAGTCTATCTCGTATTTGTTGAGAAACTATGCAGGTAAGAGAATCTTTGTTTTTGACACGAAGAAAGTATTTTTACGATATAGTTGGGAGAACTAGGAAACCGGATGCGATTCAAAAGATTGCGTATTATGAACACTGTTGCGTGCACGTGTCGAATATTAGTTTGAAGGAGTGAATGAACGATTTACGAGGCAAAAAGAGACAAAAGAAAAAATGGAAGAAATAAGAGTTGCACATCCTGTTGATTATGTATTTTTTAAAGTTAGCATTGAGACATGCCTATATTCCTATGGAATCGATGAATAACGCTATAATTTTAATGACAAAAATGGAGTAAAATAAAATATTAAATAAAAACTAAATTGATCAGGAAACGATCTTTTATTTAATCAAAATTAAATAATTTCATTTTTGTCATTATAATTTAGTCCATACAATAGCGAAAATTTTCCTTCTCCTTTTTCTAAAAATTTCTGTTTAAATAATGCATATTTTCATTCATAATATTCGTGGAGTGTTTCTTAATTTCACTACAGGTGCCAAAAAAATATTACAGGAAAAATAGAACTGCATAAATAATAGTAAAGGAAAAAATACAGAAAAACTGATATAATTCTTATATGCTACAACATTGATTTTATCTTGGCCAAAATGCATCCATTTTGATATCGTATTTTTGTAAATAATGATTTAATATCATTCTCTATTGAACAGGGATTTTATTACTTATTGCCCAAAATTTTAATGAAACAATTTACACACAGATACGTATTGTAAATTATTGAAACTTCGATTTTGATCCATTATGGCAAAGATAAAAATAAGATGTAAGCGCAAAAGTTCAAATGATCTTAAGGCCACTTTTACACAGATCTGTAGAAGTGCGTCTTTTAAAGACAAATTTTTTGACAGCTCCATCTGCCATACTTTGTTGAAACATGCGTCCATTCCAGTTCCAGTCTAAAGAGAGTTAACGTATTATTTCCGTCAATGTTGCAGCACATTTAACGCGTTTAGAAACGTGGGAAGAAGGTCTCAAAAGGGGAAAAAAGTAATTTTAATGGGTACAAACTAAATGACCGAAAATGGTGCGTGCAAACATAAGAACGTTATTAAACGTAAGGATTTATGTTTATCACTTTCTTCCTTTCCATTTGCCCTAATTTTTATTTTTGAAAGCTATTTAATTTGTCATAATTTATAATAATTATTATAATTTGTCATATCTAAGAAAAAAACACATTTATGTATGAACGATTGCCTTTGTGCTTGCTGTGTTTGCCTCGTCATAATCATAAATCAAATACGTTTAACTGATCGAATGCAAATATATGTCTATATATTAACGGAGACTTTATCGGTTGCAAATACATGGGCAATCGTGAACCGAAGCAAATACTGTTACTTGTCTGATTATTGTATACAAAATAAATAAAAAATGTATATATACATCAGAAACGGTAGTTTTAATTGTGTAGATTACAACCTATTCAAGAAACTCTTTTGAAACATCTAAAATTTTATTAAGCTCAATTATCAATTCAATATAATTCATGTATATTTTTAATGGCGATTTGTGTTTTAACCGTATAAATATTACCCATCATTATTTTATAATATTTCAATTAATCTAATTTTTAATAACTTGAATAATTCAATAATCATTCATCAAACAATTATTCTTGAAGAAACAGAAATTCCTGCTATTTGCAATATTAAAGCTTCGCTTTCTTTTATTGTATCCTTATACATAGCTCGAGTATATTAATAATCTATATATATATATATATATATTTATATTTATATTTATGTTCATATATATATATTTATATTTATATAATAGTATGTATATTCTCGTCACATGTAGGCGTGTAACTCTCCCCATCTTTCTCTTTGTACGTGTATTTTCTCCGAGTTTTACAACAGTCTGTCGTGTCGCATGTGTAACTGAGAGTGTAATTCGCGGTGTGCGTATCGTCTATGCGTGTCTATTTATATATACGTATATACAGTGTCGATTGTTCTTAAATATTTCAATATAACATCATCAACCAATAATTTATTTCGCTTAAGCTACACATACAGGGGATCGCGTACTTCTCTCCCCGTTTCTTCTTTTTTTCTTAAGTATCATGCATGCGTCGCAAAAATCACATCCTCATTTCGTAATGTTCTCTTCACACATTCACATCATCTTTTATTCTTTCTCTCTCACACACACAGACACTCACACGTGCTCACCTTCTCTCTATCTTTTTCCTTCTTCCCCTGCTCTTTTTTTTTTTTTTTTTTTTAATTAGTTAACACGAAGTCTCACTCGTTAAACAGCTCTCGAAGACTAAGGACACCCAAAGCGGATCACAGTCTGTCTCTGCACTCGTAGAATCTTAGCCAAACTCCCGGAAAGGAAATTCGAATAAATACAGATTATAGAGAATACACTAATTTCTCGTTTCGTCACGACGAATTCTCGATCCTTCACAATTTGAGATAATTTATGTAGTTGATCCTTAAATACGCATTACATAATGTTTTTGCAATATTTTATAATAGGTAATTGAGTCTGGTCGCAATGTAATTGGTTTTGTCGCCAATTTTTAGATGGCGCGTTTATCGGGGGAAACTGCTTTTGTTTTTTATGCTACAGTTTTCCATCGCAACTGGACAAAGTTATAGCTTTAAAACAGTAAACGATAGAAAAAAATTTTATTATACAAGATTAAAATTGATCGAATGGCTACGGTGAAATTGTAAATTTAACCTTAAAATTTTTTACATTATAATTACGATATTTCTTAA
Organism: Bombus campestris; assembly: GCA_905333015.3. Lineage (NCBI taxonomy): Eukaryota > Metazoa > Arthropoda > Insecta > Hymenoptera > Apidae > Bombus > Bombus campestris. The sequence continues at coordinate 584,488 of HG995132.1, read as the reverse complement.
ATTAATCATCTTCAGACACAAATACCATGTTATCTATTTTGTGGAAAATAAGAAACATATCGATTGATGTATATTAAGAAAATATATTAATTTGAAGGAGTAAAGGTGATTCTCAACCCTAAAATTACTTCTACCTCTACTTCCAGTGCAGCTACACGTACTAGGTGATGCATTACTTAAAAATCTAATTGTGCCTAATGAAATCTTTGTCTATCATTTATCATTTTAAATCTATGAATTCTTTTGTGAGTGTATGTCTAGAGTTAACGCGTAAATAAGGATCTGACAATAATTCGAGTCTTCGTGACGAAATCTTGGTCCGAATAAACTCAGGATATTTTTTTTGAGAACTCCAGTGTTCGACAGAAGATTCTTGGAGGAAATTTCTCGTTTATGTTTATATTAACCCTTTCTTGACTGTGCCCCGTAAAAAGTGTATATCTTTTTTTCTGTGGTGTTGGACTTCGTAATTATTACTCGAGCAATGGCCATTGCTCGTTATTAAAAGAGTAATATGTATTAGCGAAAAACTAATAGTATTTCTACATTATAAACTGTAAACAGTGTAGAGATCTAAAAAAGTTTCGAATCTTTATATTAATCTCGTCACTACATTATTAAAAATTATTTTGAAAGGGTTAAATTACAATTAGATAATATCGTTTCTGTATATAAGTGAGCTGTAAATCTAATTTTACGTGGAAATGTGATGAACACTGGAGAATTTTGCTTGAAACCTGTTGTTATTGTTTTTAGTTTAAAGTTTAAACATTTCTTTTCTTTGTTTAATATTTACACGTCAAGATATCGAGCGATTTTTTTGGATTAAAGAAAGAGATTTCTTTGGACGCAATTTCGTGGCAATTTCCGATCGATGCGATCGCACCGGAATCGCAGATTCTTCGTTAAACTTCCGCGTAAACGATTTCTTCCATTATACTTGATTTTAACTCCGTAATTATAACCTTTACGAGAAAAGGGATGATAGCACGAAAGGATTGTCTATAAAATGAATGTTAGATTATCATTCGATTTTCATCTTCGAACTTGTTCGAATACTTCTGAAATACGAGTCAAAGAGACTTTATCATCCTTTTCCAAGATGTCGTTCATACAGTAGTGTTTCGTTAATTGGCCAGACGTCATTCTGTTTGATTACTTAATGAGAGTGGCATGTTCTTGGGAAATCTCAAATATCTTTCATTTCTATTGAAGTCCGATGTGATATAAATGATCTGACACATTTATTTATTTTACCTGTGTAATAGCTGATGGTCACAATGTTGGCCATTTAACGAAGCAAACTCTGTGGTCAGTTAACGAGGCACCACGATATCTTTGTATTATTAATTAATATACGCCGAGTAAAATTTTACGTGAAATGTTGCGTCTAAATATAATACGTATAGAATCGTATTTAAATTTTGCGCAAGATTAACATTTGAAACGTTAACATCGACTGCAATATTATGGAATCTTGTATATTATTGTATCGTTGAATAGAGTGATTAACAAGAGAGATAGAATTGAAATTATAAAATCAATAAATTGGTCGGTTCTGATATTAATTAAAATAGATATGAAAACTGTCCAATCACCCTTCGTCGAACGATACAAAAAATGATATGCCAAAAATGTAATACCATTGATCGTATTAAAATTTAATGATTGATTCGATAATCATCTACTTTCTTAATCTTGTGTCATATTATTCTGCAAAAAACACTGTATAAAAAACATTGACAATCGCTCGTAAAAAAGGCAAGGACAATGACGGATAAAGTAGAAATAGAAGTCTTCGACAGCTTTCTAATTACTTGTTCTTTTTTTTTTTTTTTTTTTTGTAAATCGTAAAATGGCAGTTATTTGTTGATCCATTCGCTAATCTACTCTCTCCGCGGCAGCAGCTATTTTGTTGTAATGTCTCTCGAGCTCTAAGCTAATCGAATAAATACTGGAAGAAAGAAGTATTTCTAGGCTAGTGCTGTCTCGTCGCGACGAGACTTTATTCGTCGCCTGATAGGCCTTGCCGATAAAGCATTAATAACTATGGGGACATTTTCTCGCTACAACCTGATACTGAAACTATATTGTTTAATTCACACTAATTAAATAATAAATTCGATTTGCAATGAATAGAAATATCAAAAGAATATAAAAACGAATTAATGATTAAGTAATATAAAATTATCTAATTGAAATGAATTAAAATATTACAGTTAAGATTAAATTAAATGTATGTTAAATAAGTATAATAAAGAAATAAAGATGTGTGTGTGTGTGTGTGTATATATATGTATATATGTATATACATATATTATATATATATGTATATACGTGTATATGTGTGTGTGAGTGAGGTAAAAATAAGGTATGAGGTTGAGGAGAAGTATCGCATCTAATAAGTTACCTAACTTTTTAACTAGCTTGCGATTGTATCACTGGAGCACCTCTGTGTAATACCGAAGCAGGTCGAGATTTACGACCACCGGCAGGAGCCGTAAGATTTGTCGATGGTTGTTGAATCGGTTGTTGCGCTATTTGTTGAGCAATTGCCGATTCTCTTTTCGGTACTTCCGGTGGTGATTGAAGAACATCCATGTATTCGCGAATTAAGTTCGCAATTTGGTGTGCCTGCAAATGAAATGATGGTAATATCAGTAAATAATAATTACGCAATTGAAGAATATGTTTTAACATTCTAAGAAATAATTATTATGTAATATAAAATTTGTGTACTATAATATAAATTCTTAAACAAAAAGAATTACCTGAGATGTCGTAAGGATAACTTTGCTCTGCTTCTTATCAGTACCAGTGATAATCATCAAACAACTAACAGCTGGACTATAACTGAGAATACTGCTATATTCGTAGGTACAGAGAGTGTTTCTGGAACGATGCTCCAAAAGGTGAAGACCTTGCTGGTCGACGGCCAACCACAGAACACGTGGCCAATTCGAAGTAAATGATTGCATGACATCGAATATCGTGGCCCTGTGAAGCGGCCATGATTGAATTAAATTCAGGAACGCCTTCTTCGCTTCGGGCGGTGTCATTCCTCGTAGTGATTGATGGTGTTGAAGTACACCTTCAATGCACAAACTTGGAACCAGTCTTGGTGGCAGGCAGTGACTTGATATAGTTCGGTAATCGTGATCCGATACAGCGTCTTCACAATCACCGAGTTCTAATTGCGCTTGTAACGCTGTCAACATCATCTAAAAACAGATTATAAATTTAGATAATCTATACCATAATTTATTGGATTTTAACGGATAATAAAAAAAGAATAATTATTTACAGCTTCTTTCTCAGTGATAGGAAATCGATCAGCACGTAAATCATGCAGTACTTGATGATAAAGTAACTCCTTCTCCACCGGATCATCGAGATTCATGTACTGATCAAGGAACAAATGTTTCTTAAATAAGAAGAAATGATGTGCGTGCTTTCTTTGCGATTGATTCTGTTGTGCGTTCGCCGTTCTGTAACGCTCCCATTTCGACATCACATCGGCAATCTTTTCTTCTGGTATCAATGCTCTTTCGGTCGGTCCTAAGACTTCATAAATGGCATAACCTATAAATCCCAATTAAATTATAAATATTTACAAGCCATTTAACAATTAAAAGAAATAACAAATTTAATTTAACTTCGATTACCCATGGCAGTTTCTTCTAAACCAATCTTAGTCTTGATAATCTCCATAACGTCTCTAGCTGTTGCTGAAGGATGGAATTCAACAGCATGATATTGTCCATCCATGAAATGGAATCTCGCATAAATAGGCCTGCGATTAATTGTACACATTATTTCTTCTCTGCTTGGCGGCCATTGTCTTCTTCTCGTGCCCTGCGTCTTGTAAAGGCACTTTTCAGCAAATCTGGCGTATTTTCCCTCCTCCGTAACGTAATCACTAGCGCATCGTTTCAAATGCGCTATCAGATACTTTCGAATTACTTTCTGTGGAGGTAGAATAACTGAACAGGCCAAAGAAAGTAACGCCCAATGCCTGAGATTGACTCGACTATTAGGATCAGGGTGATCTGTCGTTTGTTTAATCAATTGAAGATACAGTTCACCTAAGAGATTCTCCTTTCTTATACAACGTTCCATCACGGTTTGTATCAAGTTTACGTGTTCATCTTCTACCCTACGAACCGTATCTCCGTTTTGTCCTAATCCAGCGTAAGTTAAAATTAATTGGAATACACTAAGAGCCATCTGTTCATCCGGATCGGGTAGTTTTGAAAGACTCTGAGGTATAGTTTGTCTGCTGAATGCCCAATAGGCATAAGGAAATCCTTTATAGGTTTCACCATGATCGGTCGCGCTACCATGTTCTTGTCTAAGTTTCTCTATTTTGTGCTTAGACAATCTTCGCAAAGTGTTTCTTAGGAAACCACCACCAGAATCTTGAGGTTTCCTCAATATCTCCGCGTCCACTAGTGTTCTTCGGCAATTAACTAAGTTATGATAGAGCCTAATACGATCCTCGTTGGTAATACACTTGAGCTTCTTAGTAGGAACCTCGTTTTCCGTGATCCAGCCTGCCAATGCTGGACAGTAACTAACGATCAGACTACCTATCTCGTTCTTCTGCGGTGTCTCAAAGACAAAACACTTGTGCGAGCTGTCGGGATTGTGACGTAGAAGGGACAGTGTTATGAAAGAGTCACTTGGGTCTAGCATGATGCTTTCCACATCCTGATAACGATACTCTGATAAGACAAATTTATCATCCGGCTTGATCAGCATCAATCCATCGCAGTTTATACCCAAGATTAGTTGATTGCCATATGACCAATAACCACGATAAGTCACGTTGAACATAGTCGTACCGTAGAGAGGGTATTGCATCACGCAAGATAAATACAACACCTTGGCTGCCAATTCTTTGCGACCGGCGCCATACTGTCTGTGTGCCTGCGCTATTATTGGCACCCAAACATCGTCGCCTCGAGCACGGCTGATTCGATAAGGCAAAAAACTATCCACCTCGCTGTAGTAATCCAGCCGATCGTTATCTTTTGGATCGCCCAAGGCGACTTGCGCTTGTAAGCCCGCCAACTGGAGCGCGACTTTTTCTGATACCGGGAAATCATCGCACTGAAAAAACGACAAAAGAGAGAATAGGACGTTTACAAGAAAGAAGATAAGATCAATAATTTGATTTTTTCCCTCTCTAGTTTACCTTCACAACGTTATATACAGCTTGAGCGTACAGCATGTTCACCTCGACGGGATCTTGGGATATTTCCCGGGTATTTCGGAAAAGCCTTCGTTTGAAAACGAATCGATTATCGCCACTCCCTAAAGTAGCATTATTTCCACGACGAAGTGTTGAAAATGTTGATTGTGCTGTGTTTAATTTGCATTGTTTCCTAAAACAAGGAGAATATAATAGAACAAATTATCAATGTAAAACTAAGTATAATGAAATTTGATATAACTGGTTTATTAATCGATAATAGTAATCAATGAAAATTTACATTTCCCAAGCGGCTATAACATCATATAGATAATCATGCGCTCGAACATGTTCCTCGCCATCAGGTCTACTTTGGTAAATTGCCCAACCTTCTAAAGACCTGAGACCCAATTTTTCACCTAACTTAGCAACAGCATCGGAAGCAGTATCAGTTGGATGCACATCGATTGCTTTAGTTCTTCCATCCAAAAAGAAGAATCGACAAACTATCGTGCCTAGTCGCCTCATGGCGGCAATCTCTACCGTCGACGGTGGATGTTGTCTACAGGAAACTTTCATATTTTTACAATTATCCACGCACCATTGAACGTATTGCCGTAGTTTGCCCTCGAGAGCCAAATTCTTTCGCAAGAAAGACACGAAGTACTTGTACAGTAGTTTACTAGGTTGAAAAGCAACTATAGCCAAACAGAGCAATAACCAGACTCGTTCAGCCCATTCTGGGTTAGGATTGTTAGTTGCTTGTCGCATACATTGGACGAAAATTTCATCTCTTAATTCTTCACGCTCAATACCATAACCTATTATACTTTGAATAGTTGCAATTTCCTGATCTAGTTTCATTTCCCCTCTTATATACTTACAAAGATCCTAAAGGTTAAGAAAAAAACATTAGTTTCGATGTTAATTAACAAAGAAAATAATCTGTACAAATAATTACTTACTCTGAAAACAGAACAAGCCACATTAACGTTATCAGGGTCGTACATATGAATGTGAGAATTCGGTATAGTAGAACCTTTGTAGTAGGTAACCATTTCGTACTTTGGAATGAATTCTACGCTCTTGCCACGCGATTTTCTAGTGAGCGTAGCCATGATTGTACCCTCGGGAGATCTTTCGTGGCTATTGAAATAATTTTGCGCAAATTCTACGATATCATGATAAGTGACTTCGTTATCAGGCTCCTTCTTGTCCTCCAATTCTTGAAGTTTACGCTCCACTCTGCATTTGCGTCTCTGTTCTCTCTCCACAGGTGGTTGTTGAGATTGCTGCGACTGCTGTTGTTGTTGATCATGACCATTCTGTTGCTGTTGTGGTACTGGTTGGTGGTGATTATGGTGCAACAAATGGAGACTATTTGAGTTTCTAGATTCTGGTCTCGATGGAGGGCTACCAGCAATCGGTTCTTTAATGATTTTGTTATTTGGTGCAGGTGGAGGTGAACCACAGGATTCACCGTTAACTAATGATCCAGAATTTCCATTGACCAAAATTGGACTGCTAGGACTGTTCTCTTCACGAGGTAAAACGGACTCGTAGATAGGCTCCCCATTATCAATAGAGGAATCTCCACCATTCATCGTCAAAGCTGCAGCAGGAGGTGGTGGAGGTGGAGGAGGTTCAGTGGGTTCTGGAAGACTCGGCTGGCCGAGTTTCCCAGTGTTTGGACAAGGTATCCTTTGCTGCTGCTGCTGCTGCTGCTGCTGCAGCTGTGATAATTGTTGCAATGGCGAGGTAGCTTCTTGCCCATTTGGAGTATTTGCTTTAGATTCCGCCCTTGAATTTAACTCCATTTCTTGTTGAATTACGGTCTCCAGTTCCACATCGAGGTCTTCGACCAATGCATCCATTTGTTCACCAATTTCTTCAATTATCTGATTACCCTTTGTCGATTGCACATCAGATAAAAATGAAAATAGATTGTCCAAATCTACAGACTGCAAATCTGAGGCAGCCATTTTAGAATTCATTTGCTCCGCCATCTGCGACAATGCAGCGATCTCTTCTTGCGCTTTTCTGTAAAATGGAATAGCATATATATGAAAATATTGAAATAAAATTTAATGCAAGTATTTTAAGTTCTTAAGCGCACAAATTAATCAGGTGCCGGCGTATTTTGTGATACTAAACGCTGCATCTATGTTAAAAGCAATTATTCTTAGTGAATTCTCATCATGCCGTAAGGATTTTTAATTCGCCATTCGAACTACCGACACGTCATACGAACTTACCCGGGTTCCATCCCGACAATACCATTGTACTGTGCGCTATAAAGGACACAAATGGACATACTATTAACACACAAACGAACAACAGTTCTATATGATCGTCACGGCAGTTTGTATACTGGAATAGACGTCCTTTTATCATACAGTTTCAAGATAATATATCGTTATACCTTTGACTTTCTTCCAGAGCCTTCTTATCCTCCATCAATCTCCTCTCTTCTTCCAATCTCTCCCTCTTCCTCATCTCTTCGTCTACTCGTCTCATTTCTCTCAAAGCAGCTGCAACCTCCCTTGCGAATACGCCACGCAGATGACTCTGTATCACAATGGCTGCTCTTCGTTTTCTGATGAACATTATTCTCAGTTTCCAACCTCGGTATGCATGTTGCACTTTCAATGCAGCGTCTCTCACGCGTTTATACTCTGGAAAAATTCAAATTCTCTTTAGTTCAGAAATAAGATAAGAAATATATTATGAAAAAATAAAATTGAAAATAACTTACCTCGTCGAACTACGTAGCCTCTCCATATTTTCTGTATCATCACAGCGTTACTGGTAACCATTTGATTTCTACAATCTTCCAGTGGCTCGTGTACATAGCTTCTTAAAAACACTTTAGTTTTGCCTATTTGCCATTCAGTTTCAGGAATACCCTGACTACTGATTAAACACCTAACAGCCTCTTTCTCGTTATAAGAACGTGACAAACGTGCTTTATCCAAACAACGATATCTCGCTATAAAGTCGTGGAAGGGCATATGTATGGGAAAGCCTTCCTTCCTGATTCTAATAATATCTAACATGCCTAAATATTTCAGCTGGTCCAGAACCAGCTTCTCGTCATAGTGATTCGAAACTTTTTGCATATTTGGCTTGATGCATCTAGCGTACCAGGGTGTGGTAGCTTGAAGAACATCGACCAGAGCCTGCAACTGATGTCTGAAGGAATCACAGAGGGTTGGTTTTCCCTTGGACGTTCCACGAGACATGGTAGTTGCATTTCCACTTGCACGAGCTACCGTACATCCCAAAAGATCCTGATAAACTGTGATTTCTTGAACAAATTCATTTGTGCTCCTAGACATGAAATCGAAGAACACATCTTGTTGTACATCTCGATTCTTATCGACAAATCCTTCGACTGCATAAGTAACGCATCCAGCGTAGTGTTTCACTCCAAATTCTTTCTCCCATTTTCGTCGATCGTCCCCTTTTACGTAGCAAGGATGATTCTCGAATTCTGCATGCAAATTGGTCAGGTAAGCTAGGTCCGAGCCTTTTGGCATATGGCACTGCTCGGTCAGTAATTTAAGAACACATCGTGGAGGTTTCTCGATTAATTCCAGGCACATGGTGTTGTCAGTGAAGGTGATATGGGAGTATTGGATCTCTTCCTGTCGATACTGAAATTCAAAACGTTTCACGTGTTACGACAGCCAACATGGAAGAACAAGTGTCAACTAGTCAACTTTGCAACCAGTTTATTTTTATCATCAACCCTCGACTATATTCAGGTGAAATGTTAATGACAATGTATTACATGCATTTGAGTAGATAACTTGAAACTAGGTATTCATGTATAATATATCTTTGTGGTTTATTACCAAGTATTATTCAATTTAATTAATATAGAACGACAACTGGCATCTAGTGAAGTTTGGAACTAGTTAATTTTAAGCCCTACAGAAACTCACGTTCTCCGTCACCTATATATAATATATCTTCAGTTTATTGTTAAATATTACAGGTAAAAAATAGCTAAGAATACAACTGAATTATCTTACTGCACCTTCGATATCGAGGTCAATACTATGTTACCCTATCGGTTACGTAACAAACCCATTATCTCACCCTATCATGTAGCACGATCGTTAATCGCGTCACACAGCTGACTAAGTATATAGGAAAACAAGAAAGCTTAGAAACGACTTACTAGTTCCTGTTCCAGTGCGAACACGTAGTGATTGAAAAACTTATGCAGCTTCTCGTTCGTGTAATTGATACACAGTTGCTCGAAGCTGTTGACGGCAAAGTTCTCGAAGCCAAATATATCCAAAACACCAAGAAATCTCGAGCTGTCCTGGCCAGGATTCGTGCAATTGTTTATATGATTGATCAACCAGGCGAACGTTCTCGAGTACAATGCTTTTGCCATCGCATGCCTATTTTCACGGGCTTCTTGAACCTTCAATGGTATCTCGGTGATATTTCCGCGGACGTTTATCTGTCGTATAAGCACCACTTTGGTGAGATCCTCAACCTGCAGCCCGAGCAAAGGAGCAACCGTACCAACGATGTCAAGGTCTTCTTTAGTTAGTTCGCATCTTTCGCCATCCACGTCCTCGAAGCTCAAATTCCCCAACCAAAGAATGGCAGACAGGACTCTGAAAATACCCTCGCACATTTCCGGCGCGACCTACAAAAACGAAAGTGCCAGTCAGTCGTGGCTAAGGATAAAATAAGTCCTCGTTACTGAAGCAATTTATAGAGGGAAGAAGAAGAAATGAAATAACAAAAAGAAATATTATATGGGAATCTATTACACGTATTTTAAGGTTTTAGGATGTTTTTTTTTATTCAAATATTTAAACTGTTATATCAGAAAAAAATCATGATAATACAGTTATAAATGTATTACGAAAATATAAGAAAATAAATATAAGAAAATAAATATAAATATAAGAAAATAAAATAGAAAATAAATATAAGAAAATAAATATAAATATAAGAAAATAAAATAGAAAATAAATATAAGAAAATAAGAGAAACGAAAATTAAATTACTATTGTCATAAAAATAAGAGATGTATTAATTATGTATTTTAACGGAAAACTAACATTTAATAAATATTTGAACCGATTACTTTGTCTAAAAATAATTGTTCTAATTATTTGTTTGACTAATAGAACAAAACATCATAAGGTAACTTTTACAAAGAATTCTGGACTGTTATGATAAATTTTCTATTGCTCATATTATAAATAAATATTCTATCATTAATAACGAATAAAAAATAATTTTCTGACAGACTGAGCATAAATTCTATTCTGAGAGAATTAAGTAGAGAAATTCTTAACATTTCATCTATATGAAACTGTTTGTACAGACTATTAACACCAATAGATCATATCCTTTGATGATACCACCCTGTGTGTACCGACTAATTACCTGTAGCACGTTAAACGCAAGCCTAAGAGCATCGAGTTTCTTGCAGTCGGAGATTCCATCGATCTTCACACAACCAGACTGGTTCAAATACTTGTAGTGGCTTGCTGGCATCAGTTTATATTGTTCCGCGAATTCCTCGTCTCTGGTTCCAGCTTCGACCAGCTGATAGAACACATGGTAATTCCTTTCTCCGCTACTTTGAAAAGTTATACGGCTCTGCTCAAGCAAGTAATCTTGGATGATACACCCTTTGATCATCCACTTACTGTCGAAGCACACCTGCATAAACTTGCCAAACCGGGAGCTGTTGTCGTTCCTTACTGTCTTTGCGTTTCCTGTATAATATTTTTTGAAAATGAACAAAATTATATTTTAATAAAAAAAAAAGAACTATAATATATAAAGAAATTATAAGATAATTATTTAATATATTAAATTTCGGATAATTTTAGTCTGTAGTTCCAAAATATTAAATTTTGTAAATTATCAAATTTAGAATAATCACATTCTGTGGCATTAAATGATTAAACTCTGTAAGATATTAAATATAGGATAATCATATTTTGTGGTATTAAAATACTAAACTTGATAAAATGTCAAATTTAGAACAATTTTCATATACCCATTGTGAAGAGCGATTGAACAAAAGATAAGAAATTAAAAAAATAAATAAACATGAAATATATATAGTAAAATAATTTTTTGCAAATTTTAAATCAGTACGAGACAGTTATAGGAGAAAATCTAATCTTTTAATATTGGTAGAATAAAACACGACGACAGAAAACATTTTCACAACGAAGCAGGTATTCCTGCAGTGTTTGGTAGCGCATTTTGCCGAGATACAAAAGCAAACGGTACAATTTTTACGATACCCCCTTAAATCTTTTGCCTCTCGTGACCTAGTTTTTACCCCTCGCGCTTTTACATTTAACACCTGACTCGATCTCGGCCTCTTGACTCCGAGTAATGAATCCCCTTTATTTTTGCCATTTTTAAATGCCATTAGGAATAACGTGCATCGATCCGTTTCATAAAAGTCTTCCCGTTTCTATTTTCGAGCGTTGCCTTTGGAACGAGAGAGAACCTCGAGAAAAAGGCTTGCCTTTTCTTCGGCGACTTTTATGAAAAGTATCCACCAAACAATTTCGAGACAAATCTATGCTTTCAATGAAATCCGACGGAAGCCCTTCCAGTTCTTTCTATTTGAAACCATTTTCAAAGTTTCCAATTGGAAGAGAGTAAAACATGTAATTTTGTCTTAATTACTGGAAATAATATTGAATAACCAACGATTGAGAAGTTTCTTGAGAAAAGTGTTTCTAAGAGAAAACATTGCGACAGAATTGTTAATTCTAATCTTGCAATATTCGTAATAATTCATCTAATATTTTATTACAAAATACACTTGACATCTTTACGTATATTTATCATAGATCCTTTTCTCCAGATTAACTCCTCAATTAATAAATAATTGTTAACTTCTATAATGTTGTTTGTATTTTGTAATTCTTTATTTTTAAATTTTAGAAAGATTCTGGGATATTAATTAGTTTTAATTTAATATAAGGTAACTTTCTATTATTAAAAAAAAAAAAAAAAAAAAAGAAAAGAAAAGGGAGACGTAACAAGCTTTTAATTATTTTTATAAAAGACAAAGCTTTCGTGTTAGCGTGACAGGAAAAATTCCAGGAAAATTAAGAACAGGCCGTAAACTGTTAGAAAATATAATCAACGGGGACGAAACTGGTTATTAAGGGGAATAAGTTAATTACCGAAAGCTTCGAGGATGGTGTTCGCCTCTAGAATTTGTTGTTCCACCCACGTGTCGACATTGCTGGTCACCGAGCAAAGGTATTGCAAGATGAATTTCGTGGTTTCCGTCTTGCCAGCGCCACTTTCTCCTGATATCACGCAGGATTGATTGCTCTCCGTATCCTGGAGAGACCTGTACGCTGCTTCCGCCAACGCGAATACGTGTGGCTCCAGGGAGCCCATCTTCTGACCATGATATCGATTCACGTACTCCTACAAATCGAAAAATTTCAATATGATTTAATGAAGAATAAACTTTCCTTTTCTAATAAAAATTTTATTGTTTTCAATAAAACAGAATCAACTGTGTTATTCGTAAAAAAAAGATGCCTGGACTTTTACAAATAGCAAAATTTTATAAATTTATTTGTATACATTTTTATTAAATAATTATTTTTTCGAAAGGATTACTTTAACTTTGTACCTGTTATATTGTTATTTCTGTATTTAGAGGTAGGATCACAATAGCTATTATTTTATTCTTTGAATAAATCTATCATACCGTTCTCAGCCGAAAAACCTTTATCGCACTTTCTTACATGGACTAGGGATAAAAACAAAAGAACTTCTCAAACCTATCGATTAAATCTATCGATTATATCTAGAACTATCTTCTAGTTACTATTTATTGTAACTAGCGCATCTGCATATAGATGGCGAGCGCGAACTCACGTTGTCATTTACAACATGTTATTTGTATAAAAAAGTATAAAATTGGTTGGACTTTTATAGAATCTGGAAAAAATAGTAATGCCATCTTTAGTTTTACAATGTTATTACGACAGTTGGAATAGTTTGGGGTGATGCGTGATGAGGTAAGGGAAGGAAGACGTATGTAGACAACTCTATTTCCGGTGTGGAAGAACTTTGGTCGACTTGTCAATAAGACTATCTATCTGAGCTTAAAATGTACGTGTCATATCCACGAAGGATGCATACGTACTGTATGTAACAAACGATGTACAAACAAGAACTTGTCACAATGGCGAAAACATGTGAATTGCAAAGTTGGAAGATTATTTAAAGGTAAATGCTGCGGTCATAGTTTTAGTTAAGACACAATGGATAAAAATCAAACAGTGTAATTTTGAAAAATACGATTTGCTATATTTAATAAATATTTTATACTTCTATATTCGTCAGATATTTATGGCAGAAATTAGTTTGCAAAAGTATGCGCAACATGCAAATTACAATATTTTTATATTTCTTTAATTCTGCTTATAGAAACATAAATCTACATAAAAATCCATAACGCGGTCGTCATTATTTTATCTAGCTTCGACGTACAAGAAATCTCAGTACAGAAATTTCGTGAATTCCAATTACTTTAATTATAAATGTCCTTTTTTTATGGCAAAAAATCTGCGATATAGTTCATTAGCCTTAATTACCGTTTGGAACGTATCGAACACGACAAACAGATTCCGATGATCCAATAGAAGGTTTGAATTAAGAGCGATAGCTGGGCTCTGGACAATCCTGGTAACCCGATTAATTGCAAACATCATTTGATAGGACATTCCACGACCGAGTTCCATTTGGCCCCTTTCATTTGCTGGTTCCCTTGGGAGACCATATCACGGTTCTAAAAGGTATGTACATCAATAGTTCGATTTCAAACGGATCGCAGATTAACGCTTCGCCTTTACGTTGTCCGTAAAATGTTCCCTGCTGTGCTCGTGAAATCTGCTTTATTTAACGCTTCCAGTATATGATTTCTGCCTAAATTTGTTACTTTTTCAAATAGGATCCTGTTTTCGACTATAATACAATTTCTTCTTAAATACAATTTATAAATTTAATATACGATACTAAATGTCTTTTTTTTTTTTTTAATAAAGATTAAAAAATCTAACTACCAAACCACAAGGTAAAAAACCAACTACTAAACCAAAAAGGTAGTAAAATTCTACATTAACATACAAGTTTATATTAAATTTACTTCGTGTAGTTTATTAATATTTATCTTCGCTATAAAATGAAATTACATTCCAAGTTAATATTAGTCTATAATCGAAAAATCTAAAAAGGACCAAATTACCATTCGCGTTAACTATATTCTACCGACGTCGACATTAATGCCAGCTTCGTGAAACCTCACTTAACAAAAGAAAAAAGTAATGTATTCATTATACAAAAGACCGGAAGTGTTTTATAATTTTTTAACAAGGGAAACTTTGCTTGTTAGACGGGTTTCGATTCGACTTGTGCACCGATGCATTATGCACACAGCGCCTTAGCTGGTCGTGCGGTTGCAGCCAGTCCCGAGCGAAGTAGTGCAACCCAGTTTCGTGTCAGACACGTCCTCTGCGCAACTGCGAACGCAGGGAGAGCGTTAATCCACTAACCCTTGGCGGCTCGTGAAAATTCATCGAAACGCTTGATCCATTTCCATGAAACCGCTGATGAGAACACTTGGGTCGTATGGCCCCCGCTGAATATGTACACACGTGTACCTGGTATATGCACCTTAACGAAAGGGCCGAGTTTACAACGTTTCGAGGATTCCATCTAGATTGGAGTGTCGCGTCGGATCCTTGTAATTTACTTTATCTTTCTGCCAGGAGAGGGAGGACGCGTCGAGATTTCGGTTCCAGTGTTACCGAGCGTTTCAAAGATGCATGCGCCACTTCATGGAATGAACATAAAGAGGGGAAAAGATTATTGTGTGAGCACCACTGTGTGCACCGGGAAATTTACGTAATTGGATTGCTCCGTAAATGTTGATCTTGGCGAAAATTAGCTAAGATAAAAGTCACGTGGTTCTGTGACGCATCAGAACGAAGAAATATGTTTCTTCTCTTTTATTACTTGAATTATGCTACTTCCCTTTCTTCCTTTTTTTTTTTTTTTTTTTAGGTACTGTAGTTTTGTGATAGGATGTATGAATTTTATTGGAAGACATCTAATTAAGAGGCTGATACCACGCTCGTATGTTATTGGCTCTTTACATGTAGTTACATGTAGTTACATGTAGCTCCGCTGTAAATAGGGGATATGTACAGTCAGTCACAAAAATCTATATACACGAATCATTGAATTCTTTGCATTCGATATTTAGATTATAATAAATATTTAAATTATAAAAGTGAAGATTATACTATATATTATGAAAATCAGTTTAAAAGCTCTATCAATGAGGCAATAGCGTTTATTACAATATTTTAATTCTAATTTATATAATCTTTTGTATACCATACATCTTTTACTGTTAGAATCGTTAAAAATTTTTACTTTCTCAACACTTCATTTTTCAACTTCTTTTTATTTTTCTAATATATACACCACAGAATATTTTCCTAGATGACAGAAATTATTCTAGAAACATCGTTATTGGCTATATTCGAAAAGGAATTATCTTTGGCCGTGTTTACACGGTAGATAAACTTACGCCGCGGGCCCTAAGTTCTTAAGAAAATAAATGGCCACCGGTAAAAATAGCGGAGTGCAACGAATTCCAGGTGGCTGTCATGCGGAAAATGCATAGACGTATCTTATCTCCTCCTTTCAGGCAATATATCTGGCATGCGTGGACATACGAACTTTTAAGCTCTCCTACATATTTTCTTATCGGTGATTGTTTTGTATTTTGGGAACTTCAATTTTTAGCATGCTGCTGTTATTGAAACGATGTTTGGACAGCTCTTACCGGACTATCTAACTTCTATCGCGATATTGGCTGGTTGGAATCTGCACATCTGCCGGCAAAAATGAAATTTTTTGAAATAGGATTGCCATCCATCAGTTTTTCCAATCTGCGGAATATTTCACCAAACATATAACGTAGCTGATTCTCGTGTACAGGGAGTTTCAAAACGATACATAATCACTCATTAGACCCATTTCTTTCTACATCATTAAAAATCACTCTCTCCAGCTTCTCAAAAACGTTCTTCTCTTTGTAGTTAGAGTGAAACAAAATGACTGTTCCACGCCTGTACATAATAAGAAGAAAAGAAAGAAGGAAAGAAAGGCGCAGAAAGCGAAGCAGCTATGCGCATCGCGAATGTTTTGACTCCAAGAGTGTAATGGGGGAGCGAAGAGCTCGTGTCCCCGTTTATTCCTGCAGCTGCGACTGCAAAATCAGCGCACGGTTCGCCGACTAGAGTCTGTGGCTCGTGTCAGGACATCGGCACCGGGGATCGTACTTACGACCCCTCTTCTTCGTCGGTGTCGTTGTCCGACCGTGCGCGCAAAGACGAATGGCAAAACGAGGTTACGTCGAACCTAGGGTAAAAAGGGGACTGTTTTCCATGGCTCGTTCCTTTACTGGGTCGTTAATTAAGGTTATAATACACACGAAGTTCAACAGGATCGATTAAAAGTGTTCGATGCTCCTCTTGTATCGATGATGAGAATAATTTGAGAATAATACGAGGAAAGTCTAGGGATTTTCCCTAAGTTTATCGACGCACGTTGATTGGTCCATTGATAACGTCATAAATAACTCGTGAAGAAGTTATATGAGGAGAGATTGTATGGACCTATATCGTCGATGGAATAAAAATGTAACAGAAGAGGTGAGTTCATCTCTGGATGATTAGAATTTTGTTTATACGATTTGAAGAATTACAGATACTAGAATTCTAATTAAACGTAGAAATGTTACAGGTACTAACAATTGAAGCGTAACAGAGGAATTGAGTTTATTTCTGAGACATTAGAATGTTACTTGCATAGGCTCTGGAACTACAATTGGTTGCATGAAAGTTACGAGTATTAGAACTGCATTTAAAGGTAAAAAGGTTATAGGTACTGAAATTATGGATAAATGCAACCACAAGTTACAGGTACTAGAATTATAGCCAAATGCAAAAATTTTAAAACAACATGACATTGATTTTTTAGGGATGGAAGACAACAGCAGACGGTACATCGCTTTCTTATTTGCATGGGAACCTAACGAAACCTAACGAGTCATCGGTCACGTGAGCAAAGCCCATTCTTCGGAAGAAAGAATGAGACGGTTCCAGAGAAACGGGGGACGCTTCGTTTTCTCCAACGAACAAAACCGCAGCCGGTAAAACGGCGTAAAATACACAGCCCTAGAAGAAAATGGAGCGATCTAACAGCCTGCAGCAGGTCAGCCTTGACTGATCGTTAATGACGACACACTGGCGGTCCAGTTACCTGAATGATTGTCTTTGACGTGAACCAGTACGGTTGATTACTTCGAAATACTCGGATCGATCGTCCGTGCAATACTATGGGAGAAACAGAGGAAGATATATATGCATGTATATACAAGCTATGGGTGATGGGGAATATGCAACGACGAGATAAAAATGTTTCATCTCTCTGCCATGCCATATACTGCAAACGAGGGAATATCGAGATGCTCCAGTTCCTTTTGTTTCTGGAGAGGCGCGGCTGATAAAGAGCGTTCTTTGACCCGAGAAATCTGGTATTACGTGATGCTAAATACCGTTAATATCGTTCTTTCTTCGATTTGCTTATAATTTATCATGTTTGTTCTTGAATAATGGCATTTTAAATCTTATTTTCAGCAATCTTTCGAAAACTTTATTATTTGTCCTTTTCACGAGCTGCATTTCTTCGTTTATTCGAAATACATTGTAAGCGTCGAATATGCGAAAGGTAATAAAATTAAGTAGGAGCAGTTAAGAAGAACAAATATTTGAAAATTATTTATATTAATAACTATTGAAATATAATATCTATTTCTAGACTATGTAGGCCCGATGAGAACAGGATTGTAGTATTTCAGACTTGTTTAAGATTCTTACAATACATATGATTATGTACAGATCCAACACAGTGCGAATAAAATAATAGAATTATCTACATGACGTACATTGGCAATATATGTGCACTTATTATGCACGTACGGTACTGGCCAATGTCAATCTATTGCTTTATTAACTGACCGTCATATCTCAAATTTGTCTGACCTTTAAGCCTGCTTCACTAACTGACCACACGTTGAGATCTTAATTCATGTTTCCTGCTTGCAATTTTACAATTATGTGATTTGATTTTTGTATTTCGAATTTACATTCTAGCTATAGTGAACAACACACATTTCATTATTTTGTGAACGAATCGCTGTAACCAAACTGTCCCATCGTTCCATTATTCCTTAAAAGATTCTTTTCTGGATAGGAGTATGATATTCGTGAAGAATAAAATGTTAAATACTATAACATTCTTATTATTTCATAATCGAGTATGATGCAAGTTTACTATGATTTGTAAGTGACAGCGGAAATTACGCTGGTACAAGAGTCACAGCGGATCTATCGCGATGGTCGACGATTAATCAGAGCACGACACCGTTTCACGAGCAGTACTGATATTCGATTACCACAAAATTATCCCTACACGCTGAGACCGTTGAGACTTACTAACTATGTTTCCAAGTTCCTACTACGAGTTAGGCTAACGATTATGACAAGTGGATTAATAGGTATAATTCTTGTCGATTGGAAAACAATGAGCTGCACGTTTTGCAAATTGTGGACACTGTGGAAATTAGAAATTATTAAGCATGTAAAAACTTTCCTACCAGGGAAAATCTTCCTTTTCAATTTCAATTACTATAATTTATATTCTATGGGAAGGAAGAATAGAAAGAAAGAAGGCAAATGTATATATGTATATATATATAGCAATATTACGAGTTTATAAATAATTTTTTCGCGAGGATAACATTCAAGTCTGTGGTCAATTTCCAGAACAAGGCTTAACTTTTGAAAGCGGTGGGGCATAGCCGTGGTCAATTAATAAAGTAACAGACTAAATCAATATTTGGAGGAGCAAGGTTCAACGAATTGGATCGTAACAAGAAATCACCACCCTAACTAGTCATAAGAAAGGTAAATAATGCTATAGTCTCAATTCTTACCGAAAAAAATTCCCTATACACCATAAAAATCAATCGCATGGACGTTGCCCATTTTTTCGCCATATCTTTCATGAGTGAACGATTATTCTAGATGCATGACATTGGTGTTCGATTTTCAATGCACGCATTCAATTTCAAGCAGAAATCGGTAATAGATTCATAAGGATCGACACGTGTACCCGGGCATTGTCGCCGACGAGAGGAAAAGGACGAGGCTCCGAAGGCTCCAGGGTAACCACGACGAGTCTCCGAATCCGATGTGCGCTCCAGCCCGATCAATAACACGGGGCGTGCACCACAGCGAGCCACCCTTTTCCTTCTTGCCAGCCAGGGGTCCTTTGGTACCCCGACTGACCTTCGAAATTACCGATCTATTCTCACGATCCTTTGTATTTTCTCTTTCAATTACTTTTTTTCTTATCAATTTCTTATTAAAAATTGTTTAACATTCAGAAGCTGTCGTTAAAAGAAATCAGCTCGCGTTAATTCTATTATAAGTGAAATTTTATTCAAATGTATGTCTGTCTCTTATTTCACAGATAATTCAGCAAATCTATCATTAGACCTAAGATTAGCCTATCGGCTCAATTTTAAGGAGACCCGCTTGATTAAATTGTACTCTGTTAGTGCTAGTGTAACGAAGTCTACTTCGTCAAAAGAAATCAGCTGTCGATAATTCTATCGCAATTAAAATTTCATACAAATGTACAATATATATGGCTTATTTCAGAGATAAATAAGAGACAAAGCAGTCCTCGTTAGCATTGCATTCGACGTTACATGGAAAATAAAAACATTATTATTTGCATAATATGGTTATAATATAATAACGATGTTATCGTTATGGAGTGATAATGTTAAAATGAGATACATACGAGTGTGAACTTTCAGCCAAGATAGCCTTTAACAGTTGAATATTCTGAACAATATGTGACTTGAAATTTTCTTCATAAGTGATGCCAACGCCCTGTTGGGTTCTAGAAACGCTAAGATATTAGGACATACGAATCTTTTCATACAATTGAACTGTTACTATCAGCGAAACATTACAAGCCACGACTTACTGATATATTAATAAATTCTTTTATATTGTAGCAAAAACAATTCGATAATAAAACAAATAAAATTTTGTAGTTTCTAATTTATATTTTATTTCATAAATTGCCGTGACGGCTAATAGGCAAAATATTTGATTTTATTGCGCATTACCCAGACTATTACCGAGAAAAGTCATTTTTCAAGACCTTTTTAAAACGTGGTACTCGCTTGGTATGTGCAGCGCGAGTTCATAAAGTCAAAGGAACGCGATCGAAGTAGAGACACGGGTTACAGTATCAAAGCGGTTTTTCCCGCGAACTTATTACCTACATGCACAGACAGTCTGTAAAAACCAGCCGAACTTGAAGCGCACAGAAAGACACTGTATTGAGTCTCTTTAGAAAATTATTTCAACCAAACAAAGGAAATTAGCTAGTAAATTAAAAGATATTAAATAAGCAAAAAATCTTGCCCATTGTTTAACACAGAAAAAGATAACAACCAAAAGAATCTATTTAATTCTAATCTATTTACTTGTTAAATATTTTAAAGAATTGATAACAATAATCTAGGAAGGAAGTTACACAACGAAAACAGATTAAAACTTACAAAAATATACGAACATATAAAATGGATAAAAGATAGAAAAATGAGTTTTATTTATACTCGAATGCAGAAAAAGAGAAGTTCTATATTCGGTGATAAAAGTAAGATTAAAAAAATCGTTCGAGCTTGACCAGGTGGAAAGGTTTAAACCGCTGACTCGGAGCAAATTCTATTGTGCCGTGGCTTTTTCTTTATTGCTTTAATTCCATTTAACCGCTCAGCCCTTTCATATTTTTTACTTTTTTTTCTTGGCGAAGCCACACGTCAGTCGAAGGGTCGAATGCCGTTCGAGGACTGTTTCACTGTCGGCGACCCGTATTTACGTACGAAGTGGCTGCCACTCGATCCCGAAATAAGTCCTCGCGCGCAGCCTGCACCCTAATTCAACCAGACTGATACGCGCGTTAACGCCGCCGATGGTTTTAAGCTCGATGCTTGCACGCCTCGAAATAGAGATTAAAGCTACGCACACCATAGGGGAAAAAGAGAAAAGTGCAACGCCAGACGATTATTGAGAACACGCCAGGACACTAGGAACCGTGTCTCTTAGCCTCTTGCACCAGATAGGAAATAACTTGCCGTTGTGCTTGCGAAAATGCTTTTAAAGTGGCCTCTAAAAGTGTTTTCGAAGGTGTTTTCGGAGATGACGCAAGACGATATGGGTGATCTTATTGGGAGCTTGGAGAATATTTTTGCAGCATGAAAATGGAAAATGCTTCGAAACTTTCACCGTCGATGGGAATTTTATTTTACGTTATGCATAGAACTCTGCCGTGTAAATAGGATCTGCAGTGTTCATACATAATAAAAATATGTTTTAATTACAATTAAATAAACTTTGTATCTATATTTATATCTGCAAGCTGAACGTCAATGATGAAGAAGGAAACAATAGGAAGATCAAGATATATCGTCTAATTAAGTTTCACACGAATTAATATCTTTGAATAATTCATACATTGAACGAAATAAATGAAAGAAGAAATAGGAATGTAATAGTTTTTGGAATATTTGCTTCCTGTTATGTCACTATTTTTAGCGATATTTACAGTTTATAGAAATATATAATATAAAAAATAAGGGGAGTTTGGTGTTTTCGCAGCTGCAAAAATAAATGGATTACTCATCGATTCGTCGGCAACGGAGTGTATCGTGACCTACAAAACTCTTCAAGAGTTGATCGGTCGTTTCGCGATATCTCCACGAAAGCACGTCGTGGCTTCCGTTTCCTGTTTTCAAACCGAGGCCTAGCAATTCCAATACGATAAAGACGTCCTGTCGTCGGCACTCGTGTGTCGACGAAATATATTTCATAAAAATGTACATCGCGTTATTATAACACGTCTTTCACAATAAATTACCATTTTTTCTTCCATAATATGTATCCCTAATTATCGCAATAAATATACTTCAGTTGTATATTGCAATTAACAAACGTAATCTTTATAAATAGATTATTAATGAAAAAAAAAAGATTATTTGAAATGATATAACGCTATTTTTAAAATATGTATTTACTTAAAGGCATTTTGTTGCGCGTCGTTATTCCGTGTTGATGAAATAAACTACGTAAAAACGTACATCGCGTTACTTTAAAATATAATTCACTGTAAATTACCAAGTTCCCCCTGTGTTCTTATTTAACGTAACAAGCATGTTTCATCCTCATAATGGAAGTAATATTGTAACTTCGAAATGAACGATTAGCATAAAAATTATATTGTATTGCTTGCGATATTATTACGCGATTCTTGTTTAACAATAAGGAGGTAGAAATTGTATCGTTAATAATTTCGAAAATTTTTCAAGTTTCTGAAAACTTCTTCACAGAGGTAATTTAATAATGAAACATTTGTAATATTTTTGGCAAATTACTTTAACGTTATTATGCTATTATGCAATTATTCAAAATAGTTTTGGAATTATTTCATAATTAAAAAAAAAAAAGAAACTCTCTATCATTAATAACTCTGATAATTTTTGAACGTTCTAAACGGTTCTCTCACAGGAGTAATTTAATAATGAATCTTTCATTGCACACGTGACCAAATTCTTAATTGTATACGATAGGAGAAACCAATTATTACTTGCAGAGAAGAGGGGATAGGCACGTGCAGTCTGCTCCGTTCTTCGAGGCAGACGCCGTGTTTAATATTTGCTATTCTTCGACAGCACTTCCTGCATACATTTGACGCCGGAAGTGCGTAAGTAATTGCGCATTTCAGCAACCGCGGCACACTCTTTTGTTGTTTTAATTCAGCTGCAATCCTTGGGTATGTAGCAATTTCATCGTGAGATATATTTAAAACACGTGTTCTTATAAAAGTTCTTCTTTACATAGTAAAACCTGCAGAAGAAGTTAATAATCTATAAAACGTTAATATAAGAGATTAGAAAGTTTCTTAGAAGAATAATTCTTTGTGTAACTTTATAAATATTTATATATGAAGAAAAGGTGCTTCCTCTAGAAATTTTCCTACAATTTAGTACGCATTCGAGAAGTTAATGTAACGTAGCTGATAAGGGAAAGACAAGTTCTTAGGTACAAAGATATAAGCTTTGAAAAATATATAAATAAAAATTTCTTGCAATATTATTTTGGTATTCCTGGCTAGTCGAAAGATTTCACCGTACAAAGAAATCACTTTTATATTACGTTACTCGTTCTAAAAATATATTACGATGAAAGACTCGCTACACTATTATCCGTATCATGATTCACGTTCTCGATAACGCCAATTACCTCCATCCACTACCAATCCATTACAGTGAGCAAAATTTCAACTCCTAACCCCTATGGTTCCCAATCGAACGATTGCCTCGATTAAAATAAAGAAAAAGAAAAAAAGAAAGGTCAAAGGAATCTAGTATTCGTCTTAAGCAGTGCGCATTAAAAGATAATCACGCGAAACGGTTCCAATTTACTTACGTTCGTGTAGAAGTCCACCTCTTTGTACGGATTCACAGCCACCAGTATGGATCCCGTGTACGTCTGGTCGTCGAATCGTAATATGCTAAAGTCAAGGAAAATTATCGAAGCAGCGACTCGTTAAATCGCTGATGCATTCAAGCAAGTTGTTCGTCTATTAATCTCACCGTGCGACCAAGAGATGCAAATGAACGGAGGAGGGGAAAGGTAAAGGAAAAGGAAAGGAAAGGAAAAAAAGGAAGAGGGTGGAAGGTGTGTTTACCCATAGCTGAAAGGAACCGTGTCGACGGCATTATTTCTCATTCCCCAACCTCGTGAACCGCCTTGAATGATAATGCAAGATGCATTTTGAATGGAGACCTACACTCTGTGCACGTGACATCACGCAAACCACGTAAATGCGTGTCGCTATTTCTCTTTTTCTTATCATATTAAACCGTTTTACGAAGTTTATGCTTGTTTCAGATGAAGAGGGAATTTCCTGATGTTTTATTGTCTTAGTTTGGGAATATCGTAAGAGCTTAAGGGCGATTGCTAAAAAGAATCTTTTAATAACAAGAGAAGTAGGGAAATTTGTAAAGTGTTGCGACATACAGTATAATAATTCCTAAGTCTTGCGCTTAAAAAGCTTTGAAAATTCTTATTATAATATTTGTAACTACACAGAGATCGAAATATATTACATTGCAATAATATGCCTGCAAGGAACGCCACCTCGAAAACAAAAACCTGAAAGCAAAGGAAGTTAATTCGACGCAAATGTAAAAATCAAAACCGAAGAGTCCGATTGAATGGAAACTGCGATATCCGCCCTTGCAATCAGCCAGACGCTGTTCCTCCTCGTGATCCGAACTCCTACCCTCCTGGACGTAATTCATTCCGTCTCTCTAGTTCGATCGACGATAGAGCGAAAGCGTAAGACAAAAGAAAAGCAGGGCCCGACGATAACTAAATGGTACATTCGCCGATTGTTAGAGAGAGAGAGAGAGAGAGAGAGAGAGAGAGAGAGATTTTAACGATGTCTCGAATTACCGAACGAGTCTCGTTGTTATGTAGTTCATCTACAGACTTATCTGTCTTCCTTCCTTCTGTCTGGCTAACTGTTATCCAAGTACTCGATCCATTCTCCTTTATTTTAATCCTCGTCTCTATCCGTTGAAATTCGTCCGTATTCGATAGATAAAAATCGTCAAGGTCGAAAGTTGCTAAAGAAAATTTTCGCTAACCGTCGATAATGATTACCCGAGAAGGCAAAAACTAACTGATAACCAATAATGTTTTATCCGTAACCAGCAAAATTTTAATTAATTTTCTGGCTAAAACCAGTTAAACGAAACCTATCTCATCACCAGTCCCAAAAATCAAGATAAACGTGTATGTATTAAGAAATTCAAATAAAATTGTCATAAAGATATCAACTATCGCGCTACAACTTTTCCTTTAACTTAAGATATAACAATTATAATCTCTCCTTTTCCTTCTTTCTGCCTAGCTATTCGTTATCCAGATACCCGATTCATCCCCTCTCACTTCAATTCTCATTTCTATTGGTTGAAACCAATCTGTATTTGATAGAGAAGAAGATTATCGAGAGCAGTGGTTCCATCGAGGAAGAATCCTCGAGAGAATGGTTGGCGATTTTCGGCCTCCCTTGCATAATAACCGAACGATGACACGCTTCCGACGGTAGATCCTCGATGGGGTGGAGGACGTAGAAATGACGTCACACCCGGGGGTTGAGTACGAATCGATGACTCACGGATGAATGCCAGCAGCGAGAAAGGGGATAATATAAGTACTATAACCGTATACCCTTCTGTAACATTTGAAACAGCAGGCTGAGCCCCCCATCGACTGGTTTTTTGGACTAGTGGTGAAGCTAGGTTACACTTTGCAACCATCTAAATGTGCAAGCCTCTAGTTTCTTTGTTTCGCGCGGAAAGCTTGAAAACACGTTAAGAATTCTTGGAGGTAATGAAAACGGTGAAAAATTAAAGTATGGGGATGCTTTGAAATTAAAGTTTGAGACGAAACCGAGGAGAAGCGTAAGGTATTTTGTAAACTGCGTGTATCGGTGGTTTTCTGCAATTTCCCTGCCTTGTATAGAAAATTTGGAAAACTTGAAACTCGTTGGTGTTTGCAAAAATCAAGGTCTATCGGAAGCAGTGGGCGTGGTGAAAAATAAAAGCCGGAGAATGATTTGAGACGAAAGAGTGATCAAGCGTAAGATAGCCGAGCTTCCTTTAGCTTCTCTATTTTATACGAAAAGACTGGAAAAATTGAATTTTATCGCAGAGTGAAAAGATTAAGCGTTGTTAGAAGTAATGGACATGGTAAAAAATAAAATTTGGGGGATGATTTAAAACGAAAGGAGAGATCATATAAGGCACTTTTTAAGCTTCGTGTATCGATGGTTGAACTTTCTGTAGTTCCCGTGTATCGGATTGAGAAAATTGAGAATTATTGGAGTTAAAGGTGAAGAATAAGAATCTATAGGGATGGTCTGAATCGATCGGATGAGCTAAGCGTAAGATATCTTATAAACTTTGTGTATAGTTGACGCAATATTATGTAACTATATTATAGCTATATTATAAAGTATTTAGAAGGGAAGATGAAATGGAAGGAAAGAAGTATGTTAGCAAGATCTGGATGTGGTAACGAAACTAAGGCAAGGGAACACTGGAAAGAGGAGGGAGAGGAAGACTTGAAACATACATTAGAGGAATGCGAGGTAACAGGAGAAGCAAAGAACGCGGAAGAAACACTAAATGAGACTGGAGAAGGACTGGGAGAATTGAAAGCGATGATAGAGAAGAGAAGGGCAAGGGCAATACAAGACGGGGAGGAATGACAAGAAGGTGGCACAGCAAGGAGGCAAAAGACCAAAGTGGCAATAATGTATAGTTATAAGTTGCAATAGTGTAGTCATTAGTTTTGCTGTTAGAGATAAGAATAAGCTAAGGAGTGCGATACAATAGAGTAGAGAAGAGGGAAGGTAGATACATAAATAAGGAGCAAATAAATGTAAGAAATGTAAATCGAAAGTTCGTCCAAAGCCGAAAGGCACGGACTAAAATAAATAATAATAATTATTATTATAGCTATATTAGCTATATATCATAGGTTTGGTCAATTTAGCTTCCCTGTGGTTCAATGTTGTCGGTTTAAGATTAACTGCCACAATATCATTCTACGAACAGTACTTTCTATTTCGGATAGACGCTCATTTTGATTTCAAGAGAAGCTTTTACGTGTTTAATGGACTGGCTTCTTATGGCTGCCTTGAGTCTGATATGTCGAAGAAGGCTACCGAAGGAATAGTAAACGGGGATGGTCTTTGTCCCGTCACTTTTCATTTTTCCTGTTCGATCGATGAAGCTGCCTTTCGTCGGACTAACGTGTCCTGTGTAAACGGCAGGTAGGAGGCTACCTTTACGTCGCAGTAAAGAAAGAAATATTTGCCAGCGGACAGAAAGGTCGTCGACTAAAATAGACGCAATGTCGTTTGATATGGAGGAAGTTGCTGGAGAAGGCCTCATCAACCCTCTACTTTTTGGCTAACGTAAAGGGAAAGAAATGTGAGTCGTTCGCCTGCTGGTTTATACTACAGATATCCATGGATTTATTATTCCATTCTTTTACTAGATTATTCTATCTCTGAGGAAGTTGCAAAATTCTTCGAAGACTACTGTATATTAACTCTCAGACAATAGTATACAGGCTGGGTCAATTCTGACATGTAAACATTTTACGTTTATTACATTCTAAGCTATCGTATTGGTCACAAATCATTCCTCATTTATTATAAGACTTTATAAAGTTTGTAAGATCTGTTTATATCTTTATAAATTTCATAAGATTCTACTTTATCTATTATGAGAGCATCTTCATCAATTTTCATTCATCTTCTTTCACTACTTTCATATTAATTCTAACACGATTCCTCATAATCCTATCGTGTATTGGTTCAAGACATGTTTTAAACAAACAATTATATACATAATACGTTTGTTTAATATATTCCAGATTATTCTAACCCGAGAGAGCTTTTCATTAGAAAAAAAAAAAAAAAATACAAACACAAGAAGTAAGTATAAAAATCAAATTATAACAAAAGACAAGGCAATTATTTTAAGCAACATATCACAATAAGATCGTAACCACGAATGGATTAAAATAATTAAAAAGAAATTAAACAATTCACGTATCAGGATCAGAGTCTCCCATTGGAGAAGCAGGAAACACGGTTCTGTTTGTAATCCACAGGAAACTCCTTATGGGCAGTCGCATTTCCTCCCATTGTCGTTGACGATATTAATCTTTCGTCGTACAGAAAAGCGTTCCGAAAGAGGAATTCGTGAAATTCCATTGAAAAATACTTCGTATTTAACGTGCACAGGGAGAGTAGCGCGCGATGTTTATTATACAATTTCAAAGACGTTTCACGTTCGAGAAATCGGTCGAGACGCAACGTTATGTCGACGAAGCAGCAGAAGAATTTCCTTGCATTGAATTGGAAGCGATCAGTGGATCGTTGGAAGAATGGTTTCGACAAAATCTAACGCTAGAATTGTCACAGAGTAAGCTCGATATGCAGCGGCGCAAGAAAATATAAGGAAATCGTTATATCGAAGCCTTTGGTGAGCGTTTCTACAGTCAAACCAGCTTATTTTTGTCTTCGGCTGTGGCCTGTGAGAAAAGTACTAAAAGCAGCCAGCGCTGTAGCTTCTAAAGATGGGAATGTAATCATCCGTTCACTTTTTTCTATGTCTTCTTCTTTGTCTGGAGGCGGGTGAATTCTTTAAGATGTTCGAGACCTTTGTGGACAGAGCAACGAACCTCTGAAGCATCTTTCCATAATTGGAATAATCATTGCTGCTCGAATTTCACCCTAATAACACGTGAAACGAATCGATAGTCTTGCATATTCTTAGAGAGAATAACAGAATATTTTGTAGACAAAAAATGAATGAATCATTCTGCGATGATAATATTACCCAGAAAAGATATAAAGAAGATGATTTCAGAATAAGTCAGCGAAATAAATAATATAAAGGATATTCAAAAATGGGCATAAAAAAAGAGTCTCATCGAATCAAAAACATTTAAGAAAGTATACAAATAATAATCCAAAAGGGCACCGTAACGATAATCTCGGAAAATATACCAAGAAATGTAAATAAATGTCTCATGGAATCACCCTTTAAAAAAGCACGAAAGGAGAGACTACAAAATTCAAAATAAAAAAAACTACAAAAATCTACAAGAAAAGATACAAATACAAATCTGAGAAACTAGTATTAAAATGAGAAATTTCCAAGAAATAAGATAATCTCGAAGAAGCAACCGCCTGCAGTAACTCTAATCACAAAGTACACTATTTCCGTTTAGGACATCGTCACCACTCGACCTCTCGCTTCTCAACATTTCCCGCATTTCCACTGCACCACCTAATGACGGTCAGTATCCGGTTCGAGGGTCAACAGGCAAACGTTGCAAACCGGATGGCTGACCCAGAAACCCGGGAAGGACAATTTTGCGCGCGCGCACCGGACAAGAAGAGCATGAAATTTTCAATAAAACGTAACCCCCATACACACCGGCGAACCGAGTGACCTGAAAGGAGGCTGGTCTGGAAAAGGATCAATCTCCATCCCTTTTTCTAGCTGCAGAAATCTTGATATAAACGAGCGTGAGATCTCGAATTGATACGAACGATAACCAAGAGCATTCTGCTTCAATGTATCGTTGATAGAAGAAATTCCATTAACCTTCCCAATAATATACTCGATAAGTTGTTAATTGATTAAACTATATGTGAATTTGAAACTGAATGTGAAACGGGCCATGAATTTAGAGTATTATATTCTGTTTACAAAATCATAAGGAAAAAATGTGTTTCTATTACTTTTTATTATATCGAATACTAAAAATGAATTTCTTTTCACAAGGAAATTAAAATGAAAGATGAAAATATGTATATATAATGTAAAAGGAGAAACAAACTTTCATTCATATACTTGGCAAAATTAAAATCCCCAAAAGTGTATAAAACTTTATAGAATGCAAAAATCTCCTAAATTATGCAAAAGTTTATAAAATCAAACTTCCAAAAAAGTATACCATTGTAAATCTATAATTCTGTTAATTTCATAAAATGGAAAGGTTTTTGCGAAATTTCGCTATTATAATTTAATGCTAATTTTTGATAAACGTAAGATTCACAAGCTTCTATAATTTTTGATATTAGACCATCATCAACCGAGTTAAATTGGGCGGTATAAAGACTTTTACGCGTTCCGATAGACTTGGTTGGTTGGTTTCTTTTCGTGGCCCAGTTCGGTTTCGCATCGACAGTTTCAGTAAACACGGGACACAGGGTTTTCTCGAGAGGCTGCCGCATATCCGGTCTTGTGTATTCCATCTCTATTTCGTTCCATAGCTTCGTCGGCGGTTTCGAAACGCGCCACTAAAAGGTGGTCGAGCTTCGTCCTCGACGAAAGCAATTCAAGCAGCCGGCTAAGAGCGCTTCGCCAGCGAGAGGTTAATGAGAGCGAACCACCCTACGCCTCGCAAACCTATTCGCCTCGTATACACGTGTATAGACGGAGGAAGAAGCGTAGAGATCGTGCAATCGGTATCGAGGCGTATATGTTTCAAGTATACGTGTTTTTTGGGTATTTAATCTGTTAACTGTGGAGTTTCATTTCAAAAATCCATTACGAGTCGCGTAGTTAATGTTGAGATACATATGTGTAATTTTATATGCTAAATTGACTGCGTAGTATGTGAGTATGGGTATGTGTGTGCGCGGCGTCTCAAAAACAAAAGAATGTAAACTGTTCCGTCGTCAGTCGTGTGTGGAAGGGCATCTGGTATGGAAGGTAGTGTGAGAAGGAAGTGCTGAGACACGTGCAAGATTGTATCGTTTAATATCGTTGGAATCGTTCACTAAATAAATGTATAATTATTTTATTGTGAATATTAAATGAATATTTAGTGTTTCTATACCTTTATTTCGGCGGTAAGGATCCATAATCATTAACAGTTAAAATCAAGCAATGACGAGTATACGCGTCGAACGCAGGGCAAATGCTGGTATTATAAATTTTACGCAGAAAGCAAAACGAGGAAGGATTACATTTTTATTCGATGAAAAATTAATAATTCATTGTTGAAAAAGGTATTGTTATTAAAAACTTAAAGATTGCCAAAAAAAAAAAAAAAATAAAGTAAATTACACAAAACAATTCGGGCAATAGCCGATATACGCAGTAAAGTACACAAATAGGGATGCATTGGGGAAAATAATCAGCTCAATTTATAAAAAACAATACATTGCACGTATAACCGATATACCAAAGAGAATAATCAAATAATCAAACTTTTCTTGTAAAATACATAACAGGTTTACTGGGAGTATAAAGGAAACATACTACTGAATGCCATTTATATTACTTTTTACTAAAATTTTGAGTTTTTACAGTAAATGGTATTTTTTTATTTCACACGACGAGTATACACGTCAATCGTACAGAAATATAGTTTTGGATTCACGTGTATACACATCGAACTCAATTAACTGGTTAAAGACGCATTCGGGTAAATATAATCCGAAGAAATATTTCTATAGCAATATGAAATTACTAATTACACTAATACACCACTAACTAGTCATATTTGCACATAATCTTCGTTTCAATTAACAACACTGATATTGGTAAATATCAATAACAACCGTGTTATAGAAATTACAAACTGTAAAATTCTCCCAATGAAACTATATTAATTAATAAAAAAGTGAAATGAATATGTTAACAAGCAATACAAATAATAAAACCAAAATGTTCCTTCTTGTCTACATCGCAAACAATTTTTGTATTAACTTTTACAAGAAATTTGATCAGATGAAATAGAAGCTGTAAACGTTAAGCAGAAAAATAAAAACCTAATCTCGTTTATGATTACGTTCCAGTGGTTTCCTTTCTAGTCCATTCGTTCGATCTTTATCGTAAGCTTCCGGTATATGTCACAACGCAGTGAAATTTTTTTCAAATACCAGCAATGATTTGTGTAACGTCACGTAAGCGTCGATAATATTTGGACGAAAGCTCGATTCGTTCACACGTGGGGAAAAACACGGGTTAAGAGCGAACAACTCTTTTGGTCCCTTCACCGACTACATTTCATCGACACCCATTATCTACCTACCACTCGTACGAGCTACCCAACACTCCTTTTTCACAGGCTAGCTTCTCTTTCGCGATATCGGATTAACCGTAGTCCGGGCGACAACGTCGAAACCGGAAGCTGAGAATCCCCTCGCGCGTCCCTTATGCAACTCCGGTTATCTGATCGAGCATCATTCATCGTCTTCTTTCCCTAGTCTCCACCCACGGTTATCTCGTTTACCCTGTGCCTCGACCACCAGTGGGTTTTAATTTTGTACATGCACACGTGCAGCTCGATACAACCACGTTCACAGATTTAAGTTAATGCATAAAATGTATAGTGAAGCTATTCGAGAGATAGTTTTTAAAGAAAATTGTTTGTTCTCTGCTAATGTTTGTATCTTGTTATCTATCCACTCTGATTTCTGTTCAATGTTTATAGAAAATTTTTTTATCGTACCTTATCCAAGTTTTCTTTTTAAGCTTCTTATATATTATATATGGCGAATGGAAAGATCTCGTAAAATAATTTTCTTTCGATAAAGTTATTTATTATTATATTTCAATTACTATCTCCAATAGCGATTAAAGTATAGTAATGAAAAATTTGTGTAATAGGAAATAATTGTAAATAATTTTATAAGTAGGCACCTTAATAATAGGAAATGAATAAAAGATTGGTGACAGTAATTGAAATATAATAATAAATAACTTTATCGAAAGAAAATTATTTTACGAGATCTTTCCATTCTCTCTGATTTCTGTTCAATGTTTATAGAAAATTTTTTTTATCGTACCTTATCCAAGTTTTCTTTTTAAGTTTCTTATATATTATATATGGCAAATGGAAAGATCTCGTAAAATAATTTTCTTTCGATAAAGTTATTTATTATTATATTTCAATTACTATCTCCAATCTTTTATTCATTTCCTATTATTAAGGTGCCTACTTATAAAATTATTTACAATTATTTCCTTTTACTCAAATTTTTCATTACTATACTTTAATCGCTATTCCCTATTAAAATTCCAGCTTCTAAAATTGTTTCCTGCTGTATCGTAATTATTTATTATTTCCTACTATGAAAACTCCATTATTTTCCTGATAAATTCACGTGACAAAGTACAAAGGAGGCAGGAGCTAGAGGCTCGCGAGGACGTCAACGTCGGATCTCCGCAGTCGAGCCTCTTATTTGTATGCTATCGATGTTTTCACCGCGACGAGATAGGCGGCGAAAGACACGGATCGTCGTTGCTGTCGGTTCGCCACGGAACTTTCAATTTTCCTAACGAAATTAACCGTGACAAAAGACCGGGAACCCGTTGCTTGCTAAAACTGTACCGGTTTCGTGTAATTAGTCCTAGCCGTCGTACTTTAACGAGATTCGATCGGCCGTCACGGCACAAACGTTTCCGTAATGGAGGCGAAGAGATTCGCTTAAATGCAATTGATTATATTCGTTCGATCGTTGCTGAAAGAACGAGATAATTGGAAGCATGATATAATTTGCCTATATCACGAAATTGCAACTAATAATAGCTAAGTTGTGCACTACGCTAAAGCTTGTTTCTTTATTCGTATTCGTTATAACAATAATCGATTGCAGGTTTTCTTGGCTCGTCTAGTGTCTCGTACAAATAAACTATGGCGCAATGATGTAGAAGTAAATGAAGAAAATACCGTTTCAAAAATGTATATGTTATTTTCTAATTTTTCGATTACGATTTTATATTTATCGTGTTATTTCTATGACCATTATTAATACAGCCTTAACATTTTTCTGTAGAATTATAACAATGAAAAATGTGTATATGAAATACAGGAAATAGTGTGATTAAAATGTAGTAATTAATAAATATGCATATGCAATAGCAGAAAACGATAAAAATTTTCTCGTCTATCCTTCAGCGGATTTGTTACTATTTCTTATATCGCAACATATAAAATAATTTGTCCTACTTTCTACATCCTTCAGATCCTCTGATCTAATCTTCTAAAATCCGTGTTAACACTTCCAAACGTCTGATCGATCTCTTATTCGCCTAAAATTGAACCAATAGCCCATTGCTAAATAGCGTAAATAACCAAAAGAATGGAACCAGCATTTACCTCTCACGGATCTTACGAAGGGAAACGGTATCCATTAACTAAAAAGCATTCTACAGCGAACTTCGATTTCAATCGTAACCAAGTGGAAAGCTCGTTGAACGATCTATGGAAGCACGGAAATGGAGAAGGAACTGTCCGGCATAGAAATTCGAAGGAAGATCGCCGGTTTCTTTAACGTCCGCGTGACTTCTCCATTACATCATCGTACAAAAACGACGATTTCCATGGTGTTCCGTTTCCAGCGAGAGGAACGCCCGCTGTTGCGCACGATTCTTGGCACAAGGGCCATCATTTTGTCGAAAAGCGAACGCCTCACGGCGTTTTATCGTCGACGTATTATTTCATCCGGTAATAACGTGCAATCTCGCAGTTTAATATCCACGCTGACGTAAATACATTACCATTGAAAGGTGTATCGAGTTGGCTACTTTTTCACACAGATTGCCGTTTAATCACGAAAAATTGCAGATTTTGATAGTTTTAGCCGTGTTGCAGTTACTATGGTCATATGCTTATTATGGCTAAGAACTTTGATTTTTCAAATTGTTAATTAGTCCATCTCAATATTCAAACGCGTAATCTTTAACATTTGATGCGAGATGCTACAACCATATCATATCGCGAAAATTACTATTCTTACTATACGAACCTGTCCAAATTATTGGACTTTTTAAGATAAGAAACATTTTAAAGGGTAAGAAAGTTATTAAACTCGTTGTATTTACAACTTTCTCGATTTTTATCACTTTGTTCGTTCTAATATTGGAATATATATATAACTTTGATATATCTGACCGATTTTACGGTTTATCTATATCGTAAAGGCTACTGTACTTTATCTGTGCTACTGAAAGGTATCTTTCTCGATCGAAATAGCACTCGCAAAGGCAAGCGCCTTGTAGTGCAGCTATTTAATCAACCTGCGATCTATCGATCGGGCCCT
This sequence comes from Bombus campestris, assembly GCA_905333015.3. Lineage (NCBI taxonomy): Eukaryota > Metazoa > Arthropoda > Insecta > Hymenoptera > Apidae > Bombus > Bombus campestris. The sequence goes on along the minus strand of HG995132.1, from coordinate 549,390 downwards.
TTGGGAGGAACCAGGATATACCACGGCTAGTTCTATTAGCTAGACATTGCACTATCGGCAAGATATTTTATCAAAAACTATGTATAAGAAATTTTTATGTTACTTCGTATTTTTTTATAAAGAACTTTTATGTTCCAGATATTTTTAATTGTGTGCTTTTGTAGAAATGTTCTTTTAGAAAACTTTTAATTTCTTACAAAATCCAGTATCAGATGTTATCTAAAAGTCCAGTGACATAAGAGAGATAAATCCGATCAGAAGTTAACAGTTGATGTTTCAATTTAGCTTTTCATATAGTGGTTTCTCGTGTACAATTGCTTAGATTTATGAGAACAACCCAGAGGCACATTTTAATCAATCTAAAAGCATCGGAATACAAAGAATATCTAGAAATTTGAAGTGTAGCGTTGTTGGATGGATTGTTTTTAGTTGAATTTAAAGTAATCAACGATAAGTGTTGTTTGGAATTGACAGTGGAAATCACAGGACGTGGTTAGTTGCTTATACTAATTACGCGTGGATTGATTGATACGTAGTATGTTCAGTGTTTGGTCATTGAATATACGGTTTTATTCGTTCACTGCAATCAACCGATAATTAAACTTCCTGCGGAGGCTGGACGATCTGTGACTGTGCACTGAAATTATTCGAGCCTACATTTTAATTGAATACGCTAATTTAATATCAGAGAACGGAAGAAACCGAAGAATCTATAACGCAATTTACAATCTGGACATGTAGAAGAATATTCAGCTGTAATTATTTTTCTCGATTCTTCTTCTGCATTGAGACGACACGAAAATCAAATCGAAAATGTAAACGGAGTTAATGTAAAGAATGTAGAAAAGAATGTAACAGAGTTAGGAATACAGATTTACATAAACGGCCGTAGTCTATAAATTATTAACAACAACGATATTGTTCCATCAATTATCGAACGTGGCAATGAAAAATGAAAAGGAAGAGAACATTTTCTTTAGTAAAAGCTTTGTCATCGTTGATTTCGTTGCCAATTTGACGTCTATGCGTCCCACACGTCGCGTTCTGCGACGTTCATCGTCGTAATGCACGAGGAAGTGTCCACTAACGAGCGCGTTCCAACGACGACCTAAATCATCGAAGCGGACGCATCAAGCGTTTGAATTCCGGTGTTTGATCCATACCGAACCGGGAAGAGCAAAAACTATGCCGCTACTGGTTAGGCGAATCGTACTGGCTTCGTTAGCGACCCATCATCGTCTATTCGTGTTGGAAAATCGATTTCGAATTCAGAGTAACATCACGAATATCCTAGTGCTGTACGACAGAATAAAGTGTTCTTAATTTAATTCGAGTTTAACGATGGCAAATTCGTAGACACGACGATTCGTAGATATTTAATTTTAGAAAAATTTATACAGAGATCTAACAATTAATCCCTTAACGTACAACTTTTAATGCATCGAACGTATGCACGTCTGTGTTTCATATGGACAGCAATTAGATGATTCATCTTAACCATTACTTTCACTTGCTCTAGTTTAACAAATTTATTATAATTCTGTAAGCTTTGACAGAAACCCAAAACCTCTGCAATGTCTCCAAAAAATACAATACGTTAGTTCTGTCGATTCGACTAACGAACCAAAGCAATAAAAAGTAACTATAGTTACATAATTATTTTTCCCTATTACAAAAATAACTTACCTTTCCGACATAAAGCTTACCACCTCCAATATCCCCAAAAACATAATACAATACTGTCTCCAATTCAACTAACGAAAACCAATGAATTAGCTATCTCTTCCTAAGTTCAATAGCCTCTTCAACAAACCTCCTCAGCCTCTCCAATATCTCCAAGAAAGTAATACAATACTTGCACCAGTTCAACCAACGAAACTAATAAAAATCAGCGAATCAACTATTTTTCCTTCTATTCACTGGTAAACCAATTAAGAGGAAAACCAACCCAATTAAGACATCAACAAAAGAGTCACCGCGAACTTGCCAGACTCCTGAACTTCCCTCGATATTTCCAGCTCGAAGGCGAGTCGATATTATGCGTGTGCCTATGAGAATATCGAGCCATACTCGTAATAAAAGGCACGGATGATCATTTGGACGTCTTTTCGCCCTCTAGCCATAAATCACGAACGTAGGATAATCGAGAGAAGGGTGAGAGGTGGATTGAGGCATGACAAGAAACTACAGTGGGTCGGGTCGGTGTCGGTCGTTGGGTCGGTGAAACCAGAGGATGAATGGGTCTGGCCCTGGGGTGGTTCACCAGCTGACTGGGGTTGTCGTCATGGCAACGAACCAACCCGGGAGCAACGCCCCACCCCTGCAAAATTCATACGTATAGTTCTTCTCTTCTTTAAACTACCCCCGTTTCTTCCGTTTTCTTCGTCGCTTTCGTTCTTCCTCTCGCTATTTCATACTCTATTGCACTCGGTTTCTCCGCTTTTAATTCCCTTTCCTAATACTGGTTCTCTGTTTGCCGGGATAGAGATGTGACAGAGATAGCTTTGTCTTGGACTTTTTACATCTTTATAGGTTTGCAGGTTTTTTCAGTTTCTTTTGATTTGAGAAGGTCCGAGAGATATGGAAACTCTAGAAGTAGGTATACGTGGTTTATTTCGTCGAGAAGTTTAGCAAGTTCGAGATGTTTAGGAATTTCGACGCATCGAAAGGAACTTAAAGGTCTGGGGGAAAGTACGGGCAGTTGGAAAATGTGTATTGGTAATTGAGGAGGAGTATTGGAAGTTTCAGATATCTCGGAATTTCTGTGAATTTCGAAGAGTTTATGAGATCGATCTATAATAAAATTGTAGATTTGAAATTATTCTTTAACAATATTTTTGGAAGTTTGACTTGATTCCTCGATATTTAAATTTTTACTCTTGATCTGTTCTAGCATTATTCTAAGAAATTTGACATTATTCTTTAATGTGCTAGCTTTTCACCAGCTCTAAACGTCCTTTCGCTTAGAGGCCAAAAATTGTTAAAAATTTCAATATGAAATACCTTAGTTTCAATGCCGCAGTGCTGTTGAGAAAGAGGAGGAGCAGAAGGAACTCGAGAGAGAGTTATACGTAGGAATGCGCGAAGAATTCTAACTCCAGGGCATACTAACGTACGAATTACGAAACGAACGGACGTCCGTTCACTGTTTTTTGCGAAACTCTCGGACGAACAGAACAAGACGGTTCACACGTTGTCTAGCATTTTTATGAGATCATATTCATATGGAAGATTTTGCAATCATACTCGAATCAATTTCTAATTTAATCGCTGATTTAACATCATTAAAAAAGTACTAAAAAATATCCTATCTAATAAATTTCTAAATTAAAGATGTATACGAATTTTTTGAAAAAGTTACGGTATAAAGAAATATGCATTTGTGTATAAAAATAAGTAAAAATAAAACCAATTAAAATATGTTTAAGATAGAAAACAATAAGATAATTCTTACCTAATACCTAGATATAAGAATTCATTTTAATTAATTAAAGTTCGACCAAAGGATACATATATCTGGTCCCTCTTATACCGGACTTGGAGATTTCGATTAATTCCTGTTTCATCGATGTCACTGATGACTGTCATATCCGGGACACCCAACTCAGGGCTGGAGCCTGAAACAGAAAAAGAAAGAAAATTTCCTTTATATTTAAGAACTCGATCCAGTGAGCTCGTGTTGGCTTTTCCAAGCTGTCGGTCATCCGAGCTCGGCCGACCACTTAACGCTGATCCCGTTCGTTTGGAAGGAGCGCGATATGGAAACCTGGTAAATTCTCTGACCACCTGTTGTTCTGTTCGGACAATATTGTACGTGACGATTCCTTGGTGCCACCAGTGGTCAATTTTCAACGCGATTCAACGTGTTCATAGAAAAGCCACTATAATATTGGATCAAACACAAACATGACTACATACGTGATTTTCTAACTGGTTCTATCATTTATTTTGTTATAGGTTATCCATAAGATACACATATTATAGTGTTTAGTACATTATCAAATATTTCCCAATATTTCCCTTCATAATAATTGATTAACACATTACCAGTAGTGGGTTAAATTTTATTATCATAAAGAATTGTACTCTTTAATGAAATAATAAATTTTGTAATTAAAAAGAAATAGTATAGAAAAATATTTTTAATATAAAAGAATAATACACAAAGATATTTTAAATATAAAAAGATAATATTTCCTCAACCATGTATAATAATTTTCCTAGTCTTATCATAAGGAATTGTACTCTTCGATAAAATAATAAATTTTGTAATTAAAAAGAAATAATATAGAAAAATATTTTTAATATAAAAGAATAATACACAAAGATATTTTAAATATAAAAAAAAATAATATTTCATCAACCATGTATAATAATATTCCTGGTCTTCTATCCGCTTTAATATCCAAAGAAATCTCCATTTCAAACCCGTTAGCATTAATTAAAGCGTACATAATACATATGTGATACACGTACGTACATATTTCCTCGCGTAATTCGAAGAATTCAATGGAATCAGTGTTACGGGGTTTCAAGGAAAGATTCCAGCTGTTTGATCGCAATCACAATTTAATTAACGTGCCCTCACGATGACGAACCAAGTGTGGGATCGCGCACACAGTGCTTACCCCAAACGCGGTGATCTCTGATGTAACTGCTGCGGTTTGTCTTCTTTCCCCGGTTCATTAACCAAACCTTTGTATATAGCCTATGTACATTCGCGAGTTTTTTTTTTCTTTTTCACCCCGCTGCGGTTTATCACTGGGGAAATACTGCGGAAACGATGGAATTAACCTTTACACTGCGACAGTCGAGTATAATTGAACGCTTCTGCATTTCTGTTCATCGCAGTATTCGTTAATCTTTCTACGTTCCTCGCTTCAATTTCCATCGAATCGTATTTCTCCGCGATTTAAAATCTTCATTATTCACATCATATATTCACGTCATAAATAGAGATATATATTTTTCTATAGTTAGAAAATTTCTTAGGTTTAAGAAAAAAAGAAAGAATTATGTTCTTTAGTTAGAAGTATTACTCACATCGCGTATTCATCATACTTGGAAATATTTATTTTTCTACAATTGGAATATTTCTTAAGGTTTAGAAAAATAAGAAAGCATTTTTAAATACTTCTTTCAATTTGATCAGATATGTTTTTAAGAAATCAAAAACAATATCTAGTCTCATCCGATCAGAGCATCATCTCCAATCATCGCGGCGAACCACGTGCTCGCGGTACGCAGGTGCCACAGCAGCAGCAGCAGCAGCAGCAGCAGCACATATGCACCTGCGAATATGTTGCACCTGCACGTCAGCTGCCATGGTCCTATTTCCCCAAGGTCGTATATCACGTGACTCTTTGTGGACCGTCTCGCTAACTAGCTATCGCGAAATTTGATGCTTCGTCCCGCAGTTTGAGACTCGTTTGACAATTTCTGACAATTCTTCTCCTTGCCATATAGGAGATAGATTTTTCACATCTGATGAAACTTGAGACTTTTAAATGCAAGAAGCTTCTAACAAATTGTAAGATCATTTATCATTATCCTATATGTATACCAAACGATAAGACAACTAGAATAAAATGCTACAAATAAAAATGACAAAAAGTATATAGCTTGATATTTTGATCTTAAATAATTATATAAAAAGAACCATATAATATCACAAAATAAAAACTGCCAAAGAGATTCACTTTTGATGCAAGAAAGTTTGAAAAAAGAAAATGAGAATCTACGCGATATACACAGCTCGGATTTAAACGTAATCCCACTCATAAAGCGGTCGACCCAGTCGACGTTTCCGAGATTAAGCCGTGTTTGCAAGAAAAGAGTATCGCTTGACGTAACGACCCTCGCGCATACTCGAGGATCATTGCAACGGTCTTGTATTAAATTTCTATGGCTCGCGAATGGTAGTCCGACTAACGTTCGTCCCGTTTATTTCCATGAAATAAATCGCCTGTGCTCCTTCGCTCTCCTATATTTCCTTTCTCGCGCTTTGGAAACGGCGATTCCTTATCAGAACTGCCATCCGTTTCCCGGAGTTGACGAAGGTCCTCTGGCCATACTATTTAAATAGGAATGCAGCCAGAAACGATTCATGGCCGTACGTGACTGTCTTCGTAGATGGCGCGCGTGATTGTCATTCGATCGCGTGTCATTTGACTGGATTAGTTAACCCAGACTCTGTCAGTGATTTAGGCAAAACACGAACGACGCCAAGATAAGATCTCGAGACACTTGTGCAGGTGCTAAGATTGATGAATTTTTCGCTAACCGTTTAACGAGCACACCGAGTTCGCATCTTTCATGGTCGCTGCAAGTACAGTAATTCACCGTGCAAAATACATTTAATGCATATCAATGGAGAACTGATAAATCTACTATCTGCCTTTACAAGGGCTCAATATCAGAGGGATTATACTGCATGATTCAATTTATTGATATTATAACTTATCACGGTTACATATGTAGATGTTATTAATAAATTCTGTAATTGTAGGTTATCTGACAGTAGTAGTGTAATAGTTGTCTTACGAAGGTAGTCTCTAGAGATTCCATTGGATGATTTAGTGTCTGATAGCCACAAAAAAAGGAATAAAATTGAAATTCAAGCACGTTGTGGTTCACGTGACGCAGAAAAGATTGATCTAATATGCATTATGGTAGTAGTGTCGTACGGTGGAAATGAGCACGAATATAATTTACGGGAAAGGGAGACGTAACACGCGGCTAGAATATTCTAATGTAAAAGGAAGGACACGGAGAGGGTGGCATATTTATCAGTCTAGCATAATTATTCATCTCGCTGCTATCTACTTCGAATAACGAATGAAATCTAAAAGTTACGATCATCTCTTACTCAATTCCTTTCAATACAAAACTGGAAAGGAATAAAGTCAACAAAATAAATATACCCGAAGAATATAGATTTTCTGAAACGAGAATATAACAAGGATGAGAAACAGATTTTTACATTCCTTTCTTATAAATCGTAAAATGTATTGGGTTTCGTAGAATCCTTGTTCTCGCGTATCACTGTAAACGAACGCTACATTACGAAACAAACATGGCGTCCGTCATGTAAGCGATACATATCGATAAACGTACCGTTACTAACATAAATAAAAACATATGAAATCGTATACAAGGAACGATTTTACGAGCTACTTACAACTGTACATATAAAAATCGAAAGGAGAGCGTAATAAAATCGAACAAACGAAATTACTTTCAAGAGCTATGCGATGTTATTATCCGGAGATACAAGACGATTTTAACGAGCAACTTCGCAAGGTATGTCCTTTTTATATTCAATTAGAAACGATCGAATTCGTTTGATAATTCCAGTTTCCTTCATCACATATTTACGTTTCTTCGTAGGAGCCAGGCTTATTTAATTTTCTTCTTTCGTTTCTCCGCTCGTCCTTCCCGCTGTGTGTCTCTCCCTTTTACGGTGCGCCACCTTCAAGGAACTTCATACTGTCGATCGAGGCCGAAACTTTCGTACAACGATCCAACAGTATAGTTCCCGAGAAGTTCCCAGGAAGGTCGATGACACGCAACAACGGGAGGAAATAATTAACTCACTGCATTATCATATTCAGAACATCGGTGGTATATTTACCTGGCCGAAAGACGTTCAGTCTTGCCGAACGTATACTTCTTACTTTCTATATATCGTTACTTGGCATCGATAGCGGTACAACTCGAAAAATGTCAAATGAGTCATTTTAACGACATTATATGGCTGACTTAAGATAAGATATGCCACTATTCATGAAAGCAGCCTTCCGCTTGCAGCGTCACAAAACTGAAGATGAGCCGGTGTTGTTGAAAAACTAAAGCCAGGTTGATAGCAGCATACGTAATAAGTTAGCTCTCTGATGCAAAACTGATGGAATTATAATTATATTGTTTTACATGATAAAAATAGAAACATAATATAGATTCAACAACTTCTATTCGATGAAAGCAAATTTGAAATTTTTCTAATTGTCACTATCGTTGCCAAGTAACGATATGTAAAATTAATCTCATCCTTTATTAATTGTGATATACCATGGGATTTCAATTATTCTTAAAATCGATTTGATCGAAGCAAAGGATATAGCATTGCATTTTACGATTCAATTGTATGATGTCTAATGTATTTTCCTTATTCAACTAAAGATGTTTTCTTTTTACATAAGAGGTTCATAGATTATTTGGTTATTATAAGGAAAGGTTGCGACTTAAGATGGTTATGAAACTGATATAAAAGATTCATGATGATTAATAGATTAGATTTTTAATGCAAAGTGTATATAATATCAAGAATGTGGTACTCGATGCAATATTTCTCTAAGTTCCATTTCATGCGATTCATTGACCAAATTGATTATTGTATTTCTTAAATAAACATTCTTCTAGGATGATTACAAAACTATTACTCTAAAAAAAGGCCCCATATACAAAATTTTACAACATAAATCATAATTGTGTATAATCGAAAAATCATATCAAAAGATGTTTCATAATTTTGTTGCTTTCTACATCTAAAATATCAAACAAATACAAGGTTGTGTTAAATATTTCAAAACTAAGTGTCAATACATTTTGTAGGATTCTGATTTTCCGTTTTCGACTAAAATATATATTTTGACGTTTATATCCGGTGATTCATTGGGAGAGCACGAAATTCCGAGGAAACCTGCTTTTACCAAGATACTGTCGTGACTCACTCGTTCGAGATGTCCACGATATACCTGTGCACACTGTAAAAGTTTCTCAAACGGACTACATATTTGAATCGCTGTTGATCGAATTTCGGAGAACCTACGTATTCTACGAGTTATTGCTCCTAAGCCATTAGAAACGCTGGGGGAAATTTATACGAGATATCTCCTGTTAATCTCACCAAAGAGATCTCTCTGTTTGATCGATCGTAACTATTAGTTCGATGACACACATAGTACGTGAAGTTGGTTTCTTAGAAGAATGCGTTGCAACTATCTATGGTATTATAGTCAACTGATTCTTTATCAATTAACCTCCAACCTGTTAATATTATGTCACGCTCGTGACATCAATCGTAGTTACAATTTAATAAAGACAGATTACTTATGTAACAAAAGATTTAACTTAAACCGAGAATTTGATATTCATTCCTCGGATGGAGGATTTTTAGATACAGTGAGAAAGAAAAGCATTCGTACAGTAGGAATGAAATTTTATTTCTATGTTATTAAATATGTATACACAAATATATTTAATTGTATATTACAAACAACTATAGCAATAAATGTAAACAAAAGCTAATTACATTTATTACCGTAAGTATCTATGTGTAATGTAGAGTTACATATATTTGAATCTACATATTTAATAATATGGAAAATACTGCTCTTTGTATTTCTATATTTCCACTCTGTTAATGTTTCAGTCTCTTACTGTATACATTATGTCTTGCATTTCAATATTTTACTAATAGAAGAATTGTAAGAGGTTAGGAACACACTATGAATGTGTAAAGGTACACTGTTAATCAGCTAGAATTAAATGTATGAATAGAACAAGTTGAGACAAAGGATGAATCTCTATTTTACGTATTTCGGTAAAATACGTTTAAACGAAACAACAAAAACAAATGCCATCATCCAATTAGTCATCCTGCGACTTCCAATGCTCATAAAAGACAAGAGGAGTTTTGCCTGGATATACGTTCGAGTCTCGCTTCTCGCAGTTTTTCATTTTACAACTCGAGATTATTAAGGAAGCGGATTTCAGTTCCGATTTGTATTGTTCTACGAAAGAATTGTTTTTCATTCGCTATCTACAGATACAAAACAATACAAATTGTCTACGTTTTCAATCCGATTTGCAATTAAATTACCTCATCTTCTCTATAAATAAAAGAATTTTTTAGTTCTCTAGAGTTTTCTTAATTCTCTAGAGTTCTTAAGATAAAGAAATGTACAACTAGTGTAACATAGTATTAATTTCCCTTGGTCTCGACTCACTAGAGGCATTGTATTCTCAATCGGAAGTAACATGTATACACACGTGTATGTGTCCCGTAAGTGGTTTTATCGTACGCGACATGATAACTCAGGCCCTCGCTAATATACACACATATTGTACACACCAAACTGCCGTGAATGCTGATTGTGTACGAACGGCGAGATTGTATTGCCTGCTCTGCACAGAACTGGATCGCGTGTCACAAAAAAAAGGTCGTTTTTATGTGGAACATTTTACGAGCCCCCAACGATCTCGGTGATCTTTCGTTAGAAACATGCTCTCAACATCTGGCATTCCTTTGTTCTAGGTACATGCTAAACGATATTTATTTTTAGCAATTGTTATTACTTGTAGTAGCTAACATAAGGTAAAAAATAATAAGATAAATTAACTGGCAGACTTGAAAGCAATAATAGAGAGGAGAAGAGTAAGGGAAGAAGGGGAGGAATGACAGAAAGGGAAGAGACCAAAGAAATGAGCCAAAGACGGAAGGTGCAGTTAATGTTAGTTATAAGTTAGAACAAGGTGCAATAGTTAAAATAAGAGAAATTGGTATATATGTAATGTATGTAATTGTAGTATATATGTAAATATTAGAGATGTAAAACCGAAGGTCGTCCAAGGCCAAAGGTAATGGACTAAAAATAAATAATAATAATAAGATAACTTAAAAAATTGCGTGTGCAATAGTTTCTCATATTTAACAAACGTGTATTGAAATTTTACCACGTAACGATACTTTAATTTTATATTATAAATTATGAATTTTATGAAACTTATAGGAACAAAAATTGACAGACTTTCCTGATTGAGAAATGCGTACTGAAATCCTACCGCACAAACAGATGACAATATTTTTAATTTTAAATTATTATGGGTTGTAAATTCTATAAAACTAAGTAGGTGGTAAAATTATTGAGACTAATTTAGTGACATCGAAACTCAGTTTCCGTAAAATTGAGTAACGGAAGTAACAAGTAGAAAGGCTGATTCGAAAGTGCAGAGGAACGTGCAACCTTTATCGACCTGCACGATAGAAGAATTCAAAAGAAACGACGTGGAAGATGGAAATCCCTGGACGGTATCACTGCACTGCAGGTGTACATAGTATATAGAAGAAGCGAAGCCTGATGGATTTAGAGCGGAAGAATCATCGCATACTGTAGAACGCCCCCTTCGTTAATCGAGTTTCCGTGAAAAATTACTAGTGACATTTACACCTACCGTGTGTGACAAACAGATGCCAAAGGTATACCACAATTATATCGAAGATTATTGCGTGATAAGAAGCCAACAAATATTGCAATGTAAATTAAAAGGGTTGTGGAATACCAGTATAAATGGATTACCAATCACGAACGATAGAGATAAAATTAAGCTTCCATTCGCTTAATTTCACTTCATTGAATGTATTTTTATTACCTCTATATATAAATGAAATAAAATAAAATGTATAATCAAAGACGAGATTCTATAATAGTAATAAAAAATCATAATGAAATTTAAATTTCATTAAAAATATTCTGAATATAAAGAACTGTTAATTTTAATGTCTATAAATTTCATAGAATTTACCGCCTATAGTTTAAAATTAAATAAAAAGTATTCGTTTGAATAAAACCTATTACATATATTACAAAAATTTAGAAAATTATTATTGACAACAGTACCCTGACAATAGAAGTTCCAAGGTTATAAAATTTCTGCTAGATAAATTAAAATGAAAGTGAATCTATAAAATTTCTATGAAAAATAACGAATTCATTATATTGACAACTACAGTGTTGTAGTTCTAGCATTAAAAATACGTTACGGTCAACCATCTTGGGAAACGTGCAGAATGGTGTTCGGCCAATTTTTTCTCTTTGCTTTCGTCCCCTCAATTTCATGCAGAAAAACATGCGTGTTCAGAAGGGCACGCGCGAGTAAGATTACGCCAAGTGTCGATCGATGGGACATCGAACGAACGGTTTAAAAGCCACCACGAACTTGACATCGGCCTCACGCAAGCTCCAGAGCTTATCCCCCAGAACAATCGGTCAATGCTACTCCACCCAGACTTGACAAGCTTTGCTTAAAAACGTGATCGAACTATAAACTACCTTGGAGCCTCATATCTAGTTAGTAGTTATATTCACATATATGTAATTATATTATAACATACAAATTTGCTGTCTAAAAATTTATTCCTTAAAAACACCAGTTTATGATTATAAATTACCGAGATTTTACTTTCACCGAACACCTTTTGAATAATGGATGAAAAACAAAGAAAAGGTCTTGCAGTATTTAAGTATTCTTAGTTGTATAAAAATGTCACAGAACCGTGTCATGAACTATAAGAATACCATAATAATAGACAAGCGATTTGACTCTGTTCTTACTAGTGTATACATGTCTATATCACGTAGAAAAATATATTCGTATGTGTATTTCTTGCCCACATAATTTAAATGAATTTTGTTTGAACTTTGTTTTATATGTTAGGTTGTAATTCGTATATAATATTTGTATGTATGTATGTATGTATGTGTGTGTGTACGTATATAATATTTAAATAAAATTCGATTGAACAGAACTAAAATCTTCCGATATCAGTCTATATTTAAAGTTTTGTGATGAAAAACGGTGTTTTGTTGACAAAACGTCGAACTTTTGTAATTCTTGTCGAGAAATCAAAAGATACGATTCTATTAAATTTTACATGTTACAACGCGAAACTGTAATATCTAATCCCTTCTAATTTCTTTGATCTCTATCATGGAAGAAGTGTGATCTATCATGTAATACGACCTTACAAGTGTACCATTATTCCTATTATTATTATTACTATTATAGAGTTGCACCACCCACCATGCACCGTATTGGTGCACCATGGATATTACGTGTGCACGTTTTCACCTCTAGGGTACGCAACGATTCCGAGACTTGTATTATCCTGCTCTATCAGATCGAAAATTCGCAGCAAACGTAGTTATATACTAGAAACGAAACGTGTGGTTGAAAGGAACGGTTAGGAAACTTACCCTGTGTGAAGTGCTTAGCAACCATGATGTGCGTGGTTCACGGCTCAGAACATTATTCTCCACCCCCTCGAACGAAGCTGCTACAGGGTAACGATATATCCGGCAAGGAAAACCTTCACTTTTCACGCACGCGGTAACGAGCGTCGACGAAACGTATTCTCTGTCAAAATCACATGTTCGCGAACTGTCTGTCGTTCGTTCATGTACTAGGGTGTACATGCAATTGCTGTTCTGTGTGCAATTTAAGACACAACTAAACAAGCACGAGGAACGACACACATGCTCGACAGTTGCCACCCGACTGATACCACGGCTTCGTTTTTCAAATGAACTAACCCTGACTCGCCGCGCCACCATGCTGCGTCTCAAGCCTGCCCTCCTGCACTACTTTGACGATCGAAAGTCACTTCTCTATATTATCGGTGGTATCACAGCTGTTAGTTCGGGACAAAGCTACGTGGCAGCACATATTCAAATACAGTATTCGTCCTCTACTTTATCGAGGTAGTCAAAAGTAAATATTCAAAAGAATTTTGATAAAATGAATAATCAATAATTGGATACATACTTTATATATGGATTATACCTGGATTAGGTTATACATATACTTTATTTGTGGATATACTTTGATAAATAAAAATTCAATTATTTTTGTATTTTGTGAATACAGTGAATTGTGAATTCATATTATCAGTGTTGAGAAGCAGACTGATCTATAGACGAGATCGAGTCCGTGTAGATACGTTGATGTTGCTCGAATGTAGTAGAAGCAGTCCAAGATGTTGATTGATCCGTCGATGACTTGGCAGTTGTCGACTTGGTGCTGGAGTACTGACTGTACTAATGTCGTAGAAACAGTGAAGTCCGTTATTGTGTTATTACGGAGGAAAGCTCGGTGTAGGTATGCCTTTTGAACTAAGAATGCGGATTCGTTGTTCACACTTTTCGTTAGGAAAGTGAGGGTAACGATCCGCGATGCTCATTGGTTATAGCCAACGTTAATAAATGAAGATTGAAGGAGGAAGTCTCCTGCCAACGTGGCTCGCAGGTGTCCTTGTTTATAGGAAAAATCTGCTTTTCCGTGAGACAAATATCCGCTTTCTCCGTAATTTGTAAGAGCGTGCAATAAACCTAAGAATTGTTTTAACATTAGGTCTTATATACCTATCTCTATGAGGACCCGTCAAATTGACGGGTAAGCGAAAATACGCGTTTTCTTTAAAAAATCGATTTATTCAAATTAAGTTTGAATTGAACAATGTTAGGCTTCACGTTTAAGTAAATTATTAATAAGTAAAAGTTTTTTTTTTTAATTATCACGGAGATGATAACAATAATATTAACGCTATAGGGTAATCATATTTATTGAGCACATTTTTTTACAAATATAGTGAATTTTGTTTGTGCATTTTTTACAGTAGCCTACTTGGTAACTTTCTCGCACTTCTGACGTTAAAAGTGACAGAAATGAAGCGTCTAATCTTCGGCAAAATATGAACTCCTTTTTGGATATCTTCGATCCGGTGCACTCTTTACATAATATCCACGCGTTTATCGCTGCCAAATCTAAAATATTGAAAAAGAGCTTGAAGGGGCCATCGGAAACTCCCTGCTTTCACATTATATTTGCGTACCATCTGGTCAACGACGTCCACGCCAAACTTTGTTTTATTATAAAAAGCAATGATTTCTGGAACACGTTTATAATTGTCTTCTACTTGTATACCCGTATGTTTGGTACTTAGAAGGAGGACTTTTAGGTTAGGTTTACTTTTACACACAGTAAGCATGCAGTTTTCTGGTTTATATAAATTTAAGGAAAACAAAGTCATCTTGTCCTCTTTTTCCCTTGAACATCGAGTTTCATCTTTACCCATATAAGGGAAACCATTCAAAATATATTTTGTTAGGACGTCAACTGCAAACTAAAACTTAATGCCAAATTTATGAGGCTTATTCGGCATATATTGCGTAAATCTGCATCAGGCTTTCGTTGGAAATAATTGTTCATCTATCGAGATATTTTCATATGGCTCGTAGCAAGCCTAGCTATTACTTATAAATCTGTTCCATATTTCGAAAATCAGCGAAAATTTATCTGTTTGTAATCTTTCGGAAGCTTTCAATGATCTCGCTTCATATGCGCCTCGGACATGTAGAATTGCTAGAAAACTGTGTAACTCGGCAACTGTGATTGTCCAGTCTTTTTTCAAAATTCGATGCGCCGCAGTTTCAGTGCAATCTTTTATGTGTTCCATTATGTGTCTGTCAATTATCAATTCGAAAGCACTAGTTACTCAACCCGATATAATATTTCTCTTAGCATAGCCAGTAGGCCCTGCAATATCCATGAATACCATACGATCGGGCATCCTACCCCTAATCCGCCTGTTTTCAGTTTTATCCACTGTATCCCGTCAATTGCAGTTTCAATTTCACCCATTACGTTCTGGGATGTGCTTCGAATGTTCGTCCTTTCATCCTCGGAGTCAGAATTAGAAAAAATACGCATCCTTTTCTTGTTTCGACACACTTTCAAGAAGTTTTCCTCTTCACTATCCGAAGATCCTTCTATCTCTCCACTTTCAGTGTATTCAGAACTTTCACTGTCAGTTTCGCTTTGGCCTAATTCATATTGATCTTCTTCGGAGGTATCCTCAGAACAATCTTCATTGATGTTGACAATTTTGTTCAATATTTTATTATATCTCCTGGATTTTCATGATTGCTAGAAAAGGGAGATTGATGAAGAAAGGAAAATACTGTGCCCAAATTCAATTATCCTATTGTAAATACTTACAATAAACGGAGAAAATAATAGGAAATATCTACAATAACTGAAACTTTTGCACGCTGACTTTGAAAAATGGTTTGTTTATGAAGTCAGCTAGCAATTTGACAGGTTTCGTAGAGATAGGTATACTACATACAGATTTCAAAAATTAGAAAGCCTAGGAAAAAATAATTGTGTGTATAAATTCTTTAGATGAAATGACTAATTTACAATGCAAAATGGCTAAAATTGATGCTATGGTTTTTGGGATATTTCATTTCGAATTTTAAAAGTCGTCAAAGTGACAGGCCCCGTAAACCTAGTGTTAATTTTATGGCTTTTGGGATATTTCATTTCGAATTTTAAAAGTCGTCAAAGTGACAGGTTCCGTAAATCTAGTGTTAATGCTATGGCTTTTGGAATATTTCATTTCAAATTTTGAAAGTCGCCAAATTGATGGGTCCTGTAAACCTAGTGTTAAGGACCATCCATAAATCGAAAATACTTGCAAGATTAGAGATTAAGTTAAGCCGATTCTGTTTATGGTGGTTCCTTAGGTTTATTGAGGGCCTGTATAACGATGCGTAGGCCTTGGCGGCCAGACCACGAAGGACCCTCGCGCGGACCATCTCACGCGATGTAACATTTGCCTTTTTATACAGTATGAAATTATTTGATGAAAAGGGAAACCATCCCTTTTAAAAAATACTGAGTATTAATAAACAGCATATGGTAGTAGTATTTTCGATCACAAACACTGTAATAATAAGGAGCGCTGAAAAAGAGTCTAATAAGTTGTTCATCCAATGTAACTGGACTACCGCGAGTGGAATATCCACTCTATTTTGTAATTCTAGTTCACTATATGTAGCTATAGAATAGAAAATTCTCAAAACAAATTGCGATGAGTGCTTCCTCGTCTGTGTAATATTAATTAATTTACTATTTATAAAAAAGCAAGAAAAGAGGATGGAAAACTCCCGAATGAATTATTTGCATAATGTTAATAACTATTAATCTATGCACTCAGATTTATATGTTCGCAACATTAATAACAGTCCAGTGTAGTCATATAGAAGGCTATTGATGAAACTGCATCAGATGATCTAGGAGCAGGAAGAACGTACTTCAAGGTCTCGTGGAAGAAGATTGGGCATGATATAGGCACAACATTATTTTAAAAAAACTCGATCATTCATTAATACAACTCTAGAAAGAAAGAAAACTTCAAATACTTCAAAACTTCTACTTCAAATATTGCACTATTACAGACTGTAATACTACAAAATTAATGAAACGTTAACATTTCTAAATCCAACTTTAAATGAGAGAAGGAACTTTAAGAGAAATAAGAAAAGCTTTAATATGTATTACTCTGTAAGAAATTCTAACAATTGCTAATCACAATCGCGATGTCGTAATTCGCAACACTAAAATAAACACGATTATTATCGTTTCGCAACTCAGTTTAAATCGTGGCCAATCTCTCGCCACACTAATAAAAAGCCGCGAAACTTTTCCGCAATTCCAATTCAAACTGTAATTAACACTAGAACTATCACGTCGGTCAAAATGAACGATTTCACAATTTTATTTTAAAATTCCTACTTCATGTTACATTTTCTCCGCAATGATGTAATGACTTTTGCAAGGATAGCTAAAGGAATAATATAATAAACTTTAATTTTGTTTTATTTATTTAGAGTGAAAGCAATTTTGTATCGTGCCTACTTATACCAGTATCAGTTAAATTAACTTGTCATACTGTAGAGCACTTATGTGTGATGAGTGATTTTTTATACACAACAACTAAGATATTAATAACTATTTGAAGATTTAAGACTATTATATATATGTATATTTTATAGAATGTTTTATTTTAAAATGTAATACGTGACAAATTTTAAATAGTTAATAGCAATTGAGGAAAATTCGTACATACAATATGTCATTAGATTATCCTTCTCGCAAAAATTAGTTAAACAAATCTATTGTAATAGAATTAAAGCGCTAGAATATTGGTCACGGTTTAATAAAATAGTTTCCAAGCCGAATTAATTTATCGGTCAGGAGATTCTTCTTCATCACTATCTTTAACGGCTCTTCTGCGAATATCAATAATCGCATTTGCTTGCAAAGTGGAGAGTATTTGGAGGTATTGACGCATTTGAGGGCTGTCTATCAGTCTTTCCGTTCTTCCCATCAGATGCAATAAAACAACACGATGTAGGGGAAACTGCGCAATGAATTCACCACACGGGCAATTATAATGCACTATAACATAATCCCGTGGTAGATATTCCGGAAGTGCTGGCAAGTTATGAAAGTTGTGATATCCAAGTCGACATTCCGCCATAATTTCGTTATAAGGCACAATCTGGAAAAATAAAATAGACAAAAAAAAAAAAAAAAAAAATTACGAATTGTTTGAAAAATCAGTGGAAGAAACGATTGAAAGGAAATAAAATACTTATTGCTCCAAGTGTGAGGGAGATGTATAAGGATGCTTCCAATCGCGAAGCACTTCCAAACCTGAAAAACTTTGGAACTCGAAGTACTTCTAAACGTGAAGAACTTTCAAAATTGCAAAATTGATGCGCTTCCAAAGATGAAGAACTTCTGCTTCATATTCGAACTGGAAATGACCCCTCCGAGCTAGGTGTCGCGTTCATATAGTTGCCAGTATCTTCTACGTTTGTGGATTAAGACTTTTAGGAGCCTCCTAACCAGCAGGCAGGTAAAACCCAAGTCGATTTGTTTCCCGTATGAAACATTGTTTAAGGGACAGACGGGGATTAGTGCACGGGATGCTCGCCTCAGATATTCCTTTGTCACCTTCTTCTTAATTATGGTCGTTTTAAGCATATAAGCCGATTAAATTAAGTAGAAAAAGGACCGCTTCGTCGATTATGATTATTATTCTTGTTAACTTTACAGGAACAACATCTTGATGTCGATGTTGAATAATTTCTGACGAAATGCAACAAAGTTCGCGGATATTATCGATGTTTAGCCCCTCGTTTAGCTAAATTACGAACTATTTCATTACCAATTCCAGTATTTGCTCCTGTTACAATAATTACTTTGTCAGTTAATTTGTTATCATTCTCATATAATTCTCCACTAAGATAATCCCTGCAAAACAAAGAAACGGGTAATAAGTAAAGTAAAATATAATTTCACGTTTAAATAGTATCATTTACATATTGATTTGTATTTTACGAATAAACAAAGAATGAACAATCATATTATGCTATAATAAAAACGCAGTTTAACACTAGAACTACCACACCAATCAAAATGACTGGTTTGACAATTTTATTTTAAAATTCCTGCTTCACGTTACATTTTTTCTCCGCAATGACATTAATGACTTTTTCTGGGATAGCTAGAGGAATAATATAATAAACTTTAATTTTGTTTTATTCATTTAGAGTGAAGGTAATTTTGTATCATGGCTACTTATACCAGTACCAGTCAAATTAACTTGTCATTCTGTAGAGCACAGTCGTTGGAATAAGAAAAAAAAAAAGAAAACAATATCATATATAAGCACCGCCCTAGTCGCGGAGACACGCGATCGCGAGGAAGCGTGTCAACGGTTACGATTCGAATAATCGATGCCACGAATAAATCGATCCCCTGATTTCTGTTAGGATAATATGGATGGTTGAGTGAGTATAACACCGCGGTTAACAGGTTATAATACATATTTCCAACAGCTATATACACAAGATATTTACGCTGTTGCATAATGTATAAGAGAAGAAGATGAATGAGTCCGAGATGTTGACTGCTCTGTGGTTGCAAATCTAGTCTCGAGATGTCGACTGATCCGTCGTTGTAGAACAAATCTAGATATGTAGTGATTTTTCTGTAGTTGTAGCTCAAGTGAAATCCGGTGACAATGTTGTTGCAAAGAGAAACTCTTGTTCGGTGGTGATCGCCCCATCACTGCTAGCTTGCGGATGGAATCCTGGGAAACATGGGAAAACTCACGTTTCCTTTGTTTTTATCTGATGGAGCAATAACCGTAAGGAACCTCTTGAATCGAAGATGTTTTAAGCCTCTTACCGGCCTTACCCATAAATCCAGAAGTTTTGTTTTATGACCGTTCCTTAGGATTATTGCGACCTGCTTAATTATGTGTGCACAGCTGGTGGACATCTCGACCGTAGAAATACACCGGACGTACCTTACGTACGTACCTAACCTAAACGTACTTTAATTGAATGAAATTAACAAAAGAGTGAGTTGGGTGATGTAGTAGGATACCTGTCGCGGAGTAATAGAATATGTATATACAAAGACCTGTCTATCCCTCCGATTTTCGTTCATAGAATGACCCCTGCACAGCAATTTACTTAGTGAAGTTCAGTTGGCAAGGAGTGGGGGGAAGGCTTGGCGACAAGTCGATTGTACACAAGCAAGAATTGTCGAGGAAAGGATATGTTTACAATAGTTCGATGTTCGAAGTGAAAAAAATAATACTTTAGAGTGAAACGCGGATATACGTATAGAAAGTAAACACGCGTAAGCTAACTGTAATTCAGGCGAGCAAAATTTCAAATAAAACATCGCGAAATTATTATTACCATAAAATCGATCGATTATCGAACCAGATTTCGTTAATTTATAGTTCGATATATACAGGAAAAGGGAAGAAAAGACAGAAAATGAAAAAGAAAGTAAAATCGAGATAAGAAAGAAATTATCAAGAGGAAAGAAGGAAAGGAAAATGATCGAAGGGAGTAAAACGGAAAAGAATTTCATTCTAATTGTTCGACCGTTCGCGGAGAGACGCGATCGCGAAGAAACGCGCCAACGAGAGTTGTAAATTTCCGTTACGATTTGATAATCGACGCCACGAATTGGTCAATTCCCTATTTCAGTTAGGATAATAGAGGTGGTTGAACTGACGATAACTCTTAGTTAACAAATTAAAATATGCACTTTATTCCAACAACTTCGTAGACGTAAATAGTTACGCGTGACGCGTGTAGATGCATTCTTAGCGACGCGTAAATAGTAAGATAAAACTGATGACTGATCAAAGAACGAAACCAATCAAACGATGGTGACTGATCTAAGTATGGAAAGCTAATCAAAATATTAACTGGTCAACAGATGAAAAACCAGTGAAGTTCGGTGACAATGCTGTCGCAGAGGAGAACTATTGATAGATGCTGGTCATCTACCTAACGGTTGCTTGCAGATGGAAATGGCCATTGAATATGAGAAAATCCCAACCTCTCCATTTTCTACCTGATTGAATAATAACCGTAAGGAACATCTCGGCTTGGAGATATTTTATAACAATTGAGGGCCTTAACGGTAAAACAAAAATGCTTAGTTCTATGACAGTTCCTTAGGATTATTACGGTCCGACTAATTATATTTTCACAGGTAGTGGCCGTCTTGACCAACGGATGGATTCTGGTTTATGTAAAGAGTCGCCGGAAGTGATTTATGCTTTTTAACACCAATGGTACGTGATTTATGCTTTTTGACGTACCTGGCTTTGATCGAAAATTAATAACTGTCTATCCACATTGAAAAATAACAAATTGATATAAATATAAAATGAAACAAATTAATATAATAAATAAATAAGATTCTCGCCGTTTTAAAGCAACGACATTTCGATATGTGCTAAATTTTCCACATTTATGACAATATCTCTGCAGTTGTTTCCACTTTTCGATTTGACAACGTACGAAAGAATGTGAATTCAATTTTTAATTCCTATCTCTGCCATCAGGTACGTATTATGTTCTATTAGTACTCTAATACTGCATTCTTTCGATTCTTATTTTCACACAAAATTCTATAATTCATGAAACAAATTTGAACTCTACGTAATTTATTCGATTCTTACTAATAAACTATATGTTGTATTATAGTAAAATACAAGATATCATAGTTATATAGATATCTTATTGCTAGATAGTATTAATTTATGACGTAATAATGTTTCCTAAATATTACTACTTAAAAAGCGATACAAGTATTATTATTTCCGAATATTACTGTTTGAAAAATGATACTTGCAGCCGGAGACATTACATATATGTACGAGTACACAATTTTTTATTTACACGCACACATACACACGTATAAGGCAACGAATAAGCTATCAACAACAACCATAGGACACCGTGGAACATTGGAAGATGTAAACCTTAGTATTAGTATATTTGTGGAAGTACTTGATCGATATATTTATCCATAGAAGCAAGTTTTAGTTGATCTATTTCTCTTTTTATTAGGCGTAATTTGTCTGTTTGACTTATCCATAAATTATATTACGATTTTCTGAGGCAAAAGTGTATGCAAGTACAACATTTTATAGTTCGTTTACGATTATACCATAACTATCCTTTCTATATTTTATTTGTAATTTTATTGTAGACGTTAGCTTTAATTAAGATCGCTACTATATTGAATTGATAACGTCGTACGTGACATGTAACACAAAAATGAAAAGGGGTCAGGCGAGCCCCAAAACATGGGACACGAACAAACATTATGTGTTATGTCTGTATCTCGTCTGTGCTAATATGTTTAATATGGTTTATATAGTATATAAAGGTTAACATAAAATACCATAGAATCTAGGTTATAATAATATAGTGTAAATAAGATGCATAAATCGCAAAGGTCTAAGTTATAACAATAAATAAAAATAATACAGTACATTTTTCGAATTAAAAACTGGGAAAATGATAAAAATGGTAAAATAGACAATGGTCAAAATGATGATGCAATCTTATTCATTACATAACACCAAATATTGAAATTCACTAAAATTCTCTATTCATGAATATTTTTAGTTCTCAGTTTAAACGTTATGAATGGCAACGTGGCTTTTCTTAGATTCGACTAAAGTTTATACAAAAGTAAGTATGAGTAATACAGATTCTAAAAATGTATCAATAAAATATATACTCAAACGAATTCGTTCAATATTCCAAAATCGATGCATATGTTTCTTGTGAGACTCGATTAAATTACGGTTGTAACTAAGTGTACATTTGAGTATGTTGTACACTCTTTATTGTAGAATTACAGTTTGATCTTCTAGAATGCTGTTGGCGTTGTAACATAGTGATAACAGATTTTTATTAATCACCCTTGCAATGCATGGAACAACGGTAAGTTCTCCGATATATCGTTCTGAATTTATCTACGTACATTTTTTGTCATTCTTAAATGATATCGAGTTGTATGAATAACAATGATACGAGACGAGCAAGAATGGACAAGTGACGACCGTGTGACCCCATATTTGGCTTCACGGGAAATGTCTTTGCCTAAACAGTATCAGAGGATTGACACGTTTTTCTGTAGCAGTCAGTAGTCCCGTAACATGTACATAGGCACGGTTACGTCAGTCCAATCGGCTATGAATCATTATGCACAGAGCATATCATATAACTATAACTCGTTTTTTCAAGGCCCCCGTTTTATGATCAGGCCACGTTCCTTGATATCAAGTGCCGGTTTTATAATTACCGCAAGAAAATTCAATTGTACCCATCGTTAAATATGACCTTAAAATCTTTAATACAACTTTTAACATTTTCTAGAAAAAAATTATTTTAAACATTTACCCTTAATGTATTTAGATTACCTAACATAAGTATATATATATAAAAGGTGTATATGTTTGCAGTTTTCTTCTAATAAAAGAAATATGGAAATGATTACCTTGGTATCTGATTACTTACTTTAGAATTAAATCAATTGTCAAAATACAACTTTTTAAAAGATCTTGGAAAAGTTGTATAACTTTAACTGTACAGCATTAGGAAAATTAAAATAATGCATTTTTTGTATCTAATAGTATGTATCTAATAGTATCTAAAATTTAGATAACGGAGAAATTCTTATTTTCTAATTTATTCATTCCTTAAAAAATTAGTTTGATTTGTGTATGTAATTACACGCGCACTGTACAGTCTAGGAATAAAATGTATTTGTAGAATCACTCATGCCGTTAACAATGAATCGAGTTCGTTTACACGCGTCTACCAAAAACTATCAATGATTTAACTACTTATAAGCATTTGGGAAAGCAACAGGCTCCGAATTTAGAATGGTGGACAACTACGACTAGGATAGGATCGCAACGAGAAGGGAAAAAGGAAATTTGTTTACACTGGCACGGCTGTTGCAGATCGGTTATTCTGCACGAGACAAATTACGCTCTGCGAGAGAGTTGCTGGACCCGTTTTCAGACAGGTAGTTAAATCGACACTGCAGGTCAACATGCGATGAATACTCTCTCACCCGCTCGGAAACATAACACATGTCCAAAACGATTTTTCCTTTTACGAAGTTGTGCCAAGTTTCGGAAAGTCCGTTGACCTGCAATCTTACCTGTATACATACCTGCGATATACTTGATATATGACCTGTATATAAAAGTTAACTGGGAAAAATTTTGTTTCGTTAATTAACCATCAATATTCTTACCAGTTCGTGAAATTAACTTGTAGTGAGTAAGCCTAAATAAAGTTAGGTGTTTCCGCAGAATCAATTAATGCTTTCTCATGTATACAAATTAATACTAATTATTGTTTTTATCAATATCTACTAACTGTATATAGTTGTCTGAGATAAGTTTAAATATTCAAATTAGTATATTTGCAATAATTTAGAAGTGCTTAATATTCATAAATGGGAGTGTGTATATATACTAATGTGTTAGCACGTTAGATGTTCGTATCTTGAAACGAGACTAAGAAATTTAATGGCCAAATGAACCATTCTATGGTTAATTAAAAAAACATTACTGTATTCCTTTTGTTAAATGAACAAGAGTGAGATACAAATACATAACATGAAGTTTCGAGGTCCTAACGTCAATAGACTATTACATAAGATATAGGCTATGGTTACAGTAATGCATGTTGTAATGAATGAAACACCTTGATAAACTATACGCATACAGTTAGGATTTAATTGGTCCAATGCATTTGTACTTATCAGAACAACAGTTCGTTAGAACACGAATCAACAATAATCATTCAATAATCCTAAAGAAAACATCTTTAATACATAGAGCTATATAGATACGTCACACAAAGCTACTTGGATAGTTCGAAGAACTGGTGGGAATAGAAACAGTCAATTAACGAGGCAAGATCTCGGAGACGTACACGTCACTGCTATGTATATATCTACATATATACAATAATATACACATACGTGAAGTATTTCCAAGGAACACTAGCGCCGCCTATGGCATATTTACTATCTACAATCGTGGGTAGTGGGCAGGTACTTATGGTATCCTACTCTTATCCTGAATCTGTGCCCACCGATAATGTGTAATCTCTAGCTGGATAATAAAAAGACATCAATTCTCTGTATAACCGCCGTTACGCGCTTAAAGAAACCGCAAAATCGTTTGATTTAGATCTCTCTATTTGCTGCGTGGGTGGCTCGCCTTCTCCGTTCACTCTCCACCATTGGTTTCTACCATACCGATCCCATACTGACATCACATTCCATAGAAGGGAAATATAAAACCTGTTCGATCGTCCCCCTTTCTTTTTCTACAGTTTCATATTTCTGATTCACTTTATCTTTCTTCGTACTACCTTATCTTCTTTTCCTCTTGTGTCTCTTTTCTGTTTACGTTTCCGCCCGCATTTTTTCTTTATTTCCTGCGGTGTTCGTGTTTCATCCGCGTTTTCCATCCGCGCCGTCACGAATAACGAGCAAATGTGCGGTTCACTTGAAATTAGGGATCCCCAATGTGCACGCGCATGCGCAGGAACGCAACCTTTTGTCTGGAATAGCGGTCTGCTAGCCAGTCGTCCGTCTATCGAGACCGTGTTGAGGATGATGTTATTCAGTACGTGTGAGAGTCGACGACGAAGAAGACGTTTCTCAGTACGGTGGCATCCGTCAACAGTGTCTGATCTACACAGAATCGCAAAACATTTCACGTTCGCGTAACGCGAGTTAAGTAAACGTAAAAGTGACAAGTTATATCGTGCAACAGTACATCTCTTTCTTATAGCCATGGCTTCAGTAAAGGTAGCTGTGAGAGTTCGTCCTTTTAACAAAAGGTGTGTGTAACTAGTAATAATCTGTGTTTAACGTGTGTTTTATGTATTTTCATTGTTATGTGTTTGATACACGAGCTTGTGCGTTCTCCAGTACGAATACATTCTTCGTCATGAATTTTATTCAATGTCTGTTTTTAAGATCCCAGTTTTTACAATTGACCAAGCAGCGAATCAAAGCCTGCTGTTTATAATTTAGACGACAAAGTCCTCTCAAAAGATGTTTTTGCGATACAATTCGTGAACGTTCGACCTTCGAACGTAACGCGTTCTATGGGACGATCAATCATATGGTTTCGATCGACTCACGGTGCGACTGACGACTGGGCGACAAGATTCTGCCACCTGCTGTCATTCCCTCTAATGTTATTGTTATGCCAATGTTTTTCCCTATCGACTATCTTTTTTTTCTTTTCGCGTTATATTATTTGTAGGAGCATTAACGAAAATATCAAGTGCTCAGTTCTATGAATAGAGATGTGAATCTGTCAAATTTGTATTTCCAGGGAGTTGGCGAAGGATACAAAGATGATCATAGAAATGGATGGCAAGAAAACGAGAATTCTCAACACTAAGGTATTTCCTAGCATTTAAAAAAATTAATTGTAAAAAATATTAGGTATCTCCTATTAAGGTTAACCTTACTGCGTTCTTCAAATTATTTTCAACTATTCGTGGTTATGTCATTTTTCAAAAATGTCTGAAGTCTGATTCCTAATTTTATGCTAAAGTTTTCTTAAAACGACACAAATTCTTTTGTTTATTAAAATAAAGGTTAGAGACAAAAATTCATAGATTGTGGTAAGGTTAACACACCAGACTAGGACTACAAATGACTAAAGTATGAAATTTGTTTATACTCCAAAAATGTAATGTTGTAACTTTATAGAATTTCTATAAGAAATTGAAAAGTTGGTCATTTTACAAGTTCCAGCATTGTATATTTTATACGTTCTTATACAGTTTCCATGTATAACCCGCAACAAGCGACTCCTGTTGCAGTTCCTTAAGCCAATCCTTATGCAGTTCGTCCTTAATGATCGCACTTTCTAAAAAGATTTCTAGACTGTAGAGCGATTTTTTTTTGCGTCCCGAACTACCATTGACCGCCACACCGTTAAAACGCTCGGAGCTCAAATCGTGTCATAATTTCTGGTCGACCGAACCTCGGCTATTGACCCATTAACGTCACAATGACCGCGACATATACTGTTTATAGACGTGCAAAATTTTTTTTACCATACGGGGACTATTTGTTATTCTAACATTACATCATTGATATCCACGCTTGCCAAGCGAAATCTTTAGCCGAGCTAGTAAGAGCAAGATAGCGAACGGCATGTCATCTGATCGGAGAAAGTGCGAAAATCGTTGCTGGACCAATCCCGGACCACTCGGTTCCCGTCCCACGACACTAACCACAAAACTAACCAATTGTATCGCAATTAAGAATTAACAGCTACCAAATCTATCAAAATCACAAATTATAGGTTTTTGGAATTATTGAAAATATGTAATGTGTTTTCTGACAAAATTAATATTAACTTTCATCGGGATGAAAATTTTATTTCTATCAGAATATTGTAATTATAATAATTTTTATGTATGCAGAATCATATAATATTTAAAATTAAAGTTTGATATATATTTCTATATAGAGTTAACAGACGTTGCGCGTAAGTGAACTTTTGTTCGTCTCTGTATGACCAATATATAGGTCTTAGAGCTAATTATATCGTCCTCATTAATGCTTTGGGGTAAATTTGGTTCGTGTACGATATTAATAGAAATTTCTATTTTGTTCACTTGTTATGAGTAGGTCGTAAATGTTTGTGCAAATTTATATTAATATGAATAGAAATATGAAGAAATGAAACCTACGCAAAGATTTATTTTGTTCATTAACTTTCATGTATATTAAATGCATTTTACACCTTTAAGTTTTCCATAAATGTCTAACTATCCACCTAGTCGTGAATCTTTAGTTTCTGATTCCTTTTTCTTTCTGGAATGACTCAATGTTAAAAATACGAGTTTTATATTTTCGTATAATTCCTTTTATCGCTCCAGGATCACTCCTGTACCTTGTTACAAAAGCAAATAACTTTTACGTAATTTATAACTACCGTTTATCTTTATCTCATGTTAATTATCATAAAACAGATTTCCCGTTTTATCGGTGATAATGTGACAAGACAGCTTTATGAAAATCTAGCGCATGCAACATTATGGCAATCACGATGCATTTTATGGCGCGCGTAACGTTGTTGGCTATATGTATATGTATGTTGTTATTTGAAACAAACAGTTAAATAAATAATATTCTTCTTTATTAGAATAATTTTAAATATGCTAGCGAATCCACGTTTCACGAATTTAAAACATGATATATATCAGCCGATTCATTTTAACAAATAGATTACGAAAATACCACAATTATTTTACGAAAAATTATTATTATTATTATTATTATTATTTTAGTGAAATATTGTGCTAGATTTTTGAACAATGGCTGACATATTGATTGTATTTTATCCAATAAAAGATCACATTTAATTTCTGTATAATCTTCCTTTAGTTAAAATATAATACAAATAAAGTACATATATTTTATAATGTTACATTTCATAATTCATAACATTATAAAGTATAATTGTATTATAA
This sequence comes from Bombus campestris, assembly GCA_905333015.3. Taxonomy (NCBI): domain Eukaryota; kingdom Metazoa; phylum Arthropoda; class Insecta; order Hymenoptera; family Apidae; genus Bombus; species Bombus campestris. The sequence continues at coordinate 520,840 of HG995132.1, read as the reverse complement.
CATATGATATCTTTTGTTAGGAATATTTCTAATTTGATTTCCTATCTAAAATACCGAAACAAAGAACAATGAATTCACAAAGTGCAACGAAATCGATGACCTCAACAAGTCGAACGTGATGATTCGCACGTTTTAACGTTTCCTCAAGGATGAACTTCAAATTTCTTATAGCATCAAGCGCGTTGATCCGATCCTAGAACGATAATGACTCCCTCACCTTTAACACTTTTTTGGTTTATTGCAAGTTTCATGATGAACAAATATAAAAGAATTTTATTTTTTAATTGTTTGCTATTCGCTTTGTGTTGCATAATGTACGGAGTGCCTCTTGATAGTATACGATTATAGTTATGTGGGATGCAGCCTTACGAATGAACGTGATATAACAGCTTGCTGTTTGCCAGCCACTTGTGAATGATGCGCTTCTTCGGTATCAATCATCGTACAGGCTTTTGACCCGTGTCAATCTATCCAATATTCCTTTTCTTTAATATGACCAATCAATTATAATCCAATATTAAATCCAATATTAAAGAAATAGTTCACATGGGACACGTGAAAATCTTTATCTTCAGAAATTGTTGGAAACTTTGAAAAATCTATTTGACTTATCTTTTTCAATGAAATAACTAAACGTTAAGGTCATTGAACCACAGACCAGGTACAGAAACTGTGCCTTGAACATTTATATTTTAATGTTAATGGGAAGTCTATGATGCATACAGCTCGATCAATAAAAGAAGCTTTCGTTTGTTAATGAAGGATCCAATGGATTTGGTCCAATGGATCTGAATCGATAAAGACATTTCTTTTTATAGAATGGAATAATTATTGACTTTATTATTTTATTGTTATTTCCAGGCACCAAATAATTGCAGAGAAACCGACAGAGAGAAATACAAAGACTTCACGTTTGATCATTCTTATTGGTCCGTCGACGCGAACGATGACAAATATGCATCCCAGGAAGAGGTATGTATTTGTTTTTTCAAAGCGTATCATCAATCCATCAATTCGAAATTAATAATACATAGCACGATACAGATTAAATAAACCATTGAATCCAACGATGCATTAGAAATAAAGGAGTACTTCTTCTTACATTATGTGTGTTCATTTGAATATACGAGCCATTAATTATTATGAACAATATGTTCAGTAATTTTTTATTTCATTTGTAATGAGAATTAAATGATTTTTAATTAAATAAGCTCGTTCTCTTTGGAGTTAATTTTGTCCTCAATAAAAAATTATCGCCATCGATTTATTCGCATCGGGCAATATCCCACATTGGGCAATGTTTTGACGGTGAGCCACGATCAGAATTAAAATAGAAGACCGGCATGCGTGCACCGGTATAGCAACCATTGTCGTAAGAGAATAGATTCTAATTAAAGACTTTACATTTTTCAAAATTTTAAGGATCATGTCTAAATAATTACAAATTATTCTGTCACCGTGATAAGTGATAAGTCTGACTTGTCTTTTATCGCGTGTGCAATAAATAATGATACATCGTGTAAGTAAAAAAAAGTATTTCGCTTTTATCATTTGTAGAATTAATCAAAACACACGTATTTGTTTAATACTTATCGAACATCTTGATTCCTCTGGTGACCCGTTAAAACTCTTTTAAGTAAATAACTATCAAAATTCCCCTATCGATGCGTACAGTTAAGTACACATAAGGTATGTCTGATGCTATTTTTAAATTCGATAAGAAACACTTATTTTGATTTATCATAAACGTTGATGCTTGCTAGTCACTATCATATAAAAAACAGATAGCTGATCCTTTTTCTATTCTAGGTTTTCTATGATCTTGGTACGGACGTAATAGAAAGTGCCTTCGAGGGCTACAATGCCTGCGTCTTTGCCTACGGCCAGACAGGGTCTGGAAAGACCTTTACCATGATGGGCACACCGGTAATATTTTAATCGTTTAGTTTGCTATCATGATCATTTCACCTTTATCCTTTTATAAAAGATTACTCTTCCTTGATCTTCTAGAATATTTCATTTTGCTCAGTAAATTTTATCTTTGTTTGATATTCGGACATCCTAGATTTAGTGTAATATTTGAGTAATCCGCAAATTTAGTTTGATATCTGGATAATTCCCTAATATTAGTTTGATATTTGAATAATTCCGTAAAATTATTATTGAATGTAATTCCCTAATTGTTTTAAGCATTTAGAACATTTTTCATAAAATTTTATCCATAGAGAAAAAAATCATAGAGATACAAAAGTTGCCATACTTTTAATGAATTTAATACGCTCCGATGCTTCTAGATCGCTCGATCGCGTAGTTCACTTATCATCAATGCAGAAACCAATTACGTTATTGCGAAACATTGGTTCGTACTTTCACTGACCAGTTGATTTCTATGATTTTTCTTCGCCTTGTACCGTATTTCTTTACCTAGAAAAGAATCCTTACCTTTAACATCTAATAATTTTATCATTTTCAATTTCAGGAAGCTCAAGGATTAATACCACGGATTTGTAAGACGTTGTTTGCCAGAATGGCAGCTGGTAAAGAGAGCGGAGCGTCATACAGAACAGAAGTATCGTTCCTGGAGATACACAATGAAAAAGTGAGGGACTTATTGAGAGAGGACCAGTCACAGACTCATTCTCTCCGAGTGCGAGAACATCCTACAAAAGGGCCTTATGTCCAAGGCTTGTCGAGCCACCTCGTGTGCGATTATTCAGGCATTCAGGTAAATGAACCCGTTCTCGCTTCCTGCTCGTTCCGCACTCACAACACACTTGTGAGAGAGGTAGTTTTAAAATAAAGAGTTGTTCCCGCTTTTGTAGGAGTGCATGATGAGAGGCAATACATGCAGAACTACGGCGAGCACAAAGATGAACGACGTGAGCAGCAGGAGTCACGCGATTTTTACGATCACGTTCGTGCAAGCTGGACTATCCGAAGGCAATATGCCGTCGGAAACCGTTTCGAAGGTGCATCTTGTCGACTTGGCTGGAAGGTAATCAAGACGTGTGTCTTGAGCATAATTTTTATTTTTGGAATCGTCGGACTAACACGCGAGATGCGAGCAGAAAGTTCGTACAAAACATTACTGAGTTTTTAATACTACTTTTTTCTTTTACTTCCTGTTGTAATTGAAACTTGATAAACGATTGGAGATTTTATAAAAATTATTTCTATTGGAATAGGAAAAGCCTTGTTTATAGAACGTATAAATGTAATAACGAATTAAGGAATGTCTTATGAAGAGATCTTACCGAATAAAGGAATACCAACATTGAAGTCAAAGTTTCCTTTGAAAACAAGGAAATGTTTATCCGCAAGATAGTTAGTCGAGTTCCATTCCATTATTATAAAAATTTATCGTATTTTTACTATTAAATCACATTTTTAAAATAGCAACACTTGGTAATAGCTCGAGTGATTCTCTTACAAATCTCTGCATAATGTACTTTAAGTTGAATGAAGTAATCATACACTTTGAACCTTTTGCTCACAATCTCAAAATCATTAAGAAATATAGATATCTAAGATAAACATAATGTAGATGTAAGCAAAAATTGAGTTCACATTTGTTTGCCTACGTTTGTTTAGCGAACGTGCGAATGCAACGGGTGCGACAGGCAAACGACTAAAAGAAGGTGCGCATATCAATAAGTCACTGGTAACATTAGGTTCTGTGATATCGGCGCTCTCAGAAATTAGTTCCATGGGCGACGCCTCTTCCTCTTCTAAGCGTAGTGCCTTCATACCTTATCGAGATAGTGTACTTACGTGGTTGTTAAAAGACTCGCTTGGAGGTAACTCGAAGACGATTATGATAGCTACTATTAGTCCGGCCGATTGTAATTACAGTGAAACCCTCAGTACGCTCAGGTACGCTAACCGAGCGAAAAATATTATAAATAAACCTACCATTAACGAAGATCCAAACGTTAAATTGATTAAAGAACTCAGAGAAGAAATAAAAGAATTGAAATCTCGTCTTGATAAGGAAATGGTAAGTCCTAAAAAAGATATACACTTTCTCCTTTACCAATTAAGAAAAAATTCGATTAAAAAGTGAAATCTTACCTGTTCATTGCAGAGCGTTGAAAGGCCACCGCAAGTATTGTTAGCTCAGATTCATGAGAAACAGGAACAAGAGAAAGTATTGACGGAAGAATGGACGGAAAAGTGGCGAGAAACGCAGCAGATTCTCCAAGAGCAGAAAGCGTTAGGTCTTCGAAAAAGTGGTGTCGGTGTCGTTTTAGATTCAGAGATGCCGCATTTGGTGGGTATTGATGATGACCTTCTTAGCACTGGTGTTACACTTTATCATCTGAAAGAGGGTAGAACGTTAGTGGGAACGGAAGAAGCACCAACCACACAGGTAATCATTTCATTTATTTATCCCAATAAAAATTAAGATTTGTCGAATCTGAATACTAGTTGAACTACGGGAATATAATATACACATATTTTATGAATTATGATATAATGTGTGTTACTTAATAAATAGGATATTGTATTGACTGGTGCGGATGTCGAGCCAGAACACTGTGTGGTGGAGCTAGAAAGTGGCGTAGCAGTACTCCATCCCCTTTCTCCTCACTGCTGGATCAACACCGCTCAAGTAGATAAGCCAACGCGGCTGTCACAGGGCTGTATTATTCTTCTTGGCCGGAACAATATGTTCCGATATAACGATCCAGATGAAGCAGCGAAACTAAGAATGGAAGGTGGAACGGGTAATGGTAACTTACAATCGACGGTCGCCAATCTTTCAAGACTGTCTCTCTTGAGTTGGAGTGTCTCGGATTTGCATGCTTCGTCCTCTAGCGATAACCTTTTAAATTCGAGCGAAGATCTCCGAGCGCTCGAAGAGCTGGAACAACAAAAAGCAGCCCTTATCAAAGAAAAAGAAGACTTCAAGGTTCGTGAATTAACTAATTAACTTTATACGATATTAGTTTTTATGCCAATTAAATCCGTTATAGTTTATTACTATAATTAATAATTCAACAATCATAGAATATTATTCCTAGTACTCTAGTTACATTATTATTAATATCCTACACATAAAGATATTTAAATTAATGCAAATGGAATGTTGAAGGAAAGCGTTGAGCTAAAATAAACAATAAAAATTTTTCATTTTAATTTGCATAGAGAGAGCAGGAAGAACGAGAGGAAAGATGGGCCGCAAGAAGAGAGGCTCTAGAAGGAGCGCAGCGCGAATTGGAACGCGAATGGGGTGCCCAATGGAAAGAATGGGCTGACGCTATAGCGGCTCTGGAATCTCGGCAACGCGAGTTACACACGAGACGTCACATCCTGGAGCAAGAGCGACGGGACGAAATGACGCAAGTAAGTGACTCGGATTCGCCGTCTCCAGATTTGAACGTAATCTCGATTACGTATCAATTCTACTTCGTCCTTATTATTCTCGGTCTTCTTATTTGCTTGTCTGGCAACATCATCATCATCTCGCACATTTGCCCGTTAGACATGTGACCCCAGAAAACGTGTGTAATAGTATTAGGGAATATGTTCTCGTTAAATCACGTTTATGTTCTTTATCAAGTATTCATAAGTGCACTTGAATATCAAATGGTGTTTAGGTGTAGAAAGAATGAGCTATATCATTAACATTGACGATGATCACATTTTTTCACTTTAGTTTAACTGTAGATATAGAAATTTATTTTAAAAAAAGAGCTTAAGGTGCTTTTACCAAATCAATCAGCGTCTATATCAGGATTTTCTCCTGAATTGTAATATAATGTAACAGGACAATATTTGTCCTATATTATATAATTGAATCATATTTTTAATGTATGAAAGAAATGTTTCGTATTCTTTTTGTATAATACTTGTCCGTCTTTACGTAGGTTCTATTACGGGTTTTTAATACGAATCGTGCCTAATATCACGTAGACTATAATTTTAACGCTAATTTTTTTAATGGCGAAAATTAGATAGATAAGCTTAAATAACGATAAGTTGCCTGAATACGATATAAGTGCCAGTGGTGCCAAGATTTTGCTGGACAAATATGACATTTCACGGAACGTTATACGTTAAGTACTTTGTAGACGACTATTACAATGAATAGAGTAAAAGAAAAAAAAAAAAAGAGCTGACTTGCCCTTTCTAGAAACGTTTACATTTATATGGGTTTGTTATGCGAGAAAAAAATACTGTTTATTATATATACATATATATAACATATATATATACGAATATTGTTAATAAATTTTTCTTACAAAAATTGGCCTTCGATCTTCCACGATATGATATTTTGCATGCACACTTCTACTATCTGTATTCTATCTTTCATATATATTCTATTAAGCATTATATGTATAAACAGTCGAGAGAATTAACGCTCCCGATTAACAAACCCAGTGTATCTTGTTAACAATTTTATTGGGGTACGTCCGCACGTACACTCTGTCCAGTACTGATGTGGGATTTAGAGATCTAACTAACCGAATTTTATAAGGTAATGTATTTATCGCGACTATCTCATCGTTTCTGTTTTCTTCTTCTTTTACCATTAATTTTTTTCCTTTTTCATTCTACATTTAATTGGATCTTTCAATAAATCTCGTATGAACTGACCTTTGCAATAACATCTCGTAGCCCCGTATTACCATTGATGCATAAACAGATGGCATGAGTTTGTTTTTATTTTTATCCATTCTACATCATTCTTCTCTCCTAACCGATAACAGAGTATCTGTGTACATGGTGACTTGTAAAACTATTATTTTTCGTTATTATCACTTCAAATGTAAGTTTAAAAGTTTATTTTTCGTTTAAACGTACAATTAGAAGAATATTTATATATACATATATATACATATATATATATAAATGAAATTAACGGGAATTAAATAAAAGAAAAGGAAGAAAAAGAATGGAACTCGCATCTAAACTATATTTTTTTTCAGTTATCTTTTTTGTTAATGCATCGATGTGTGTGTGGTACTAGGTAGAAAATTTATGTAGGGAAGTTGCCTCTCTGCGCACGACATTGCAGTCCAAGCATCGTCAGTTTCAAGAGTTCATGAGCAATAACGAACGCGCTCAAAGATTTCATCAATGGTGGGAGAAGGTAAGAGTCTAGACAGATAAGAAAAAAATCGGTATAACATGCGGCACATATAGTCTGTATTTTGATGGCACGAACTATTGAAATAAACGAGAGAAAAAACAAATTTAAAAAAATGTAATAGCATGTAACACATATATGATCCTGCATCTTGTCTTTATTTATTTTTCATTTTTTATTATTGCTTTGTTAATTATCTCTTTATTCTTTTCTTTTGATCTTTCGTTTTAGCCATGTAAATAATACTCTAATGAAGTATTAACATAGGAACGAAGGTTCGCAACTTTTCAGTTCAAAAAAAAATGTATCATTTCAGACGGACGACGGTGCTGGTAGCGATGGCAGCTTGCCAGAATCCTGGTCGAGCTTGAACGATGATAAATGCGTTGACGTGGTGAGAGAGCTTGTTAATTATCATGTAAGTGATTCTAAAACCATCCTTTCTCAAGTTTAACTATAATCTTAATGGCTGAATTAATTCTAGGAACTAGGTCAAGCCATAATTCTTTTTTTAAGCAAGGACTTCATGTTTTTGTGAACTACGTCTCTTTAATTACGATTTAGTCTTTTATTTACTTAACCACCACACTGTGCATATTTATGCAAATTCGTATCTTTATGAACACAGCTAAAAAAATTAAACATATATGGAAACATGTTTCATCTATTAAATATGCATTCTATGTATCTTTATATCATTAAATTTTGTATATATGAATTTAATAAGAAAAATATGGTTCATAGAAAAATCAAAAACAACAATTGGCTAGTTCCTATAATCAAGAGAACATTATAAAAGAATCAAGAAATAAAATCTAACTCTAAAAATCTACCTTCCAGAAAAAAGAATTGGCTGTATTGGAGACTGAACTACAGAACAAAGTGAAATCCCTTAATGAGCACCAGAGCAAGGTAGACAAGATGGAAGAGGAGTTGATGGAGATAGCTAAACAGCAAAAGCATATGTTTAATCTCGAGGTTAGGATGCTGTTTACTGTAAAAGTTAACTTACTTTTCTTATTCTCATTGAACATTAAATATTTATATTTCTAGTTCGAAGGAGAAGGAAACACAGAGAAGAAGTTGTTGCTAGCGATGCGGAGCCAGGAGCAATTGCAGGAGATCCTGAGAAGAAAACAAAGTCTTTCGTTAAACTTGAAGCGTGCGTTGCCAGCTTCACCAGGTGATCGTTCCTTGAGCGGCGACGAAGTTTTTCACAATGGAGATATTAAATCGTTGCAGGGGTGCAATAGAAAACTTCAGATAGCTTCTGCCTTGAGTCTACTGCCACAAAATATTCCAAGTTCTATAGACACAGCAGATACTTTTCATACAGCTGCGGCTGACTCGCCTGAACCTAGAAGTCTGTTTGAAAATTCGGAAACAAAAGAATCTCAGACATCACCAAGTGATAAACAAAGAGAACCTAACAAGCAGCAGAAATCTTCCCCAGAAGTCCATTTAGAGAATGACAGAGCTAAATTGTGTGAAGTAGAAAGCAGAAGTTTGTTGAACTTAGATAGAAAGTCTTCGATAGATACGATCATCAAGTCAGAAAAGTGCAATGGCAGCGTTAACAGTGAGAAAACAGAATCAAAGTCTCCAACGAATTCTATTACGGAGGAGGATATTCCTGAAGATTCGCTGGAGTCACCTGTGCAACAGAATCCAGCGATGAAACGATTAAACCAAAGAATCGCTCGTCAACGAATGATGATAATGAGGTGCCTAGAGGGCAGCACACCCTCGAAAGAAGATCTGAATAGACAAATTGCGATCTTACAAGATCTTCAAAAGCAGCAAATTGAATTAGAAGTATCGCTTTTAGAAGACGAACGAAAGAATCTCAAGCAACAATCACAATGTGATGATATAGTGGCAGTTGGTGATGCGAATGATCCTGCACAAACAGTAGAAACCATATCGTGCCGTGATGTAGTGCCCACGACTAGCTCAACCACGTTGCTGCCTGTGGCCACAGTGCGACCTCCAATTCTCAGGAACTACAGGCTTAATATCAATGGCGAGGAGAACTTGTCAGAATTGGTAGCACCTCAAATATCAGCGGGAAGAGGATATTCAACAGTATATTTAACGGTAATTTATAATATGCATGATGTAATATAAATTGTAAGACAACTAAAAATTATCTTCCAATAATGAAAATATGAAGATCATTTGTTATGATATCTGACCTTTGTTTTAGAGTCAAAATCGAGGTGATCGTTTGAGTAGTCCATATTCCCTGACAATCACGAGGTCTTTGCCATCTTTGATAGCAAACGACGCCGACCACCACAGTGTGATTAACATGCTCGTTAGTGTACCTTCCTACGTGATACGCGGAGCTGGCACGTCCAGTCACTACGAATACGAGGTACGCGTCGTAGCGCAGGACGATACCTGGACGCTATTACGTAGATACAGAAGATTTCGAGAATTGTATATTTCTATGAGACAAAAGTATGGTAGCAAGGTGAGTATGATTTTTTTATTCATTTTATTCATTTTATGTATATATGAAATTTGTTAATATTAAACAATTAATAATTGACTTTCTCCCAATTTTTTTTCTCAATTTTTTTCTCAAAATTTTTTTCTCAAAATTTTTTTCTCAAACAACAAATATGAGATGTAATAGTTGTGAGTGATAGTGCTACTGCTGGTGTAGATTGCGCTGGGAGGTACTGCTGCTTTTTCTTCTCATTTAAGAAAGAAAAATCGGACTACGGGCGCCGGGATTTGAAAACCCGGGTTCCGAACGTTCGTAACCAAAGGCACTAACCACTGCGCTGTCGTCCGACGATAGTTGCTGTCAAGTGCCGCCACAGTACCCCCTTATCAGTGATAACGTTTCTTCTTTGTGTTGTGCATATGGTCGTACGACTTCGGATATTGTTTCCATGTGCGGTTGCAAGAGTTCGGCATCTGCGGATTTGTAGTTTCGACGGGGGGTAAGGGCGTCGGCCGCTTGTTGTCAAACCTGTGCAGATGTTGCGCGAAGTCTTCGATGTGGCGATGGATCTGTCGGTACGGCGCGGGCGTTTCAACGTACGGTTGTAGGCCCCTGTTCTTCCTCAGTATGACGTGCAAAGGTGATATGCCCATGGAGACTTTGCGTTGGCTGCATCACTCTTGGCTCGGCCATCGTCTCGTATCCTGTCACCTGCTTGCGTCGATCGGAGATGAGGCGTCGAGGTGCGCTGAAGACGGAAGGACCGTTTCGTGTTTGTCGTAGCGGTAGATCCAGTTTCCACAGTCTTAGATTCGCAGTGATGAAGTCTCAGTAGCGTTATCACGGTCACCTCTTTTCGCTGTCGATCACGTCGGGGTCACCAATTTGAGGTATAATAGTTGTGGGTGATAGTGCTACTCCTGGTATAGATTGCGCTGGTAGGTACTGTTCCTTTTCTTCTTATTTAAGTATCGTAGAAAGAAAAATAGGACTACGGGCGCCGGAATTTGAAAACCCGGGTCCCGAACGTTCGTAATCAAAGGCGCTAACCACTGCGCCGCCGTCGTCCGGTGATAGTTGCTTTTGAGCGCCGCCACAAATATAATAGCTATGGTCATCAGAACTATTACAATTGAGGTGTGAATAGTAGTCGTGACAGGTGGTGCTGCTGTATAGACTGAGATGGGTAGGTCTCGTTGATAAGAGATACTGCTGTTGGTGTATAGAATTTTGTGTCCTAGTCCGAGTTGCCTTCTTTTCAGTTAAGAATCGTGGAAGAAAAATCAGACTACGGGGGTGCCGGGATTTGGATCGGGGCCCTGAACGTTCATAACCAACGGCGCTAACCACTGCTCTATCGTCGTCCAGTTATAGTTTGCTGTCGAGTACCGCTACACAATTAATTTTACACAATTTTACACAATTAATTTTACACAATTAATTTATCTAAAAATTTTATTTCTCACGAATTTAATTATAGTCCTTTTACATTATTATAATATGTATCATAGCCGTTTGCAAAAAAATTAAAAATATTAGAAATATGGGAAGAATGAACTTTTATAAATTTTTTGATAGTTTTATATACTTCAATTATATACAGGTAGCAGCAATACGCTTTCCACCTCGACAAGTTTTTCCAAGGTATGAAGTTGTGGCACGGCAACGTAGAAAACGACTAGAAGAATATTTACGACGGTTGATTCAGGTCTGCTCAGAATTGCCGCACTGTGAGCCTCTCTACAAGCACAACGGCAACTTGAGTAACATAGATAAGCAATCGTTGCTGGAATTTAGTTCGTTCTTCAGACGTGGAACGTTCGAAAGCAGCAAATACGGAACAAGTTGAACAATTAAAGAAAAAAGACCACACACGATTCTCCGAATATAGAAGAATGAACAAATTCGAGTGGACGCATAATAGATATTTATAATTCGTTATGTATTTTTTATATCGATGAACTGGAGAAAAGCTAAAGTGGGAAAAATATTAACAAAGTATAGTTACCACTTTTTGCGATGATTATTATGTATTTGCCAAAATACGTTTCCAAAAGTTTATTCTTTATTATAAGACTGATATATATATGTCGCATATTTAATATTTGTTTTGTTCTTAGCATTAGTAAAAGAAAAAAAATATTGTGAAATTTCTATTTAACGGGAAACGAAGATCTGATGTGTCTCGAAGCTATTCTCGACACTAAAATCATACATTAAAGTTTTAACGTCGATGAAATTACACGATTTGATCACTTGTTACGGGTTACGAATATTTTCCTAATGTTTTTCTCCCGTTAAAATTTTTACAATTTTCTAAGTGTACCTTTCTTGTTTCTCAAACGAAATTATTGATTTCATTGAATTTAAAATCACGTCTATCGCTAGCAAAATGTGTAGCTAGTACCAGTATTGTTACAAGATACGCACGATATAAAGAATAATTTGTTGTGCGCACAACCACGGTGACCATAATCGAGCGTTTATATTCGTGATAATAATTAGATTTCATAAATGATCGCGTTTATTTTTTCGTCGAACAGCGTCTTTTACACATTGTCGGGACTGAAAATTGACTGGATCTTAAAAGAAGCAAAAAAATAAAAAATAAAAAAATATCAAACTTCCTCTTAATGCGTAGTTATAAACTTATTGAATTATAATTTTACGAAGTGCAAATGATATCATATCGCTGTTGAAGTTCTTCCGGTTTCGGGAATTTATATATAAAATATATTGTATATGTATACACTGCGTTTCGCGGCAAAGTTTGTAAAGAAAAATGAAAAAGGAACAGCGATGTTAAAGTTGACTTGAAATCGTTATGCAATGCTTATGGCAATGAGAGAATTGTTAGTAAGTGCTAACTTTGATATTATCGATTATTCTCGGCAAAATGTTTATCCACTATATTTATAAAACTGCTTCTCGATAAAAGAAAAGAAAGAAAATATATACGCCTTTTAAGTCCAAGAATTCTCTATTATTATAATAATAAAAAAAAAATCGCATCTCTCCATTACATGGCCAGATCATTTTGCCTTGAATTCTCTAATAAGTAAAAAGAATGTTATTAATGAAGCTTATACTTAAACCCTTGTTTAGTATCGAATGAAACTTATAGCAATACGTATTGTCATTGAAGTGGATAATCAAGTTCGTGACTGATGAGCGATACGTATTCCATGGCTGTGTATAAACGGACTTCAAACCCCGAGGAATTATCCTAGACGGCTAGTGGTACTAGTAATTTGTAGCCGCGAGGTCTGTGCATTTAGCAAATTTAGACAAACATTATACCTCATGTTTCATACAGTTTCCGAGAAAAAGAATGGAGAAAAAACCATCATCAACCGCTTTTTTATACTCGATCTATGCGATCTATGTTCTTTAAATGTAAAGAGACACAATAAATTTGTCATAGCTCGATTATTTCTAATTAATAATCCTATAACCTATAAAATAGAAAAATAATCTACAAATTGTAATAAAAAAACATGAGGAACCGTTAAGGGCTTTAAATGTGTTTTACAATTAATGTGCAATGGATGTCAGATAAATACAATCATTATTTATTATTTTTGTTACTCGTTTTACAAATGTAAATTTATATCTTGAGCATTCTTTTGAGACACTAGATTTCTATCCAATGTGATTGTTCAACGAATACTTATTATTAAAAAATACTGGTTCATCCAGTTTCTTATAATGTACATTTTCATCTTGATTTGTACCATGTCATGAGATGATTAATATATCCGTAGTATAAGTTTGTAAATAACAAATTACGAACTACGAATTTAAACGAAATACAAAAGCTAAACGATCAATATATGAATAGGCACTATCCTTTTATAATAAATTATGAATATTATGCTTCTCATACCTACAGTTAAATGAACACTTGCTCGCTCGCTAAATTATCCGCAAACGGCGCAACAATTACCCTTGTGGCGAAATAAAATGTTAAACCAAACGTAACTGAGATCGGTAATGCGGGCAATGCCTTCTTGAATATAGCCAGTAACAATAGCGTCAAGCAAAGCCCCTGAAAATAAAAATGTTCGCAATAAAACTTTTACTATTTTAATATAAGATATAAATTACAAAACACGTACAATAAGAATAGCAACGAAACAAGCCAACGTGGTGTTCCAATCGCCATAACTGGAAGCTTTCCCAACTAAAACACTGTAGAATATAAAATCACCAAGACCTAATTTCACACCTCGTTCTTCTTCGGTAATTGCAATTTGCTGCCCTTGTGATTCACGCACAACGCGATTATCTTGTTGCCTTGATCTTTCTGTTAGGGATAAAGTGTTTTCGCGTACTTCTTGCGCTCGCCTCGCTCCTCGATCACCTGATAATAAAATATTACATCAAGTTACGATAACTGAATAGGTAGCACGCTAGTAGTTTATTTGCTACCATGTGTATCTATCCATTCAGGAGTAAACCCACTCTCTTCTGCATCTCCCGATGCAGGATTATTTTGATTATCTGCTTGATCACGCATTGTATATGTCGTGCTGTCACCAGTGGCATTGTCACTGGTAGTCATCGTTGCGGTTTGTACATAACCAGCATAAGTCATTGTGGCTGTGTACATAATTGTAGAAGAATAAATCAATGCAGGAAAAATAGACTCATTTCGCTCTTGCGCGGTCTCAACAAGTATTCTTAAAGGTCCTTTTGGTGTTAACACAGCAATTAAATCTGGATGGAAAATTATAAAAATTTACATGTACTTCATCTGCAACGCATTTGTACTTTTAAATAACAAATCTATTTTACCCCAAATGCTGATAACACCTAGTACAACCCATGCTGTCCATTCTGGCAAATACTTGATAAAAACAAGCGCCATTAGAGCAGAAATAAAAATAAGATATGCTTGTTGTAATTGCAAGGGACCTTGCCAATGTATACATATCATTCCAACTACTCCAAAATTCCACAGAACTAAGCCTAATGTAAACAAATCCATTGGAATGTTGTATGCTTTTAATACTTGCCTACAAAAGACATTTTTTTTAAATGTTAAGACCACAAAAAGTAGTTAGCAAAATGACAATACTCACTCGCAATATAACATGGAAAACATAGATAACAACAATAAGGAACTTATTATCAACCATCCATGGATTACTTTGTAAAATTTGTATTTGTATAGGACAATAAGTATCACAGTCATAAATACAATGACACTCATGAGTATCAAAGAGTTAGCAACTGCTTGCCAAGCCTTGGTACTTGTGTCAGCACTGTCTTCATGAAACGGAGTGTATACTCTAAAAGCAATAATACAATCATAAAACACAACTATCATCTTATATAAACAATATACAGAAGACTTCAAAGTATACTTACAAATACATTCCTTTGGTTGTATAGAAGTTTATAGAACTAATTGTGGCAACTACAACTAACATACAAAGGGATACAGGCACAAATAATTTAATGACATGTGCTGCTCCATACTTTAATTCCTCTTCCTCTTCATCTCTATAATTTCTAGATCTACTCTGGCCACTATTGCCTGATGTACCTCTCCTACCTGAACTTGCATTATTCGATATACCTGATGTCTGAACATGGACTTCAGGAACACCATTTTCAACCTATAATTCGTACATATTATACAATAAATATTTTTTGAGTTCTTTTAAATTATCTATGTAGATAACTCAATCTGCATAAGTACCACACAATAAAATAAAATACCTCTTCGTTACTAATGCGAGAACGCCTTTTTCTACCAGTGACCAAGCCCAAATCGTCCGTGCGAGATTCCGCGACGTGACCGTCCATTAGGCTTGTATATTCGTCCGCCGAATCGTAAATATCACTCTCAGACATTCATCAACGCTTATAGTTATGGACAAATTGACATAAGTGTCTTTGACAGCTTCACATACGCTTTTTTTTATACTTCCGCACTTAATTTAAGTCTCGTTACACAATAGCGATTACGACTACATTCGAAAAATTTCACCGATATAAAAATACTTAACTAATATTTATGCGTCTCGAGGATTATTCATGGGACTTTTAGAGAGCACAAAGATAATTTTTGATTACTTAAAAATGAACGACTTCAATAATCTTTCACTTTATAAATAAATCCTACACCTGATGGCAGCCATTTTACGAAATGATTCAATAATTGCCCTCTATTGTCAAGCATTTGGAACTAAAAAGAGCGTAGATACAAAATTTAAATTCTTCCTTAATTTCAAATTCGATATCACCAAAAATTAAATTGTCCAATTTTTAATAATTATTTACAAAACCATTCATCTAAATAAATGTTGAGATATATTTTTAAGATTAAAGTCGTCAGGAATTTTGTGTGTATATATATATATATATATATATATATATATATAACCTATAATATATATACATTTCACGTATTAAAAAATTGTATTGTTTTATATATGAACCTATGAAATATTTGTAATATTATATTTCGTATTTTGAAGATTTGGGATAAATTAGTTATGTTTGATTTACATAAGAGATCAAATTAGACTTGATTGACACTATATCTCAAAATCATTGAAATCTTGAAATAATCTGTTTTATAAATAATTATCAAGCTTTTTTCATGAAATTATGTGGAATTCCTTGAAATCAATCATCATAATTTTATTGTGCAATAAAATGTACATTCCATCGCAAAAATGTGTACAATCAGTACGATGTCACAGAAATCTTTGGATAACAAATTTCAGTTACAGGGGAATAATGCATTAAGTCAATTCCGAATGACGTTTCTGCGAGAAAAAAAGATTGCCTAACGTGTTCATATGAATGCAAATACATAATTTCACTTTTTCTCTACTCAATTACTACCTGTCCTATATTGCTACAAATTCTATAAACGTTCTTACAGAATTGCGATTTCATAATACAGGATCGTACAGCATCGTAATTTTATGAAAAATTTCAGAAATTCTATTCGTTTTTTGAGGAGCCGCAAAATGGCGCTACAAAATTCTAGTTGCCATAAATACCTCAACGATGTCCCCGTTAGACTAATGATTCGAAACAATTGCAATCTTTTTTTTTTTCCTTCGCTGTTTAATTCACATGAACAAGAAAGTATCTACGTGATTCTATTTTTTGGCAAAAAGTTTGAAATAGAGGGTAACATACAGTATTCCTCTCAATGTTGTATAAAATAATAATTGCATGTATGTGTATATATATATATATATATATATATATATATATATATATATATATATAGATATATATATTAACTTTGTTTTACATCGATATAGAAGTGACGAATTGTAAACTCATACCTTTTGTACATATCCTCCATTTTTAAATAGTTGAAAAATAAAGTGTAAGACACTCTCATACAAGTAAAGAGATACGGTAAAATTGGTATAATGCAGATTATCTTGCGTAAACAATTAAATATCTTTAAATGTTTTTTAGTATTTTTTTTCTTTTTTTATACACATAGACTTAGGTTTGATCATGACAATTTGTAAAAAGAAACAGTAACAAACAAATTGGAAAGATCAAAATAACTTGTTTTTAGTAATATAAATTCAAGCTCTCAATGTTACTAACAGAACAACCATTCGCATTGTTATCTCTCATGGAAATGTTTCAATGACTCTTTTCAATGTTTCTCACAGCTTATCATTGTTAAATTTAATTCTGAAGATGTTACAAGTGTAATTATCCAATAAGAAAAATAGTTTGGTGCTGTGCTAATAATGTTAACAGCAATTTATATATTTATAACATAAATAATAGCGAGCGATTGTTATAATGATACTAATAAAGATAATTAATTAAGTACAATGTTTAAATACGATTTGTAAAAGCATTCTTACGCAAGACTGTAATAAGTTCATTTTTTCCCTCTTCTTTGTATGTATGTATATATATATATATATATATATATGTATAATACGTACATATATATAGACCAATATTTTTCATTCTTCTTCGTTCAATAATATAGCGATACAATGTTTCGCAGAGAATAATTTTCCCGTTCTTTGACTCCAACGTCATTCACTTGCTTAACAATTTATGTACAATACATATACACACTGCTTTTCTTCTCTCAATCTACTTCGTTATAAATTAGTGAAAAAATAATGCTGCTTTGGCCATGGT
The DNA here is from genome assembly GCA_905333015.3 of Bombus campestris. Classification (NCBI taxonomy): domain Eukaryota; kingdom Metazoa; phylum Arthropoda; class Insecta; order Hymenoptera; family Apidae; genus Bombus; species Bombus campestris. The sequence continues at coordinate 503,138 of HG995132.1, read as the reverse complement.
CTGCGTATTGGTAATTATTATTTACCTACAACTTCGTTGCTAAATACCTACACATTCGAATGCGATTCTTCTGATAATCCTCAAAATGGTCAAAAAGCTCGAAATGTATATTTATTACAATCTCAACACCTGAATACCATATTGAATATATTTACCACAATATAATATAATTTCTCTCCTAAAATTCCGTTTATATATTCAATTGCGACGAATGGTATTAATACTTTGATTATTATCACTGTGTACAAGATGAATTCTTTCTGAAGCAAACAAATTCACATTCTGTTTTTGCTCTGTATACTTCCAATACTTTTTTCAATTTCATTTCACTTCAATTCTCTTCTGTTTTATCTTTTCAAATATTCTTTTAGTTTTATTATTGTTACTCAGAAATAACACGTTTTGACACAGTATTTAAAATACTTCTAGTTTACGTATTGTAAAGCACCAAGTATGTGTACCTATGGTATGACAACAAAAACTATTCTTCATGTGAATTTTCATTCTACGTTTCATTTATCTTAAACAATTCTCTTGTGTATTTGATGTGTTACAAGAAGAGCTCTGGTTGTCAAATTTGATTACACAAAACGTATGTGGAATGCTTTAACCATTCATGGAGACATATTGAAAATTTCACTCAAATTATGGACAATGAATAGCATATAGAAACAATTGTTTGTGTGGAATGTAACGTATGAATAGATTTTTTAAAAGACTCCATTAAATTATTGTTCTTCGACAATGCAAGCCGAGATCGGACCAACATCAAACAAATGAAGTTATAACTTACTACAGTATCTAAGAGACATGAAATTGATTAGTAAAACTTTGTTGTTAAAAAATAACATTTGATTCTTATTTCAACACTCATATAGACGCGTCCTGTGATTATGGTAATCATGTTCGTCCTTTCATCACCTCATTACATTACAAGAAATAAAATAATTCTTTTTATGAAGGCATGTGTATATATATAACATCGAGGAGCTCGTTATCTTTGAAATAAATTAAGATAGAAGCTTTAATCGATATTAATTATTTAAGCTTACCTATTCAAGTACAAGGATAAACTGATCTTAAGAAAGTACTGTACAATGAAAATAGCTGTCATGTGACTCTAGTGTATATAACAAATATTTAATTACTATTGTATTACCTATGATCCGTTAAATCTTCTCATATATTTACGTTCCAATAAATTAATATTCACGTTGCAACAAATAAACAACGATCTGTACATTTAATATAAAAATTAAACCTAAGGACGGAAAACAGAAAACGCTAAGACTAATCGGATGTTTGACGCCCACTGTTTAAAAATTGTTCTTTCTTCATTTTAAAGATGGTGGATCATTGAATCTACCATTACATCGCTTATGCATCTACTACCTTTCAATGCACAGAAATTGTGGGCTAGCTATTTTATGTTATCGTAACATATAGCATCTTAAAGAATTCTTTTAGATAATAATATCTAGGATATGCCCAAACAACCATTTGTGCAAAAAATGTTTTTTTCTTTATGGTATTAGTACAAAACTTCTTATTTATATCTTGGACTATCTGGAGGCGTGGGTTGAGTGTTTGCTCTCTGTTTCGGTCCAGTTTTGAACGACATCTTTTTTACAGGTCTGGGAGATATTCCATGAAGTGCTGTGCTTTCTGGAGTATCATTACTAAACCATACCCTGCTTCCATCAGAAACTGGAAATAAAATTTAAAAAGTTGTTTTGATTGGAGTTGTGCACTTTCAATTAGAAATCATGTAGGAAATAAATACATGTATTATAATAATTGCAATGACAACCTTTGTCATGTATGCATATGTATTAATGGCAAAAATTTACGTGCAATTTGCTAAAGAAAAAAGTAATATATAATTAAAAATTAGTCTATGCTAATTATGCATATAGAATTATGTTAAAAAGTCTACTTTTATCTTTTATTTGTATGTGAACAAAATTTTATAAAATGAAGTTAGAAAATTTAAGTGTTGAATTGTTTGCATCATTTTTAAGAAGTGACATATTTTACATTTAACTTTTAGGTAGTGATAGAGACATGACTGCCTACATTTACAAATAGGCACATTTATTTACAACTATATGAGTTGCAGACAACTACTTGCAATGTGCAATACTATACATACATATATTATCTTAAAACTATTTCAAGTTATAGATGCTTTTATAAATTTGTATTCATTGATATTAACAATTATAATACAAAAAAATTTAATAAAAAAGTCTACTATGTATCATTAATTTAGAAAAGTATATGCATAGTATTGTACAATATTTTCAATCTACAAAGCACCATTAATAAAATGACACATGTATAATAATATGACATGAATGTTTTAAAGTATGTCTTGAGCTATGTCTAATATGCATGTAAAAAGGAGATTTTACCTCTGAATAGATTGTGTAAGACTGTTAAACAAAAATATAGTTAAGAGACATGTGAATATTAAATAAATAATAGTTGGAATATATTTATCTTCAGCCTTGTTTCTTTTTTTTTTCTAGAGGAAAGAAGGCGTGTGTATATGTATATACTTTTTTGTAAATGTTAATAAAATGTGTAATGTCATCATAAATCATAAAAGTGTCTATATAAATTTACTATTATTTCTTTATGTAAGTAAAGATAGATTGGAGTTCACTGGATAAAACTTAAAAATGGTGTATAAGTTTGCATAATTATTAACATATTATAACATATAAATTCACTACCAGGTAATCTATCAAAAAAGAGAAATAAACAGGATACACTTTATAGAGACGAAAAAACATTGGAAAAACAGCAAAGAAAAAAATAAATAAATTATAATACTACCTTGTTGGGTGGTGTTACAAGGTGGGTGGGGGTTAGTGGACTGAATTAGTCACCTCTATTCGCGCGGTTATCACTGCTCGCTGCCGAAGAACTTCGCAGTCCCGATCGGCCCTGATGTGAATCTATAAGCGCTGCTGCGAGGTTTGACGATGCTGTGGATTGCACGCTTGTTGTAGATCCTGATAGTGTGATATCGATAAAAAAAATAATAATAACTGATATCTAAACTCGTGCAAAATCTATTAAAAATAGTTTAATTTCTATGAGTCGCTCACAGCTTCTATGGGAAACGAATAAAAATAATCCATTTCATAATTGCTATGAAACAAGAACTATGTACAGAATTTAATTGCAACTATTTCGAAATCAAAGAAGAAGATGGTAAAAAGTTAAAAAAGAATTTGTTCTTTTCTTACTAACATATACAAACTAACCAGATACTGAAGAAGTCCCACTAAACGGACTTGGCGGCTGTACGGGTGAATATACATTGGCTGTAAATTCTTCAAATGTAGTAGCTTCCTTGTGATTCCTCATAACAGTATCAATAGACCTCGCTCTCTCTTCATAACTAAAGTATTTCGTATTAATCAAGAAGTACATTTATTAAACAGAAATAATCAAAATGGCACACTTACTAATGTTGATATAATGTAAGTGTTGATCTTTTTGCCCTACTTGCCGCCAATGCTGTTGTCCTCACTAACCCAGGTAAAACTTTATCTTCAACGATACACTCATCAAACAGGGGTCCAAAAAACGGAATTTCTGGTTTACGAGAAATTTGGATTCTATATAATTTATTATGTAACGGATAAATTACTATTAAAACATCACAAAATTCAGTTGGTATAATATCCCGACGATAATCTCTCCAATGTTCTGACCAAACTATGTGAATCTCATCGTTACCGAGATGCCGTGTCTGAAATAATTTTACTTTAAATCTCTCATCTTAATATACTTTTTTCGTGAATAACTAACACTTACTTTTTGCAACAAACTTTCGGGACTATCAGAAGGCATTCTTGTTGCTACATGAAAAAGGATTTCAGTGAAAGATGTTGCAAAATAAGGCGCTGTAACACCAGACGCTTTTCCAGGTACAAGGCCTCCAAGAAAGCCTGTATGTGATTCAAGTTCGACCTCCCAAGCCAATCTAGCAATAAAGCTTTCATATTCTTTGCTAGCAGTGACATTACTTAATATGGAGTTTTTGTCTTCTTGTCCCTGGCTGACATAAATTACGGCTATTTTATGCGTTTCTCTAGATCGTTGACTATCGAGATTTCGTAATTCGCGTAAAAGTTTTTCGTTTTTGGATAATAAATGCAATTTTCTACGTTGTTCCCAACCGGATAAACCCAAGTGCGAAAACAAAAGACGGCAGTGATGAAACGGTGCTGGAGGTGGACGACACGATGGTGGGCTTATTGCTGACGCACACATGCTGGAAAAGATATTCCAATGATATGAATAAATTCAATATTATATCTTTCAATATAGCATACCTAATGTGCTGATTCCAATTATTGATATGCTCTTGCTCAGCGTTTCTCTGGTTGAGAATTGTGGCAATGGTTTCACTCTCAAGATATTGACCTTGTGGTGGATTAGCAGGCGCATTAAGTGCAATTTCTGGATTAGTTAATACTTCCGGACTTGTATGTCCTATGTATTGTAAGAGCTAAAAATAAAAATATAAAGTAAATATAAAATGAGTATTAATGATACAGATTAATGTTTTAAAGTACTAAAGTATTACATCATCTAAATTGTCCATATCACTCGCGGCATTTGCAAATGTAGGCAATATATGTGGCTCACGATGTCTTATCGTATGTCGAGGTGTACATGTTTGAGATGTTATAACGCTGCTCAAATCGTCTCCATGTACTTTTGCCTTCCATTCAACTAAAAATGTTAATGAATATTATAACTGAAGATATTTAATATATAATAAAATTGAAATATTAACGAATAACTTTATTACCATGTTTTGTAAATGCAATCGGCACATCGTCTTCAACAAACGGTTGACTGTATAAAATAGAGCTGTCCCAGGACGCTTTCCCTGCTAAATCTCGCAATAATACCCTGACTAATGATGGTGCTGTTGTTAATCCAGCTGTAACACCTCCGCCGGGTGCATCTAATGCTGCCAGTTCAACAAGTGACATTATTACGGAATTTGACAACATCAACAGTTGTATATTTGGCGCATGAAAAATTGCAGAAGATAGCTCATCTCCATCAATTCCTGGTACATCATCTAATTCGACAACTAACGAAGATAAACGTGCAGCTCCAATACCCATTGGAAAATGTCCCAAATGATTTATTAAATGCATCATTACCTAAGAAGAAATATTGAAATTTAAATTTAAGTCTGTAAGAAAAAATATTTCAATGATATCCTACCATTTTTGCTGCTAACTGAACGGACTGAGTATTGCCTCGACGGGGTGATTTTGCGCAAATATCGTCAGCCAAGTTATCTAAAGTAATATCAGGATCAAAATCATCATCTTCATCCTCATGATTTTTATTTGTTTGCGATACATCTTTATCGATTGTATCTTGTACTATGTTATCCAAAACCTGCAATTTTGATGTTATATGGTTATCATGAATATTTCAATTTATGTTAAAAAAAAAATTGCTGATAACGTTACTAACCGTAAATAAAGTCATTAACAGAGGTTTTCCTTGAAAAACGCGCAATAGAACGGAAGGACCAAGGTGCATAGCCCATTCGCCCAAACAGAATAACATTGATATCGTCAAAGGACCGCGTCTTTCTCGAGTGCTCATATATCCAAGTGTTTCCGATAAAATCTAAAGTATACGAGTAAAATAATTATATATATACTAATTAAATTTCAAAATTTAGTAAATTTTGATTTGATGGCAAAACATACTTGAATTATTTTACATGGCACATTTGGATACAGCTCTAGCAGAATATCTGCTTTATCACATAACAACAGAAGAGAATCACATGCCACTTGAGCAACAGTAGCATGAGTGGCCTATAAGATAAGAAAAAAGAATTGTTAACTAAAATATCATATTTATATTATATTTTAATCTTTATCTATGATTTTATTCTAATTAGTTTTATAGGGATAGCATAGAACAGTTAATCGGTAACATATAAAATAGAATAGTTGTCGTTCTTTGATGTTAGGATTCCCTTCCCCCAAGTTGATTTAATTTATTATAAAAATCTGAGATTTTTTTTCTTAAAGATTCTAAGTATTATCTTTTCATAGGTTGACAAATTTTGGGGAAAGAAGAAAGCAAAAGATTTAACCTACATCTATGAACCACTGTAATATGTAAGATATAATAAGATTAGAAACATCGAAATATCATTGGACGTTTTACACACACAACCGTGCAATACACCATGCAATGGCGATGACACCCTTAAACAGACACGAAGACATCAGTCAACAGGTAAATACTGTAACAACACGTAATGAGGAGTCCAAAAAGTTAGTTGATCTAAGAAAAACTACCTGATCCATTAGTGGATAACAGATACCAGCTCTGCGACGTTCTGCTCCCTGCATCCGCTGTCAATCAGACTTAGTGAAAGAGACACTGAATTTCTCACTACTATTATTACATATCCACTATGTTTAACAATACATTACACTGTGTTTACTACTTAACTAAAAACTATAACCCAAATAAAAAAATATTAAATAGCTATAAGATAGTTACATATATTTTACAGCATGCAGACTATCTTACATGTCAAAGAAAATTAACACAGGAATTATTTTTGATTTAAAACCGTTTACCCACAATGAATTCGACAAACTTACTTTAAGAGCTAAAAGAAGAACTGTAACAGCTTCTGGAATTCGTGGATGTTGATTTTTGTAGCACAATTCTCTGTATACAAACATAGCAATGCTGGAAACAGCTACGCATCTTGCAATGCCGGTTGGTTCGCGTCTACAACTTCTCAAAAGTATCATAATTATATGTTCCTAGAATAAAACAATTTTTATTAAGGTATTTTCGATAAATTAACGTCAAATAAATAACTGTTACATTTTGATACCTTTGCATCTGGACATGTCATGGTTACGATATCGTTCCCAGTAGGTTGCAATACAGGTAATTTAACTGTAGTAGCTGGTAAAGATAGTAACGATCCGATAATCGAAACAGCCTCAGTTCTTGGTGCCTATAATTTACAATTTAGTTTATAATGTAAAATTTAATAATGCTATTAATAAATTACTGAGAAATTTTTGTAATACCTGAATATCCTGATTGCTCAATATTACATTAGCAGCATGAATATAATCCAAGATTAAAAGACTAGATCCAGGAAGATTCAAACTGAACAACCTAGGACCAGTATACTTGACCAATACATGTAACACTTTGTTGTCATTACTAATGATACCACTATGAACCGCACGATAAAAAAGAGTTAAGTGCTGTTTTGGCAAATTAATATCTTGTGGTTGAACTGTTAGAAGACAGATCAAACGGTATGCTGCCAATTTGCCAACTTCATATTGACTAGGAAGTTGTATTGCCTAGAAAATAATTAATTATATTAATTAATTATAGTAATGTAAAAATAATATCAAAATAAAAAATTAATATTGACCTTGAAACACCATGGAGCAATGACTGTAAGTGGAGGTATAAGTTCTGGAGCTGGAGGAGTCGCCTGGTTGTCACCAGACACACCTTGATTCAAGCGAATCTAAACGATATACGAAATGTTAATAACAATATAAAACGTGTAATAATGCAATGTAAGGCATATTATTATTATGACAAAATAGAAAACATCATACTTTCAGAAGTGTTTGTGTAAGCTGAACAAGATAATCCATAACTTGTCCATGAAGGGTAGGGTCTTGAATATTATTTACATCCCCTAATGCTGATAGCATACGACGCCATAATACGACCGCAACATCGGGTAACCATCCACGAACTCCACCACCTGCCATAACAGATCTCCTTTCTGATGCATCATTCGTATCTGTAAATTGATGATACAATCACAAAATTACTATAAATTATTCGTGATCACAGAATTACATGAAACAAACTCTTAATAAAGTTAAAATACTTTTGAGAAGTTTTCTCGTCGATTGAAACGAAACTCAAAATTTATTAGTAACTAAATAGAAACGTATTAGGAACTTATGGAAATATGCAATATACTGCTAGATATATTTCAGAAGTATATCAAATTCTGTCTTATAAAAAAAAGCTATTTCTCGTATTACATAGTTTCGTTAATTTACAAAAAGGTAAGCAAAGCATGTTGGATGGAATAATGCATTATTATTATTACCATTATCAAAGTAATAAAATATTCCATTGTTAGTTTTATATTTATGATTTTCTGTGCGAAAAATAAAGGAAAACAAACATAAGAAATAATTTTAAATCATAAGAATGATTACACGTTGTTATGCAATTAAAAATGATGTTCTCATATCTTGATGCAAATGTTAAACAGCAGCAAACGATATACTTACCGATACTACTGCCGTCAATGTTTTCTATCTGTATCGGACTGTCTTTGTTACTGTCGACTCCACTGCTCGGTGTTGGAGAAGGACAACGTGGTGATGGTGGTTCGCTATCGACTATTACAATGCTATCCAAAGATTTAGCACGCCTGTTCGGTAACATTTTCCGACCAGTTGTCGACGACGAAGTAGTACCGTTTGACAGTAGTCGTGCCATATCTTGCTCTATCGATAGGGGGAGTACTGCGCGTGTGGAAATTTGTTTACACTTAATACATAAATAAGCCACAACCACTAAGAGAATTGTTTATACCGGATCAATTTAAATAGAGCTTTATCGTCTAAAATTAGGAAAAAGCATGAATAAAAAGGATATTGCGAATGAGAGGCGTATTAAAAGAATAAAAAGAGATGTATGAAGAGAGACAAGTGTCTAGTCGACGCCAGAGTAGTTATTTTTAACTAAGTGTCAGCGACAAAGCAAAAAAGTAAGAGACAAAGTTATAAATAAATTGCACATATTATCAGCAACATAGATGGCACTACCAAATGAGAAAGATTATCCAACTAAAATTTAAGAGGAAGAACCTTGAGGCTCGATATTTGGCAGGCCACACTTACCAGGAATACCACTGTGTACAGTATGTGTGCGATTTCTATGAAGCTTTGTACGTGCTTTTCCATTGTATATCGTGTTATCGCTTGCACTACGAGGAAGTGGTCGTACCTTCCTTAAGTCTCGCATCGGGTGGTCTGTTAACAATAAATATCTAGTTTCTTTCGAAACGATAAATTAAATGTTAGAGATAAGAAATCATATAAAAATTTCTTACCTGAAACATTTTCTTTAGATACGGTATTATTATCTTGATCGACACTTCCTTTGCGTGGTGGTTGAACACTTCCAGTTGAAGCAGCCCGGCTTCCAACACCACGACGTTTTTTAGTTTTTTGTTCACTCAATCTATCTAATGGTAAATCATTTAAATCCAAATTATACACATGCCTGGCAAGCACCCTTGTTAAAGTATCCAATGTTTTCTATAAAGTAATAATAAAATATTAAATAATATAAATGTTAAATTTCTCATAATATATATGCAGAACACGACTTTTAACTTAATTTACCGCCCATTCTCGAATTAGCTCTTCCCACTGTGTTAAAGATGTCAACACTTCCAGGAACTGATCCCATAATTGTGTAGAAATAACAACATTTAAATTAGCTTTAATCCATGTAACGATTAAAGTCTGAAATATGGCAGGGGCAAGTTTACCGCCGATGCTTTCTTGAATCTTGCGCCGAGAAGATTTTTCATTTAAAACAAGTGATGTTATTTGTAGTAATACTCTAGCAAATATGTATACAATAAAATTAATATTACAAATTTTCGAAATAAAATGTTGTTACTTAAAAAGAAAAACATGATTTTGAAGGTATTTACCTAAGCAACTGTTCCCAAGTACTCGGTTCTAATCGAGAATTCATTACAACATATCGATATACGTTCAAAACTCTTTTGCAACTATCGGTCTGTTCTTCCAGTAATGATAAAGATGCATTCGGTCCAGAATTCTCTAAGAAGAAGACGTTGGAAGCTTGTGTAATGAACACTTGCAAAACATTTTGTAGCCCCGCTCTTATAAACAAATTTTCTCTGTGTATAGCACCGAGGTAAGAATCATTTCTCAATCTTGTTTGACGATAACTTTCCGAAGGACTTCTATCGATATCATTTAGATCTTTTTTCGGATTTTCTTCGAAATCCCTTTCCTTGTGACTATCCAATGATTCTAACATGAATGGTGGTAATTCCTAATTAATAATGTAAAAATAAGTAAATATCACTGGCCATACTATTATAGTGTCAAAGAATTATAAATTAAAACCTTACATTCATTTGGATCCAATCTTTATAAACAGCTATAGCTTTTCTTATAGCACCAGCATGATTAAAGTCTAACAAAAATGCTTGTCTGTATAGCTCGTGTACAAAATTCACATTATCCCTGTTTCCATACAGAACATCCCTAACAAGAGTAACTGCTGAAACACTACTATCTTCCTGATTTTGATTCTCTTGTTGAGACACAGTTGATTCGGGAGATAATAAAGTTGAGTCAGCACTATTTTGTGTAACGGAAACTCGACGAAGCTCTGGTTCCGTATTTTCTTCATTTGGAGTTGTGCTAAAATAAAAATTTTTTAGCCATAATTTATGTAAGATCATTATAATGTTCATCAAAAATACTAAACTATTTGTAACAAAATACCTATGCGAAAGGTGTGCGACACGAGCATCTTTTCTAGCGATATGGGTAAAACTAGCGATCCACTTAATCAAAGCAACTTTACACAATACATAATTATCCTGACTCTGATTCGTTGGTTTTCGCATCGTAGGCAACTCCAAATTCGGTTTGTACAACGAAAAATTTTCATCAAACTCAGGACAAATATGACGAAGATACGTAGTTTTAAAACGTTCTAATAAAAATTGAAAAGTCTTGTGCTGTCTTGAAGATTTATCTCTCCATTCTATCTTTACAACCTGTAAACGAAATAAATAGTAGTTTTCTTAGTACATTTTTTGATAATATCAAGTTGCATTGTTTCAAAATATGTAGATATACCTGAGTAACCATAAATTCAAGTAATGCTTCTAAAAATCGAACAGTCTCATTATCAAGAGGCTTTTCCCCACTTTGTGGGGGTAAAATAGGTCCACTGTCAACTGGAGTGACAGGACACTGGTTTGAACCATTATCATGAAAAGTACTTTGTGACAATTGTGTATCATAAAATTCCTTCTTATCTTTATCATCACAACCAATAACTTTGACAAGTTTATCTTTCTTTCCATCTACCTTACGTTCAGACTTATAAGGAGATGGTTGTTGCGGTGGAAACCCTGGTATCAAGCTTGCAAACATTTGGTGAATGTGATCAGGAGCATTTTCACCAAGTGCTTGGTACCACAGAATAAAGTATCTAAAAACAATTTAATACACATTATATAAAAGCACAAAACTTCTTACATAACAACATTACTAAGTATATGTTTACCTTATAGCTTCTCTTCTGAGTTTCCAACTATTACCAGGATGTAAAAGCTTTTGTAAAATCCTTGCTAGACTATGACATTGCCATCTTCTATTAAGAAGCTCAGGGAGAAGTGTTAAGACTTTTTCCAAGAGTTGCAACACCTGTTCCAATTCCTCCCTATGTGCTTTATGCACTATAAACGAAATATTTATTAAATGTACAATATTCGGCCAGCTAACATTTGCTTAATATTTCATGGATGAAAAAGAAAAAGAAAGAAAAAAGTTAGTTCTATAGAGCTCTTGTGTATATACCAATTACAATAATGTTATACTTGTGTAAGATTAGATGTAATGGTCAGATTAATGGAACGCAGACTGCAACATGCAAGGAATATACACTCTGTCATCTGTCTATTACTCACCAATGTGGAAGGAAAGTTCTGGCAGCAAAATAGAAAAACAAGCAAATAGTAAAATAATGATAATATTAGCATTTTGCAGATATTACACATAATTATAAGTTAATATTTTTAATACAGTTGTAGTTCTATAAATAAAACTATATGATTTGGTTGGCAGAAATTGCAGTCACATCTACGTTACAATGCAAGGCAGTTATGACGTATATTGTTAAAATATGAAATATAGTATATATGGAACAGCAAATATTTTTACCTCGTTGTCGCAGATTTGTTTCAGCTGATACAAAACAATCATATAGAATAAAATAGACATGGCTGAAGTTGCCTTCAAAAAACCCCTTTGCTTCATCAGTATCCACATTTTCTATAAAATAATAATAGTAATAATTAATATATAGTAAAGTATATATTAATTATTATTACATAATTTTTTAGTTTACTAAAAAAATCATTATTTTGTATTATTAAAAAGTGAACAAAGTTTCCTTAAAATTTTTTTTTACAATATTAATTATAAAATTTACAACAACAATAAATTTAGAAATGCTAGAAGACAATTATCCTTAATAAATAATTATTGTAGCTGAAGATCATAAATTACAGCTACTTTTCTTTCACAAGAGGTTTGGTTTATAGTTTATAGGGAGAGCTGTGAACCTCTATTACATCACCACTGGTCTTGCACACTTACACTTATATAGTAGAACCTTTTTCCTTCTATGTTCTCATATCACCACTGTCAATATTATTCTTCTTGATATAAGTACAATTGTAAAATTATAAAATGTTATACAGTTTTATTTTATTTAATAAAAAAAGTTAAATTATATAAATTACATAAAAGTATAATAGAGAGCATTTATATTCTCTGCAAGTTGGAATAAATATTTATTTCTAGCACAGAATGAATGCAAAATTACATTTAAAAAAATAGGGAATTATGTGTATAAGAAATAAAAAAATAATAGCACTATTCTTGATGTCAACTTGTATAATTCTTCTTCCAATAATCATTTATGTATTCTCAATAACGTTCTAATTCATAAACGACCTACAGAAGTTTTTATTGGTTGATGATTATACATTTAAGCATATAATATTATCTATGTATAATAATAATGTAACATTAGCTAAAATTGGAGGCCACGATAGGTTGGTTACTGTGGTCATGCGGTTTGGTGATTAGATACTACTACTTAACACTACACCATCACATTATAACTACGTACAAGCTAAATTATTCTCTTTTTAAAAAATACTATACAATAAGTTTCAATAATCTTCAACAATTTATTAATATATTTTAAAACATGAAATTATATAAACCTTCTCTAATATCATTTTAAAATATACAATAATCAATACATTTATTCAAAATTATTCATTTAATTTTTACTTTTATAGCATACAAAATTAAAAAGAACAAATCACATTATTAAAAAAAGAGCAAAGATGTTACAACAGTTGGTACCAAAAGCTGTACAAAATAAGAAGGAGAATAATGAAAAATCATTTGACATTATTTTCGGAAGGAAAAATTCCAGAAGTTCTACGACAGCATTAAAACCATCTCGGTACTGGTGTGTAGGCGGCAAATACTAACAAAATTGCCGCCCCTCTCCTTTACCTATCGTCGTATTCATTAACTGGCAACTCCTCGTTCATGATTAATTTTCACAACGAATTAACGTTAGCTGATTCATACCGCAATAAGAAAGAACGGTTACGGTAATGAAACGTAGGCTCACCTAGTACAATTTTAAGATGCTTGAACCGAGTCGCGCTATCCTTTTTAACATCCTGAATCTTCAGTGTTGACTTTTTGACGTCTACATGAAGTTTTTTACTGAACATGGTTCAATGCGAGCCGCCGGCGGCCGCGACGACAAAAACTATCATCGAGGGTGTACAAAGTGGTGCTCATGGATACAGACCGACTAACTTCGCACTGTCACCATGTCAGCAACTCGAAAAAGACAGCCCCTTTTATCACAGTTCGGCGTCAAATTTCCCGAGCGCACACACCTCCGATCAGATGTACGTGGCAGCCATCTTGACATCCTCGGCGCGCACTGCTCATAACCTGTCGGGGCAATGACATCATCGCGCTCGCACGGTTAATTTATTTTTCCTTTTCTCTTAATTTTCAGCCCACGCGAAACTGCACCCACACGCTCGATCATATTTCATCCAAGTATCTAAATATCAATTTTTCGTCGATTGAACTTTCTAACGAATGATATTTTTCGAGGACGCGCTTTTACTTGCGAAATATCGAAACTACATTTTTTTAAAAGCTGCCGCTCTTGTTCTGTTTTACCATAGTAGGGTAATATTAGTTATTGGCAGTACGATCTTTCATTTTTGTATTATTGATAAATTATTACTAAAATGTTTAATATAATATAATATCTGTGGATTTAAAAAGTACACGAGCTTGGAAATTTGGAATTTTTGGTTACAAGTTTATATTATCGACTTAGCCGCAATGGTAACATTACATGTTACTAGATATCCCATTCACATGTCTGCAATTATGCTAGTAATATTTCTTAAAAGGAAGTGACGTATTTACATGTGAGAAAAATCGGTGGAATATTTAAATATGGCACAAAACACGAAGATTTGTATAGAATTGACATTTGATAAAAAGATAAGTTATAGTCAGCAAATCAAAGTGAAGAATTTTTGGAAGTTTATGACAGAAACGAGGCCGCTTGAACCTTACCGAATAATATCAGGTACAATTGTAAAAACTGTCAGGCACAAATTGTGTTTTATCCTTTTGGCGAATTAGTTGGTAAAATATAAATGATAGCGAAGAATGATAAAAATGTAAAAGATTAAGTATGGCTGTTGAACCATTTCAATTTTTCATACATATTTAACCATAATTGTCGAAATGTAATCTCTAAAATACAAATGTAATGAAAATTTGCAGATAAAAAGTTGGTGAAGAAAGAAGATCGAGAATCTTTCAAATGTAAAAGAAAATGGCACAATCAGTTAAAAGTTTTTAAAGAACATGGACTAGATAAGGCAGCACTTGCAGCGAGTGGAGGGTGTAAACTTTGTCACTACCATGCTAATTACACGTAAGCACAAACGACGAAAGTCTGATTAAAATCAAAGATTGTTATCTTACCTGTTCTAAACAGAAGTTCAGAAATTTGTGACGCAGTGGAGGAGACATACGACGACCTATTAAATGACATGGAAGCTTTTGACAGAAGATCAGATAATAAAATGAACACTGCATCAACAGGGAAGAAATCTTCCACAATCCTTCAAGCTATATAAATATCACCCTTAACGTTCATATTCCAGATAGAAGAAAATCAAACTGTCGATACATGCTTTCGTTTCTAACCTTAATAATTCGAATTGATCGCCATATGTAACATCCGAATAACCAAATCGCAGAGAAATTTTGATTAAAGATATCAATAATACATCACATACGCGAAGAACTTCGTCCGTTTCCGACTGTCCGATAGATTTGGAAATTGGAACAAGATAGAATATATATGAGCAAGATATTACACACTGGCCGAGGTTCCGAGCAGTATCGAATTTCTGTGGTGCAGGAGGTCGACGTTGTTCGGTTCGAGTAAGGTGCTCTGCTACGGGAGCCATGAATGAGCTCGAGGATGCTGAATCCTTGCACAACATCTGGCCCTCCGAGTCTCCCGCGTTACCTTCTTATTGTTAGTTCATCGTGCATCCAAAAACCCATACCGGATGACCGCGCACCGCCCCACCGATAAACATAACCAAAAAAAGTATCTAATTTGTATATTACCATCTACTAGTTAGTAGCTGCAACTCTTTTCATTTACTATACGACTGTAATTTTCAGGTCCCAAAAATATGAGTTTTTATGGATAAGCTTAGAATACAGTGAATAGTACTTTAGAAAATTAAAAATTCATATCTATTAAGAAATATGAGATTAGAAATTTGAAAATAGAGTCTTCGTTTTCAAATGTTATAAAGAATATTAATTCCATGAAAATATGTGCACTATGATAAGTACTTAGGAAGGAAAAGTGTGAAGTAAAAACAATAAAGCGTTACGTAACACTTGTAACACTTGAGAAAGTGCGGAAACAACGTCAGTTTTTGGATATAATGGGAATTCTTTGCGAATAACGATGTCATTTTTATGAGCAGACCTATTTTAATTGTTTAAATAAGGTTTCACAGTGTATACCGTTACAGCCGGAAATGAACGGATATTATAACCAAATTTATTAAGGGAATCTCGTTGCGGCATTTTCATTCTCACATTGTTATTCAAACTGTATCGTAATGTTAATCAAAATACAATCATAATTAATTTACATCCATACGATTCGATTTATTCAGGTGTTGTGTTTTAATAGACACGCGTCTAATAAACACGCAGTTTATTCAATTGAACAACAACGATCTCTTGATTTTATCTAACTAATAATAAAAGTTAGCCGTTGTAGTCGATTAATTTCGCGATGAAATATCTCGTCCCTCTTCAATAAATGGTTAACATTAATGATCGTTCAACCTCGTACAATTTCTCACCTTTTATCGATCTTCTTTCTCTATTTATTCCTACGTATCGTTAATCTCTTATTCTATTTACCGCAAGATTAAATAATTTTTTTAAATTTCTAGGCCAGTTAAAAATGATGGAAATGGAGGTTAATACGGCTCATAAAAACAAAATAAAACAATTTTGCAACAAAGAGGAGAGAATTGAAAAATTTAGGAAGTAGCAGCAACTTAAATAGTTTTGTTGCCAGAGGAATGAAAAGATTGACCAACTTGAAATGCAAATCGTAAGTAAAAAGTCAATTACAGTAGTAAATGACTTTTTCAATCTTCAAAGCAAACCTTTAAACGCAAATGAAGCATATTTTACGGATAGCCTCGTAGTCCTTCGTACTAGAACATGAAAGTAAAACAACGAAAACCTGAAGCAGACGGAAAAATAGATTTTTTCGGTACTTATTCAAATTCTCCGCTTCCGTATCCGCTTTTAACACGTAACGTTGCTCCATAGTTAAATCAACATCCACAACAACAATACAAACTAACCAAGCAAACGATTCGGGGAAAAAAGGAGAAAAACTATAGAAACTATAAATAGGAAACAAGAAGAGAAAGTAGATGAAACTGAATCCCTCGTGCATAGCCAATGATAATAGCAAGTTATAAGTTCTCGACGATAGAACTCTTTTTTCAAAATTTTGCAGTTTTGATTGCCAAATAGAATAATTAAATAACTTGTAACTTGCGAAATCCAGTCTTATTATCAAATTCGTTATTACAAGAGAATTTAATAAAATAGATATCGTTTCTTCGATTTTACCCACAAGAACATGAATTAGATATCCGCATTCTACTAGTAATAATTATACAGTTCAATAGCGCAAGAGGGTTGAACGTTGAACCTGACAAACAATGAAGAAAGGCAAGGCAGAGACAGCCAGGAAGATATAGAAAGTGAGCAAAATGTTGGAGGCTATCGACAAGATCCGCGTCGCCTCCATCCGGACATCGGCGTGCGTTATTTTCATGGAGCGCACACGGAGGAGACAATGAGGGTAAAAATAGAGAAGAACCACGGTAGAACTCTGGACAAAAGAGAGTAGCACCATAGGGAACTCTACCTCTTCACGGAGACACAGAGAGGGGATACCCGTTAACGGAGATTCGACGAAGCAGAGATGTTTAATCGGTGTTGGCCCGCATCAGGTTGATCGAGGACCCCCCAGCTATGGCTGTTCGACGACGATGAGGAGGATGGCGAGGATGATGACGACGATGAGGAGAACGAGGACGAGGACGATGACGAGGACGAGGACGTGGAACCTTCGATCATCGGGGTGAAGGGAGTGACAGCAAGAGGGGTCGAGGAGAGGGGGATATTGGGGGGGGCGTAAGCGGAACCAGGGTGGGTAACAGGGGAGAGAGAGGCTGCGCTGTGCCGATGAAGCGAACAATGGAGGCGGGATGCTCATTTGTCTGCGGGCATTGTTGTTCACCCGGCCGGAAACACGAGCTCCGTGCTCTCCTTTCTCTCTCCCTTTCTCAGCACTCCACTACTCCTCTTCGTCACTCCTTCTTTCGAATCGTTTCGTTCTACTCGTCCCGTACTACCCCCCCCTCCCTCTTAACGATAGACAGATTTTCCGATCATTCGCGGACATTACGATGCTACCAATGGTACCTGGAATTTTGATGTTGTTCCATGCGAGTGTTATACATGGGAAGCTTATCCAAAACTGACTTTGGTAGAAGATTGAGCGATGTGAGGTTGTTTGGTGGCTTGAGAGGGTTGGTTGGTTTTTCAGGGATGGTATTAGGAGGTTTAGATAAGGAGATTGAATGATTTGATTTGAGGTTTTAATGGTTTAATATAATTGAGCTAGTGTGGAGGTAAGGTGACTACTTTTTGAGATACCTTTTAATAACATTGATATATGTTCTTTTGTATTGGGAAATGGAGATCGGAGGGTGATAATTCTGATAATTCGAAAGTGGGATTCTTTTAATGAAGGAACGGTTTGCCGCTTCCTATAAGAAGCTATCCGTGACACTAAAACTACCAAGTCAGTCAATCTCTGTTCACACGACTGAGTTTTTTGACGGCACATTCAGTTTTTTTCTTTTAATTACTAAAAACATGCGTGTTTTTGCTAATATTAATATTCACTTGTAGGCCAGAAATATGATTAAGTACATATATTATTGGTCAAATTTTAATGGTCTGAGTATGTCACATACTGAGATATTAAAGGTCAGTAACTCTAGTATTAGTACATTTCCTATTAAAAAAACCCACTAAACTCCACTCAACGTACGTTATAAAAAACGTACATACGCCAAACGTTTAATGAAAGTCTTCTAAAAGTTCCAGTCTCTATCAATGCCAATAAACCTAACCAACTCAACCAACCCAAACCCAGTGTTGTCAGAAACGAGCCGTCGTCGTACCGATCAAAGAAATCTCTCTCTCTTTCTATCATCCTATGCTCAAGATCTATCGACGTCTTCCCGAAAAGCAAGCGTTGCCACTTTGAAGAAATTGAAAAAACCGGCGACGCGATCGACGAGGGATCGACGAGGCAGCTTGTGTTCGAGAGGAGCACTTGTAGTTTACATCGGTTGTCCACTGACGTGGAGACGGTAGCTATTTTGAAGGTAGATGGGCCCAGTTTCGTGGCTTCTCCTCCTACATACACACATACACACATAAATCTATATAAAAGATATATATATGCGATATATGTAAAAAAATATATATATATATTCGTATACATATAGGTATATAAGCAGTAGGCGAGGTACGTACGGTGGAACGGTCCGAAAAGAGGAGAAGAACGGTGAACGCGAAACGAGGCTAACGCAGGGTGGCTTCTGGCTCATTGGGCAGACGTACAAATTCGTCGCGACGTATCCGTGGATTACGTGAGGGCCCGGCACACTCGTTGGTCCCCGAACTTCGGTACCATTTCTCCGGCAGAATGCCACGCACAGAGGGACACGTCCTCGGTCTTATCTTCGACATCGGCCTGAAGCTTCCTTCTTAACGGCTGACCGGACACGAGCTACGCGTGCGTGCGCGATGCGCCTTGTCCAACCGCCTCTTCTTTCTTTCTTTCTTTCTTTCTTACTCATTTGTTTATTTTCTTTCTTACTTCGTGTGCTCGCCTTCGTGCACGTGGATATTATTGTCCTCCACCCACGTTACCTCCGGGTGTTTGGAAGGGTTTTACGAGCTGATGAGTAAATTTTAGGGATGCGTTGAGTCAAAGGAAGCTTACAGTATTTAGGAAGAAATTTGGAGAAATCGTGTCTTTATAGAATCGTTATATCATCGAATACGTATAATAAGAGCGTTTTAATAACTTTTTCCCCTTTTCTACTTACTTGTTTATTTGCCGATTAATATGATGTAGATCTTTCTGTTTAATTGATATATTTGATGTTTAACCGGAAGGACATATACATATCGTGAAGCTATGTAATCAATAATTCTCCTAATATCCTATCAAGAATACAATATAATCTAGATTTCGGTTATTGAAGAATTTACAAGGTTTTATTGACGAACGAAGATCAGCTGTTTCATTAGAAATTTAGCTTTCTCTGCAACTTGATAGAGGAATAACTTCAAGAAGGTTCGCATTTAGTTCTTGGTATTTCCTACTTATCATTAATTATTTCATAGTCATTTTCTCGGTTACGTCTTAGTCTTGCAGTGTAATATGGTACTTTCCTACGTTTCATACGGAATAATTACAGTTATCAGCAATCTTGCGAACAGGTATTTCCTGATATTAAGTCTCGTTATTTACGCTACGATCTTTTAACTTTTTAACTTACAGAGAAGGAATATAATCAGTGTTACCTCACGGACCATCGATAATTCTCCCGTGGTGTTAGTGCGCGACGGAGAAATCGATCGTGGCTACTTCATAAATATTAAAACCGTCCAAATTCCAATTAATCGTCGAAATTGACTCGTTGTTATTACATCATCTATATCAATGAGATGATCTTAATCTGAACGATCGACCGTCCGCTGTATAGCATGTCAGCAATTAACACCGACAATTTTCCTGGTTCGAAACGTGAAATAAGTACTTGTTCGGTCGTTTGGGAAAATTTCGTCCAACTATGCCAGAGAATGAGACTCGCACGGCGCGCGTACGAGCGAATTAATTAAACGTGTGCACGCATTGCAGCCTGCAACTCGATGCTCGCCGCATCTACGTATAATGTTGCGATATGTAGCCAACCAATAGAGTGCAACATTGTACACCATGGCTATCCCAGGCTATAAAGTGTCGATCGGTGATCGATCGTGCTACATCGGATACCTGTACACCTTGGAACGGTAACCAGAAAGGAAAACTGGAAAATTTCGGTGTGGTTTCGCTCGATAATTATGCCGTTCGTGAGTCAAGTAAACTTAGTCTATATTCTGTTTCGTATTTTAAGATGGTATGCAACCATGTTGGCCTCAGAGTATCGAAATATTTCTTTCTGCATTTTCTTTATTCTTTTTTTTTTTTGAGCTTCATACGCATAGAATACTGCGATAAAAGAGTATTTTGAAATTTAAAAAAACGGCGAAGTTATAACGATGAATACGAGTACATTCTTTTATTTTAGCCAGAAGATTAATTTCAAATTTTAAACACGTTCTCGAAATTTTGCTTTTCGACTTTCCACTCGGTAGATCCCCGAAATTCTTCATCCGATTAACTTAAAATTTTTGCACGATATTTTGCGTAACATTATTTAAAATATATCGTATAATTTTGTTGATACCTTAATTTTTATAAATGTTTAAAGTTGATTTCCTTCAGCGGAAAATAAAATTTTAGTCTTAACAAAGCCGTTATTTTCTTATTTTTCCTATTTTTCAAAATTATGGAAAAATTATATGCTACGTTAAAGATAGTATATTTCTGTATAAGTTCGCAGAAAAATTTTGTACCTTTTACGATCCAATCACATTTACCGTTCGGTCCAAGCAAATAAGGCTCTGCTGAATACGGAGTCAGATAATATCGTGCCATTCTGTCATTTTGTGATTTCATATAATTAGAAAAATATGAACACAGAGTTAAGCTGTTGCTTAAAGATTCCTATAAAAATCTTGATTCTTTATCAAATATTTGTAAGTGAAAAAAAATGTTTGATTTATCTTATTTTTAGACATCTCCCCGAGGCTCCATAGCACCTTAATTATTTAATTTATCTTACCACGATCCTGTTGCAGAATTAATATTAATATTATTAACGAATGACTATACTAGTTACGAAGTATTAACACAGACCACCTTGTCTGTGCTATTAATATTACTAATCACTATGGATGTTTGGAAACGAAATAAATGGGATTTTACAGATAAATTTGCTAAATTTCAAAAGTTGAAAATTGTAATTTGCCAATTTACTAATATTATTCGTTGGTAGATGATCGTGAAAAATGTTAAATTGAAACGATTGATAAGAAATTATAATGTAATGTTAAATTTGCAAACTTTGCTTATGAACAATTTATAATACGTTATGGAGGAATAAGAAACAAACGAGGTTTGAATATATGTAATAGAAATAGAACTGCGTAAATGCAATTACAATCAATGAAATTTGATTTTTACCTTTGCATACAAATTTTTCCTCGAAAATATTCATTTCGAAATAAAATCGTAAACCTTTGTTATCGTGATCGTAGGCGTCGTTTATCGTTTGCGAACTGATACGACCAAAACGTTCATGAAATATGTTATTTTTGTTGGCAAATGCTATGCGATAGTTATTTGGAAAATACGTTGTATTAATAAAAAAAAAACATTCATTTTCGTTTCATTTTAAATCCCTGGATTATTTTTTTGTTTATTTGGCTACGCAAAGATTTAGTATTTCTTTTACTGTAACGAGTAGTTTCTGAAATATTATGGATTAGAGTGGAAAGAATAGTTAAATTGCATAACAAATCTAATTATCCGATTAATACTGACCTAGTTAAATATTCGTTTGTTAAGAGAAGCTGAAGTACAAAAATCATACAAAAATACTTAACATTTACTTGTTATACGCGTAATGAAAATTAACGACAGATATCGCTTCATTAAAGCAATTTTAATAACTTCTCCAAACTGACAAAGATAAAATAAATACATGAAATTACAACAGGGATAATCAATATGAATAATCGATAATAAATAATACATGACAGAATAATATGTATAATAAAATAATATACCTATAAAAAAATCAATGAAATAACAACGTACTCACAGAAAGCAAATGATCTCGAGATAACGAAGCTATGAATGCAAAGATTACTTTGTGCCAGGACCGGCTCCTGAAAAACTGGGTCGTTGGCGTGTAATTTGACGGACGGATAATGCGATGTTAATAGAATGGAATATTGGCCAGCCGTGTTCATAAATCATGGTTAATTTGGCACAGCCATTCGTTCTAGCAAGCCTCTACTCCACCTCTTCTTCTCTTCTTTATCGTCATCGACTTCCCTCATATTTTTTCCCTTCCTTAACCCCGGATCCTCCGACTACCGATCGTGTGGCTCCTGTCGGCCGAAGGAAGATCGTAAAACGCAGCACTCAGACCTGGTGCTCGCTCCAGATACTTCTATTCTTGTCTCTCTCTCGCTATTCGCACGTTTACGTCTTTTTGCCACGCGTTTGGCCATTACGTTTCTTGCACGGAACATTTAGGAGCAGTATTCGCCGGAGAAAAATACGTTTTGCGTACTCGTTTTTGGCTTCAAAATTTATTCGTGGGATGCAAGAGATTGGTATATTAGTAGATTTTTTACTTCTGACAGATTCCATTAGTTTCATAGATATTTTCATTGGTGTGCTTTGAATTTCTTCGGTGCTGGGAGCTTGTGTTTATCGTATTTTGATGAAAATTGGTGAAAGATTTGGCGATTAGTGGAAATTGGAACAAGCGAAATTACAAATTCTTTGGTCCCTGGCACTTGCAAGTAACGTTATATTTATTTTTTTCCTTTTTACGATAAAACGTGGAGGTCCATTTTGGTATATTCTGAAATTCTTCGATTATTATAATAGTTCAGATTAATTGTGTTTAGACGATAATTTTGATAATCGATAGAAATTTACCATGTCTGGTAGTTGTAATCTATCTTTCATTTTCTTAACAAATCGACGAATTTTGCATTATGATGCTATCTACTATATTAACTGCTGCAGTGTGATACTATTTATTAGTGCTGTGCTGTCTACTACTTATAGTATGTGACTCATGTACACATATAAACGCGTGTTCACCTCGTTATAATATTCCTTCTATCTAATTAAACGCGCAGACTGTTACGAGTAGTCCTTCGTCGAAGCTATTAGTTCCGCCGCCGGGTCAGAATTGCGTTCTCATCGAACACGACAGGTGGACAAGCTCCATTGGCTTATAATCGATCGTTGGCAAAATAACAGTAACTAGGATCAATTTGAGCGATGAATTTGATATTTCAAATTTTCATTATTCACCGTACTGTATGCCATAATTCTATTCACGTGGAATAGAAATTATCAAATTATTTCAAATTATAATTGAGCGATACTCTCTCTAAATTGATATTTCTATTATATCCAATGAACATTCTTTATTACAAACACATTAATTCCAATTTGATCACTAAACGATAAAATAAAACTTAAAAAAGAATATTCGTTCGTTCAAAGCAACAATGCATCGATTTTTCATCATTAAAAATTAAAGATATATAACAGGGATCGTTTCTTACATATTAGCATTTATTTGGCCGCTGAACGACGAAACAAGACTTGAGAAAGAATATTATACTAGAATAAGCCTACTTTCGAATGAAACTCTCTACTCTTTCAGTTAATGTTTGCATTAACACCTATAAACTGTTCTTCGTTCGTAAAAGACTAAGAATTTAGAATATGCGATAGGGAACATTGTCCATTTGATTACTAAACAATCGAGGAAAAAATGGGTTGAACGTTGGATCGACTTCTTTTGAAATGCTTGATACCAGCGAGAAATTCTCGTTAATGCTATCACTCTAAAATTACCCTTTGCTTTGAATCGGCTCAGGCCGATGGTGCTTCGTTTAATTCCATTTTCGTTCTGTCGTAGACAATGATGTCACGACGTCGGCCACCGGCTCCATGCCGGATGTTGTTCTTCAATTAATGTGTGCCTTATCGCAACGCCCGTAAGATTCCCACCTCCGGCTCTCCCTGGAAAAAATCTTATTCAGCAATCACGATCACGAAACGCAACACCCTCCCCTCCCCCTACCGTTCTCCCTTTTGCATCATAATTATATCTGGTCTTCCTAGGAAGATCAAACCTTTTTAACTCTGTCCGCATTATTTCAAGAGATAAAGAGGATCTGTTTTAGGAAGGTGTTTAACATAGAATTAAAACAAAAGATCATGTATATATTAGCAATAATAACTTCGTTGGTATTTTGCTCAAACTTGAGATATTTTTTATGTTAGAAAAATATAATTGGGTTAAAAATTGATTTAGAAAAGTACAGCAGGATTAAGCCGTAGAACACAAATGACAGACTGATGAAGATGATAGAGGTGCGAGTGAAGATTTTTTCATTGATTTTTCGTTTTATTGAAACAGTTTCTCCGCTTTAGCAACAGTCGAACGTTTCCGTAAACGTGGAGGTTAGTGTTTACACAAATGAATCCGCCGTTGTTCCGGCTGGATAACAGGAGGAAAACGTTCGATCCGCTGATTCGCGCAATTTGCCATGTAAATTCGATCGTAGCATGATTACACGGCTTACGAGCGAAACCGGCCGATCGTTCGACGACCAGTCAGCTAGATGATGTTCCGCTGATCGATCCTGATCGATTATATTCGATCGGTATGTAGATACAGATCCTTCGAGATCGTGGCAGATGGCCTATGGCGTATCGAGGCCATTATGGGGCTGCTCTAGAATCCGTAATGAAATTAAAAATTAAAAGGGAGACCCGTTCCTCGCCCAAGACTTTTCCAAGAACGGTTCCAAGAACTTTTATCGATTAACATTTTCTTGCTTGTTTGGTATTATAATAGGCGAGAACGAAGTTTTTAGTTACTTTTAGCGTTATTAGTGTGGTAGACGTTTGCAATAAGTTGTGTAGAAAATAAGATAAAATGAAGAAGGTTACTATTATTTCACAGAATAACGAACAAAAGAAACACATTGTTTTGATCGTTTCTGGTCCAATCGTGTATTTTTACTGTTAGAAAATTTCTTAATATTATGAAAATATGAAAGATTTCTCGTTTCAGTGTTAGATTAATATTTTCCTAAAATATATTAAAAGCAGTTTTATATTAATACAAATTAATAATAAATATAATTTTATATTGATATTGAATCTAGGACCGCAACGCTAGTAATGAAGGTAAATATATATATAATACGAAAGAAGACACTATGTATGTATAATGTTTCTTCGTATTGGAAACACACAATCTATCGAAGCATCAATTTTACGAAAAACCTCGTTTCTATTGATCGTTTCTATGGCGAGATTCGAAAGATATTTACCTGCTGGATGCTGTTTTTTGTCGTATAAAATACGTTCGAATACGTCGAAACAGGAAGAACCGGCGAACAATAAAAAGTTTTCGTTATGCGATTCGTTTTAATGGAAAACATCCGCGTGGCCGGATAAAAGTGATGTTTACAAAAAATACGTAATACACGTGGTGCACACCGGCGAAATGGAGGTTAAGCGTCGAAATTAAAGCGGAAGCACTGATTCTTAGCAACCAGAGTAGCAAGAGAACAAGTTTCAATTAGATTTACATCATCTTTGAGCTTAGGTTTGGATTATAATTGCTTTAGGTTTAGGTTAGATTTACTTTAATCAAAATTAATCACCGATTCCTTGCAATTGCGAGAGGAAAAAGGAGACAAGTATAGGTTATGTTTAAGCTAGATTCCACCCAGAATAGCTTTTCGAAACTCCGTATATTCGATGAGGAAGGAAATAAAAAAGGGATAGATTAGGTTAGTAAAAATTAAAGTAAAACCATTGATTCTTAGCGAATGGAGGAAAAGAGAAGACAGGTTTCGTCTAACCGGCGACGAACGTTGTTGCGCGATCTAGTG
The DNA here is from genome assembly GCA_905333015.3 of Bombus campestris. Classification (NCBI taxonomy): domain Eukaryota; kingdom Metazoa; phylum Arthropoda; class Insecta; order Hymenoptera; family Apidae; genus Bombus; species Bombus campestris. The sequence goes on along the minus strand of HG995132.1, from coordinate 476,661 downwards.
ACGCAGCCAGACGGAACGAATTATTCTAATTCGTTCTGTATTCGGACTGGCGCGTCTCTAGGAAACGGCCATTAGGCTTTTAGACGTGCCTAACCGGACCTAGACAATGGCTCAATTAGCGAAGGAGACCGACAACGAGCGCAATCATTCAAATACGTTTTCGCCCTCCTTCTTCTTTCCCTACTTCCACAACTTCCGATCAAAGCTTCCGCTTGTGATTACTTCAAAAGATTATTCTTTGTCGATATTAAATTATTAAATCGATTACATTGCTATTGGCTACATAGCCAATTCATACTTGACAGATGTTGCTACTTTACCGACATAACGACGATGCCGATAATGTGAAAATTAGGTTGTTAAATCAATTGAATTGTTATTCACCATTTTCTACTTCACCGACACAATTGCAGCAACATACTAATAATGATAAAATTGTTTTTCCTATTGTTAGAATGAAAAAATAAGAAAGGTTACCGTATATGGTCGATCGTAAAAGCCTTCGCGAATCCTATAAAAGCGCCATTTTTATTTAAACAAAATTTTCGTTATCTTTTCTTGCTAAACTTAAATAAATCTCTGAACATATCGGTTACGTGATAAGATAACCACTATACCATACAGTGAATGAAAATGGCCTTCGTATACGAAGGTATATGAAGGAATAAGGTGCACGAAGACCTTCATGAATGGCTATAAATAAATTTTCATACGTTTGTAATGTTTTCTTTTTCGTAATGAAACACCTGATAAAATATAATCTCAATATGAAGCCGTGTTGCTGCTACGATATTGGGAAAATAAATAGTTTTCGCGCAACGGTGGATAACTTATAAAAAGGTGCCAACGTGTATATAATTGTAGCTTTGATTAATGATTTTACGTCTTACAAACGAGCAGAACATCATACTTATTAATATAAAGTCGATGCGATGCGTAACGAACGTATGCCTGAAACCGTGAAACGGCGCATCCGCAATATTCTGAATTAATTCTTCGTTTTAATTGTTGCTGTTTAATAATGCAGCGAGTTCTCTCTTTCTAACGTAGATCACGATATTATATAATTAATTACGGTTGTTACGAAGTGTGTACACCGACAACTTCTTATTAGATTCGACTTGTTCAACGCTCAAAGTCGAGAGACTCTGATGTTTCTGCTAACTAATGGTCATTAATTCTCACTTCCTTCGTCAATCTAACGACAGATTGGGGTGCTTTGATAGTTTATCTTATGGTGTTAATATTTCATTTCGATAACTACTTTTACACGTTATCCTGTAATTGTAAATATTAATTTTACATTTAATAGATAAGTATTAATTAATAAAAGTAGATTTAGATTACACGTATAAAGCAGAATTCGTTTTACTGGAACAAGATTTTATTTAATACTCGAGTAACTAAACACCTACTGATTGAATCTACTTATATGAACGTGAACTCTTATATAATATAATAAAATTATTCTCCTGTGTTCAATGTCTAACATAACAATCAGATTCAGATGGGTGATCTCCCGTTGTATCAACATCTACTTTTATAGCCAAAAAGTATTAATCCATTAGCATGAAGTATCTCTCACTCTCTAAAAAGTCAATCCTATAGCAAAAAGTATTTCTATCAAGACACTAATAAACCAATCTCCAAAATTTGATTTTAATTTCAAGTACCACAAACCTGCAACTGTTTATGCCTGGTACAAAAAACAATACCAAAAACATTCTACAAATTCATTTCATACAATACAGATATCAAAACGAAATTAACCCTTATCTTTATAATTTTAGCGAAAAAAAGGGAATTTCTAATCTTTCAACAGCACATTAAAAAGATCCTGCATTGCGATGAGAAATCTTTCACATCTTGTTCAAGCCTGAGACATTTTCTAATGTTAAAAAGCTACAATTGCATCTTTCTGCGATCGTTAACGAACAAAGAGTATTCTACGTGTATTTTAGCCTTTTAAATACTGTAATAAACTGAGGAATTGTAATCCAAGTCTTGTTTCAAGGCCGCCAGGCTGAAATAAAACTATCTATCTATCTATTTATATAATGAGCCCCGTATTTTATTCCCTTAGACTTTTTCTTACAACCGAAAGAACGCAATAGAAATAGAATTTCAAGAAAAGGAAAGGAATGATTTTACAAGGAACAAACTGTCCTATTACGAGAGCACGCGTGGCCCCAAGCCAGGAGCTTGAATTTCCTGGATGGTGACTTTTTCCCTGCCGCGAACAAGGACGTAACAGAGATCTCACGTTTCGTGAATGGAGGGAACATCGAGGAGAAAAAGGCAAAAAGGGATATATACACGATAGTTTACGATGAACGAAACGAACGGAGCTCTCGGTCGATTCGTCACCGTCGACGACGACGGAGGAAGTGAACGGGTGGAGGGTTGGGGACAAGTTAAAGTATTAAGTAGCCGTCGCTGCGTCCGCTGTCAGTCTCCGCTCTAATTAATCGTAATTGACGGCCGCGCGAAGCCTCGCACATTGCTCGCAGCGTGTGCATCGTGCACTCCTTCTCTTTTTCTCTCCATCTCCTTGTTTCTCCTTGTTGGGTACCGTGTCGTGCTGCATAATCGTTCCGAACCTCCTCTTCCGTTCCTCACTCAAATCTGCCCCGCGAGCCAGACCACGGTCCTACACGTCTGTCTGATTTTTCCAGCATTTTTCGACGTTACACATCCAGCGCATCTTTGCTTAAGAGTTTTAGGATGCTCGTCGCTTCCAAAATTTTAATCGTGAAATGAATGTTGTGGCAATGCGGATACGATTTCAAGCCTGAACCAAATCCGTTTTCTTGTTCTTGTATGACAAGTATTAATTTGTTCAGTGTAACAGACTGTTTTTGTTTCTAACTTCTAAGGTATTCGTTACGAATAACAAAAATTTGGATCGTGAAAAGTAATCCGAATCAAACTCGATGCAGTAGTTTTAATTGCTTGGCTGTGAAAGTCGAAGTTGAAAGCTGAATAGTATTTAGCTTAAAGCTAATCAGAATCTGACCCCTAGCTATAGTTTCCAATGGAAATGAAGCTAGTGATTGTATTATCCTACGAATGAAATTAACTTGGTTTAATAGTTTTTGACTTACTGAATCCATTTAAAGACTTTAATTTATTCAAGTTTGAGAATTCGGAAGGATTCGATTCCTTACTATTTCTAAGTCTATGTATACCGCAAAATCTGAAGAGGATTTCTCCTGTAATATATACAGAAATAGCTATATCCCTTGCCGAATTTAATTCTCTAATTGCTCGATTAAATATTAACAGCTCCAGGAAAGTTATAACGCCGGAATAATTAGACCGATTACCTAGTGGTGGAATCAATTAATCTAGTTTCAGAAGTGGGACAAGGAACTAGCAACGAAGCCAGTACAGATACCAAAAACAATATTTCAATTACAAAACGCTTGCGAGTCAACGTCAATCTAATTTCGATGAAGAAATAGTTAATTGCTGCAAATGCAAGCGACTATTAGTGGACGTCTGATGTTCGAGATTCCAACGGACGGGTGGATAGAGATAGAACAGAATTACGTAACTTTGTACCCAATTTGCATGATTAGTTCACCCATTTTTCTTCCTCGACTGACTGGTTCACACACGGTCCACGCGCTAGATACTGGATTCTCACGGTACGTACGCCAATTGGAGTCAACTCATCTAAATACTCGTACTGCCCACCATTTGACGAAGCTCGAGGAGGCCCATTATGTAACCAACGTGGTCAATTTTGTCCCGCATTCGCCAATTGTTCGTTCCTCGTTTCTCGGGCCTGACCGATTTGGAATTGTTTTCGTCAATCGACTAATATTATAATTTTTATGTTAAATAGTTACGCATTATGGTATCCTAGCTGATGAAGATTGTTCACCCTGAATCGATTTGTAACTGTTTTCATCAATCGACATTATAATCCTTATAATAGAAAATTATGGATATCTGAACCAATCTGAAACCATTGTAAGCCTCACAATAAAGAAACATAATATTTGTTTGGTAATGATAGTTTACCCGGAACACCGTTAATTTAACATGTTTCCTAGTAGAAAATAGAATACAATTCTTCAATGAAGAACATATATGGTAGAATGATTTTAAATGATTTGGTATTCCTCGTTATATGTCTATAAATAGAATTATATTGTGAAACCTTGAAAAATTTCAATATTTTCTATGATAAAACTGCATAGAATAGAGTGACCTACATATGATACTTATATGTCGAGTAAGAGTAGAAGGAGTATAGCGCAACTTCTTTGAAAAATCCTCAACCTGCAAGCACCGCAATGAAACCGCGAAATCGTATTGTGCAATTGTTGGTTGCGAGCACGAAACGTGATTTTTTGGAGACGATCAGAGGCCGATAAACTACTAACTTCACTCGACATAACCCCCAAGGTACAGAGTCAATTTACATCATAAGTACACATCCAAACACCCCTTCGATCTTACCTGAATCACAATAAACCCATTCGAAATTAATTACATCAATTCTTAGTAAGATTCAATAAGCACAACTTCTAAAATACAAAGTCAACTTACATTATATGTATGCATCTAAACTCACCGTCATTCTTACTCCAAACACTCCATCGATCTTACCTAAAATCACAATAAACCCATCCAAAATTAATACGCTCAATTTTTAATAAGACTCGGTAAACGTAAACTCTAGAACACAAAGTCGACTTACGCTATACGTACGCATTCAAATTCTCCGTCATTCTTACTCCAAACATTCCATCGATCTTACCCAAAATCACAACAAATCCATTTAGAATTAAAAAGATCAATTCTTAATATGATTCGATAAACATAACCTCTAAAGCAGAAAGTCGATTTACACTGTACGTACGCATCCAAACTCTTCGTCATTCTTACTCCAAATCACAATAAATCCGTCCAGAACCACGCTATTAAAGAACAAAATCACCGTATCTATGAATCAAAGAAAAACTTGCTACAGAAAAATGTTTTCTTAGTGGCACGCGTACTCGATTATCGCGTGTATTAACACATACCTGTGAAACGCGCTAACTGGCCCTCGCAAAGGTTAGTCGATTGCGCGCGCGCATTCGCTACGAAACTTTGCTACGAGCTTCAACATAATGATATGGTTTTCGGTTTCTGTATTGAAACACGATTCTCAGTGGGGTAGGTCAACGTTATGGTGTGCGTACGTTGTGTGTTGGTGTGTGTAGACAACACGGGAGGACGCACACGCGTCGACGCCGCGCGTCGAAAGCGGCGAACGCGCGCGTAATTTGTCGTAGGAAAACAACGTCCTTCAGCTGTCGCGTCGGTGATTCTGAATGGATCCCGTTGGTGACTGGAGGAGATTCCAGCTGTTCGTGCGTACACCAGACTCACAGTGTGAACGCCTTTTTCAAGATGTTGACTTTCTTTCATTCTTCCTTTGGAATTTGCTCTTTTAGCGGTGTATGGCAATTAAGATGGATGGAAAGTACTTCTTTGATAAATAAATTACTCGTAACAAAACCGACGCTTGTTCGTGTTTGTCTTTTCCCAGGAAAAGACATGATGTGTCTAGTTTCTGTTTCAATAGATTTCAATTTTTTAAACAGAATATTCGTCGTATTATACAATTACTGTAGCCTGGAGTTACAGAATCACGAGTACGGTTATTTTTGTACAATCGGTTGGCTTTCATTCAACGATAAGCGTAAACATAGAAAATATGGTATTTCAGTGGTGAATAGTAAGTAAAATGAATGGAGTATACTTCATCGTTAATTTTAAGTGTTGGATTATCGCAGGTCTTGTAGTGTGATTTCTTGCTTTAAAATGTTGACGTCGCTCCATTTTCCTTTGAAAATGTGGTCTTTCGATAGAAATCAATATTCACTGATGTTCTTATTCGCTACGACAGTTCGTCACGGATGAAGATATTAGGACGGTTAAAAATTCAGTTTTCCTAATTTCGATATTGAATCTCTCTGGCCGTAATCATATTACAAAGTTGTCCTTTCCACAGTACCGCTTGCAACGGTGAAGCTGTGGCTGTCCGCTGCACCGCTTAATTCCTGTCTAGAATTACAAGCAGCCAACGATCAACTCCATAGTCGCTCACCTGACACTGTAACAGGCATAACTCTCTTACCTCTACGTACACTAACATTTCATTATGTAAATGTTAAAAATACAACTTCAAAAATTACGAACTTTTCGTTAAATTTCAAGTAACACCATTAATATTAAGAGAAAAACACTATTTCCACAGTACCCTCAATGTACACTTATTATGCTACGTTTAACGTCTTACGAGAAGCGAGAAGAAAGTGGCAAGTCGTATCCTGTAATCCAACGTGATCCTTCTGTAAAAAAAGAGTGGAGGAAACGAGGAAGAGAAACAAGTTATCATAACGACGTTACGTTTACGTTGCCGCCGCCTAATCCCATGAATTCCACCCCAGGGAAAACAGGACGCGTGTCAACCCCCATAAAGTTCTCCCAGCGTGTTTCATTGGACGAACGACTGACCAATCGTCTGCACGAAATTCCATGGTGTCATTGTACAGAAAAGGGGGCGAGATCTCCGACATATGTTTGGTGGGCTAAAGATTCAAGGGGAATTTCTATGGGGCGATGAACGAAATTAGGGGTAGATCCAGCACGTTGTAGGTATACAACGGTATGGGGAATTAGGAGAATCGTATTTTATGCGCCTGACGCTCTCAACCATTTATATAGAATTCTTCTACTTCTTTTTAAATTTCCATTCAAATGTTACGTATATTTTTATCGTCTCTCTTAACCAATTTTTAATTTCATCTGTAAAGAGAAAATTTTTTTAATGTTATTTTAATAATCCAAGTTACACATGTTAGAGCTGTAGAATTATTAAAGTGATATTAAGAAATCACGATTAACACACGGAATTTACAATTGATTAAGCAAAAAACCAAGTTAAGAGCAATTCCTTCGTATCTCTTATCTTATAAATCTTCCTTTATCCGTCGTTGCAATACCGACAAAGAAAGCAAATCGTATAAAAATCCAAACCCAAACATATCATCACACAGTAATGATTCATTATCTTTCTTCGGTATCTCGAGAAGTGTACAGTACCATTTTATAGTATCACAGTATTGTTTCATAATATCTCTTACCTTGGAAACTTGTCTTTATTCACTACTCCAATTTCAACACCAGACAAACCTTCCAAAATCTGCCTAATCACCCTGTCAAACGTATACACGTTCATCGACGACATGGTCACACTTTTCCATGGACCGGATCTCCGGTCGTTGAAAGAGTTTACGGGTCCGCTGACATATCGCACCATCGGGTAGGCATTAGATCGGTCCCATAGCGGTCGATGGGCGCGCATTACCGCCGTATCTCTGTCGCGTGTCAGTCCAAGGAGAAATTCGATTCATAAACGTCAAACACGTGCTACGAGCTATTCCCACTAGGCGGCCATCGTGTAGTCTATTGTGGTGTCGGTGACAATTTCTGACGATGTGGATAATAGCGAAGAGGGAATTTCTATGACTATGAAAGATGGCGGGATATGGAAGCAGACGGCGTACATAGTTCGATAAACGCCTGCAGCCAAACGGTTCTATCTTCGATACGATCGGTAGTTACTTAGCACTTCTCTGACGCTCGTTCGATCGTTATCGCCGCTTGCGAACCGGCCTGCCCCCCTCGTTGGCCCGTTAAATTTATTGCGGGCCCCTGCGGAAAAGAGGCTGACGGCCCATCTGCATCCCCCTTCCTTCTTCACCCCTTCCTCTTCCTCGCCATTCCGCTGCAACTCTTCCCTTTCATCCCTACCTGTAACGCCTCATGTATGTATAATACGAGACAATACGTCTGGGTTAAATGCGCAAAATGTACACGATATTAGCCCTGTAATCATAGAGCAAATTTAGTAGAATGTTCGAATTTCTTTTTTTTAAATTAAAGTTCTTTGCTTATTTGATTTAAATTTATAGGTACGGTATTGGTTCTGCGAGTATATCTGAATATCTGCTTCAGTTTTTGTTTGAATGTTAATTGTATTCCTAAGGATTTTAATAGGAATGTATCTTCATTTCTTTTTTTTTTTTTTTTTTTTTTGATGAATTTATAATATGTTCTTACTATTGGTAATTTGTTACGCATTTCAAAATTCGTTGTACGTATGCGGAATGTATATAAAGCGCACTTGGGTAATTCAGATCAGATATCTGTTCTTGACAGATTTCAAGTTTGCTTTTACACCGATGCGATTTACAGATATCGCTGGTTCGTTTTCGGTGAATTCGGGGGATCGAGGACAACCGTTCTGGGAAGTTTAAAGTTTTTCGACTTTTTCGTTTTACAAGACCACCGAGAGATTATTGCTGGACCGTCTGGACCATTTACATTTTTACATATTAACCGGGTGATCGTGACCAAGGATAAGATGATAGCTGTTAGGTGCAGAGGAATGGAGATTTCGCGAGAGCCGATGCTAATTGAATGGAAATTAAATATAAAAATTCTGTGCAAACTTCGCAAGGCCCTCTGTCGCTCTTACAATTGGTTTACATCCAAACGAAGTACTCCACTAAGAAACCGTATAACTACAAAATTGCTAATTGTTAATAGTAGACTAAGCCACTAAAAGCAAAAATTTATATTGCTTCAAATATTCGATACAATCTTCAGAAAAATAGTATTCGGCTCGAATCGTAAAATTTCTCAAATTTTTACAAAATTCAAAGATGTAACGTCAGATGGAACGATCTCTCGTCACTTTCCGGAAGTGAAATTTCTCCTGCCTTATTCTTTATTTTCCCAATAATTTGTGTAGGACGATTGACGAGCCGATCGAAAGAAAAGCAGAGAGACCTGTCGAGGTGCAATTATTCGCGAGATTCGGTTACGAGAAGCGACGTCGCGCGCTAAGTCAGAACGGGAGAGCAACACGAGGGGGGCCCAGGAACGTCGACACTATGGAAGAGAGGAAGGATGTAAGGTGACACCTCTGGGACAGGTCTGGCTTCCCGTCAAGAGCCCGTCCGAGATAATCATATTCATAATTCGCGAGTTCGCGGAACGTGCACCCGCGTCGTGCAAGGAAAGGACACACTGTGGCGAAAGGTGACAGGCTATTTTTATTTTAACCCTAGAAAAATTCTCCCAGCTGTTCTCCTCTCCTCTAATCATTAACCGTTGAAAAAGCTGATAATGTAAGAACATCGTCGCTAACCGTTCATTTTCTCCATGCAGAAAATTACACATATACGAACGTGTGTACGTTATTTACGCTTTCTCTTTTTCTGATCGAGAATCTTCCAGTTTGAAGATTTTAGAGTACGATGAGGATAAAAGGACAGATGTCCTGTAAGTTATGAAAAGATTGTAAATGGGTATCTTTGCTTGGAATCAAAAGCTGACGCTATTTTTGTCAACAGGATTCGATCACCTGTGGAATACGGTTTGAATTTACGAAGGATTTCTTCTCGGTCCGAATAACTTCGCTCGCACGCCAAAATAAATAATTAATACTCTTTCGGTTATCGTTAACCATCATCGATGGCGGAAATTGTCTTTGGTTACGAGTAAATAATTGGCAACGATATATTCTACTAGTAATCTTATTGGTAAAAATATAGATACCGATGATCAGTATCAGAGTGCAGAGAATCGTGTTTCATTACCAGTTATGATTACAAGCGACGGAATTTATTTTGATTACCAATGACCATCATCAACGATGAATATCCCTTTTTAATAAGCGATAAGCATCGTCAACGCGACGAAATATTTTCGCTTTGAAAATTTACCATTAGTGAAATTCCAAAATCAGCAAATTGGAGCTTCGATTTCAATATTCCTTGAAACATCCTATCCAAAAGAAGAAGAAGAAAAGAAAAAAAAACTAACGTGACCATTAAATGTCAAAGTTTTACGTATGTAAAAGCCGGACGATAAGACAATGCTACTTTGCTCCAAAGAACAAGAGGACCAAAGAAAATGAACGAAAACGAGACGAAGAAGAGAAGGGAACACCAGGAAGGGAAGTAGTATAGAACGTTGAAAAGAGAAGGGGAGAACGGGAGAAAGAGATAAAAGAAGAGATGGGAGCATCGGGAGCAAGACGTCGACGGAGTGGCGGATTAGAGGCGGCTTCTCGGTGTATAGCGAGCGGTCCTATTGTCGGGCCGCATAATACGGTTATGATTTAGTTTTGGGTCGTGAGGATCGCGTTGAACGAATGAACGAACGGACCAAGTGGGGCCTGCCGTACATTCTGTCTCACTCTGTACGGTGGATGTTGGCGCTGCAGAGGGGCCCAGAGCTGTTGGTGTCGGGTTACGAACGGGACCAGGGCTCCGCCTGGACATCCACACGTCCTCGTATCCGCGGACCCACACGCAGTCGGGCCCTTTAAGCGTGCCCATAACTGCGTGTACCGAGGGCCACGCTCACGCGTGTCCCTTCTCTAACATCCCTCCTCACTAGCCCTATCTTTACTCTTGTTCCATTTTTATACTCTTTTCTTTTGTGAAAATTGGGCCATTTGGGTTTGTAGTTTTTGAGAATTTGCTTGTGCCAGATTTCAGACGTTATTTTCTATACTTTCTTTATTTTACCTCCTGTCTAGTTATATCTTTCTTTCATTTGGATGTTAATAGACGAATTAAAACTAACTTAAATTTCCTTTCCTAAATGATTTTCCCACTCTATCATTTCTATTTTCCACGGCAACCTTTCCTTCAACTTATAATATCTATCTATATATTCACTATGATTCGTCGTCAAGAGATGATACGATGCATAATTTTTCTCTACCAAACGCGTACCCGGTGTATCTTAACGACTCAGAAATGTTTCTTCCTTTACCAGAGCTTATCCGACGACACGTCAGATTAATGCAGAAAAATTCTCTTCCTATATCGTTCCATTCCTTCCGTATTTTCACCTCCACTGTCTACCTTCCTTAAACCCTCTACAACCTAACCCAACGTTAATGCTTCTCCAACCCTTGTTCCCGCTCCACGAGGTCGAAAAAACAAAAAGGACCAGTCGATGGTCGGAATTAAGCGATCTGACAAATTGCCGGGCAAAGGGTAAAGACGACGATCGGCTCGAGACGCGAATCTAGATAACCGACACACCTCTACCATCCACCACCAAAAACAACACCAAGAGACCAACATCTTCAAACCTGCCCACCTACGATTTTCCAGAAAGATTCTCGGTTGTATCCTCTGGATATTCTATGAAGTCGCAGGTTTTTACAAAAGTGGAGGTGGAGGTGGTCGCGATTTATCTGGAACCTCGAGGACCGCTCTGGGACTTGGCTCGCGGTTAAAACGTCGGGGACGGAATTTAAATTTCACAAATTAGTCCGTCCATTACACCCTCGTTGTAATCGGGTCGGCTGATCTCGAAACGCTCGCCCCACCACGCTCCATGAGGTCGGTTCTTCCACCTCCTCTTTTCCTTCGTTCTTCCACCGAGGGACGAGGGAAGGCTACGTCCACACGAGGTGGACGCGGTTCCTGGAAAGCGTGGGTGCCTCTTCCAGGCAGACAGGATCAAGGATCTGGGCCCCCACAAATCATAACGCGGGTGCACCGCAGATCCCGCACCAAGATCCTCCAGTTCTTCTTCTTCTTCTTCTTCTTTCTTCTCGCTCCACTCTTCTTTTTCCGCGCTCTTCGCGCTCCCGTAACCGTGTTTTCTTTCGCGACCGATTGCGAACTCGTGGGTTTTTGTCGACTGTATAAGAAGTTGTCTTTGGAGAGATTAGATTCTGAAAAGAGATTTGGAGTCTTTTGTAGTCGTAGGTGTTGTTAGAGACTGATAAAGTATTTGGTTAATTAGAGAAAATTTGGGAGATTTGGCATTGTTTGGATATTTCGATGCTTGAGAATGTCGTATGTGTAAATTAACGAGATCGGAGTGTTTTCAATTGGCCTTGGTTGTTCTTGATTGGTTTCTGCCAATTTAAAGAAATTTCGAAGGTTCTGCGAGTAGGATTTGTCTTTATATTTATCTGCGGATATCTAGAAAGTTTCAAGAAGCGATTAGAGAAGAATAAAGGTTAAAGAAAATCGTTGTATAGAAAAATTTCGATCACAAGTGCTATCATCCAGAGACTAATTTTTTAGTTAGGAAATACAATGTTTCTCTGATATTTTTATCGCAGGAATGCTAAACGACCTAACAATCCTTTGTATACTGATTCAAAATCCACTGATACCTACATAAATCACAGACGATAACTATTACAAGAAGGCTGTATAAAACTGTTCTGTCAAACCACAGCTAACCATTTGTCATAAAGAAGAGAACACAACTCACCTATTTGAATAACATTTCCAATTCACCTCAACCCTGCGCAAATTTCACTAATTGAAAAATCCTCAAATAAATCTATCTTCCTCGTAGAACAGAACAAAAATTTGTCTATATCAACAAAATGTCCAATCCGCAAAGTTTATCATATAACGTACACAAGACATACCATACAAAATTTACAAACTAATTTCTCCAATCCTTCAGAATATACAACAGATTTATCCAAGAAAAAAATTCTCTCATCTCGATAGAATCCATAAAATCATCTAATACATATACCTAAGATAATTGCAGATCTTCTTCAGGGTTGTGTATACTAACGAGTACTGGATGTAGAAGAAAGAAGAGGTATCGCAGAGGGCTGGGAGGAATATATAGGTGGAGTAAGGGTGTTCGTGGCCGTTTCTAATGGGCAAGGATTTCCTTACACACAAAAGCCAGTGAAGAGAGTGACTGATCGTCGCGAGCACCGCGAATAAATTACGTGGCAGCCTATGCGGCTGCATAAATTAATTTCAGCCGGTCTGCCCATAAATATTCCCCCCTTCGAAATCGTTCTCTCCCACCTCGAAAGCGGTGCGCCGCTCGTCTAAGCAGCGCCGTGCCAGGAGACGACGTTACCCCCTTTGTATCTCGTAATTTACGCCGATGTCCAGGTAAACGCCGATCTAAGCACGTTCGCCGCCCCCCTCAACCGGATAACGTCCATGGAATATCGATGGGCACTGAGCGACGCGCATTGCCACTTACGGCGATCTTAATATGATTTATTCATTAAGATTCTAAACCTCCATGGTTTTCGCGTTAAGTTCTGCTTTATGCGATTTTTATGACATTTTACGATGCTGGCGTGTCGATGAATCGATTACGAGTACAAATCTTGTTGCATTTATGAGAAGGTTGAAGCTGGAAAAACGCATAAAACGCACATGAGATGCTAAAGTATGATATTCGTACTATGTATAAAGCATTGAAAATAGGATAGTTTGCCTTAATGTTTAATAGGTGAGGTAATTCTCTGTCTTCTTAGTTACGTTCATGAAAATGTGAATTCGCACGAAAATCTGCAATCCAGTTATGAGATTTACTTGCTCGAAACTTTCAAGCAAGAAGAGAATTTGTGAATTCTTTTAGCTTTTTCCTCCTTCTATTTTCAAGATCTTCTTTTTGGTAATTTCAGGCCTGAGAATTCTTCTTTTATTACACCTTGAAGAAAAGAGAAGAAACGATATTTTTCCAGCAGCCTGGAAAATCTCCCACAATTTAAACTCTGTCAAAATGGAACAAGGACGTTTTCCAAAAATCTTCATTCACTGTTACAAACTCTCCGCGTATGCTACGTATCCTACTCACCTATTCCATATCTTTGTATCTTCGAACTTCCATCGTTAAATCAAAGAACATATCCGAAATTATCGTCAGATATGTAATAGCACCAATCGATCCGATCGAATATCAGGGGCAATCCTCATCGATGGACGCGTATACGGGATGTAATTTTGATGAGAAACACCATAGAGAAGAGAGCATCGTTAATTTTGGCGTAACGATTCGCAGGGTAGCGCAACGTTCAAGCTATTGTTAGCGGACAGATGCAGCGTATGGGGGCCGGTGGTAGATTGCGATTCACCTTGGTCGTTCGTGCTTGAATGCGCCATCATTATCGACGCGTAATGATTGTATTGTAACGCCGTCAAACTTATTATCCGCTTTATGCCGACGATGTTCGCCATTTACACGCCTGTAAAAACATTCTTCTCTCTTCTGTCGACCCCTCTTTCAAATTTTCCAAATTTCTTCACGATTTTCTGCAGAAAAATATAATAGGTACGTACTCCGTATGTTTAACGCATCTACTTTTGTATTTCGTATGTCGTATTTCAGGTCTTGTGTGAAAGTTTCAACGTGTTTTACTGGAGAAGAAAAAGAGAAGAAAGTGGCGGAAAATTGGTCGGTGTAATTGCAACAGCTGCGCAAATGTGTACGTATATGCGTTTCGAGCGAATTATGTGGGTTATACGAGTATTTCTTCGACTAAAAGAAGTAAATCAGAAAGAAAAAGGAAATTGTATATACGTGTAATACAATTGGAAGTTAAATTTTACAGTTTTCTGCTTTCATAGTTTAAATTTTTATGAGAAGATCTCGATGGATTGAAAAGTAGCTCTTGAAAGATAGTGAAAAGTTCGCATACTCTGGACAAGTGTATTTGGTCGGTGAAAAGCAGAACTCGGATCCCCGTGTCGTTTCCCTTTCTCTGTTGACGCGTCGAGCTAACAAGTAGCCATTGTGAACCACCGTGTCAAGATGCTACTTGACGATGTACTCCTGAACGGACCCTCTTCACAGACAGTTTTGCCCTTTTATGCAGCTCCCTAACCACTACCTCTACAAACTACCGATACCTTTTGCCTTCCCAGACTGTTATTTCATTCCATTCTGAGTCAATTGCAACAATCTGTATATGCAATTTCCAACTACAACTTAAAAACATGCTAATGTTTTTATGGCCTCTAAAATTAATATTACTCACTATGGAGAGTTGTGAAATATCTTACCAATTGTCAATATAATATTGATACCATTATAAATTAATTACCTATCACATGTACATATTATTGTATACTACACATGCTGCTATAAACCACTGGTCTGTAATAGCATCAACGCTTTTCATCACTCTACTTTCTGCATCAATTCCCAATGCCCAAAGCTCAATTCCCTGAACAATCATCACACCCTAACTTACAATTATTAAATTATCCTCTGTAACCCTGCACGCGTCACCAACTATATGTTTATCCATTTCAAGACCTTCTGCCGAGTATCCAGTGATAGATTCGGTGTATAGGACAGGATCCAGGTACTTGGATACACACCTACATATATACTGCACACAGAGAGACAAGAAGAGGCACGGTGGTATATACCTCTGTGGGGTCTAAGCTTAACTTTACGATCTCTTGAAAATCCCTTCGGGGCTTATGGGGTCCCACTACGAGGCTAATAGAACCGAAATTATAACAGGCCGATGAGCATGCGTCGACTGCTCTTATTCCGCCCCGCTGACGGATCGAAGAAAAGACCAGTCGTGGAAGAGAAGGGGCGAAATCGGGGAGAGAATGCTCCAGAGCGTGCCCGACACGGTCCCAGGGAGCCGATTAAAGGATCTTTCGATGCTTTTTAGAACCTCTTAAAACCGTTTCAAAGAATTCCAAAAGCTAAACACCATCTAGGAAGAAACTGTTAAAAGATGAGAAAGGAAGAAACGTGTTGAGGATGATAGATATGAGTACATATCTGAGGCTGCGATAATGAAAAAAGATGATAGTTGAAAATCTACATGATACAATTAGAAAAGTATGATATGGAAGACAAGTGATATAAGAATGACTTGAAAACAGTGAGAATAAAGAGTAAACACTGAACAATAATACAAGTGCGATTAAATATCATGATATTATAGTATATAGTATATTAATATTCTAGTTAGGTCCACGCATGTATATGTTATATCGTTATTACGTAAACTATGTTTAATGTATGTTATATGATTGGAATAACTATCCCTAAGATAAGAAAAGATATACTAAATGAACTAATACGTTGTGCCAGAGAACCTCCTTGTGATAGACGTGTAAAATCTGATGTACAATAAAGTAAAGTAATAATAATAATAATATTATTATTATTATTATTATTATTAATATTATTATTATTATTATATGTGAAACATATAAGGAAAGTTTACTGTGAAAATTTGTCAATTATTAAAGTATAAAAAGTAATATAGTAAAAAGAAGAAACGATACGTTAAAACATTGACTTTACTTTACAGCATATACGATTTCCACACAAATATGAAAGCATATCCTTGAGAAAAATAATATGGCAAGAAATAGAAGAAGTAGAATAGAAACGACACAGTGAAACATACATTTCACCGAGGAACCCACAACGTCAAAACTTCGGATGTTACAGTATACTTTTAAAGAAATTAAAAAAAATTATCCGTAGCTTGCAAAAGCATTAAAAAAAATGCTTCCTTTTCTCCAAAATATTTCCGTTCCCCCATCGCTGTTTGCACCGTCAATTTCAATAGATTCCCAGAATCTGGATCGCCGGTGTACGACAAACAAGAGAAGTTGTAGCAGGGCACAAAGAAATCGGGGTCACGTGGAAACAGAGCCAGATGCTCTTTTTCAGAATCGACGGCGATCTCGAAGATAGACGAAGGTCCCCATCGAACAACGTTACCGGTAAATATCGTCATAAAGAATAGACCAACCTTATCTGTCATCGGCGATCACTGATACAACTAATAGAACTGGACCGACGCTCGTTTTGAAATAATTACTGGTACGTATCGTTCGACGATCTTTCAAAGCTCTTTGCAGGTGGCTTTCACTAAACAAGAGGTTCCCACTTCCTCCTGCTCTCTTTCTCGTGCTCTTCCTCCTGGGAAACTTTCGCCATCGAGACTCCGTTTGACAATCCACCCTTCAATTGTATTCGTTTGAGAAGAAAAGTTTCTCGATAAATTCTTGATTGCTCTTCGAGTTTTCTAACTTTTAGAAAGTTACAACAATAACAAGTTTGAAAGATTTTACGTTTTTGAAGTTCTTCAAGAAAACTGTCGTTCACGATATACACTTGTTTATTTAATTGATTTGTTAGTAGTATATACATATGTACACTACCACTCATAATTATTCGAACGATACACCTTTTACACTTTACCTCGTTTCTGTTTCAATGTAAAAGCCAAGTAAATGTCCCTTGATATTGTTTTAACACGTACGATCCTTTATGGAAGCAGTGAACACGCTTTTCTTCATATCATTATATCTCATATATTATTAATTGGAAATTGCACGTGTCTTAAATGTAAACTATTCAAATAATTATCACTATTCCAGGAATAAATGTCTAGCAAATATCGTTGTCGTTCGAATCATTACACTGTGGTGTTTCTCTATTTTTATGAGGAGGATACCTTACCAATAGGTACCTTGATTTACGAACTAAACAAGTGATCTTTGTTTTAGATGTTTGCATCCGGTATTAAATACACGTGTACTCTGTACGTTAATCTTCGTTCACCGGAATTACACCATTTCTATCAACTAAGTTTTATGGTTTCTATTACTACATAAATCTCAAAAATACAAGTTTCAAGAAATTGCAACAGAAAATATAATCTATATACACAAAAGTATAAAAATACCTATGTATGCATCTCCTAGTTGATTTTATCCAGTTTTTACTCCAGCAATTACGTATAGCTATATTCAATCTTCAAAGGTTTAAAACATTCATCTTCTCGTTCGCCGTAAATTTCTTTAAAAAAAAAGCCACTTATTCGTCTGAAAAAAAAATAAATCAATGCTCGATAACGAATTTAATTTAACATTTAATTAGCGCAGAAGTTTTACAGGATAATACATCGTGTAAGGGAGTTATCGTTACCCACGTCTTGTATATATAATATATATATATAATATATATATATATAATGTAATATATAATATATATTATCTACATACATATATATATAATATTTTCCTTTTATTACTTTAAATAACATCAACTTTTACTTCGATTACAGTTCGATCGTACATCATGTGATCTCTTCTTACTTGTCTATTCGTGCTACCCTTTCCACATCCGTTTTCATTCACGCGTACACCTACAGATACACAAGCCATTCTCTCCTCTTCGTTCTCTCATTTCTCTTATTTCTCAGCTTCTCCTTTCTCTCATTCTCTCACTCTTAGCGATTTGTCTTAGTTAGTTGTGCAACAGTAAGCTTGTCCGCTAAAATACACGAATGAGAACTGCTGGGAAGAACTGTCGGTTATTAATAATCGTCCTTGCGCAAAACATTTTCTGCGAACGAAAAACGGTACAATACCACTCCTATGCGTGTATTTATCAGCACTTTTGTCCGCTGTACAGTTTCCCTTTGTGAATTACCGATCCAAGACAGATTTGTGCTAAGACTGACGAAACTGATTGATCCAACCGAAGATTGGACCAATTCCTTGGGCGAAACTTTGAGATTTAAATATTGTTTCGATACGCGAGAGTTTTGTTTCCTCGGTGTCTGCTGTTAACGCTTGGTAATTTTCGTATTCTTTGATTTCTAGACTTTTTCAAAATATTTGCGATATCGGAAACGAAACGTTTAGAGATTGTTATCTTCATCTGACAACTTTTTAAGAATATCTTTAGTATTCTCGAGAATCAAATATTCGATGAATCTAATTTCACAAGCCTAGGAGAGATTTGAATCAATATCCCTTCCATTTGCATATTTTCCCAGAATTTGGAATATTCTCAATACGATTAATATTTGGAGATCTTAATATCGTTAATAGCGTTGGACTTTTCAAGGCCAATCGCGTGATCGGATACAATTTGTGAAGTTTCATTTACAGACGGTTTCTTCTAATCTTCTGCGAGAATTGCTCGCGATTTATTTGATATAAAACGACGATTCCTGAAGATTCTTTTATCGCTGACTCGTTTGTTGCTGACTGCAAAGTCCTAGCGTTCCGGGAGAAGATGATCCGCGCGACAAGTGATTCTTGTCTAATTATACACTAGGAAGATTTATCGGCAGCCTTGGCCCGGTAAAGTGACAAAACATCTCTAAAAGTTAAAAGAGCCAACTCCGCCTGAACATCGAAACGAGTCTGATAAATGAACGATCACATGCTCCGAATCTTCGGTAACGTACACGTTAAAAGCGATTACACATCAACGAATATAAAACCAAGACAAAACTCTGATTTTCCCATTAAAACCGAGGATAAAAGGAAGAAGGATAAGAAATAAAAAAAAATTATTTTCTCCTTTAAATAAAAAAGAAAAAAAAAATTGATCCTACAGAAATAAGGTGCAGAAATAAAGTCTGCTCTACTATCACTGAATTCTTGTCTTCCACTTGATTCAACGAACAGAAACAGATTCAAGAGCTTCCGATTCTTTGACCCTCTTCACGTGTTAAAAAAATAAAATACAAAACTGAAACGAAAAATTACTCATTTTAGCTTAACGATTCGTCGATATCCCTAAATCGAAGAAACGTCACAAAACGATACAAAAATACGATCAGGTCTAAAATCATCCAAACAGATATAATAACAAGATTACAAATATAATGTACGATTTTTAAAACAACACTGGTTGCTATGAAGATAAAAGAAAAAAGAAAAAAAAAAGAAAAGAAAGGAAGTCGATTGGAAATTTGATCTACATTTATATCGAAACCAGCGATTGATCATCAAATAAAAACCGAAAGCTTATTCGCTCGCCAAGTTCAAACAAACGTTTCCCCAGAAATGGTTTTCTTAGAAAATTAAAAAGAAAGAAGAAAATAAAAAAAAAAAAGAAATCTTTTGCCTGAATCCGCGCTTGTGTGCATTTTCGGAATGTATCGCGAGTGGTGTGCACCCTGAACGACGTCGAGCGTGTATACTGTGCCGTACAAAGCGTAGATTGTGCGTGAATCGAAAACAGTTTGGCTCCTTGTTGGACTATAGAAATCTCGAAAGAGAACGGATGTCGATATAACCGAGGATATAACACAGCGACAGACTCTTCTTTCACCGTCGTTGGTTTTCCTCGAAACATTTTGTGCGAGAACTAAATCAAATTATGCAAAAATCTAAAGAAATGATCTTTTTATTGCAACTCTACGTTTCATGATTCTATATGTTATCTTGATTTCATGTATCTGAAGATCCTATGTCTCGGTATTATATTTTTGGTTTTATATCTTGATCTTATACCTTGATATTATATTTTTGATGACAGTAGATCTTCGTTTCATTGATACTGTATATTGACTGTATATATTTCATGATTCTATGATCCTGATTTTATGTATCTGATTTTATACTTCTGGTAACACAGCTTGATTTCACATGTATATCTGATGATTATATATATATATCTTAATTTTATAGCTTGCAAAGAAAGGTATAAAATTTCAATTATATTATTATAACGTTATCTTCCATGATTGTAATAAATTTCACGTCTGTTATAAAAAGAAAGGTGAAACATGATCGATGCACACATGCTAAAAGCAATAAAAAAAGATTCGTTAGGACATAGATACAACGCAGTTACCGATTTCGAAATTGAAGGTAGCTCGTCGCCTTTGCGTTAAATTAATTTGATATAAAACGCGTAAAAAAAAGTTTAATTTCTATTTTTACTACAATATTCGTAAAAAATTTATAGAAAATAAAACTATTAAAAAAAAAACAGTACACCAATTTCATTAAACGTGTCTAAAAACAAAAACAAAAAAAAAAAAATGAAATAAAGTGATCAGACTCAAAGTAGAACTAGATGCTCGAACAGTCGCGGTGTTCTCGTATATCGGGTGACGCGAATGTCCTGTATTACCAATAGTATATAACATAATAGTCAAGAAAAAAGCTACCCTCCTGACATAATTAAAATGTGCTATTTATCTTCTCATTTTTTTTTTTTCAAAATGCGTTGAAATATTTAAATCTCCTTGTGTGTCTCATCTTTTATATAAAATTACACAATGTATTATACACTCTGACTAATGACTAAATATTTTAAACTGATGAAGGAAGACCAAGATGATGGTACAAAGAGAATGATAAAGAACTTCAGTTTGTCCTCAATTTGTAGACACGTAAATAGAACAAATTTGAAACAAGGAGTTTGGATTTTCTAAACAGACTTGCCAAAAGATGATACAAAAGCGTTTCTTCGTCTAGCTTCTTCCTCTTCTTCTTCCCCGTCGTTCCTCGTTCCCTTTCTTTCGCTTACCCTGTTTCGTCCCGAGGACTCTTTCTAACAGGGAAAAATCCTTTCCCCTGCTCAACATCCTAGATAAGAATCTTACAAGGCAATGTCGCAACCAACGGGATATACATTCCGGACATCTGCACGAGAGATGTCCCTTAAATAGAGAACCGATAAAACTCATACTTTTTACCTCTTTTCCCTTTTCTTTCTCCTCTATAGCGTTTAAATTTTGTCACCTCTATGATACACACCTCGCGTTTCCTCTTCTTTCCTATTCTTCGTTCTAACTATATACCGTGTGTTTTCAGATTTTTCCTCGCTCATTATCTTATACCTTTCACACGTTCTATCATTCTCCTCATTCAATCTCGTTCTCTCTCTCTCTCTCTCTCTCGTACTTGTAGGTTTTTCGCTCTTCTCTCTCTCTCTCTCTCTCTCTCTCTCTCTCTCTCTCTTTATGTACAGACTGCGAACTGCGGATAATAAATGATAAGTTACGCTCTAACTTACGCTATCTACGACAGTGTTTTTTTTTATTTTATACCGGGTGTTTTCGAGGAAGAAATGAATGTTTGAGGCTCGTCCTCTCGTTTGGTTTCTCGGGCTGCGTTCTTCGAGTACAATAATTGTTCAAGAAATAATTCAATTCCGATTTTCTTAGATGTATTTTAAAAGTACCATCGTTAATCTCTAGAAATTGTAGAAATGATAAATTAGAAAACGTAACATGCTTGAAGCAGGTTTTAAAGAACGAGTTGAATCGTGGTTTGAGCTTCAATCGTGTTTCTCCGTAACTATTTCTCTAATTTCCACGTTTATCTGAAATAAAAAAACACGTTGTCATCTATACCACAATTAATCCGGAATTAATATCCAAGACGATCTATCACGCGATTAGTTAAATACAGATCCAACGATTATCCTCGAATACGCATAACTAAGTTAAAACAATCACCGGATGTATCCTACGTTTCAATTACTGCAAACAACGCGAGAATAACAAAATTTGCCCTTATTTCGAGGAACTGGTGACTTTAATTGAAACGTACATCCAACTATCCAGAAACTGCTACTAATTTCTGTCAACGATGCAATTCATAACGCGACAGTACAGTGGAGGCAAAAGAGCGAGACACAGAGGCAAGAGCGGTGTTCCGTAAAGGTGTTGCTGATTCTATTTGCGATGAAAAGATTGGCACTCGGCAATTGGCTGGCAGAAAGCAGCTGTGCTCCGCCTACCGCTCTCGCTTTTGCCTTGGTCACGCTAATTTGCATACCGTTTCTATCTAATGCACGGTCCTAGCCGCCTATAACCAGCCTGACGCGCGCGAAGCAATTAAAATTTCATCATTTTTCACTGGCCTAATGAAGAGGTATCTTTGAAACCGGTAAAACCGAACGAACGTTTCATTCTCGCTGTGTCTTCTTTCTCTTTCTCTCTTGGACGATCACGTCAAACGAAAAACACGATAAGTACACTTTTCTTGTTCCATTGATTTTAACGTTACTTTATGATTAACAATCTAAATACTGTCACGAGTACGCGACGAGATACAAATTTTCTGATATAGTATAGCAAGATCATTATCAACGAGCGATATTAAGATTTTAATCAAGTTTGCACTTCGTTAGAGGATTACGTGTAAATTAAACGTTTGCATGTATTTCGCTCCACTATAGAAATAATCGCAATTTTCCGTTTACGCTGTACGTCTATTCTACGAAATAATATATTTATTTATTGCGACTTTACGTATTTGCTTGTGTATCTACGTTTGGAAGTCGGTAAAAATTTGTGCATCTCAAAGTTAAACGATCCATTCAATTACTCGTATCTCTTGTATCGCTTAATTACGTGTAGAGTTGTATTAATAATGATATTACGTTTAGCGCTATCGGTATTTTTCCGTGAGAAACAGTAAATGTGACTTATCGTGTTCTTCCTCTGTATTCTCGATCTACATATACCTATGGTCGCGTCTACATACACTTAGTCTTGAACAGCGTTGTGCACGAACGAGCAGCAAGATCGCGAATTGATACAAAGTAGAGGATGTTGCGAGCCATAAATAAAGACAGGCTTTTCGAATAATCGCGTATCAGAGAATAAAATTGAATCGTGACTCGAGCCTGATTCGCAAACACCCGGTACACGCCCGTTATAGACGAGATTAACTTAATCTTCTTTCGAACGCTCGTGTAAATGTGTATCTACTCTGCTGACCGTAAGTATCAAGATTAAAATACGGAAAATTAAATAACGATCGTGTACATCTTTTCGCGGCGAAAATTAACGAGCTTCGCGAAAGTGACGTTTATCAAATCGGCTTCTTAGCGATTCAGTTCGTTCGAATATTCTGACAATGGCCAGCAGTGTGTACACGTGTATGAGTGGATGTGTATGAAGGTGTACGTGTATATGAAAGTGTGTATAAACTGTGTGAGTGTATATTATCTACATATGTACACAGGACAAACACAGAAGCGTACGGTGTGAGAGGATCGGCGTGTGAGGAGCGTGTGTGGTTCGTTATAGTGACGTTAATTAATTAGCGGGGGATGGCTAAGATCCGCACACGCCTCAGAGATCACTCTCAGGGATCTTGCCTGCACGGTGGTGTTGAATCTTCCAAATAACATCGTTCTCCTCCCATAAAGGAAAGGGAAGCGGTGCTCCTGGACCATCGAAGTTCGTCGTGCTTATTTATTCTCGCTTGTTCTTCCTTTATTGCCTAATGAAGAAAATAATTGGTACTAAACATTATCGTTAACGTTAACGTAAAATTGTTTCTCTGAATATCAAACGTTTGTTTATAGAAAATTATACCTTCTAGATTATTGAAATATTTTGCATATACTGTAACTTACATGTTATTCCAAATAATTTCTCTTCAAATATTATCCCGTTGCAGATATTAAATGTTATCCTCTCGTCGAACAATTATGCTTCAAAGACGTTTAAGTTTTACCGCGTAACATCTCGATAAATTTATCGAAATTTCTTTCAAAGCTACCAAGTATCTCGTTAAGAATTTTACCAATAATTTTCTCCAACTTACTAGATACGATCACTAGATATTTTATATTCTTCGACAAAAATGACAACGAAACACGAGCGAACTCTGTTACAGACATACCAAACACTGTATCTTTCCCTTCTTCCAAGCAACATAGAAAATGAACCACTATTTCATAATTTTCCACATATGAAAGGCATGGAAAAATGCCGAGAGGCTTGTAACACGACGTTCGCCAAGGTCCAGAAAGATTCCGGCAGCAGGTTGAGGCTTGCACGGTTCTAACCAACTACTGGTAACCGTAAATAACGTACGAGTGTGTTCCTCTTACTTCTCAGGACCTAGGTACGGGCGGTACGCTACGAGATTAAAACGGGGAATAATAATGGGAATAATGAGAATCGTTGGATTCGCGGGAGAAAAGGGAACTAAAATAAGATACGACATGTGTTTGCGTTGTTTCTGGAAGCTGTGTTGTAAAAACAAGAAAAACGTTGGCCTTGTCTGGCGTCGCAGGCCGATATGGGATAAAGAAAGAAAAAGAAAAATGCTAACATGTCTTTTGCTATTTTCACGCCGGAAGCGTTCCCCCGCTGTCTCGATTTTCCTCCTGTTCTCACGGCTACTATTCGTAATAATCGTATGCGTTATATATATATATATATACTATATATATCGTTCGTCCCCAAAAGAATTGGGAGAAGCAAATGGGCGTCGTTCGTGTATCCTGTATCTGTGCGCGAAGAATGTGTATTACGCGTAATACCACAAGTGAAATTCTTCCTCTCTTTTTGCCGGTTAGTTTGTCGCAAGGATCGTTTCTCGAGCGCCTGTCTGTATGTGTGTGTGTGTGTGTGTGTGTGTGTGTGTATGTGCGGCGATTAAAAAGTCGAGGCATGATGTGGTTGCTTCGGTCAGAGATACCAGATATTTCTTTTTGTTTCGATATTTATCTGAACTCCAACGTTTCGCAAACTTCCCTAAAACCTTCTGCAACTCGTTCCTAGAACGAGAAGCTTCAGCGAGATCGGGCGCATCCGTTTCCGCGGTACACGATCTCATCGTTCATCCTATCTTCGTTTCGACGCCACGAAAAAATCGCAACATCAGTTGCCCGGCAATGTATACAACTAGTACGTACATTACGATCCTCGACTATACGCAGACCGTTCGTCTCGTCGATTTCGAATCGACGCGTTTTTCGCGCGCTTTGCGACGACGTCTTCGATCTAACATCGCAAAGAACAAAATGTTCTTCCTAATTACCTAACGTTGTATACTCTGGATTCTTCATCGAGCACAAACTGGACGAATCGGCCCAGCCATCTCGAAAATAATACGGTCATCTTTCGTCTTCCACTATCTCACAGGTATAATTTCGTGGCCAGATTCGTTTACGAATCGCAAAAACTAGCTTCTTTCTCAGTTTTCTTTTTTCTTTTTTCTTTCTTCCTCTCTTATAGGTTCGTATCTTCCGTTTCCTTAAGTTTTCTCTTGGTTTCTCTTGCCCTGGCTGCTCGGGGCCCAGGGTCACAATGAGTGATAATCGCCTAATACCAGGCCGCTGTGATAACTACCATGTGACGTGGACATCCCCATGGAACCCATGCCCTGATACGCTCCCATCCCCATGCCGTTCATCGACATAGTGTTCATCGTGTTCACGCTTTGCATCGTGTTCGGCAGCATCGTCGACGGACCCATTGGGCTCAGACCACCCATGGAAGGAGCTATGGCACCCATCTGCATCGACGTGGCTGTATGAGGAAGCGACTTCTGCAGATCCGCCGAGGTCGGTGTGATTAGGTAATCCTGGAACAAAAAAGGATAGACATGGTTCATCGATGGAAGGAGCTTGTGAACTTTGTTCTTCGCGGTATTTGAAATACTTTTGTGACGTTTCGCTGGCTATTTATAGTCTGAGTCTTCTTGCGCAATACTTTATTTATTAATAATATAATAATAATGGTAATAATATTGCAATATTATAAAGTTATGGATCATAGAATTGTGTTTTATGATTTTATAAATTTACTCGTAATGGGATAATCGGACGATTTGAAAGCTGTAAAATTTCATTTGGCGTATTCCTAAAACTTGCTGTTGTAGGAACAAATTTAATGGTGATTTCTGAAATTTCATTAATGATATTTGTTTAATTATGCAAGAGGACTCTGGAATCTTTTCATAATAACGTTTGATGATCTTTGATATATATCTTTTGGTCCGGAATTGATATTGGTAGATCAGAAGAAAATATTTAATTATTTAGTATTATATTTATTATCGTTATATTTAGTACGAATAAAAGGAAAAGAATTGGCTACTATTTGAGTACCTTGAGCAAGTAAGTAATCGAGTTTAAGGAGATTATAGAGAGTGATCATTACCTGTAGATCTACAGCTTAGATGCCTTCCCAACCATCAAATTAAGAATCGTTAATTTTCCTCTAGTTAGTTTTTGTTACAGATGCTTAAAAAAGTTAGATACGAACTACTAAAGCGGAGTTAGAATTATCATACTTATCACCCCTCGCGCAAACCATTACACTTAGTTGGTTATAAACACAAAATTTTATTCAAGACTCTTCATAAATTTCAAGCAAACTTTCACCTTACCTGATATTCTTACGTTATACGATGCGTGCTTTGCATTTATTGTCGTAAAAACTTTAATATCGTCTCTTTAAACTTATGAAAGCATATACTCTAAGTAGTATCTATAACTTAATGAACCACATAATGAACGATTTGGATAAAACTAAATGAATGAATCTTACGAAAGTTGCAACGCTCTGTTAATATCAAGCCTCTACAATTTAATGTACACCGTAATACTCAGTCCACCAAATACTACAAACGCGATACACATCATCATACATTTTTCAATTAATAAAGCAAGAATTTCAAATACCAACGCCCAATTACTTCCCAAAAACTAATCCTATTAATCTTTTAACATTCTGGTGAAATATGCAAATATGCCTTTAGATCATGATGAAAAAAATAATTGAGAAATACCGTTACCTATTCAACAATTGAAAGAAACTTAAATATATGTAACATGGCGAAAAACCATTGTTTGTTTTTTAACCAGTTAAGATCTCAAGTCCTCTTTCCTCTGCCAAAAAAAGAAATAAGAAAAAAAGATGAAAAATAGCAAAACCTCACAAGACAGTTCACTGTACCTGTAAGCTACTAATCCATTAATCCTTTTAATCCTGCCAATCCTTTAAAATTACAGTGAAATATAATGATGTGCATTGAAGTCATAGTCTAAAATTACTTGTCAAACACTGATGCCTATTCTAGAATCCCATGACATTGAAAGAAGCTTAAATATTTATGACAACATTGTGATAAACTATTGCTTGATCCTCAATCAGCTAAGATCATCAGTCCCTCTTCCTTCTGCCAAGAAAAGAAAGGTACAGTTCACTGTACCTGTGAACTGTCAATCCACATTAATTCTTCTAATCCCACTAATCCTTTAACATTGCAGTGAAATATAATAACGTGTGTCGAGGTCATGATCTAAAAATTCTTGTCAAACACTGATCTCTATCCTACGATTCCATGAAATTGAAAGAAACTTAAATATTTATGACAACATTGTGATAAACTATTGCTTGATCCTTATCGGTTAAGATCAATCCCTCTTCCTTCTGCCAAGAAAAGAAATAAAAAGAAAGATGTAAAATAGCAAAACCACACAAAACAATTCACTATACCTGTGGACTATAGTACTGCATATAGTCCAACTGGCTCTTCTGCTGGGCGCAGCTGGGTGGCGGCGGTGGCAAGGTCGCCGTGGGATGTACCAAGCCGTGAGTACCGTGAGCACCGACCTGGAGATGATGTTGCAACTGATGATGAAGGTTCCGTTTGTCGTCTCCGCTCTCGCTTCCGGTATCGTGGTGTTGTATATGGTGCGTCGGCGTGTGAGGATGGCTCAAGGTCGAGCCATGGCCTTGGTGGTACGAATGAGGACTGGAAACCGAGACAGGAGGAGGAAGCTGATACATGCTCGACGCCTGTTGATGTTCCATCATCGGTTGTTGCTGCTGAGCAGCTACAGCGCAGGATGATGGTTGTTGCGACGGTTGCTGATTGACCGCCTGCCTCTTCGTTTCATCACCACTTTCGCTACTCGAATCACCTAAACCTCCGCCGTGAGTTTTGTCCTCTCGTTGGCCGCTGTAACAGATAAGAAGATGGTTTCCTTGTTAGAGAAGATCGATGAAGTACAAACTTATTTTTGGTACAATTTTGCGCTTGTATAACAGAACTTGGTAATTGAACAAACGAAGTCAACCGATATTCCATGTTGTTACGTCGCGTAAGACGGTCCGTGCGACGGCCCTCATGGTATATGACCGCCGAGGCTGACATACCGTTATACTGACCTTCAATAAACCTAAGGAACCACCATAAGTCGAATCTTTTTAGCTTAATTTCTATTCAATAAGTATTTTCGGTTTATAGATGGTCCTTAAGACAGTCCTTAGGTTTATTACACGCTCTTATAACTTACGGAGAAAGCGGTTGTTTGTCCATTAAAAATAACAGGTATTTCCCATTAAAAAGGACACCCATACCGAGCTTTCCTCCGTAATTGAACGAGACGGGTCAGCACTGTTCGACAAAACGTCGTGCAGTCAACACGACTGTTCCTAGCAGCTTCGCGTAGTCCTCACTTCGATCAAAGTGATATTAACTTAGTCTATTCTTTATTATTATTACTCATCTAGCAAGTGTATTATTATTCGTCACTTCTATCAATTATATCTTCCTATACGACGGAATCTCCCGTGTAATAAGTTGTTAAAATATAAATATTATAAGACTGTAGACTACAGTTTTATTCCCCAACAAATACCCCTATTATCCCACAAGAAATAAGGGGATCGACCTGTTCGTGGTGTCGATCGTTATAATCGTAACGGGAATTTACGACTCCCGTTGACGCGCTTCATCGCGATCGCGTCTCCCCGCGACTGGACGACATAACACATGTAGAATCGTAAATTTGGAGAAAACCAGTTTACAATTTGCAACTTGTACGTAACTTTCGACATTATAGTACGTCTATCTAATCGGGAAGTCCAATCAACGGATCCTAGCAGTCATGATTTTCAGCAAGAACGAACTACAACTATATAAAATCGCGAAACAACCATTCCACTTTTAAGTTCTCCAAAGATTCCGATGCAATCCCATTCTCAATGTTCCCTCAAAAATATGAACGCACAGCCCTCCTAACAATGCAAGAACAGATTAGGAAACGGTAGAAACCACACAGATCCTCCATAGATTTCGTTCGTTATCTATCCAACAAATTTCTCCTAGTTAACGCGAACAATACCCACATCCAGCGCTGGAGACCGCTTAGATATCCAATTAATATTGCAAGTCGATGCTAGGCGAATCTTTACCGCTCTCTTCTCGCTTGCTTCGGGCGGTTCCTCCGCAACACCGCTACGCCGCGATACTAAACTCTTCTTCTCACAACCGGCAACAGTTCCAATATAATTACTGACAAAACAGTCGACCAATGATCCTCGCTGTCCCGAAGCGGAAGAGGATAAGGGCTGCACGGAGTAATGCCTGCTAAGATAATACC
Source organism: Bombus campestris (assembly GCA_905333015.3). NCBI lineage: Eukaryota > Metazoa > Arthropoda > Insecta > Hymenoptera > Apidae > Bombus > Bombus campestris. Next base: position 446,901 of record HG995132.1, on the reverse strand, counting down.
ATCTTCGATTCGTAAAATACCGGTGAAGAGGGTACTGCTTCCTTTTCTGGGTGTAGCAACGTGAATTAAGGGTGGAACGTCACCGACGGCAAGGAGGAACGAGTAAAACTGACAATAGAATAGGAATATAAAGCGAGAGGCAGAGAAAGAGAGAGGAAGAGAAGAGTGAACTCGCTCTGAACGTATCGTAAACTCAATTTAGCAGGCTGGACCTCCTCGAAGCCACGAAGCACGTGGGACCACTTCGGGGTCCTTGCGGCCTCGCGCTTCAACCTCTTTCTCTCTTGAACGTTCGGTTACCTCCTCGTCATGCTTGACTAAGACACTCTCTATATCCAGGTACGAGCAATCGTTAAGCGCTTGTTTTACAAGTCGTTTAGACGTGGCCGCCGCGATACGGCACTGTCTCTCCAGGCGCAAGTGCCACGACACTTGTCTACGGGGTGTTTTCGAGAACCGGTCCCTCTCGCGTTCGTTTAGTTCGGCCCCGCCTCCCTTCTCAGCTACCGAACTCTGATAACGGCCATCCCGTTTTACACACTTTCGTGTAACCTTTCACTTTTGTGATATCGGCGACCCTCTCGATCTTCCACCACCCACTTCCATGGCAACCGCGTTCACGGTATTTCAGTTAAATGAAACGAAATTCAAATTTTTGGATGCTTGAATTTTGTATCGTATCTTTTATCGACAGGATACACGCGTTACAACCCGATTTTACGCGCTTTCGGGTATCATTTTACTTTTATAATACCGGCAATTATTCGATCCTTGAGTATCTTTACGGGTAGCAAGTATTTAGAGATGAATAAAATTCCTATTTACGAATAATTCGCTATCTTAACTTTTACGCTTTCTCGCGTGTCTTCTTATCGTGATATCGGCGGGATTTCGGATTTTTATATACATTTACATGTGGTTAAATCATATAGAGATTATCGGCTCATAAAGCATCAGAAGAAAGGATAGTAAAAAGCCAAAAGGTGGAAGAACAACGATGATTTCGTTGGATTAGAATCTGACATAACGTTAAACTCAAAAGAAAGAGTAGAAACGTAAAACAAAGAAGGTCAATGGTTTCGTTAGATTAACAGTCTAACATAACGTTAAACTCTAGAAATTATCGTCCTATACATATCGCGATGAAAGATCAACGAAGATTCCATTAGATAAGAGTCTAACAAGTCGTTAAGCTTTATGGAAACTCACTCGTACAGTATCACAACGAAACGGATAAAAGAATCCCAAAGAACAAGATCAAGGAAGATTCTATGGAAACGAATTCTAACATATTATTAAACGATATAGAAATTATTGTCTCGTGCAAAATCACACTACAAAAGATGAAGACGCCCTGAAAAACTATCAAAGAAAGATCCCACTGTATAAAAGTCTAACGTATCATCATAAATAGAAATTCACTTATACAGTAACGATAAACGATAATAGAAATTATTGTCTCATACAGAAGCGTGCTAAAAAAGATCAAGGAAGATTCCAACGAAAAAAAAAAAAAAAAAAAAAAAAAAAGAAAGATATAGGTTCCTATATCCCTCGACTAATTCTTCCGAGACAAGGCGAACGATAAATCCGTTCGGCAGGTGAAAATCTGGTTGGTCGTTCGGTGCCGGTTGCAGGGGAGTCGGTTCTCGTCGTCCGAGGACAAGAATTATTTCCACGAGACGCGATGCAACAGATCCCACACGTGGAACGACGTAGTTCCGAGGCAAGGACAAGGGGATCAGCTTGTTTCCACCGGTACTTTCCGTGCCACCCGTTGCATGCCTGGGTCTATAACCCCAGACGAGGTGTCCCCAGGTATGCCTTATCCGAGTCGAGATCGCGCAGTAAATTTATCCGCGTTGCACGCCGCGCGTTGCCTGCCTAAGAGAACGGAATCTTTCGGGCATTATTATTTTCATTAGGATTTGTGACTCATCGCGTGCCCGGGACATTTATTTGGCGGACGAGTTCCTCGCGACAACTAAACCTATTACCGCGAGATCTCTCGCTTCTCTTCGCCATTCCGTCCAACAGTTTTTCTCTTGATTTTTTCAGATCTTTAGTCTTATTACCGTTTATTATTTTTATTGTGACTATCCATAGTCATCGGGGGTTTTTTTTATACCGTATATGTTCAGCGTTAACTTAAATGTACACGATGATTGCAAAATGGATTACAGGAAAAAAGTAAGTACAGCAATAATATGTTGGAATTAACGGCGAGGAAAAGTGCAATTATTGGGAAATAAGATACAAATAAAAAAATATAGAACAGACAGGCACTGTATATAGATGTATATATAATGTATGAAGAATGGATGAAGCGTAGTAGAGTGAATGTTTAAACGAATGTGTCTATAGATATATAGGAGTTTGGTTTTCGTTTGGTTTTATGTTTATAAATTATGTAAAACCAAGTCCGATTTCTAAGTCATCAGGCAGCAACGAGTAAGTACGATATACTACTTTGAAATTATACGTGACACGAATTTTACAGAATAGAGAATCATCCAGATGGAAACGAGCAGTGATATTCTGAAATTATAAGTGACACTCCTGTTGAGAAACACATTTTAAATTAACAAAAGATTACATACACAAATTAATCACCTTGTACAGTACACGTAGTATATGAATCATTATACAGGCACAGTTCGTTAGAATTAGTAACACGTCCAATTATTTCCCAATATCGAGGCAATAATTCAAAGGTAATTTCGTATCATCACCGATAACGATCGTCGATTTCGCGGAGGATGACGATGGCCGGATAATTTTTACTGTCGTTATTTTTAATCATTTTCTCGTACGAAAAATGTGACACGCTAGTGAACGGGCCGAAAAACCGTGGCGCGCGATTTTATGGCATCAGCATGGTCTCGCCGTTTTAAACGGCGCTGAGATAATGATCGAAGGCGCGGCTCGTTTTATTAATCGGCCAGTTCGTAAATAAGCTTCACTTGGAAATTCCGTAACCGGGCTTCTCCTCTCCATTGCTCGAGCCAAGTCAACGAGATCGATTCGTTCAGTTTCTAGAAACAGAAATGGCCGGGAACGGTTTCATGGATCCCACCGTGAAGAAGATTCTATCTTACGAGGAACAACGTCCCTGGCGTTGTTCTTAAGGTCACCTCCTGACCGCAGAATTCCCTAATAATTCAACCACTTTTGACGTTAAAGACCATGAATATTAAACAGTTAAAAGAAACGTGGAGGATGATCACAGTAACGTAACATAACTCGTGAGAATATTCGTATTACTACAAATATTCAATTTCGACGTCAAATAAAGAGTAAATAACATTAGTTAGGAAATTGGTATAACAAGATTCTGACATATATGCGTAGGTTAAAAAAGATAACCTCGGACAATTATTATATACATACTTATAACGAAAGCGTATTGTATTATCAATTATCTCGCGGATTTATTGTAACTGTAAATAGAAGTAGTGCAGATGACTATCATTTAGCAGCTGCTCTCGCTCGTATCGGTATTACCAACAACCCTAAATGCAGATGTAATCTCGAAAATGAAATTTAACCATGCCTTATGTCTTATGGCAATGTAATCTATATAATGTTCAAAGAACGAAATTAATGTATGTACAACCTTCGAAAGATAAATTTCCAACTACCATTAAACGTTGCAACGCTGCTGGCTATTCCGAACATCAAAGCGTGTCTTCATATTCTAACCTTCTTAAATAGTTGCAACTCGTGTATCTAGGAGAAAGTCGAAAAAAAGATTAATCTCACTGTGTATTTTCGTATGTAAATATCTAGTTATACCACTTTGTAATACTATACAATGTTAGAAAATTCTGTTGTAATATATCGTTATGATAAGTTTCTTACGAGATTTTTTTCAATAAAGAAAAAAGAAAATATATCTTACCAAAGTACAGAGATCTAAACTTGATCTATACTGATAAATCATGGTAGTAAATGCGGTAAAAAAAGAAACGGAAAAGGAGAAAAATAATCGGTGAGTAAAAAAGAAAAAAAAATAGGTTAGTGTCAAATTACATGTACCTACGAAATATGTACCATGTGACGTAACCACATGCCATATGCAGCGCTGTCCATCAGTCTTTACCACGCATGCGCACTGCTCCCATCGAGAAGAATCGCGCGGTTAGAATTTATTAAAGAAGAACGTGTGATTACCGTGTGTACCCGCTCGCCACGAACCCTGACCCCGCTCGTTTGCAACGGGGCGATACCGCGTGGTGGCTCGAATAAAGTGTGCGACAACGCAGGGGCGACAGAGCCGATATAATCCGATTTTACGAGGCGGCCCACGAGAGAAAAAGACTCAACGAAGGGGGAACGAAGAAAGCCACGAAGTAGGTGCGACAAAGAGGGCGAGAAAGAAGGGAGATGCTATCTCGACCCCGTGCTGCTCTCTCCCGAGCGATATAAACTTAGACGCGAATTAGTGGAATCGCGCAAGCCGATACCATCTCATTTTGGCCGGCTAGCGAATAACGCCATAGGAAATTTATCGGGAAATTAAATTACGAATTATGCTAATCCGACTGAATAGCCCTCGGCTCTTTCTTTCTTTCACCGTCTATATACGTAAGAATGAAACGGCGATGCTGTTCGAGTGGTTACTGACAGATATGATCGGTCTATCGATACCGCGAACGTTGTGACTTTTGTTTATAATATATCTCGTAGGGTTTTTCGAAATATGTACGCGCGAGATGTCTCGCGTGACAGCGCCACCCACTCGCAATCATCGACCACCATCTATAGAATCGTATCTCTTTTATTCGATATCGTTTGCTCGATGAAAAACGACGCTCGAATATGCTGCGATAAAATGGATTACGAGGAACTGTGGGATATATGCACGATCTTGAAATACGTCCCCCTATGTCGAACGTGTTGAACTGCAGCTGATTAGGGACGGGCATAATTTTTGGATTTGTCGATCTGATAAGGATGATCGACAAGAGTACAGTTCACTATAAAGTCATAGAGTATCACAAGAAAGTACGTACATATCCACGCGAATCTTATGATCAATTTAAGATCCTTTTACGATCAATTATTAAAGTTAAGCTAATATTTTAAATGTCTTGTACATACTATGTTGTAATATTACGCATCTGGTTCTTGTTTGTTTATTAGCCGGTCTCTCTTTCTTGTCAACTGGATAACTTTCTAAACAATTCTGAGAAACAACGAAACAGCGGAATGAAAAAATCCTATTATATATCCTTGATACATATTTTATTTTTTATTGTACCATGCTTACCGTATACGAACACCTTGTATATATGGGCTTGTTAAAAGACGTTATTAATTTCTACGATGAACGATATACAGTCTACAAAATGTTTATGCATACGCAAATGATTTCTTCTTATTCGGCTTTGTTTTCTATCTCGTCTTTCCTCATAGAGACTTTATTGTAACATACATAACGTAATTCTATACAGTCATACTGTTGACCGTAGTGTTGAGCATTCTTCGTTTGCGCGATTGTCAACAATCGTCGGTGACTTTTTCCACGATCTATTTGATTACAAACCTATAAGACAGAAAGGAATTTCGAGGGCGTGAGACGTAGTGCCGCGTCTCCAATGATCATCAGTGTGGCGTCTCGGCACGGGACACGCGTAAACGTTGGCCGTATATCTTCGCGGCGAAATAGAAAAGGACGGAAAATGAATAGAAAGAGCAAAAGATACGAGGTGACCAGTGGAAAGCCGACTAAAAGCCGAGCCAAGAGATCTGAGATTTCGGCTTCTATTCTGGTCAGAGATGCGATCCGATTGCGCTCGCCGTCGCGTTAGAAACGCGAGACAATATTATTAGACCGTGTTGTGAAAAACAAAGAAAAAGGGGGAACAATCTCTAGCTAACGGACATAACGCCTGCTACTCATGTTCATACAGTTCAATTACTACTCGAGTCGAGAACTAAATTCTGTACATATATCGGAAGAAACGTTTAACCTACAACTGACCTTCACTTTCACTCTATTTTTATATTTTAACGCTACGACGACCGGCTACTAGTTGCAAAAGTAATTTTTATTAGCGGTCAGCTATGTCTTTCAATGATTAATAAGACATAGATCTTTCAGTAACTTCAGATAAGTATCTTATTTCCATGTAGCGTCATCGATCTTAATTACATTAACTTATAAAATACGCCAAAATTAAGTAATCTACACATTCGCGGTTACCAATGATACCAATTAAAGATTGAAATGAAATAAAATACAAAACTTCAACCAAAAATAATATCTCTCGTTACGTACTAATTATTCGCAGAATTATCTGGCGCCATAAATCCCACTACAAAAGCCTAACTTACGCCAGAAATTTCATGAGATCCAGAATTAGATGGGCACGTTATTATCTCAGGGGGGGGGGGAGATCCTTTGAACGAAGACCAGCGAACAGAGAAGGCTACTTCAGGATTACTCTGCATGCAGTCGAAAAGGCAGGAAGGCAAGCTTTCCATCGCAGATGTATCTCCATGGACGTAGAGAGAGCAAATTGAAAATCGGTTGGTCAGCTTGTCGGCAGGCAGAGAGAGGATTTTCCCAAGCACACCAAGGGAAGCCTGTTGCTGCTCTCACAGTTTCTCTGGTCTCTAGATCCAGTCCGCTCGGCAGGTGAGCGCGTCGAGTAAGCGCCGAAGAGAAGAAGGGACTTCACCGGCAGCTGATTCCATAAGCAGATAGGAAAGAATTTCTTCGGCCTAAAATAATGGGGATGCAGCCTACCGTGTACACACCGCCTCTGTTTACAAACTTTGCTCGCCTCTTTCTTTGCTCTTGCTTCCTCCTCCATGGTCAAGCTAACCGCGTCCACCTTTTGTTTCTCTTTACCTGCCCCTCTCACCCCGTGCTCTTCATGGCGAGTCTACCGATCATGTAATTTTAAGGAAATATTCACCATGGGTTGTTGATGGTTATATATAGTTTCTATAGTATCCGTATCTTTTTAAGGATACGAAAATAACCTTTACGGTTTTGCTTCAACGCGAGTGTGTATAGCGATGAGATCTGAAACACTTCCGAGTCGCTTCGAATCTGGATCGTTATCAAGGCATTCAAGACTCAAAACCTATCAAGATTTTCAAGAGTTTTTAGCCTCGAATTCTGTTCAAATTGCATAATTTGAACGTTTTCTCTTGTACATATTCGAAACGATTCGAAGCGCTTCAGATCCCGTTACTATATCTGTATGTATATAGAGAAATATACAAACTGCTATAAACTATAAAGTTCCAATAGATACGAATCAAAAACCACAACAGAGAAGCGGCCAATCGATTACAGTTAAATCTTCGCACTCCTATTTCGAAGTTAATACCAGTGACTGATCGATAATTTGGGATCGTTGAATGGGTGACAGAGCGATAACATCGGCAGAGGTAAACTCAGAAGTCCTCGCCCGAATAAGAGGACCGAAGCGTTAAAACGCTTTCGGTGTTTCAGAATTCCTTAATCCGGATCACGTTGAACCTGCCACTCGGTAGTCTTCTTCGTTCTATGAGGAACGTGTTACACAAGTGAATGGATATATCTGCTTGTCTTCAACTTCTATTCCTCAACTTGTTTCAGGGAGGCACGAGAAAGAAGTATTTCGATGGCGGAACTCGGACGAAAGTTTTGTACCACAGCCGAGAATCTTGGTTAATGATCATGTCAATGATCGGTTGATCGATTCTATCGCGTGAAACAGATTTAATCTGGACAAAGATACTGCGACGGAACACCCACCGAGCGTCCTTTACTTTATTGAAAAATATGCAAATCGATCATGATCGAGATGGAGAGTCTAGATAGGCGCCTAGAGGCTATTTATCTCTAGATTTATGATCACGATTTAATCCCTTTTTTCTTTCTTGCAATGCGAATTCTTTGATTTACCGACCTTTTCATTGAAGACAACTCTAAATAACTGTCTACGTCTTTGTACTTAATTAAGTGGAAAGCGAATAGCGAATAAAATACTTATTATGCAATAGTATAGGTATAAAATAAATAATGCACAAAATATTTGATTATACAATAGTGTATTTACTCATACTTAATTAAGTACAGAGCAAATAACAGATATGAAATAATCTATCATGCAATGCTGCACAAAACGGTGCTGCAGTTTTTACGAGATCCTATGCAAAAGTAAAATGTACATTGCACTTCACTATCTATAATTATTCGATATTTCTTAAATAATTTCAATTTAAGACTCATACAATTTCTAACTTATGACGCAATCAAAACAGGATTCTTTGTTCCAATAAAGAATCGTATTACGCGTAATATTTGAATATATGCAAAAATTTCCATATAAATCACCATACTTCCGAATTAGTCATTGAAACAACTAGAAATCTGTTTTACAAGCTTCAATTAAAGCTAACCTCATTTGACAAAATTTAGTAGACGCAAGAAGTGTAGCGATTAATCTCAATTGATATCGGGAAGAATGTTCGACTTCTCCGACTTGTCTCTCCGATTGAACATACTAATTCAAAGTCATTGAAAATCCCCCGCGTGTCCAACAAGATTAACGACGCGATAATTACGAATGTAGCAGTTGTAACGCAGGGGTAACCGAATGAAAGACGAATAGCCGGCGGATTCCGAGCAGAAGAGTTATCGACCTCTGCATAGGTGGCGGTCGCATCGAAATTCGCGGGGAAATGAATGGCGCTTTATCTCCGACTGATCGGCTTGTTTCCACATTTGAATCGTACGGAAGAATTTGCTTCCACGCCGCCTGCCAGAAATTCTACGTTTTCATGCCAAACTTTAGTACGTACGATCAAAGAACAACTACGACTAACATCCAATCGTAAATTTTATGTACGGAGGATACACAGCGATGCTCTGTTATTTTCCTAATGCGCATGCGCATACTATTGAGCAAGTAGTTTATTACTAGATTGTGCATCTTTAAAGAAATTCAAATTTTTATAAACACGAGTAAAGAAAGGTTTCTTTCGTTATTATTATTTATCTGTTATTCTAGAATTCTATTATATTATATTCTACTTATATTCTAGAATTATTGTATCGCTTCTGTAAAGCGCTGCAGCGATTGTAAGCTATAATTTAAAGATATTATACGTTTCAGACAAGCATTGGTTTGTAAGTAGTAAGTTTGTAACAAGTGAATATAGGCTGTGAATGTTTATAGGAAATTTAAAGATACAAAAACGCATATATAAATTAGGATCGCCATAAATACGAACTCTGTCACTGGTTATATCCATTCTGCTAAATTATGGCACTGGAACGGAGTAAATAATATCGGGATTGCGATTCGCGCGTAACGTGTTGCATCTATTTACACTATATTTTCTATAATCTGTTAAAATGATTGGATTCCTATTTATATCCTTCTCTAACTATATACAACCGTTTACTATAAACTTATGACCCTCGTAAATTCCTGGTTAATAATGTACGATAAACTTCGTAGTCAAGCTACGCTGAGTTACGTGCATAAATAAAAATGGCGGCACATTAGTTCCGGTAGACATGCGCGGTACGTCCACGCGCATACCCATGGCAACTATTTGAATCACAAGACTCGAGATGTCTATTGAAAATGATATAGTGCTAAGTTTCACATCTTTTCTTAACTGGAAATATAGGACATGAAATACCACAACATAGTATCGTTAAGAATTGTTTATAGGCTCTTCGTCGTTTGCGATTGGCGACTCGATTTTGCAGCGAAATAGTTGGCATCGGGGAGACAATCGCATCTCAGAATTTCATGTAACTTCTAACGTCAAAATGTTATTGTTATTTACGAGTCACTATCCTCTCGTTTATCATCATCCTCAAAGCTTCTCATAGAAGTCATGCATTTCTTATTACATGAATTCATTTATCACTCGAACGTCTTATCCATTTATTATCGTGTTACGATATGAAGCCAGGCATTCAGAATAAAAGTGGACTAATTCCAATAATCGCCAAAGCGATTCTAAAAATCAGAATTCTAGGACAAATACGAATAGAAGATATTCAGCGAGTTAACAGGAAAATTTAATAAATGGAACAAATCTCCGCCTAGATCCTATTCTTTCGCTCTACTGATTGCAAAACAATTCTATTCCCCAGTTTCCTTGATCTCTATTCTGATCCGACATAGAAAAAAATGGAAGAACGCAGTATTTCTCTCTTTGCAAGGTGAAACTTAGTACGAGCAACAGACACACTGGCAGAGGAGGTGGACAACACACCACAAAGATCGAAACTTCTTGACGTATATACTTACATAAGTTGTGTTCCAAGCTGACGAGTAACTCGATACCGTTTAAGGGAACGTCTGCGTGTACCGTTGTACACGTACAGTACGTCACACGAAAATGCTTCCGTTGTTGGGATGCTACCACGAAACGAAAACGAGGAAAAAATATGACGGATACAGACGTCGAACGTATTCAACCGAAACACAACGAACGATTTCCGCCCTTTAGTCAAGAATTCAAAAAACAGATTGCAGTATAAGGAAAAAGATCTAGAGGAGGAGAGGTTTGATAAAGATGACGCATGGACAATTCAGTTGTGTAATTTCTTGAAACTAACTTACGACTGCTCACAGTCTTGATCATTACATTTTGGATATTTATACGAATTATTATGCTACAGATTTCTTTGATCTATTAAATATTATATAAATCATCATTTCGAAATTGAAGAAAATCGTGGTTTCATCATTTTTCTTATATCATCTCTGTTATTCTTCGTTCAATTATAAATATGTAATCATTATCTACTTGTATAATATATAGCTTACGTAACTTGATATAAGAAATAACGATGATAATATAAAACACGAGAAACTTCAAATATTTCAACATAAACTTGAAAAATGAGAAAGTAGTAGCTAGCATAATTCAACTAAGGCAGTATAATATTCAAAAACGTATACATATAGTGACTGATAAATGTAGTTATTTATTTACAAATTATTTCAAATTATACTAATAATACTTTCAGCAAGAAACCCTATAGGTAGAGTAATAATAAAAAAAAATTTACAAGTGGTAACGCATGAAGAATCACTTATAACAAGAAAAATGTTGGCCAAAGCAGACTGAACAAATAAAACACCACGAAATAAAGCTCATATATCCGGTTCGGCGTAAATCGATGATATACGGCGAAACTTAAAACTTAATTTACGAGAACGTGTTAGATAATTCACGATAAGTGAACCTTGTCGAGGGGATTGGAGAAAGGAGAAAAATTTTAGCAGCCATGACGAATTCGAACGAGATCCGGAAACGCGTGTTATCGACGCAGGAAATTGCATGTTGGATTGTCGAACGATTTCCTTGAATTTGCATCGCGTGTACGACTACACCCTTGGACAAAAAGATAGCACATGTGTGCTATCATTAATTTCTCATAGATAGAGTCCGAATTTCCCAAGTTTGACGAATGGCATATAAACAGTACCTTGTAGTAATAAGGTATATGAGCTTGAAACTGTATCTTCGCTATTCCTCTTGTATTTATCAACAATGATTGTGAAATCCGGTCGGCGAAATGATAGCACACCAAGCATTTTGTTTCCATTCCTTAGTATTTCTGTGTATTCTGAGTGGTGTAGACGTAGTGAAAAGTAGAAGAATTTCATTAGAAACCTTACAAATTTCGATTCAAACAATGGGACGTGGAAAACAGCTAAATAGTGAAGAGATTCAAACAGTTTTGAAATTAAAGAAAGAAAACTTTACTATTTCTAAAATTGCAAAAGTTCTCAGTAGAAGTCGGAAAGTCATTTATAATTTACTGAAAGATGTAAATAATTATGGAACAAAAAAAAGCAGTGGGAGACCTTCCGCGATTAGTACTCGTGAAAAACGTGCAATTTTACGTGCCGCGTCAAATTCGCTTCTCACGTCACGTGAAATTGCAGAAAAAGTTGGCGTAAAAACTAATCCTCGGAATGTCAGACGTGTACTACAACAATCCGCGCACATAAAGCGGATGAAATTAAAACGAAGACCAGCTCTAAAGCAGATTCACAAGGAGCATCGATTATATTTTGCAAAAGAACATATACGGTGGAACAAGAAGTGGAGGAAAGTTATATTTACAGATGAAAAAAGATTTAATTTAGATGGCCCAGATGGATTCAATTTTTACTATCATGATGTAAGAAAAAAAAAATTGTCACAAATACGGCGTCAAATGGGTGGAGGTAGCATTATGCTTTGGGCAGGTATTGGGTATAACGGAAAGACTGATTTAATATCAATTCGCAGCAAGATGAATGCTATAACCTATCGTAATTTGATACAAAATCAAATTGCAAAGTACGCAACACATATTGCGAGACAAGATTTTATTTTTCAGCAAGATAATGCTGCAGTTCACACCGCTAAGGTTGTGAAAGAATATTTTTCAACAGAAAATATTGCAGTTTTGGACTGGCCTGCATGCTCCCCCGATTTAAACATAATCGAAAACTGTTGGAGTAAATTAAGCAATGCCGTTTATAGAGAAAATAGGCAATTTGAAAGTATTAATCAGTTAAAAAAGTGCCTTGAAGAGGAATGGAGAAATATATCGCTGGATTATATTAGAAAACTATATCGTTCTTTGCCGAAACGAATGCTGGAGGTGGTGGAGAATAAGGGAGGATCCACACATTATTAAATTTTAAAAGGTTTTTTATTTTTGTACAATTTAGTAGATAATAAACACTACAACTTTTGAAAGTGTGCTATCATTTCGCCGACCGGATTTCACAATCATTGTTGATAAATACAAGAGGAATAGCGAAGATACAGTTTCAAGCTCATATACCTTATTACTACAAGGTACTGTTTATATGCCATTCGTCAAACTTGGGAAATTCGGACTCTATCTATGAGAAATTAATGATAGCACACATGTGCTATCTTTTTGTCCAAGGGTGTAGTTGCACAACAAGACGAGCCTAGGCTTGGATTAGATCTGACTCTCCGTGTTTCTGTTCTGTCCGACAATGCAGTAAAATGCAAACGATCCAGAACGGATTGGTAGATCGAGAAGAGAGAACACAGAACGGGGTAATAGAGAAACTGGCAGGCTTTTCTATTAGAGACGGCTAGCTAGCTACTATCGCACGCTACATTTGAATTTCATTGTTCGTTACGTTACTTTGGTTTCTGAGGAGCTCAGCCAACGTTCTTCATGTTCTTCTCTTTCCTTTGTCTTTTTCTCGCCACATCTAAGAATACTGTTGCGTAGCAATTCTTATTTAAACGATAGCCGCGTGATTTTTCAAAGCATTGCTTCTTAAACGATTGCCCTAAAAACTCTGCAGAAACGTAGTTTTCATTTTCTTTGAAGTTTTTTTCGTTATTTTCGTTCCTCTCCGTAGCGGTTATTTCGATTCATATTCTGACTTTGCAACATTTTTGGCTAACTGAAATTCTATCTTGCATCTTCGGTTCAAAGAAGATATATTTCTCTAACACGTTACCGTCCGTTTCTTTCCTTATACGACGGAACTTTGTTATTCTCACCACGCCCCACTTGATCATAACCTCGAAGCTCCCAAAACACATGCACGCAAGGCGGGCATACACACTGCATTCTGGGAATGCGTGCATGAATGAATGCCCCCTCTGTCGCCTGAAGAGAGTCGACGGAAGAAAACGAGGGGGGCTCGTCGAGGGAAGGGAGAGAAAGGAGGAGGAGGAGGAGGAAAAGAAGAAGAAGAGCACGAGGAAGAAGAAGAAGAAGCAGAAGCAGAAGAAGAAACACGCGCCCTCGACTACACAGAGAAAGGGAGAACCGAGAGGATTGTTCTTTTTCAAACGGCAGCAGGGACGACGTGTACGCGACGAGGCGGGCCCTTTTTGGCCCTTACGTGGCCATATGTGGCCCCTTCTTCCCTCCGCCTGTCAGATTTGACGTGGTCCTTCTTTAGAAGCGGTTTTTCACCGAGAAGGGGCCCTAACCCGCCTTTTTTGTCCGCGTGTGCCCGAAAATGGCTGAGGCGACCCAACATGGCCGCCCCCTTTCGCCTCTCTCTTCGGCGAAAAAGGGGTCGAATCCGACCGTTCCCCTTCGTCCCGTCTCCTCTCCCCGCAAAACGCTTCGCCGTATCAAACGCTCGTCCTTTCCTCGCTTTTTCAAACGCATCCTTTGTGCGGTTTGATAGCTCGAATCAAGAATGTATTCTTCGACGACCTTACTCTAAAATTCGAACACGACAGTCCCTAACACGTGCGCCATACTTTTCTCTTCTGACCTAAGGAAATTTACCTTTCGATTGTCTCTGTCGGGGATGGAAAAAGAGAAGATTGCTCGTTCGTTAGAGCAGATAGTTTTCAAGAGCGATAGTTTGCAACACCTGTTAACAGTTTGATGGGAACTTTGGAAATTTCTGTTCGGACGAGACATCGAGCTTCGATGTTGGACAAGATGGTGACATTTTTGGAGAATGGATTTTGGTATATGTTTAGCGTTAATAGTAGCTTTTCCATCGCATGGAATTGTTTATTAGGAAGATAATAAAAAGTTGATGAAAAAGCGTGATTAACGACACGACAAATAAGTACATACTGACAAATACGATAGTCTTTTTGACAAATATGCGGATTTCTTCGTAAATAAGAAAGTCATTTTAACGGACGAGTTGGTTCGTGGAATTGAAAATACAAGGAAATGCACGGTCAACGAAATTCACAGTAAATTTACAATCAGAATTCGAATTTAGGGCTTACTGCTTATAGATATTTAAATCGCAGGATATCAGTTGCGCCACCTACTTCGCAGGATATTTCCCGAAGGCCGAACTGCCAGAGTATCTCATCGCCATCCATAAAATACAATTTACTGCGTTCGATAAATTCACGTTACATAAAGTCTCTAAGTGTTGCAGGGACTAGCCAATAAATTGCCAGATAAACGTTTGAACTTTATCGAGTAGCATGGCACACGTACAACGCCAAACATTCCTTGTTCACTGATTCATACGTGTCGACAAACAGGCGTCCTGTTTCTTAATAGCGAAATAATTTATCTACGATATTTCGAACAATTCCACTTTCACATACATCTGATGCAGTAATCTGTCATATAATGTTCAATAATCCGTCTTATTTTCCAGAAACAAATGAAAATCACCTCGTCGATCATATTTTTGCAACAGCGTATCCTCGCCCGAACGAGCTACGGAAGCTTATCAGAAGATTTAGATGCAAAATTATTCACGATAAATTATATCTTGCAACTAAAAACAAATTTTCTGCCACAATGTATCTGCAGCAGCGTTTCCACAAGATCGTAAATCACAATTTCCCAGATCTCATCGCGATAGCAATTCTATTTCTACTTCGATATAGTAATCGGTCGTATAAAGTCCAGCCGTTTGTTCTACTTTGCAGAAATAAATGCAACACATCGGAATAGATCGTAATCGTCTGGTCGATGATTTTCCGATAACATTACATTGCAACGATCCGCGGAGAGTTGTCAAAAGATCTACCTATAAACGCCAAAATATACGAATACTAAATTATATTTCGTGCCACGACAATGTATTCCCATCTGATTTTGCGCTAAATCATAAATCAAAGTTCCCCTAAAATTATCGAGAAATTTCGTTCTAGATAATGAACAAAGAAACATCAACAAATTATATTTTGCAACTACCAACAAATTTCGTGGCACGATCTGTCCACGCTTGTTTTTCGCTAGATCATTATTTAAAATTCTCCAAATTCCATCGTGATATTTTCGTAGAAACAAATCGAGCCATCGTCAACTCCACCGTTACGTTGCGTCACGATTTTGCCTATGTTAAAACGAGCAATAGAGGCTATTTCGAGTCAATGATTCTCTACGAATCAACAGCTCTAACTGTAACGACGTCCACGCAGAAAATACGGTCGACTGATTGACGCTAAGGTCGTATTCTCTGGATTCTGCGACGGCTGTGTCGCATAAGCCAGTCCCTAAAACTATTCGTCAGCGAAGAAACGCAATGGCGACTGTGACGTGACTATTCCTTTGATTTTAACGACGTGCCATACATAAAACAGCCGTGTGTTGCATCATACGAGCAACCATATTTAATACAACATAGACTGCGGGCCGTATAGCGTTATTCTGTGAAATTCTAACTCGAACATGTTAAAGTATAATTCGATTAATATACTATGAATCAGACAGAGGCCGAATCGAGATAAAATCGATCGTACGATCGTTTCTACAAAATTGAAATATCGATCATTCTAATAAATTAAGCTTTATATTAAATTGTCTTAAGTAAAGTGTATTCTAATAAATTAAAATTGAATAATTTCCAATTTTTTAAGAAGCGAATAAAAAGTCATTATCAAGAACTATCGAACTAGCAAATTACAAACTAATCGACGAAATACATACGAATATATAATATTAACAATATTATATATTCTTGTTAACGAGAATAACAACTTGATTCGTTGTCGATATGCCATTTTTTCCCACAACCTTTCTCCATCTTTCACGCAACTTGAACATTCCACCTTCCAGAACCTCTCGGATTTTCCAGCGAAAAACTTCTCGATATGATCTTTCATGTGGACCAAATCTCCTGAAAATCGAAACTAACTTTCCAGACAGTGCAATACATTTCAGAATGACCGTCGTTGTTCTCGGAATTTATTAAATCGTACTACGTGATTAATTATACGCAATTATTAAAATTGATCGTCTATCGAGGTGAACTGTTTTCCCTTTAAATCGTTCGTTCTATCACCGTGAAACTGTTCTAATTATTTATTTTCGCGTTTAGCTCGTGTATTTTTCAAACCTTATGAAACCTGGATGCACGGATTAAGCCATCTATCAGTGGCGAAACGTAGTCAGAAACAATCAGACGACGATTTTTCACGTGTAACGAGCCAGATCGGAAATCTGAATGAGAAATCACCGCTAGGCAAGAACGCGAATTCGTCAGCCAGGAATAGACGCGCAAACGTGAAAACGCGGGCTATTTATACGCGCGACGTTCTTCTCGCGACAGAATCTACACGAAACGGTAGCGAGGGAAACGAATGAATGGAACACGAGAGACGTCGAGGTGCAACACGCATCGGAATTCGGTTTGCCCGGATGTTTGTTACGTATCGTTCAAAATTTTCGTTCCAAAAGATGATTCAGTGGTGGCCACGGGATTTTCAACACCGGGAGTTTCTGCTCTTTGAAGTTGTACCCGTGTTGAATCGGCCGGCGTGAATTATAAATGAAGCTTGCATCGTTCGCTTTGTATTTCCGATTTTCAAGAGATTAATGGCGCAGAGTTTAGAATTTAGGTGAAGTTTATTTCTGATGTTTAGTCGCGCGAGTGTTTCAGGCTTCTTTGAGTTTTCGCATTAACGGATTAAATTAAAAATTTAATGGATCATCCGGATTCTTTAACACAGAAGCGACGATTAGAAATTTGAAAAATTGTTCACGAAACGTTTATTTCGGAATTTTCATTTATAAATAAGGTTTCTTACTAGAAGAACGAATTTGACAGAATTTTATCAAGTAGCAGGATGAGCATAAACAATAGCGAGAAACGAATGTTTCAAGATGTGATTTAGCTTGAAGCAAGAAACGCAGGAGGATACCTACGACGCGTCCATCTTTCTTTCTCGTCTATTTCCTTTGTCATTCTTATCTTTCTTGGAATAACGTGACATAAGCGAATCACACCACCTTGTCACACTCTTCGATTGGTCACGTAAAAAGTTAAGCAGAATTTCTTTGAAGAATTTCAATGTCACTCGGGTGCAGTAAACGTTGCATCTAATAGTAAATGTTAATTTTAAAATCGGTATTGTAAATAAATTAATGATATTTAAATTTCTAAAAATTCCTGCTTTCTTACTTTTTCAACAAATCAAAAATCAGATTTTGAACAAATCCCAGAATCACAAATTATTTTGTTTTTCTGTTATTCCACAAATTCCCATCCCTCCTTTTTCAATCTCAAATATGTACACATCATCCCAATATTCTCTATTTCCTTAAAAATGTACACTTTTCCAAATTCCTTGCAAATATTCATCAAACACATTATCCTAATATTTCAGTTTCCCTTCCAAATCAATTAGGGATATTTAAATTGTCAAAAACGTCGACAACTTCTAATTTCTGGAACAAGTTCGCAAAATCAAAATCATCTCTATCCTCGTCATCTCTGATCGCCTCTCGTTAAATCTATTTCTCTATTCTTCCACAAGTTCTTATCTGCCCTCCAACATTAAACATGTATAATCCCAATATTCTCTATTCTCCCTAAAAATAGTTACCGTACCAAATTCCTCGTTACAGTATGCAAACACATAAAACCAAATTTAATCAATTTTTTCGCGTTTTCTAGTTTCTGGAACAAACCTGAAAATCCAAAACATTCTATTCTTCCTACTATTCCACAAACTCCTATCTCTCCCCTATTGACATATCAAATACTAATTTAATAAATAAAGCTAATAACGAAATAAATAAAACGAACTAATTTAATAAATAAAAATAAAAAAGAAGCAATACAATATTCCCTATTTCCTTAAAAATGTTCACCTTTCCAAATTTCCTACGATGCTCGCCAAACGAATTATCCTAATATTTCATCTGCTCCCGCCAGAAATTCTCAGAATTCCCAGATGTCCCATTCTCCCTCGCCTTTTAAAACTAAGGCCGTTGAGTCCCGTTGGCGTGAAAACAGGATTCGCAAACGGGACCACGGGAGCGCGACCGAGTGGCAATGAAAAATGAGAATTCGGAACCCGCGAGTGCGGAATTACAGCGCGTGCGACTTCCAAGTCGCCTTTTTCGTGCAACGGTTCCGTGAATGTCGTTGCGCGTACGAGAGACACGGTGACGAGATGGGATCTCTGGTTTCAGATACGCAGAGCGCGTTGCCCAGGCACCGTGCATGCTGTAACCGTAAACCAGGCAATGGTACGCGGGCAGTATTCGTAGCTATTTCGGGGACGTCGGCATCGCGAGAACGATTTCAACGAGTGTCTACCCGCCGCTTGACCTGAACGCATCTTTATTTGCGCAGCGAAACCCTCCTTCCTCTCTTCTCGGCAACTGCTACCATCCACATCCGCCCGCTATTGTCCCCTACATTTTGTACTTTTCTTTGTTTCCCTTTTTATTTCCTGTGCGTGTATTATTTCCCGAATCGATGGATCGGTTCCGATAGCATTTGTTTCTAACGCATCGAACACGCTCTGATAAGATTGCTCTGCCATAAGCGTGTAGTCTGAATTCCCAAGTACTTTTTCAATGATTTAATAAACGATTGAAGAGATTCGATACAGTGTACAGCATTTAACAAGTGTAATATTTAACAATAATAATATAAATCTATATTATACGTTAAATCTATACATATTGTAAATAGTAAGATACAGAAAGGTCTTTGTCATCTCTTTCACTAACCGCCTGCAACATTCGCAAAGGAAGAGTGCATCTGTTCCTAGTAAAATCAACTTCACCGCCACTATCATTAATATTATTTCCACTTTCGGCATCGCTTAGTACGTCCGACGACACATCTGCACAAATATCCGCGTTATATTCAACAGACCGATTTTTGGTTGCCTCGTTATTAAATAAAAGATTCTCAAAAAGCTTGTTAAATATTGATAACGGTTGCTTATCATCGAAGCATATAATGTAAAAACACGTTCGTTACATTTTGTCTGTAGCACCTATTACCTTTTCTTTTTACTGTTTTATTTTACAGTAGTTAACATTTCACGTAACATATCGTACGAAGTATAATAAATAAGACGCAAATTAGCGCCTCCCGTCGTCAATGTGTTAAGAATGCAATTAAGAATCTACGTTACTGCCTCTTCTCCTTTCTTTCGTTTGCGTGTCTTTTTCTCTGTATTTTATGCGTGAACGAAGATTAACATAAATCGATAAGATCTTTTCTCCATTCCAATGAACTTTGTAACGTGTCCTATTGGAACATTCGATAGAGATCTTTTTTTTACTGGTAATTGAAAATATAACACGTACGTGTTATGTCTCTTTAGACAGCGTCTGTACGTACAACAATTTTAAGCGTGGCAGATTTGTGAGCAACGTGGTTGCTCTATTATTGCAGGAGAAGGCCGTTAGGATGTGTTCTGTAGAGTCTTTTAGATAGGTCGACTGCGTAGAGTTGCTTGGTTAGGTCGTTGGAATGATCGTCCAATCTGGTTTTCTATTTGTCACTCAAATGTATAATTTCCTCGGCGACCGAGCTGATATTCAGATCTTTAGGGAGTGCGTCATTTCGCACATACCACGGTACGCGTTTACCATGGTCCTGTCTGAGCACAATATGTAGCTTGTAGAGCTTCTAATTTAGCGGCATGGCTTTTAGCAGCCATGCCCCACAGAACTCGATACCGTACACCCAAATGGGTTTTGATGATTGTTTTGTAGATGAGAAGTTTGTTATCTGCTCTTAATTTTGCACGCTTGCCGGCGAACCAATACATAATTTTCCCTTTTGATCCTGATCTGGACAATCTCTTTGCGTGTGTGTTGTTTCCGCGTTACATGTTGTTTCCACGTTAGTCGGGAATCTAGGTGCATTCCTAAGTAGGTAACTATTTTTGTTCCAGGTATTGTAGCATCAAATCGATAAGTTAGTTTTCATATGGCTTGTTAAGAATAATGAAAACGATCCAAAATTGATCCAGTAAAATAAATTTACTTTTCCAAACTAACACCTCTCGCTAACTAAAGAACCGCGTACTATGTAATTAGCAGAATACAAAATACTCAAAAGAACCAGAAACGAGATATCTAGCCTTACGAAAGAGCATCCACGAAAGCTTAATCCTAAACCATTTTGGATCCACGTAATTAATTTTTCCAAATTATCGCTTCCAATGAACTAAGAAAACATCGAAATAACAAATTAAGATTTCCGAAAAAAAGAAATACGATACAGAACCACTAGCAAGATGTTTCTCTTTTAGAAAAGTATCAATGAAGATTCG
This sequence comes from Bombus campestris, assembly GCA_905333015.3. Taxonomy (NCBI): domain Eukaryota; kingdom Metazoa; phylum Arthropoda; class Insecta; order Hymenoptera; family Apidae; genus Bombus; species Bombus campestris. The sequence goes on along the minus strand of HG995132.1, from coordinate 425,910 downwards.
ATTCTAGCAGATCCACTTTGGATTCACATAATCAATTCGTCTCTCCAAATTATCGCTTCCAATGAACTAAGAGACCATCGAATTAGCAAATTAAGATTTCCAAAAAGAAAAAAAAAAAAAAAGAAAAAAAGGGGAAACAAGAAAGAATCAGTAGCAAGATGTTTTTCCGTGAAAGAGTAAGAAGGCTGGAGCCTAAAAGACTTCGGATCCACATGGCCGAAGGACAGCGTTGATGAATCGTCGCACGCTTGTTATAGGCCTGTCTGGGCTGCTGGCCGCAGCCAGTAGCGTGGGTCGACGCCGCGACTCTCGACACGTCGACGATCGTGATCGATTTCCATCAAAGTCGATGTCGAGCTTCGATACCGATCGACTTCCATCAAAGTCGAAGACCTCGCCCTGTTCCTTCTTCTTATATACCCGCGAACGTTCGCTCATCTCCCGCTGCGACCGGATGAATCACGAACCTCATAATCGAGCGTTCGCTCTGTCGTTGAATCGCCATGCATGCATACGTGCACCATTAACCCGTTGTACATGGCAAAAGAAAGGATATTATTGGCGAAACAAGTGAACACGTTGACGCTCTTATATTTTCGCGCAGACAAACTTCCGACGTGACATCCTTTGTTAAGTCTGCGTTTCTAGTCCTTCCGCTATGCGGAATTATTTTACACCATGGCTATCTATACGATACACTTAATTGTTTATGAAATTGGTTTTAATTCCGAGGATATGAAAACGGAAATAAAATCTGACAAAGCGGATTCGTTTATCTGTGCTAAAATAGACATTCGTGTAAAACGAGTACTAACATTTGACTCTAGCAAAGAACATCTCCCTCTTATACTAATCTGTAACGACACAGTTACATACATCCTGATATAACAAACGAATTAATTCGCAACATTTCTAGTTCTTCGGCAACCTTCAGACCAGAAAGTTAAATAATACGAGATATGCCGCCAGAGCGATGAAGACGATAATAGGTCGATTGATTTAAGCGAGAAGTTAAAAGAGGATATAAAATGATCGTACTACAACAGAAGAATCATAAAATGAAATTCATATATCCTTGCGCTACCGCAAGAATTATAATTATAATTACTGAATGAACTTGTCAAATTCGTAGATATACAACCGCCGGTATTTCTTTCAAAATAAAACGCAATAGTAGAAACGATGGAATTCATAAATATGGTACATCCAACTCGAACTATTCTTTCAAACAAATTACAATTTCAGTAAACTAAAATGATTCGAGCTGGGCGATGTAGCAGGCGCCATGCCCACGGTTGAAGGCGCACAAAAGGCTTGGTAAAGTAGCGCCACCCTCTTTGTCACCACAAGGTCCTCGGTTTTCAGAAAGAGTCAATATTGGCGCAGCCACCCCCGTGTACCGTCCAACCCTTACCAACGTACCGACAACCGTCGTCGGTGTCCCCCTTCGTAACGCCCTTCTCGACACCGACTCCATTCCCTTTTTTTTTCCCCCATCTGTCCTCCTCCACATCCGGGAAGTGGCATCCACCCTTCCCGAAACCAACCAACTCTACGTACACACCCCACGATCGTCGTCCACTTCAATCTGATGCGCCTCCATCTTCCACTTATGCGACGACACTCGATGGAACGATTTAATTAAGTCTGAATAATGGACATTTAATACTCTAGCTTTAGCTTTTTTTTGGTTGGGGTGCGTAGCTTCCCGACGATGTGTACGTAATTCTGTGCGTGTTCTATGCAGAAACGAGAAAGAATAGAAGGTAATGATGAACCTATGACGTGTATGATGAATTATGAGAGATTCATAGCGTTGTATTATATTCGCAGTGTTGCATTATATTCATAGTGTCGTATTATATTCATAGTGTTGTTCGAATAATTATAAATTCAAACACATTTTCTGCATTATCTCTGTAACATTTCCAAGAAAACACCGATAGTAGCTGGAGGGATTCGTAATGTTGTATTAGATTCATAGTGTTGTATGAATAATTATAGACACATTTTCTGTATTATTTCTGTAATATTTCCAAGAAGCCACCGATCATACCTAAAGGGATTCGTAGCGTTATATTGTATTCATAGTGTTGTTCGAATAATTATAGACAAACACATTTTTTGTATTATTTCTTCGATATTTTCAAAAAACTATCGATTATGACTAGATATGTTAAGCGAAGAGGTGTTCCTGAAGGATAGATTGAACGCTATAGGATACGATGAAGAGACGTTACATCAGGAATTATTGCCTTTCGTAACTGAAATGGAAGACACAGAGACAATGTCTCGGCAAGACAATGCTCTTATTTGTACAGCAGCTACAAAAATGTAATTTCAAAATTTTGAAATAGAATTATTATCATGACTAGCATTGGGCGATTCGAACCCGATAGAGACCCTAAGCTAAATTCTAACAAGAAAAGTTTATGATTTGGAGAAACCAGCTATCAAAAATATCGTTGAATTTAAAAAAAAAAAAAAAAAAAAAAAAAAAAGAAAGAATAAAATTCGCGTGGGTGGATACTCGGAACGAAGCTGTGAATAAGTTAGTGCATAGTATACCAAACAGAAGTAATAAAAAATAAAGAGGAATTCAGTAAATATTGAATGGAAACGTAACAAAATTAACATTGAGTTTACATCTTTTCATAGTAGAAAACACAAATTTGAAAGTGTGAAATTTCGTGTCTTGCAGACTTCGAAAGAAGAAAATTTTTGTTTGTTGTGTCTTCGGTTTTATCTTATGTTATAATATGAGATTACATAAACGATTTCGTCACTTTTTCTTTTAATATTATGAAATACCTAAAAATAAGATTGAGTGTATAATTATTCACCGTGTATCGTTAAACTTGAATCACATATTACACGTTACGCATACTGTTTGCGCAGATGGAGAAAACATTGCGGAGAAGATTCGTTTAGAATTTTCTTGACTAAGAACATTTTATTACATTATATTACATTATTGTATCATTGATTATTGACGTGTACCATTGATATTCAAGTTACTGATGATCAAAGTATGAAATTGATACTGAATAAAGAAAAATGAAAATGTTTTACAAAGAATTATATAGATACCCAAAAATAATACTGTTGGAGACATATAAAATTAATAATATTGTATTGTTCATATTGACCATCCTGGTAGTCCTAGTGTAAATTTTAATTCAAGTTAATCGGAAATAATTTTGACTAATCAAGTCAACGGTACAGATACAAGTGATAAAATGATTCGGAAGCTTTAATCTACAGAAGATTTAGAGATCGAAAGTTGTTCGATTAAGAAATTTCCAAATCGATGGGCGTTGCGGCATCGAAAAATTCCCAATAGCTTACGAATTGAAGTACCAGCTGACGTGTAGAAGTCGGAAGTTCTGTCAAAAGAGACTGGCAAGATTTACATAGGAAAGCTCAGCAAACAACAGGAGCAACCCAAGGGACAGACAGTTGTCTAAGTAGCTTTACCAACAATTTTACTAATAGATCCAAGTCAAAATGCACCTATCGTTCCTACCAGTCTTCTCAAACAAGAATCACAGAGATAATGGAAGAGAAATAATTAATCAAGAGGAATAAAGGTAACAGGATTTTAAAGATTACGCGTTTCCTAAAAGAAGAACCAAAGTTCCGAAAGTGGAGTATTAATTTTAACGTTAAGAACGAGATAAAACCATACGCGTTACGAAATTATTATAGAACTAGGAGTAAGATTAACAAAGAAATCGTTTTGTACCCGGAAGAACAACAATTTACGTTTCATTTCATCCGATTTCTTTTCGCCCCTCGTGATAAACTGTATCGTAGGTTGATCTAATAATAATAAATAACGTGACACATGAAACTATACAGGGTGATTATAAAGTTAATTCGTGGAAATCGTAAATAGAGCCACACACGTTGATTAAACGGTTGCAAACAAAACGCGGCCAACCTACTCGCCGAGAATATCTGATCTAAGATTCTGAGCATGCAGATAATCTGATGGATAGAAGGAATAATAAAAACCTAGGATATTTATCACGCCACTAAATATTCGAGGAGGTTCAACAGCGTCAAACATTTCGAGGAAGAAACGCTTTGAAGAAATTCCACGAATATTTCCTTCAACTTCCACCGCTTACTTTTAATTCCTTTAATCCGACACTTTTGATTATAGCTTTTACTACTTTACACGGCTATTTCTTTTTAATTCGCTTTTCAATCGAGATAATATTTTAAGGAAAATTCAATTTTCTTGTTTCGTTACTACCGAGTTATCGATGATTTACTAAATTATTTTAAACGATGAAATTATCATTATCGATCATGATTGTTCGATCATAGTGGAATTAATTTGTCATTAATTATTATAACACACTATTATAATACATAATTTGACGAGTATGACGTTTATGAATGTTTATATTTTTACAAATGGTGGTACGACAAAATATATGAAATAAAATCTAAATAAAGCTAAACTATGTACTCGCGAATTTCCATTTTTTTTTTTTTTTTTTTTTTTTTTTACACATTTAAATTTCTAGTTAGAGAAAGTACACGTATCTTCAATAGTAACGATCTTAGAGAAAGTCAATTTCCAAACGGAATCAAATCCATAGAAAACGCGTGGCGTGCATTGATTTTTAATTTTTATTGTCGACTAACCTTCGCTATAGAGTTTAACAGAAATTTGACTAAAAAAAAGAATGCCATTGAATCGTATAAAATAAGAAAAAAAAAATACATCATTAGTTATTTACCGATGGATAAACTTTTATTTTTATCAAATATGGTAGGAAAAAAATCCGCATTACTCGTGAGCTAACCTAACCTGATAAGTTAACCTATATTTCATCTATATAAATTAAGTACTTACGGTAAATTTGTGATCTCTCAAGCAGTGACGGGGGAAAAAATGAGAAGGAAATAAAAAATGAAAAAGGAAATGTAAGACTGACGGCTATTGTTATAACGATCAATCGTAATGGGATTAGAAGAATGATTACAAGAACATCTCGTATTCTTGATGGAATACTTATGAAAGAATGTCCGTCAAAGTATCTACAAATAGAACGAGAAATCGGTTATCGAAGATCAATGCAATTGAGAACGATTAAGGATGCATACGACTAACGAACAGATTGAGAGATTCAAAGTAAGCATCTCCGGTTTGTAGGTAATCGAATTTATCGTTAAAATATTTCCAATATCGTCGATCCCAAGTGGTTAACCAAGCCTCGATCGATTTCGCTAAAAAAATTATTTGGCAGGAATTACGTAAGAGATTGAAATTCGTATTTTTGGTTAATCGATAAATATCGGAGAGGGATTCTAATTCTCTAAGAATCCGAAACGAAGAAATATTTTAAGATAAGTCACGCGATAACTAACATTAGAATTTTCACGCGATCGATAAATGTTAAAAAGCAATTTCCAAATAGAATTAATTCTCCAAGAATGTAGAAAGTTGGAAAGAATTCTTAGGGATTCGAATTTTCAAGAGAACGTCGAAAATCTAAATAGAACGCATAGGAGAATTTTCAAGAACACAACCGTGCAGGATATCGAATTTTCCAAGCGTAGAAAACGATAGAAACGTAGCGATAGACGTAGAAAACGAATTCCAAGCAATTAACGTTTCTCTGCGATCTAAGACCTAAATCAATTAGACGTTTGTAATTAGATTTTTAAGAAACTTTTATGGAAAAAAAATTTTTTAAAAGATTTTATGGAAAAAGAAAAAATATGATTCGAGTTTGCAATGGCTGGATAGTCAGAGGAAGAGAATTCTAGGCAACCGATCCTCCATTTTCCTGGTTGTTCCTTTCTCCAGGCAGCCCTCGATTTATCGTGGCACGAAGACGAGGGTGCGCTGACAGTGGCGCAACGAGGGTGAGGCTAGGGTGAATTTCTGTTGGCCTGGGTACATTAGCAATGTTTTGTTGACACTGGAGAACAACGACAGAGCCATTACTGGGGCTGCGACCCCAGCGAACCGTGCAGCCACGACTCTTCTTCGATCCATCGAACCAAGAAACCCGTGGGGCATACGCCAAGAGTTACGCAGAAGTCGATTAGTCGACTCTGCGTTTCTAGTTTCGGAACAAAATACGTATTATAATTCTTCGTTTGTAGAATCGAAAAATAAAAATGTAAAAATAGCAATAAAATTACAGAATCTCAACAAAGATAGAGAAACTTGACTATTCGTAAGATCGGAAAATAATGTAACGTAAATGACAATGAAATTATAAAACATGATTAACGAACATAAATAAAAAATTGTCCATTCGTGGGATCAGAGAATAATAACGTAGAAACGACGATGAAACGATGAAATTCCAATGTAAACAGAAACTCTGTAGTGGAACAGGTAGAAGAGAAAGAAATTTCGAAGAAAAGCAAATTTTTCAGTGAAACTTAAAATCGGTTTAAAAAGAAAAAATACCGTCGCTTGTTCCATCAATGTACATATTTTCCCTTACTTTCTATTACTTTACAGCCATTTGATAGACGAGCAACGAAATTCACGGAATTCACACCACGGAATAACGTTGTGTCTTTACTAATCTTTAGACACACAGATCTAACAGACACGGTATACGGACAAAGGAGGAGATTCTATGAAATCGCTGCGTGCAACGATAGACCACACACTGTTTTTACGGCAAAAAAACATCACAACTAGTCTTGGTTTGGACGTCTTTCGTAACAGTTCGCTTATTCGGCAGATATGCCGTTTCGAATTACCTCCCGTTCCGATCGGTCTATTGGTTTGGCAACTAAGTGGTTGCAGATTTTGTCCATACCACCCATCGACAAAATCCGCAATCATTTAGTTGCCAAACCAATAACATGCCTTATCCAATACCCAGTTAGTGATTAGTCGACGCTTCAATGAGTACACGAGACACAGAAATTACACGACGATTGGATCTTGTCCAAAGATGCAGCAATTTGTCCCGGCGGAATTTATCATTCGCGTCTGATTGACGGCTCAAGGTTATAGAGAGGGCAACGGTTTTGGTCGAACACTTTGATCGAATATCTTACTCTATTGTTTTTTAAACGAAGTTTCAGCTTCGCTGGAAAGTTTGAATCGTTCGTTTGTATAGTTTAAACGAATATTACGAATAATTTTAATATGAATATTACGAAGCACTGTGTCGCTAACCACTTAGCTGTTGCGACCTCTTTGAGAAGCGTGTAGCTGAACCGCGTGGCAAAAAGTAATCGATGACGAGTATACTCGTCAAACGCAGAATGTGCGTGACTTTTATAATATGTAATTAAGTTTTAATGAAAAGGCTGTCTTATCTTTGAATTTTATTTCTGACAGTGCTGGTCGCGACTGAAAATATTGCCATTTCTACGTGACGAGTATACTCGTCGAAAAACAGCTAACCGGTTAAACTGAGTTTTCAACGTGCGTATTTCAAAGATCGAACAACAAGTTTAAAAAGTTCGTCCGAAGAATATAAAGAATAGGAAACTCGACATAGATCTTGGAATAAATTCGACGAGAAACAAACCAGAGATTGTTTCTCCATTTCCGAGATAACATGCGATACGTTTTCCTTTTATTTCGATTTATCAGGCTCGTTTTTCGTATCATAGATCGATGTTTTCTAAAACATCTTTTCGTAGTAATGGAACGAAATGCTATCGTAAAGCATTCGGTGAATCTCAGAGCGAATGGTTTTGCTGGTTCCTCTATTTATTCATCGATACTTGTTGGCGGTAAGGAAAACGAGCCAAAGAGCCAAACGGAAGAGGCAAAACGTCTGGACGGCACGTAGGGACCACGTCTGCCTCTTCCGGCTTTATTTATTTTCGGCGGCGAAATGTTGTTCTTAACCTTTCGAGCAGGCGAACGAGTTACGTTGCTCGGCATTTTCGAAGATTAGAAGGCGTCTGAAAGAGAAACAGCTCTCTTCCATCGACAGGATGATGATATTAGTCAGGGGCCAGGGTATAATAACCACCACCGCTTTAACCTGTTAACCGACTGGTTTCTAAGTCGAAAGCATTCACCGCGCTACAGAGTTGAAACTGAACCCCCTTGTTACGTGTTTGTAGGGTGCACAGATCGAGGCAGGTTACGTTAATATGCAAGAAATGTGTAAAAAAACATTTAAATAGCTTTGCTGGTAATTTCGTTTAATTTCACGAATCACATAGAAACGTTATGATAGTAAAAATATCATATATCTAGTCGGACGTTACCTGCTATGATACCGCACGTTTTTAGGGAGAGTTGAACACATAACGAAACGTAGTGAAAAGAAGAAGAATCGCGTAAGTACGCGTAAATAAAAACGATTATATTTCTAGAAATGATATTGTTAACTGTATTTCTAAGACTTTCTATCTGAAATATATGTCACTTATACATTTATACTCATACATTACCTATACATTTTTAACAAATAACAATTGAATTTCTGAGCAGCGATAGAGGATCGATAAATGCGAATTCATTTGTTCTAGTTTGTGCTTTCTGTACATGTGCAGAATCAGTTGTACACTGTAATTAAATTACTGCTTGCGAGATGTAACGATAACCAGAATTACGTACGAGAAAAGCAACTAAAATTGAACCGACGTAATCGGAGGAGACTCTGTGGTTTAATAATTAGCCTAAATACACTCCGCTGATAGCCAGTATAATAACAAACAAATAAAACTTATATATACAACCCAACCTCGTATTAATAAAGCATTACATCGCATGGCGCGATATAGAGGTATAGATGAGTTATCTCATAGCTATTAGATATAAATCTTACTCGGCCTTTCAGGTAGTTAACAGGTTAAGTGACATGCGTAGCACGGAACAGCGTTCGCAAGAAAAAAAAAAAAAAAATAAAGAAAAATAAAGAAAAACATTGTCGTGGCACGTGCGGGAGAGAGTGAAGTTTATTTTCATCCGCTCGTGGCGAAGAGTGCCAGGGTACAGTGCAACGAAGAGACACCAGGCGCTGGATCTCTCAACGGCGCAGAGTTTTATGTCCAGGAAGAGACACACGGATATTTCAAGAGTGGCTCGTAACGATTTATGGCGTCAAGTTTAGTGACGAGAGAGAGAGAGAGAGAAAGGACCACAAGGTAAACTAAGTTTCACAATTTCAGTCTATTTTCTTTTTAATTTCACAGAGGCAAGAATACTAGGAAGATGAATCGTAACAAGTGTGTTATTAAGAAGATATAACCAACGTACTGTAATAATTCAAATTTGATTATTATCGATTTAGAGTTTGAAACATTGAATCGAAGATTCAAAGAGTGTTTGGATCGTAGCGTCGCAGGCGCCAATGCTACGTCGAAATAGATGGAAGTTTAAAATCAGAAGATCGGACGAGAGAACGAAATTCTGTAACTGTAAGCTCATTCTAACGCGTGACCAAGCTCAAAGAGTACTTGTAAAAAAATACTGTAAATGGCAAAGTTGGAAGATTTCGATTTTTTATTGAAATATGTTCTACGTACCAATGAGGATACCGTGGTATAAAATTGAAGCGCAATTTTAATAATATCGTTAATAATAATGACTAGAATATAATGTCACAACGTCGCCTCTATAGAAAAACAGATAAAAGTATCAATAAATTATTAGTCAATTGTTAGTTGACTTTAGTCTATGCCATCTGAATGGAACATTCCTATCCAATTGAATGGAACATGGAGTTTTCTTTACAACTAAGAGGTGTACTACACATACAGGTTTTCCTATAGACGCTTTTCCTGTTCACGAATTTCCACTACATTAATGCATAATTTTTCTTTTTGCTCCTGACAAACTTGTTTCTTACCACTCGCAACGTTTTCTAGGAGAACTCTTCGATTTACAAAGTATCGAAACTCGAGACCCAAATGTAAGATACAACGAATTAAAAAAAAGACCAAAAAAAAGGATTACTTCCAAAAGCTAGGAGCGCGGAAGATTCGACATAATCTCGGATTAAAGACGAGTACGGTGAATCTTTAAATGACCGAAGCTTCTGGATTTCACGGTGAGATCACATTTTTTATTATTATTATTATTTAATTTGCACTTTACAGATTATCTAGCTGGACATTTGGTAAATTTTTCTAACTTAGTTGCTAAATAACATGTGGATGGCTACCCCCCAGCGGGATACCATCTTCCAGTTTGACTATTTTATTTCTTTAGCGAGGTCAGTTGCATGTTTTCTTTTTAGTCTTCTTTCTATGAGAGTTTTGCTCGCTTCAGCAGCCAGCTGGTATCGACGTGTTGCCGTTCTTTCCTTATATTTTTCTGCGTACCTGCCGATTTCTTCTTTGACCGTTGGTATTAGAACACATGTATGTATGTATAAGTTCGCCGATTTTTCTACAGTTGCGTACTCTTTACCTCGTTGGAAAATTTAGATTTTTCAACACGCGCAGAGTGAAACCGTGTCGCACCTCGAACTTGAAACTGTGTCTTGTAGCTTGAACTTGAAACTGTCAACGGTGGCCAGAAGAAGAAGCGCGGTTATTATCGGCCTCTGTTGACAGCCTTGACAATTCGGTAGACTGTCGCCAATCGTAATCCCTGGAGCCGCTGAATATTCCCCAAGATAGCGGAGGATAGTTTGTCAGAGCTTCGAAATTCCAGGAACAATGATCTACGGCTCGATGATGACACGACCGTGATGCAAAAAATTAAAATTATGGTACGTCGAGCGAGGCAAAAACGATTATTGCCTGGAATCTAGAATTTTATCTTAGAGTTTCTCGCCTTCAGAATCGTTCTAGACAAAGTGTATGTTTTAAAAATAAAATTGGTTATTATTATAATCAATCATTATTAAAAAAAAAGGCGGTTATGAGGCTATTGTTCTTCGTCTATAACAATTAATATCGAGTTAATTTAACAAAGAATTCATAAATAGTACATACGACAAAATTAATAAATAATAATAATAATTTCTATACAAATGTACGTCGACGTAAAGATTATTCACCAGAAAAAAGTTAACAAACAAGAGAAAGGAATACGAGAAGTGAATAATTTCTCTATAAAAATGTATCTTTCCATAACAAAATCTGGCTACGAAAGAACAAATAAATAATAAAAAAAAAAAAACAAGACCGTGAAAAGCAAATAATGATGGAAAATTTGAGCGAGACAGACTTTGTCCGAGTTCTTCGACAAGCTGATGTAAATTAAAGTTGGATCACGCGTGCAGGGGCGGAAACGTTAGCGGTATCGCGGGCCCCACGAGACTGGGGCGTCTCGTGGGCGTCGGCATCGGGCAAAAGACGTCAAACTCTGGAATGCATAATACGGTGTATACTCTCCTCTCCCCTGGGAGCTCTTATCGAACGATTTAACCAGCTCGTTCACACGTGATCCGTACACATAATGCACAAACGAAGAACAGACGATTTATTCAAAAGGCTCGCGTGACTCGAAACTCGCAATTCGGAAGGCAATAACCTTCGACAACTTCATTCTGTCTGTAAATTTTTTCCATAAAAAGATATTTCAGTTTGTTGATGCGAGTCAGTTCATATTGAATAAACCGAAACGCTCGCTAACACAAAGATTGTACGTACAACGCGATGACAGAATAATTGTGAAAAAGAGAATTATTGCTTAAAATAGTACAGAATACTTATAAAAGTGTAATATCGTTGAATTTGTATGTATTATTGAATTAAAACCACGTATACTTTTAGAGATACCTCGATAAAACCAAAGTTAATTTGTACACGTAGCTAATTTCGAAACAATTTTCCTCTTAAACATATACGACGTACTATAGCGGAATAATTGAGACTTAAAATATACTTTCGTAGTATAACCCGAATTACATTATTATACATTCAGAAAATTTCGCCCCCAATTATTTCCTCTGGTTAAAACTGTTACTATCGTAAAAGAATTTGGTAATATTTCAATCCCCGATAGAGTCAACACACGGCTAGAGAATATTCCGGTAACTCTTGGCAGCCGCCACGCGTGTCGCCAAAGAGGAAGATATTCGAGAGCGCGGATGGAATTGCGTGGAACAAAAGAGGTGCAGATAACGAGCAGACGGCGCCGTCCGAAATCTCGCGATCAGCATCTTTTTCTCTTATCGTCCCTTTGTGTTCCTACGATCCGTGCGCACGTTCGGTTACCGGACACCGGTCACAGACAACGTTTACCATGACGTTTTTTTTGCTGATCGACAGTAAATGTCGAAGCAAAAATTAAAAAAAAAAAAAAAAAAAAAAAAAAAAAAAAGAAAAAAGAAAAGAAAAGATCAAAAGTAAAGGAAGACAAAGAAGAAAATAACGATGACTCTTGTTCAGCTTCGTTAGAACGGAGATCGTATCTTTGTGTCAATTTTGTTCTTTGCATATTAGTCGAGGCTTCTTCTTCCAATACGTTCTTAAATTTTTTGTATCCTTTTTAAATTTCACAAAATCACTATACCTATTAGTATTATATCTTATTTTCGACTGTGTATTGTTATTATTAGACTGCTTATGCAAATTAATATTTGTATTACGAATACAAAAAACATAGGATTTAAGATTCCTTTCGGTCGTGATATATTATACCTCGAATATTTTACATAATTTTTCATACTGTACAACTTCAAATTTTCCATAAAGGCGTAAAAATCTATGCTCTAGTTATTATCGATATTATATTCTTTCGTTCAAAATATGTAACGTGTTGCTAAACGAAATGAGGAAATCTTCCTTATCGGTCGCCAGTCTGTTAATAAAATCTGAGTCGATGTATTCAGAGTTTTAAGTTCTAAGAATTAACAGGCGGCTGTGTCTTTAGATACAGAGTCGGGAAGAAAAGATTCATCCGATTACTTGGATGGCTCAATTAATAAAGTACTCTCTCTGGTTTAGACAACGTAGACGAAGAAGACCGTGCTCAATTGAATTATCCTTTCTCTTCCTACGATAATTCGCGTTCGCGACAAATCTTATTTGGGGGTAAAATTTTGATGTATCGCGTTATAACCTATCTCGATGGATCGCTATCGAGATACGACACCTAAAGGGCTTAAATTTTCATCTACGAATAACCAGACAATCACACTCGAGATTATTCGTCTGTTTCGGCAAAATTCACTTAATAGTGGGTAGATTTTTCATTCGAAAAATCTCTTACAATATATAATAGTATTCATTCAGCTCGTATTTAGTTTCACGTTACGCTACTGGGTAATTGGGATGCAACCTTGGTGATCGAGGCTCGACGATAAATTCGACCGAAACGAAAATACAAGAGCGGAGCTAGAACATTTCGGGGAATTAATGACTCACGTGTGCTCCCGCTGAAACTGCGCGACGAAGAGTAAAAAGAGAAGGAGAGGAAAAAAGAAAAAGGGAGGTGGTTAACGGTGCGTGGCGATAAGAATTGCTTGTCCAAGCGGTGCAATCCGTGCCGCTTGTTTACGTTTCGCGCTGGCTCCTAGTCTCTTTGCAAGATAAAGTTGGCTACCCTGCGCAACGAACCAAGATGAAGGACTATGAGTCAAAAGACAAAAATCGTATTCCGTCATGGAATTGCTTCGTCTAAATTCAAACGACCCAACCTCTGTCAAAGATACTCGATGCCTCGAGCTCATCGTCATTGTATTTAATCGCCTCGTTTATACATATACGCAATGAGAATAAGTAAAAGAACGAGCAATGATCTTAAAAAAGATACAATGTATATTTTTCCTAATAAAAAGAAGTGAAAGTGCAACGATGATCTCAAAATCGTTCAGTGCCAACTCGATATTCCATCGATGGGGTGTACAACGAATTACGTATAGGGAAAACATGGGAGGGTGATATGGATGCTTTGTAGGATTTCCTGTAATTAATATGCCGCGAATGATGCCATGCGTATCCACGATACCCCCAAAGCCATCGGATAGGACTATAGGATCCACCACCGCGCCTCTATATCTCTCTCTTTCTTCCCCTCTGACGTTTCTCTGTCTACCTTTCTGTTTCGCTCTGACCTTCTGTCTCCGTTCATAGGAATACACAGAAGCCATAAGAAATTCGATACGTTCCCCGTGGCGTGACACGGCTGTGTACTGGACTGGGCCTCGCCACGGTGGTGCTTCCCACTTCCTCCCTCGCGAAATTCTCGGCGAGGAGAAACGCCGTCTATCCTGGCCATGATTCGCATCGATGGACTCACCAAAATCAAGGGAACGACGACTGGTTTTCTTTCTTTTGTATATACTTATTGTATCCGACCACGTCCACTCGATTGCGTCTCAGTCTATTCGTTGATCATCATGAATTTTTTATGTCAAAGTTTTCTAGCCTTTTTTAAGTCGTACGACCTTCCTGCGATAAGCAAATAAATTGTGACTTTCTTCTCTTATTACATGTGGTACATATATACCCCTATATAATTTATATTAAACGTATGCCTTATATAAAAGAACAATTTTAATGAAACTTGCAAAATTTAATTTTAATTTAATATTTAATTGGTGTTAATGTTACGTTCCGTTTAGTAGCCGACGAGAAGGTAGCGTCAACTGGCGTTTAATGCAACTAGCGATAACTCCTCTTTCGGCTAACCTGCTATGCGCGGGAATACTAGCACGGGAAAGGATTAAAGTCGTTCGAGAGTAAATTATCGATTTAAAATATTTCATTTAAATCTTACTCGACTGACAATTGGCTGACGAGCGTGAAATTCTTCGATCGACAAGTGATGTTTCTTCGGTAGACAGATGATAGCTAATTTTTTCAGTAGACAAACACTGATTAATTTACTCGATGACAAACGGTAAATATTCTCAAATTCAAACTCAAACTCGAACTTCAAAACTACTACTTAAAACTACTGTTCCAAAACTGCTGCTCAAAAAATTACCGAGCTGACTTCTCTGGGTCGCTACATTTATATCCGTCGGAGTCTTTCTTCTGCAAATGTTTGGGAACACTCCCAACGTTCGTTCAATTGCCGACTTTGTTTACAATTTAAATCGTCATAATATCGTTATAAAAATATAATATAAAAACGTAGTTAGATGAGTTTCCGCAAGATATAGCTTTTAACGGCTTTAACTGCCTTTCACTTCAAATACTGTAACCACGGTTTCCAATAAACGTTCTAAATTATCTCGGTTTAATGAATTTATCAATTTTACTTTCGTGCCACGGATCGCGCGGGTCGCGGGGCCTGACAGCTAAAAAGGTCCACAAGTTCTTAACTTTGGTTCTATACGAATCGGAAGTCGAAGATTCTTTAGTTTAATATATTCACCTATTCTGTGTCTATTTCTCTCGGTTATCAACTTGGTTGATTGCATGCATCTAATTGTAAGTTGAAGCTTCTTTTCAGCGAAGAAGACGAAGAACATGAGAAGATTCTTGTTATCAGTTAAAATATCACGGAAATAGAAAATTATGATACAAGAGGAGGACATAAAAATTGAACATATATTGCCACGCGGTTTCAAGGGAGCGTATTATAACGGTACTTAAATTGTTCCGAGTAGTGGAGAATTTTAACTCTTTCCGGTTAAGAAGCAAAATGGCGGTAATGAGGATCTTACGATTAAGCGGTTCGACAGATCATGTTACACCTTGAACGAGGTGTTCGTTTCGGATCGAAAATTACAGAGCTCCAGCGTGAACAGAACGGAAAACTTAACGTCCATATAATTAAATTCGAGGACAATCTAGAAGTAACAACGGAAAAAGAAAAGCGTACACATAAGAACCCTTATTTTATCGATAACCAGACAACGTGTTCTTACAGTGTAAATTATAAAGGGGTACTGGGACGAGTTAAGATACGACGAACAAAAAACGGATCGCAAGACGAGAGAGAAATGCATCGCTAGTATCGCTACTAACGTTACGTAGTTACGAGGCCGTCTTCGAGTTTGCTCGGTCGTTTCTAAAATCGGATGTAGAGCAACGACCTTCCAAACAACATGAAACTCCCTCCTCCTACGCTTGCGCCCTCCACGGATTCCACGGATATCAGCTCGGCCACTGTCGATTAACTTCTTCCAACAAGGCCATCCAAGAAAAGATATATAGGAAAATATGTACATATATCCAGACCGAGATATTATTATGGAAACAATTATATCACCACCGGCATTCCTCGTGTGTTTCCTTCCTCTCTTTCCTCCGCCACGAAACAAGCAGACGTGTCTGGCGTATCCCGATATTTGGTTATTAGAAGGAGGTTATGTAACTTCCTCTTCGAAATGTCCGAGATGGAAACCCCTTATTCATGAGCTAATTTACACGTTCATCGCGTGTACGCGTAAATTTGTCTGTTTATAAAGCGTCTTAATAACTGTAAGTAACACACCGCTGCGTGAGTAAGAGCTTTCGAATTTCCCGCCTGACTGATGATACATTTCGACGGTTTATTACTAGCATTATCTGTTTACTGGGTCGGGTAAGATGAATAAGGTATCGGATGTTTTAGCAGGAACAAAGACGATGACAGTGTATAAAATGTCAACGTTCTAAATGGTTTTCACCTTTTAAAGGTTATTATACAGAAAAGATTATTCGAAGTAGAAGACGATAAAAATATTTGATTCAGAGATACTTGAGATGAGTACCACCTGGCGCTTTTTAACACAAAGCATAGCGTATTTAAGATAGAATTAATGTTAGAAATCTTAAGGAAAGAGATAAATACCTGTGTTCAGCTGCACGATCCCTTTGTCTTCGGTTCTTGAACCAGTTGCTGACTTGCGTAGTGGTGAGGCCCGTGCTCTCTGCCAATTCTCGTTTCTCGCGAGGTGAGGGATAGGGATTGGTGGCGTACCAATCCCTCAGGACGCTCCTGGATTTCTCCTTGAAGCAGTAAGACGTCTCCTCGCCGTCCCAAATTGTACGTGGCAGTGGAAATTTGCGCCGAACGCGATACTTTCCTGTAATTCAAACACTTTAGGTCAATTTCGTAAATAAAATATTTCAAATAAATTTACATCGCATTTATATTAACTTCACTACTAAAACGGATAACCTATACAATCTTCGTTTTACCTAAATTCTAGTAATAAGCTGCTATTGTAATCTTTTTTTAAATATCGCTACTTTTAGGATTCTTATGGATTTTTATTGTTTACAAGCAAGATTACACGTAGCTATCATTAATTACAACGAAACAAATCCCCCATGAGGATTACACGATATATACGAATAACAGTAAACCTCTGAATTACGAGAGGATATTTTTAAAACGACGCAACAGTGATGCACGCACGGCACGGCGTGGTTCGATTTTATTTCCGTCGTTTGATCTACAAATATCGTGCATTGTTTTGCATTCTCTTTCGGCTATCAATTGCCATCGATACAGGGACCACGAGAACCAAACACATAAACAAAAGCTTATATTTCCAAGATTTTAAAAGAATACTTTTCTGGCGTTTCGTTAACGATATAATGAATTTACAGTCGTGAGCAAAAGTTTTCTGTCAGATAGATTTTTCACTTTATATTCCAATAGCGGTACTTAAAAATTTTTTTTATTAATTGTTTACACAATTGTTTATTTATTGGGTATAAAGCCAATTATCCTTACCAATCCCGCAAATACTGAATACTAGCTAAAATTTTAAAAATCTAACAAATGCATCTGAGCGGATATTATTCACATCACTGTAAACAAATTAAATCACTTAATAATTAAAGCCAATTTATATAAAAAGGAAGAAGGAAAGTACCGTTGGTGACCGGCTTTAAAGAATTTACGGTCCAGCCATAAAGACCTAACCTAAGTACGCTAAAAAAACCATGGCTAGCAATGATGTAGAAATATCGAGAAATATTCTAACAAAGCAGCCGGAAATCTTTACAGCTTCGCGTCACACGAGGGGTGGAGTAAAATTCTTCTTTTTGCTCTCTGGTTTTAGCAGACACGTAGAGAGAAAAGAGGAGAGGGGAGAAGGGGGATCGGATGACACATATTGGTTCACAAAAGTAAATAGAAAGATCTAATTAGAATGTCGGCTCGTTAAACTCGCCTTCATCCCTGTTTACAATGCGCGACAGAAATAAAGCTTGCAGGCCTCGGGCGCGAAATTGCGGCGCGAGGCTTGTTCCTTCGCGAGATGTTTCCTTTCCGGCGCTATTATAATCGCCAATAAATTAAATCCTGCGTTGTTACGCGGTTGATCCGTATTTTTAAACTCACTCGTATCATCGATGCTTAAGTGAGATCACGAAACATCGAGAGCAACAACGAACGCGAAACATTCGAAAACATTCCTTCGCAATGATATACTAAAACATACATTCAACTATAGAAGATAAAAATAAGTTACGTTTTACGTGTCGAAACTGTGTAAAAAAAGTTACTGAAGAAGTTAGATTTCGTATTCTATACGTTAGACTGCTGAACTGTCACGTGACCAATATGGCCGCCAATACAGTTTAGGAAATGTCATATGTTTTAGCTCTTAGGTAACTGTGACAAAATGAACTTAATGTTAGATATATTTTATCTAAATATCAGTTGAATACTCAATGTTCCTATGTTACATTGAACTAATGTTACTATATTTTGTTAGATAAAATAACAGCACAGATCTAATTTCATTTTTGTATTCAATTGTAAAGTACCTATAAATATATTTTCTAAAGTTATGAAATGCTATTGATACTCGAGGATATGTTTATCAATAGAATGGACAATCAGTACAAGAAATATATTAGTAGATATAGATTATAGATGACTACAATGCGATTAATCCATTAAGAACCGAGCAATGGTTTATTATCATAATGCTAAAAATATCCCAATACCTTTTAAATATTATACAATTGTAGAATCTAACTGAAAGAAATAGTGACAAAAATAGTATTACGCGAATTCTTGGAATTCCTTTTCATAATCACAATGTTGAAAAATGGATTTGATAATGTAAGATGATTGAAAAAAAAAAAAATACTGCAAATGAAATGTTGCGTTAATTCAACGTTGGTCCTCAGTGAATTAAACTAAAAACCCGAAAGCTACGATAAGCAAATAAACAACATATAGGTTAGCGTTTATATAATCTTAAAGATCAAATCATTTTGAACTAGAGGATAACCTCGCGCTTTAATTTAGGTAACTACAATGCAATTGAATTGGAAACCAGGAGCTATAGTTACAGAATAAATAAACAACATATTATGCTTCAGTGCCTTGAGTCATCAATTAATTTTAGACAAACGACTAACCTTCTACTTTGAAAGATAGCACATAGTACCCATGTATCTTTCATATTATTCACACCATATTTCAGATTAGACGACGCATATTTAAATTAATTTGAAGAAAATCTTATACTAACCGACTGCACCAAGAGGCCTTCCTCTAAGTCTCTCGGCCTCTATGTAATGAGCCTTGAGCCAGAGAGCTTGCAGTTTTTGATGATTGTGCGGACTGAACGTATGACTCTCAAGGATCCTGTACAACTCCTTGAAGTGGCCCCGATGGAAAGCGACAATTGCCTTGGCTTTCAGCACGCTCTCGTGGCGATGCAACCTAGTGCACGCCGGCAGGGACCATAGAAACCTGCCGAGCCTCTCCACGGAGCCTGCTTGTTGGAGAACCTGGACAGACGACACCATCGCCTTGAAGACGATAGACAGGGGGGGCACACTGTTAGTCGGCAGAACTCATCCCGATCTCCTCTTATTCTAGTGTATCTTGTATGTTTCTCAATCGTAATTATTTCGTCTCGTATCTGTTTCTTTTCGCGAAAAGGGTAGTTTTATCTTTTTCTTTTTTCCATCAATACAACCGTAGATAAAGATCTGGGGATGGCATGCTGTTCATTTATCGAAGAACATCACACTTTGATAAATTCATTGATAATACTAATACGATAACGGTGGCGTTCGAGTTTCAATTTCCAAGCGATTCGAGGACATTCGAAACAATTTGAACGTGATTCGATGCTCAAAATTCTTAAAATTCTTGAGTTGTCAACGTTTCGATGAACCCTGAAAGTCTTGATAGATTTCATGATCATTACAGGAAGAATGAATATTTCCTATATCTTACACGCTTTATATCAGATATACAAGAAATCTATTAAAATTTTCAAGACTAACCAAAATTTTAACAACTCGATCAGAATATACTAAATCTTTCAAAAATTTCAAGTATCGAATCGCGTTTAAAGTGATTCGAATTTTTCGCAACGTACAAATATTCAAAGCGATCGAAACGTTTGAAAGCACATCGCTATTGATATGCCCTTTTCACGAGCTATCCTCCGATGCCGAGACTCGTGACATGTAAAGAATAAAATAAAAAAAGAAGAGAACACCGTAAAATTCTCATTACACACGAGCATTAAATTAAAAAGGAGGGGTAAAAGATAACACGCTGTGACGGAATCGATACTCGATTGCTCATTACAGGCAAATTACCAAAAACGAGCGTCCATTAAATGCGATGGTGGTACGAGTCTCGTGCACCTGCCATGGTTACTTCTTCATTCGCGTCGCCGGGTGCCACCTAGTTTCCAAGCGCAATGCTTCTGACGAACGATTAATCACGAAATGTGTAAGAGAAATCCAGCCATATAATGAGAAACGAGCCGCGACGAAAGCCCAAGAGAAATGGCCGACAGAGAGATCTGCGATCAGATTTTAACGACGGTGTAAGAACGATTTTCGATTGGCCGACGACAAATCAAACCGACATGCCGGGGTGAACTAAACGGTTAAACGATTTCGTTCTGTCTCGTTTCATCGCGCATTTCCACCGCGAGTCTCGAGGATCGATTTGTCTTCGCGCGCGCGAGAACTTGAAGCACGCGATATACAACACACACGGTAGCGCAAAGAAACGACCGGCACCACCCGGCGAACCGCTAAATATCGATAGATCGTTCTTTCTCGAACAAGTCGATTCACGCCGGTTATTTCGAATGATACAAGACAACTAGCGCCCACGTCTCACGGAGTTATCGGAAATTACACACGTAACCATGGTGACCGGTGAAGCAACATCTCACCAGATGTCATGTATTATTACTGGACTGCTGATGTTTATATTTTTTGGGGTGGAGGGAAGAATTTGAATATACAAAATATGTAAGATATACATGTACAGAAATATAGAAACTATCTGAAGTAAAGTACCGATTGTCATATTTAGATATTGAAAGGTAAATTTATATTTCATAAACGTTTAGATATTAAATTTGAATAAACATCCGTAAATATCAATTGGATGAATGTATTGTATAAACATTCATAGTCGAGTATTACTAATTTCCAAATATTAACTTTAAAAATTTTAAATTAAAAATCTCAAATTTTAAATAAAGATAGATCGTTTGATCGTGATAAATGTTTAAGATACGGAATGCTTTTAACCGAAACGGTAAGTTTGAATTATTGTGAGGCACGATCGTAAATGCACTAGACTCTCTAAGCCTCTCTATTATGACGCGGGCGTAATTACCCGTTAAACGATTCCATTCCGAGCGAACAGCGGGGCCGTTTATCGAAAACGCAAAACGTAGTCATAAATTAAACGGAATATCCATGTGACGTGGGCAAGGAGTTAAACGTCTAGCCGTATACGTAACGCACTGATGGGAAAGGTGTAAATACATTATCAACGTTCCTCGCACATTCCTTCTATTTACATAATATAATGTGCGCCCCAAATTAACTAGTGGTTCATGTAATTTACGTAATTTTGTAATACAAGTAAATACTTTAATACAATTAACGCTCGCACGCCCACTGCCAAATAATTACGGCTGCCACTAAAGATTTTTTATGTTTTATAGTAATTTTGAATATTTCTTCACATGCTATATTTTTATAGTACTTCCGAATATTGCTTTCCAGAAAACATATAATTATTAGAATTTGTATGTCTGGATATTTTAATTTTTATTAGAAAACTATATTTATGAGCCTTCGGCTCTTTCATTTTCTTTATATGTAGGTGCCTATAACTTCTAATGTCAGTATTGATTTTAATATATATACTGTCCAAAAAGAATTCTTTTTATTATTGGATAAGTATTTCGATAAATTCCGTGTTTTTCGAAATTTTTTCTTAATACTTGTGTATAATTAATCGAATTTTATACATTGACAAGTGTATATATTAGATATTAAGTAAATCAATATTCTTTCTAGGTTCTATCTTTTTAACCATCTTCGTAAAAAGATAAATTTGTATAAATATTCATAATCAACGAAATGTTTAAAAAAACTTCATAAATATTACCTTAAAAATTGAAATTAGTAAAGATGATTTCTGGTCAATCAATTTTCAATTAATTTCTGTAAAGAAGTACAAACATTCATAGTCGTGCGAATGTTAAATAACCTTTTCTCAATATATATCTTCCTCCACTTTTAATTTTCGATTGTTCCAATTTAGAAAAAATGGCAATCTCGAACCAGTGCCCCGAATAAAATATTCGGGACACGTAAGTAAAATTCCGCCGCGCACATGTGGGCTGCTCGATCAGTTCAATGCGAGAGGAGCGTAAACGTCGCACACAAAACAATTTATGGTTGCAGTAAAATCGTATGAACTCCATTAGGTGTGTGACATGCAAGTGAATCTTGGCGCGCGGTGCTGTACAATGTTGTGCTCGTGGAACATGGCCCGGGAAAATAGAAAATTTCAGGGACAATTTCATCATCGCATATTCGCAACGTACGTAAATTAAACCAACGAATCCAGTTAAGCATCTTACGAACAAGCGTTTTCGCACTAGCCAAGAGTTAACTGCTATTTCATGGGTAATTTTATCAACGTTGCGAATTTTACTTCTCTATTGTTCTCGGATATACAGATAACATTCATATTTTTAAAACGACGAAATGAGATATCCAGGGATTCTACGAAATTTTAACTCTCTGCCGTTTCCTCACTTCTTCGCATTTATGATTTTTTTAGACATCTTTTTTTTTTGAAAATACTTTATTTATAAATTATATTTAATACTAAATATCAAATGTTTAACATAACTACTGAAATACATCACCCATTTTGAGCTATATAAACCTAAGAGAAACAACGCGATTAATCTTCTCCGCGGAGGTGTAAATAACTTTCAAAATATTCAAGTTTCATGCTAATTTACATCTTAGTTTACAAAATAGCAAAAAGAAAAAATCAAGTTATCCAAAGAGTAGCATATATAAATAAATCTTCCAAAAGTATTCATATTATTTAAAGTACCTTGATTTCTGTTCAATCGTCTAAAAGAGTTAGTAACGCCATAATTCGCTTGATACTTAATTACAAAAAGGGAACAAAATCATGAATTACATTTCACTATTATCTGTCAGCACACATATTTTCGCCGTTTAAATATTTTGTGGGTCATCGATTTTAAACGAAATTTGTGTAGTATGAAACGTAATTAAGGAAACTGCACCTTGCACCCTTCCGTCGGACACTCGTTGTCCAACACCGCGCGCGGAATCTATTTTATCGATCGATCGCACATCGATTCGAAGCAAATTCAAATCTCAAATTTCAAATCTACACTCAAACACTATATAAAAAATTTTTTAACTGAAAACTTACCTCACAAACACAGGCGACTTGTTCCTGGGTAAATCCAAAGCTGGGAAGTTGGCCATTGCTTCCGCTACCGCCGCCGGCAGAACTCGCAGGACTATCTTGGGGGCTGTAACTGGTTGGTCCTGTGGTAGGACCATAAGTGGTCGCCTCGACGGGTCCAGCAGTGTGTCCCGTAAGCGGCGTCGGTGTCCCCTGAGGGCTGTAATCACCGGTCGAGCCCAAAACATCAGCACCACCAGAAGAAGGTCCCATCGCACCTCCGTTTCCGGTGGTTCCTCCGTAGGCCATCATCGCATCATCTCCGGGGCCCACGGCGACCCCTTGCACTCCGTTCCCTCCACCCTCCACCGTGGACCACTTTTCTTCGATACACTTCGTTTCACTCACTATTTTATTCGATTTTTTCTTCTATTCCTTCTACCAAGTGATATTAATCGAACGATTAGTCGACTGATTAATCACCAATAATGATTGCGGAACGCATCGATCGCTCAGCCGACGGACCAGATTTGATTCTTTCGAGAATCGTTCCGACGGCAGATATTCAGCTACGTACCAGCCACCGGCGGTGATTAACTCGTTCACGATCTTCATACCTTTCGATGGTCATCCACGATGCTCCTTCCTCAGATCCAATTTTCTTCGAGACATTTTCTTCCAGTTTATCTTCGCCGTGTTGCGATTAAACTTCAATCGACACGATCTTTTAATCGCGTATTTTAGTTTCTATTATACGTAACGCTGTGTTTTTTTGATTTGACAATTCTAATCTAGAACCGACATGCAGCCAATGCGTGTATGTACTTAAAGCGTACCTTTTAACGAAGAGAAAGCAGACTATAGGATAATATATTAGGTTCAACGAACGAACACGTTGTTTTGATTGTATCGCTTAGTCGAAAACAATTGTTATAAAATGTTTCTCTTTCGATATACCTCTATCGATATGTCACCGGTCCGTCTACTTAAAGTGGACGAGTATACTTTTCAGTTTTGATCGAGTGGAGAGTACATATGATAATACAAAAGAAGAACGCGCCACACTTGTGACTGTATAAACGCGTCAGAATATGCAGGAAGGAGATATTTTTAGGCTACCGCTTGGTAGAGAGTTACTGCAAGCACGAGAAGCTGCCGACAAATTCCAACATGGGATGTTTCTCGTGTTACAAGAGTAAAAGAAAGGATATACTCGTTGGATATACCAAGGTGGAATAATAAAATCTCACTCTAGTTATTCTTTAATCTGCTTTGAGAGGCTGGATGTACTGGAAACAGCGGAGAGCCTAAGGTGAACCGATTGCTTCACTTATCTCTCTCTTTTTCTATCTTTCGCGTATATGTTACATATACAACGTATTCCAACGTGTATTTCTTTATGGTCTTCTCTATCTCTATAGTTTCCCTCCGTCTAACATGTACCACGCACGATTATCTTGCGTTACTGGCCCCGACTAGATCCGATTATGGCAAGTTTCTCTTTAGAGCGCCAGGTGCGCCCTCCTTCAAGATTATTCTCCCTCTTTTCCCTTCGGACTCGCGTCTTTTCTATCTCCTCGTGTGGCAGGTTGCACCGTGAAATCCACGGGCTCGTGTTTCCGCGGCCCGTGGTAGCTGTGTATTTATAGGCGCTTAGTATACTCGCGTACGAACGCGCACTGGCTATTATTAGGACCGTGTTAAATAGTCCGTTTTCTCTGTCCTCCTCTATGTGTCTCGTTCTGATTCTTCTTTTCTCTTTTATATAAAACTTCGAGTAGGAAAAAAACTCTTTTGCGTATCGATTCTAACTCTTGGTTCTACTATCGAGAAACACGCGACACAATCGATGATGTAGCACTTGATTGGAACGATTCGTGAAACGCACTGTGTGTTGTTTATATTACACTCCTAACACCTAACACTCCTTACTCGACAACACGCGACGCGTCAATCGTATAATCAGTACCAAAAACACGCGCGACACCGCAAAGGGTACCAAGGATTTGTGGCGACGGAGATTGTTCGAAGAATGATAACGAAACGTCAGATTTACACACTCCCTCTCTCTCGTGACCGGGCGAAAGAGAGACGTTCTCCTACGCACGCACCAGAAGGGACTGCCGCTCCGGCGTGTTCCGAGCCTGAGACACTCTGTCATGCGCAGCTAAGCGCCGATTGGCCGAGGCGTGGCCCATCTGACAGCTACTCGATCCCTCTTCTCATTGGCTGCAGGGCATGGCTACGACCACCATCCCGTCTCCTTATTGGTCGAACTTCCTATGGTAATAAATAAGCCTCATTACACCCCCGACTGCTATACCTTTCTTTATTCAATGTGAATGCAGCCAAAGAGACACGCAAGTAAATCGGACGAATCCATTCCAAAACGAACATATTTCTTTCGCGATGCTCGTTAAGTTCTACGATTAGCTAGGTATTTAATTGTCATCTATGAATATCTCGCGCGCGACGATACACAGAACGGGTGGAATTTGTTTCGGTGGAAATCGTAACTCGTATTTGATGAACTTCACGCAAGACGTCGTTGCGATAGCTGCAATTTCGAGATCGATCACGTCAAAACCTCTTCCTTCTGACCACTTTGGACCATGAGATCGATTCATGAATTATTATTACAGCCAGAATATTGATTCGATGTCAGGAAATTTATGACACGAATATTTATGTTGGACGGAGGGGATACTATTTTTATTTGTCTACGATTTTTTGTTGTCGTTATTTTCATTCGACTTTCATACGGCAATAAATAAATATGACTACAGAAATCGTTTGCATTGAAAGATAAGGTTATGTGCAAATATTTCCTGTAACAAATGGTACATGTATGTAAATATGTATTTCACTGCACATGATTAAAGTAGCGTATAAGAATAATAAAACAAACATATGACGATATTGATGAACGATTCACAAATTCATGGACACTAGAAATACAAAAAAGAACCTTTCGATCTGGCACATGTCAAGGAAGTCACTTGTCAATGAATTCTTTTTCCAGGAAGTTCCGACGGCACAGCGACTAGATATTTTTTTTGTAATAACCATCGAAAGAGGCCGAGAGCCACGGAAGTGACGAAAGAAGAGCAGAAGGGTTCTCGACGATAACACGTGCGAAGCTTGAGAAATGTCTCACGTCAATCAGAAAAGATAGAAAACGGTGTGTGCAAAACAAACCGCGTCCTCGTTTCGTTCGAACGAAACTTTTGAAACAAGACATACCGAAAAATCTGGTTGGCAGACATTATTTTAGGGAGCAAAGCCTTGTTTTTACAAAAGTCCTCGCAGTCTAAGAAAATAAGATGTCCTTTGTCCTTCGCGTCATATGATCTTTCTCAGAATTGAGTATTCATCCAGCTAAAAATTTTCAAAACACGACTTTGAAATATTTCACACGATTTTATGTTTATCAATATGTATAATTACGTTTTTTATATGCTGTGTATATAAAAAACAAAACGCATTAAAGAGTATTTTTTTTTTTATGTCGTAAAAAGGAGGTTATGAAAGATAGATATGAAGACCACAGGAAGAAACATATGTACATCTTAATAAGTGTTGTCATTTTATGATTAAGGAGAAATATTTTAATATTAAATAATTAACAATGAAAGGAACTTATTAGGTACACTTGAAGATTAAGACAAACAATATTTTAATATTTTCGATATTTAAATGTCTCGATGTTTAATGTTATAGAAAGGAATGTTTTTGAACAAGATATAAAGATACATGTATAATCCAAAACACAAATGAAAGGACAATTTTGTTAACACAAGATTAATCGATAACATACCTAATTTTCAAACTCTTGTCATTTAAAACATGTAAATGTGATTCACTCTGTTTTCACTGTGTAGTCTTTATACGTAAAATGTTTTAAACACTCTGTTTTCATTAAAATGAAACATTTGTTCTCAATTAACGTATTTAATTCCTTTTTTTTAATCTCATTTACGGTAAATATTTATATTTCAATTTGCTGGCGGCGTGAATTCGAGATTGTATCGATGTCAGTATCACTCGCAGAGACAAACGTTTCACAACAGAGACAAACAGAATCACACGTTTTACTTTACCGACGAAACGTGTCAATATGTAGAGAAGGTAAAAATGTACTCGTTGATAATCATCAAACTGCGCTAAAATTTGTGAGGTAAACCATGTCATTGCATCAAACAAATCAGTCAAAGCTTTCCGTTCTTTCTGGAAATATATAGTGTTATTTCAGTGATGAAACGCGTTACATACGAGTGTACATAGACACCAGCGACGGTAAAATATTGCGTTTCGATTTGTGTGTTACGTAGATGGAAAACAGTTATTAATGTCAACTTCTTTACCGTGAACAGGTTCGATTCAATTAGGATGAAAAATCGATTTACGACAGTTGCATGTCTATGAACGCTAGCATATGAAGAAAAATAAAAAATACTTAATAACAGAAGTTGGATAAAGTTTCACGGCAATACACTGGTATACTTAAAATGCTATGCATACTGCATGAATATAGATTGACAGGACGCTTCATATTCAATAACGATAAAATCGAACGAATAATAAAAATAAATTCTGTTTCTTCCAGTATTAATATTCATCCATTGAATATAAATTGTTCTTTATATTAAATCAAACATAGTCAATATTGAACTCACCATTTTGTCTTGTAGGCTGTTTTTTCACAAAGATCTTTAATTGAAAATTTAGTTTAAATATTAGAAATAATTCATAAATAGTCATAAGATAATAACGTAAGAAAATTGTCTTACAAAATTATTTTTATTAGATGAATGAATAAATATCGACCGATTGTGAGATCGAAGATTCTCATCTAGATTTGAATGATCTCGACGAAATTGACACATTTCCAGTGGTTGTATGCGGTTCTCTCCGACGGGGTGCCACCCGTGGCGTCACCATTCATCCTGGACACACGGTCGAAGCGGTTTGTGGTCCAGGAAGAAGTCGTTGACATCATAATGTGACGTCTAGATGCTTACGGCTCTCCTCGCCCCCTTTAAGCAGCCGTGAAATCAACCGTTCGATCTTCTCGATGACAACTTGTTCAAAAATATCCGCGCTCGTATATGTGTCCGCGTTAAGAATGATTTCTGTGTCACGTGCGGTTTTATATCCATATGTTTATATCTATATATATCGCGTTTATTCTCATTTTATCTCAAAATATTTGGATAATTATCCTCAAGTGTTGCACTTTGTTTGATTTGTTGCGATGGATTATCGATATCTCAGATTAACGATATATCCTTAAACATTCCCTTTTGTGTTCAGTATACCGTTCCATTTGTGTTTAAGTTAAACATACATACAAATATACATATACATATACATACATATCTACAATTACTTACTATCTTTCTATTAAATTTTTTATTTCTCCTTTAATTTTATAAAACCTTTACTGTAACAAATTTCGTTTAAATTTCTCTTAAAGAAAATATGTCTTAAACTCAGCTTCTAGAAAACTGTATCGCTATAAGATAATCTAACCATCTACTTGCACTGATCCAAACTACCACACGGAATCGAGTAAACAATTTATAACCTAGGAAAACCTAGGAACTGATTCGTTTCGATTATTTCCAAATTCCACGACAGCTGCGACTTCTCGAATTCAATTTACAGATATGTAAATAATTACCCAATTACTCGTATACATATTTATAACCGAGAGATATACAAATAATCATCGTAACAATCGATCCAACGTCGAACCGTCGAATAATGTAAGCGTATGAGTGAAATTTCTCTAAAAAGAAAAAAAGAAAAAAAAGAAAAAAAAGAGACGGTGACAGTTTTCAACGGCGTAAACAAGAATTTCCGACGTCTCGTGGGACGAGCCGGAAGCGGAGAAGGAACGACGAGTACAAAGGCGCGTTCGCATCGACATCGATTCTCTTTGTCGACGAAGGCAAAGAGGCACGGAGACGCGTCAAGGTACAGCGGGAAAGGAGACAGGGAAACGAAAGAAAGGAGAGAAAGGGAAAAAGAGAAGAGGAAAGGGACGCGAAGGAAGGACGACGCGGTTGCGCAACAATGCGAAAACGCAAGAGAGCATCCAACGAAAAGCTCGTATCACGTTCCCATAAGTGGCAGAGCGCGAGGATCCCTGCAGAGACGTCCTCACGCTTTTCTCCTTTTCTCTCTTCCATTTTTCTTCTTTCTCTTTCTCGCTCGTTCCCTCCGTTTCCCTTGCCTATTTCTCTTCTTCTTTTTTTAGACAGCAGCAACGTTCGCCATACACACGTGTGTGTATACGTAGGACGTAAAAAGGGGACGTAGAGAGGCGCCAGGTATATGTATGTACTGTACGTACGAGAAATTCCATGGTGACGGCACCCTGGGTATCCCGTGGCGAGACCTGAATAACCCATAATTGCTATCCCTCCATTCACGTGCACGCCTCTGTCGTAGTAGTTCGTTCTTCGCACAAAGACGTCTCGTAACTGGCCGCGACACTCGATTCACCCGGGACGAACATTGCTCCGGGACGCTTTTCATCCGAAGATTGTTTGAAACGCGACTATCATCGGCCCTCGATCGCGTAACTATGTCTATTGTAGTAAACTTCGGATGATAGTTACCGGACCTGCACAGTTACCGATAGTACGCTGGAACATCGCGCGCCACAGCGTACTATGCGTTTCTCACAGCGCTCGGGCAAGCCGACACCACTAAATTAGTGCATTTTATTATATACTGTACTTTATAAAAGCAGAAAAATTCCAATTAATTGGGGACAATTTCAGGTAAATGATAACCGATAGTAACAAGAAAAAAAAAAAAAAAAAAAAAAGAAAGAAAAAGAAAACGCGTTGATAAGGTCGTCAAAATGAGAGATCTTCCCGATCGATCACGCAACGATTTACTTTAAAGTGGGTAGATCCTCCCGATCGGTCATGCAGCGATTTACTTTAAAGTGGGAAGATCTCCCCATTCGGTTGGCTAAATGTTGCGTATCGTTATTCTATTAAAATATATGAATTGTATTTTTGGAATTAGTTTAGTTATCAGCTGTTTGCTCTATCGTTGTGAAATAAAATATTCGACGATCGCGATAATGATCCAACCTCCGTTGCCGAGGATTAAAGAGCGTTCCTGTAAAATTTGGAACCATGAGTCAGAGAATAGATGGATATAGACGATGAAAAAAGGTATAAAATAATCGATCATCGCGATAACAATGACTATATCTAAGAAAAAAGTTTGTAAAAGATCAACAACATGTTCGGTATTATGACAATTAATATTGCAGAAATGTGCAACAGCGTGGTAAAAATGTATATATTCTCTGTACCAAATAAAATGACAGTTTTGATAAAATGGCATTAGACATTAGACAGCTTAACAGAATTTTAACGTTTTCTCATCTGTAAGAAATAAAACAATTAATTACCTTTTATTCGCTCCAAATAAGTAGCATTCCCTGCTACGTATAACTTTGATTTTGCGTACGCTATAATTTTCCTTTTAAATTGCACGATGGTACATGTAAAATATGGTCTTAATATACAATGTAGGTACGTTTTGTGTATAGGTTTGCCAATCTGGTTTTTTTCGAAGACCATTCTAAAATACATGCAAATACAAATAAAGTAGATTTAAAAATTAACTATTGATACGATTGATATGATTTGAAATTGATAGATAGTCGTTTCGTCGACAAGCCAGCGAATAGTTTCAATATTTACAGTTGAACCACGAAAAGAGCCAATTTGACGTCGATCCCGAATGAGTATCTTCTGCTGGTGGATTATCTTGAGGTGCATTATCCATCGGAGGTGTAATCACTGGCTCTACGTTTTCATCGTTGAAGCTCCAAAAATTCCTAGTGGGCTCTGGCGGATCCGTTTCCCTATTGACTTCGTCGTTATTGACGGAGTTCAAAATGGAATACGATCGATCCCGCGGAAGATTCAGCAAATTGCTGCCTTGACTCATACACGTGTTCGATATAACGTTCACGAAGCTTCGTAAGGGTAGGTCAATGGACGCGAACTTTGACTGAGAGTCCTTCAGCTGTTGTTTGCAAGGGTTGGTGGCACACTTTAAACCAGTCGCAGATTCCTTTTCCTTCTTGTGATCGTCTTTTTTAACGTGCTTCTTGCACTCCTCTATCTCCTTTCGTTCTCTATCCAGCCTCTCTTTCGCCGATTCAGAAGCTGTGGACGATGCCATGCATCTTTCTGCGACAATAGAATAAAATTGCAAATAAGTTAATACGGAAGCGATGAATAGATCGCTATTAGAATGTTTAAGTCAACCGATATTCGTATAAACTAAGTTAGAGAAGCATTAGGTCGCCTCTTAGGATTATATTTTGCGGTGTTACTTACATTAGATGACATATAATGTAACGAAAGCAAGGGAGGAGAAACTTTCAAAAGGGCCAGTTCTATTCGAATAAAATACCGCAAAATTCCATTAAAAAGTGTGTAAGATTTCTGTTTTATCAATGCTTCATACGTTAACATGTCTTGTAAACCTGTCACTATGTGACATTCTATACGTTTCATTGAAATAAAAATGGCCCTTTCATAAGACTTATGGGTACTTCCATGGATGATTGTGTACAATAATCCGTCAAAGTGTAATACAATAGTTACACGAAGAACATCTCCCAAAAATATTGCAAACCCACAGCGACAATCGTTTTACCGCGTGAATTACGCTAAGATTTGTGGAACATGACGTTTCGTGGTAGCTTCCGAGTCACCTTGGCACATTTGTTCTCTCTTTTTCGAACAGGAATCTTCCAATGTGCACTTGGTATCCTTCATAGCGCTGCATTTTAGCTTGTTAGATGGTTTGCAAGGATCGCCCTTGGTGGAACAGCTGGGCCTGCTGGCTTTTTTGCAAGGATCATCCTTCTTCTCGGAGGCTGATCTTACTCTCTTGCAAGGATCCTCCACTTTCTTTACTTCTGGACCGCAGCTTGTCCTCCTTTTGCAAGGATCTTCTCTCTTGCCGCAAGTAGCTCTCAGCTTCTTGCAAGGATCTTCCTTCTTCTTTTCACAGGTTCCTCTTGTTTTCTTGCAAGGATCCTCCTTCTTTTCGCAACTTCCTCTCACTTTCTTGCATGGATCCTCTTTTTTACTTTTGCTGCTCTCTTTCCTGCATCTATCCGCCTTTTTACATTTGGCGTCAGCGTTCAGCTTACACTTTGCAGACGGTCTCTTGCACTTGTCTTCGTCTTTGCTACCTGCCAGCTTGCACTTGGGCGATGGTTTCTTGCATTTGTCGTCGCTTTTCGAACGAACCAGCGGCGATTGCAGAGATTTGCATATAGACGGTGAAACGAACAAGCTGTGCTTCGCCTCATTACCGTTTTTCATAGCGATCAGAGGGAAGGCGAAGGCTGGCAATGAGGAATAGCGTTTCACGTTCTTCCGGACGTTCGTGGAATGATTTGAAAATGCCGACTGGGTGTAATTTCTCCTACCGGTGCATTTCGCCGATCTTCTGTCGCAGTCGCGATCATTGCTTTTCCTTCGACGTTTGCACGATGTGTCTCTTTTCCTTGGCTTCGTGCAGATCGTACGACCCTCCTCTCGTCTGGGGCAGTCTCGCTCTTCTCGTTCGCAGGATCTTCTTCGCCTCCTATCGCAACTTCGATCTCTCCTAAATGATCGCGTGTTTATTAGAACATTGCCGATAGGAATTGGTTATCGCTACGTATACAGTCTGTCACACAAGAGCGTGTCTGCGATATTTCTGTAAATATTTATATATTTGTAAAAAAATTTATATGAATTGAATCTACATCTAAAACACTAATACGCTATTACAGTAGGGTGTCCAATCTCCTCCATTAGCGATTATAGCTTGACATCGTTTCGGCATACTCTCGACTAATTTTTGAGCGTAGGATTCTGGTAACGACCTCCATATCTTTCGAATGTGATGTACAAGTGTTCTTATTTTTGTGATACGTCTTCCTCTCAGCTTGCCTAATAGGACACCATGCCCAAAACGAAGATTCATCAGTGAATATTATATTACTCCAATCACGATCTCTGTTTTCATTCGCCCATGCCAGACAATTTTCGACGTTTCGCGTACGCGGCATTCATATTAAAAAGCTCTGTTCCTTTCACTGTTTCAAATGAAACTGAAAGGTATTCAGCAACGCGTATTAGAGAAGTTTTCGTTTGTTTACATTCTTTTTATCTCATTCTGATTAGGTGTCAGGTTTCGCAGATATCGCAGACACGCTCTTGTGTGACAGACTGTAAATCAACGTTAGAGTTAGGTAACGACGTACGACAGATACCACCGTAGTTCCAGTATATGATAAACGTACGTGAATATACAGACGTGAAGTAAATAGAAGTATATTTACGTGATCGTGTATTTACGTTAACCGAAGTGATTATTAAATAAAAAAAGAATACTATTTCACTCGTCGTTCAAAGAAAGGGAATGGGAAGGGGAAGGGGAAGGGGAAGGGGAACGGGAACGGGAAGAAGAGTCGTTCGGGAACTAATTAAAATGTTCTTCCGATAAATGAAACAATCGTGCGCGTCTATCGCTCTAAAGCTGTATCGCGCTTAAAAAGTCAAACCGAAAGATCGATTTACTTCCAGCGTTATCCAATGACAAAAGCGAAACAAAAGAAACGACAGAGTCAAAGATCGACGTTACATACCTCCCTCTGCTGCATTTCCTCTCCGTTTGTCTCTTGCAATCCCGATCGGAAGGCCTGCTCCTCTCCATAGTCGTGCAAAACTCTCTCGACCGTTCGTCCTCCTCGTTCGGCATACACGTGGGATCTTTCTTCACTTCGTATTTCTCTACCTGAGTAGCATTTTTAATCTTGTGTTTCGGGCATTGGAACCTGCTATAGTCGCAGTGAGTGGGCATCTGCAGCGCGGGACAGCAATAACGTTTGCAAATCTTTTTATCCTTTTTACTCCTCGGCCTCTCTTGCTCGCATTTTCTCGCTCTCGGGCATCTGGCGTCGTTATCGCGACACTTGCTCGCTGCATCTACGCTGGAAGTGGAAATATTCAGCGAGGAGGTGTTCGAATTAAACGCGCTTTTCGATCCGTTGCCAGTCCTCCTCGACACCGTCAGCTTCCTCGACAAATAAGAGGAATTCGAGGAAGATCTTTTGGTCGTAAACGGGGCAAACGAAGCCGGTGGTTTCCGAGAGCCTCCGTTTGAACTTCCAGCCATCGACGATCCATCGTTGCCGAAGGAATTCGTTCGCGAGTTCGACGCGATTCTACCTTCGTTTTGCTGCAATCTGACTTGCGTGGCGGCGCACGGCGACGACTTCGCTCCTTGTCCCCCGTTTCGTCTGGTTAACTTCAACGGCGCGGTCGTGTTCTCTGGAATTCCAATTATCGACTCGAACGTACGGCTACCTTCGGTCTCCGACGATTGCCCGTTCCGGCTGTGACTGGAATCTCTGTAAGCTCTTGGAGCAAAATAGGTAGACGTGCGTGACGCAGCTTGCCTCTTCTCCGACGTTTCGCCGGAATCTCTGGCGAATTCCGTCGGTTCAGTTCGTGACGTCTCCGCGGAAGATTGAAAAGCACTCGTGTCGTTCTTCGTTTCTCGCGCCTTCGCCTCACCTTCCATCCAATATTTTTCTTCTCCACGGTTTTCCATAGAGCGCCGCTCCGACGCGTTTCCGGCGACTTCCGAGTACCTCGGAGCCAACGGTTTCGAAAGGGAAGAAGCCTGTTTCTCCTCGGACGCGGCAGCTTTCTTTTCTTCCATCGAGGAAACGCGTTTCGCGGTATCAGCCTCTTTCTCCGTTCGGTTTAATATCGGAGCAGAAGGTTTCTGGATTTTCTTTGGCGGCCGCGAGCAAAATCGAGCCACTGGCTGCGTCTGACACTTCGTCTGACTCGTTGCCGCTGACAGATCCGATTTCAAAATCGGCAGATACTTTATCTCCTCTTTCTTCGGGCCAGCACTGCGAAGGACGTGAGCCAGCAACTTGCACGTAGAAGCCTCCTCACTGGAAACGTTCGCTGGTCTGTCCACGTCCGAAATATTCCTACGCTCCAGGTTACTTTCCTTTTCCACGATGTTAGCGTCTGTAGCGTCTACTTCCTTCGCACGCTCTGTCTTAGCCTTGTTCTCGATGGCTTTCGCCGTCAAGGACAACGTGTCATTCTCGTCGCTGGTTTCCATCCCCGAGCAGATGCTCTTCCGACGTGGTACGATTCTACGATTCGACCGTTCCAGTTCGTGGTATTCGCTTCGCGGTAGAATATCGCACTCGTAAGACTTTGCACCAGGAACGAAGGCGAAGTCGACAGCCTGCTCGTTTCGAAGAGTCTTGTAACCTTTGAGTTTCCATTTCAGCGTCCTTGGCACGGGATTTCCATCCAGCAAAGACACCAAATTGTCTTGTTTCATTAGACCCTGGATTTTTAAACAGGTCATCGATGTTGCCTTCAGGTCGAGTTGAGAATCGTTGATGTATTTTGGTGTGAACGTTACGGTCGTGGTCATGGGATTCGGGGACACGGATTTCGAGGCAGCATCGAGAGCATCGTTGGAGAATAACGACGACGAGACGATGCCATTGGAAGGCAGACGCTTCTTCTCGTCGCGACTGGCCGGCGGCTCCTCTTTGCACGAGAAGTCGAAGAAACTCCAAAATCGACGAGACGACGATGTTGTGTGCACTTGCGACGACGACAGGTAATAACTCGGCACGTGATTTTTCTGTTTTGTTTCGAAAGAATAAAATTTCGCGTAAGATTACCTTCTACGACATTTTTTTCTTTTATTTTTTTATTTTTCTTTTTTTTTTTTTTTTTTTTTTTTGTTGCATTTACGGGAAATTTGAACATCGATGTCTGACAATATGCGTACAAGTTACAAAGGCGGTGTAGACTCAATCGCGTATATTCTATGGTTTCTAGCGAGGTAACTGGAGGATCTAATCTAAACGAAACGACTTAATTCACTAGAAATATAGACTTTCGTCCGACAGACTATTTTTATGGTTCACCGAGTACGTGAATCGATAGAAGAAATGACTTTCTATCCAAGCTCTTTTCGATCGTATTCGCGAAAACATGAATTCGCGTATGGCGATTTGAGAGTCGGTACCTGGAAACTTTTTGTGGGTAAAACGTGAGAAAGATCCTGCAACACGAATGTCCTGATTCCTTTCATTGTTGGACGATTCTTTAAATCATTGGAAACCGATACGATGGATTTTGATTGTTTCGATCGTAATCACTTAGAATTTTGAAACGTGTGACTATAATTTTACAAGGGATATTCCATTCCCGTTGATTCAGCGACGCGGCATTTTGAACGATGACTGAACGTGCATTTAATTAACAATGGGGGATCGGCTGATCCACGGTTACCGAAACATTCGCCAATCGATCCTCGATTTCTACCTATCGATACGAACGAACAACCGTTCGACGAATTAAAATTATCATCTTCGACAAGCTGTTGTTGGCATTTCCGTTAGACGCGCGTAATAACAACGATATTAACAAATTAAAATATATAAAACATGGAAAATTCGAGACCAGTTTCAAAACTAAGTCTCATATTCTAATATCGCCCAAGTATTATTCATTCTTTAAGTATCATAATATTCTTCGGGTTATAAATATTTCTCTTCAAATTCTGATATTTTGG
Organism: Bombus campestris; assembly: GCA_905333015.3. Taxonomy (NCBI): domain Eukaryota; kingdom Metazoa; phylum Arthropoda; class Insecta; order Hymenoptera; family Apidae; genus Bombus; species Bombus campestris. The sequence goes on along the minus strand of HG995132.1, from coordinate 388,751 downwards.
TCTAATTGAAATGTAGTTTGATATTAGTCGAAACTTTGTTTCGTATATGTCGTATTTTAAAGAAATTTCCTACGATACACGTATATGAAATTTTCACAGATCTACCGTGAAATTGTCCGAACTTTGTCCGATAGTTATCGTCAGAGTACAATTATTTAAGCAAGTTCACGCTCTTGCAAACATCGACGAAGAAGTAGAACTCGGGTAGAATTATGTTTTCCGTCTTCTAAATATCCTGATACGTATTTTCCCTGTTTGATAAACGCCGTCTATTTATACTCGCATACATATTTACGCTATTGCTAAATGCGTAAATACTCGCAGTTTAGCCGTTACACATCGTATTAGATATTTGCCCGAGGTTACACGAATTTACCCATTTTTCCAGGAAAATACAGAATTCCCGAAAATTAAATGTAAATTTAACGTTTGAGAAATCGTACGGCGATTTGACGTTAATTCGCAGAATGTAAAACTGACGATAACAAGTTTATAATAATGTTGTCCGAAAAGTGTCTTTCTTTTACAAACACGTCTTCTACAACGATGCATTTTTATAGAAACGTGAAACCTAATCCGTCGAACGTCGTGATCTTTGTTTCCATAGAACAAAATGGATTATGCATTATTTCCTTATAAAACGAAAGAGACTTTTCAGACGACCTGATACAACAAATATACGATATAAACGTAGATAATAAGCTTCTTGCCTGATAAAAAGGAAACGTCTAACAAATAGCAATGCGAGGAATGTTCAAACTGCGATCAATTTTATTTCACTTTATTTCTCACATTTGTGAAAGTAGCGTCGGAACGGAAGTCATACGGCGAACGTGACCCTGCGCTTGCACCGAGTTGCTTTCTTCCCGCTATTCCGTTTGCCTTTTGGATAAGCGAGTTTCAGTATTTGACCGCGAGGTTCAGCGTCCTCCGCCGGAAGTCGTCGAACATTTCCCGCCTGATCCTCGGACGAGGTCGGTTGCAGCGCACCCCGTAGACGAGCTTCGTTGCCGGCGGCGTCCGAGTCATCCGGCTCAGGACCCTCGTTCGAGGATCCCGCGGCATGACAACTTCCACCCAGCTGGCCTCGTCTTTCACTCGTGTCCAGTGATCGAAGATCGATCGAAACGGTTCCCATATTTTCACCTCGTTCGGGTTCCTGATAAACGCCTTTCAACAGAACGATCCATCTTTTAATATTTTATTTTCACTCCTATTTATATCGCCCCCTCTACCCCTTTTTTTTTTTTTTTTTTTTTTTTTTTTTTGTTGAAGACTACTTTTGCTAAAGTCGGTCGTATCTCGTTCGAGCGACAAGGAAATATCTTGGCAGAGAATAAAATCGTAGGTTAATCAGTTGTAAAGCTACGTGACAGGTGTAAAATGAAATTCAAATTTTCAACACCTTACACTATCGCAGAAGCTGGAGAGTAGAGACGAGAAAGACACGTTAATAGACGGATAGAAAATATTGCAGGCAGTTAAAATAATATATGCACGCAAGAAATTTTCCACTGTTTTATCGTTCAAGGCTGATGTATCCCGGAAATGAGAATCGAGGAAAAAGTATACGACACTGGCCGGCCGTTATTGCTTGTAAATTGTATTTGACTTTTTGCTGGAACGAAGCAGCGCGGCCAAGTATTATACAAATAGTTTAAATAGACGTACTGAAAAAGTATATTAATTTCGAGCGTTTCGCTCGACCAAGGTTAAGAAATTTCATTTCTCAGAAACGTGTAACAGAGGTTCGCTGTGAACTTTTCCGCTAGATGTACCTTCCTCTTTCCGTTTTATACGAAAAAAATAGACAAGTTTCGTGGTCGAACGTGCAACAACGAAATCGAAGAATTACGATACCCGCGAGGAAGTCTTAAAAATCGGCGCCAAAGATTGTCTGGTGAACGTCCTGATTTCGTTCATGTCCACGTACGCTTCTCCCAAGTTTCTAATACTTTTCAATTTTCCGCACCATCGAAAATTTTTAATTCCACGACATTGTCCGGTCCTCGATCGAACGACGAATTTTTCTCGTACACGGTGAAGTGGTTCTCGAGAAACGAAGGATAATTTGTTTCATCTGTTTACCGTAAAGTTGGCCAAATAACACGTTACTTCTCTCTGAGTAACTCGTCTAATTTCTACGAGACTAAACGTCAACCTTCCTACCGCCTTTTGCTACTTTAAAAATAACATCGAACATATACGTTGAAGCAGCAAAAGACCGAAGAATATCGAGATATAGTTCGTCTCGACAGCTATAGCTTTAGCCCACGGAAAATTTCTATATTTGATATTTAACCTACATCTAACAGGTTCCTCCCACGTTTTGGCATAATATCAAATTATATCGAAACTACGAAAATTGTATTTATTGGATTGGCAATTAAGCGACCGCGGACTTTGCCTTTAAGTAGTATTGACAAAATCCGCGATCACTTAGTCGCCAAGCGCACAATCTCGTAAACGTTGAACACGAACAAAATCAGGACGTTCACCGGACAATCTTTGGCGCCGATTTTTAAGACTTCCTCGCGGGTATCGTAATTCTTCGATTTCGTTGTTGCACGTTCGACCACGATACTTGTCTATTTTTCCGTATGAGATATTTGGTTGGCAACTAAGCGATTGCGGATTTTGTCAATGCCATCTAATGAGAAAATTCGCAATCGCTCAGTTGCCAAACCAATATGTTGAAGTGGTCGCCACTTCTAAGAAAACTCTACATCTGGTCTTTAGTTTTCTCAAGCACCGAAGCCATCGACAGCGCATAGACAAGGGACTGTCGAGGACAAGTCGAAAGCGGTGCACGTGCGGCGTTGGCTTCAGGGTTTTTCAGTCATAGAGCAACACTGCTAGCGTGCGCATCTGGACCAGCTCGTATACATTGTATTCCTTCTTTGTATTTACACTTCAGCTTAAAATACATATATTTTCTATCTTACAATTTATCCACGCGTCTCTTCTCATTCCTATACATCTAATAACCTCGACACGATATTCTACGCAAAGAACGCTAAAACGATGAGACACGGTGTAGGAAATTCGCAGCGTCCAGTGGAAATAAGACGAGAGAATTATATCGTTGCGTTATACTCTCGGTTATGTAAATCGAAGGGTTGAGGGTTCAGAGTCGTGCGCAAGCGATTCTCTTAATTCCTTTTCCGCCTACTTTTAATTGATTCAATTAGAAGGGCAAATACACGATTAAACAAAGCCCCGGATACTTTTGAAATGCCGTGAAATGCAACACTTTGGTAACGTTTCCCCCGGCAGTACTTGGAGAACCAGCCATCGGCAAGTTTTACTCATTAAGTAAGGCATTATCATGGCCGCAACGTCTGAAGCAACGTTTCGCAACGATATGCAATCAAGTGCATAGACGAGCGGCTCGCTTAAATTACTGCTGCAGAGTTATCGAACGTAGGACGAGAACTTGGCTCGTTAACGCGGTGGCCTCGGAATCACACGGGCCAACTTTCGAATTCACGGATACCGATATGCGTCGATTTTCCAATCGGTTAACGACCGCGCGCGCGGAAACGCCGGATTTTTTTGGTTTCCTGGGATTTTTAATTGGCGCGAAACTATATTTCTCCGCAACAAATAAAATTCGACCGGTAATGAATCACCCGATACATCTCGCGAAACGTTCCCATCTCTCTTTCGAATCTTTCGAAATCCAAAAACCGGCGATTATTGGGGTTCGGTGACAGTATCTTTTACAGAGTCGAGAAACAGAGTGGTCGTAGAACGTCGAGAAACGAGTTACCGTCGAGGAGGAAGGAAAACTTGCGCGTTCACATAGTGGACATTCGTGAAAAAGAAAAGCGTACGAGTAGAAAACGCTGTCACGTCCTAATCGCGAAGAAAGTTCAATGTTTCGAACTCCATTTTCTCGAAAATAAAGCCTCGAACGAACAAATTTTATTTCACATCTTTTTACTTACAAACGCCTCCGCGGTAACATCCTACCGATTGTTTGTTCATAGTCGGTCGGTAATTGGCCACGTTCAAGTATAGACGATAAATTTTCAAACTCGATTTCCCCGAAAACTAAACGTTCGATCGACAAACTTTAGCGCATATTTTCTTCTTATTTTTCCATATTTATTTATATATTTATATACATAAAAGTAGTCGCGTAAAATTTTCCCGGCCGAAACGAGGTCGCGGATGAAAGAAGCCTGAAAAGCGATGTAGAAAGAGTTACATATTATGAAAGAAGTTTCTTACGCTACGTCGAATAAATTGGACATAGGCGGAAGTAAAAGAAACGGAAATATCGGATAGCTTAATGATTTCTTTCGCTAGAAATACCTCTGCTACGAATAATAAAACGTTGGGACGTGGGGAGACCGAGTTCCATTGGAGCATGCTCCGTACCGGAAACAAACGTCAACGGCGAACAGATCGATGATTCGCGTCCATGGAAACGGCGGATGGACCAATGCGAGGAGGCTATTCTCCTTTCCGGACAGGCGCATCTGCCTTTTCCCTCTAGTCTCTTGCCAGCCTACTGACAGAGAAACGCGGTTTCTTCTATCAACGAGAATCAAGTAATATTTATCTGGATGCACCGTGGCGAAACGAGCAACGTTTCCTGCGTAACGATAACATCGAACGCCTCTCATCAAATTGTCCATCCGGTAGAATTTCCATAAATCGAAACTTCCACAAGTCCTAAATTACCTATTTACTATCAATTCAGTATATCGCGATCGAGCCGGATGTATTATTAGGTCGGGTGGCGAACGTGCGAAATAAACGAGGAAAAACGAGTTTCTTTAGGAAATTCAAGAACAACCAGCGGAAGTACGAGCTTCTTCTTACGCATTCCGAGAATTTTAATTCAGCCATTCTAGAAATGAAAATTACACGATTCTAAGAAACCTTGGAAATGCCTAGAATCGAAATATTGGCTGGGAAATCTTCCCTTTGAAAACGGTCGATCAAATTTAAATCTCCGAATTTCCAAGATGAAAGCAGCCCCAAGTTATCGATTTTCCAAAAACAAATGCAAACGCCACGCGTTATTATCATCTCGCAAATAAAAGTAGATTTCCTCGAATTATCGAATTCAAACCTGCTATTTATTCTAATCGATTAAAAAAAAAAAAAAAAAAATCTTTCGCCTTAAAACATCCGACATGTCGCTGATGAAATTCCCATAGTTTTATCGCGTGATCAATTCGATTATTTTCGAGAGGAAAGGTTTCGCAATCTCTGGCGAGTTCCGGGCGAAATCTCGAGAGGGAAGAACGCGTTTTCCCGTGTTGGGTGCGCGGGACATCGCGAGGCCGCGTCCACTCGACACCTCAGGGTTAATTAATTTAAAACAAAGTTAAAGTCAGGTGACGTGCAGCCACCAACGCGAGCGAATGCACTCGAGCGAGCGTCGTTGGTAACGTAATACGGAGTCGGACTACCTGACCGATCTGACAGTAAGCTCGAAACAAAATCGAATCGGTGCACGAGGAGCATCCGTACAGCTGGAACTCGTTTATAAACAAGCGTCCCCTTTCGGTTTTCACTCGAATCGATTGAAAAAGAAAAATGAGTAACCAAAAAAAAAAAAAAAAAAAAAAAAAAAAGAAAAAAAAAGAAGAAAAAGAAGGAAAGAAAAAAGAAACAGAGAAAGGCACCGCCTTAATCTTTTCCTTTTAAAGTCGCGAGCTAATTCCACTTGTGCCATAAATATCAAATTCTGCGTCCGCCGAGCTTCATTCCCCCTTTTTTCCTACAGTTTCACTTCCTGTGTTTTACTTCCTCTTCCATTTTATGGGTTAACCAGACGATCTTTGTGAATTGGTTATTATTTATGATTTTTTTTACAAATGATTTTATTATTTTTTTTTTTTTTTTTTTTTTTTAGTAGATAGTTGAAGATCGATGGACTTTAAAAGCTTTGCAAAAAAAGGGAAAGGTATCTTTTTCGTTAAAGGTACTATGTTTCGTTCGTATAGTAGGAGGTCAGATTCAGATAAACGAATTGAAGCAGCAAAAGTTCAGGTAATCGGGTATCTATTAAAAATTTCGTCCAGACAAATCCAGTTCTATACCGTATGCGTCAGTTTGAAATTTGAATTTCTAAGATCCTAGAGCCGATCGTCTCGAAGGAGCGGGTACGATCTACACGTAAGAAGAAATAATAATGGAGGAAGATTTTTGCGCGTAGAGAATAAGAACGAAAGGAGGTGGAAAGAAGAGGAACCTTATCGCAGAAAGCGGAACCATTTCTCGCCGCTCTTCGACATCTCGTTCGCCCGACGATTTCCTTATTGTTTGTATAATCGATAAATTGTGCGCCTAGGGGAATACATACGGGATGCTTCACGGTGTAAAAATCGCGTAATCTACTGCCGTTCGTGGGCGGGGCGGGTATCGAGCAAGAGCCAGCAACGAGACAGTCTCGGAAGACTATAAATCTCACGATACAACTTCGACTTCCGGTTTCCCTGTCTTTCCACAACACGTCGATTCCTAATTCATTTGAAACTTCCCAGAAGGTTCGACGATAATTTCAATGACTCACTTATCCAGCTGTCCCAGTATATTCTAAGAAATGAGAAAAGCGATTATTCCACAGAATCGTTCTGGATAATAAAATTATGTACCAGGTGTAAGATACCAGGAAGAAAACTTTGATATTATAAGTGATGTTATAATACACACGTTACACTGTTTTACTGCTATCATTCGTTTTATAGTATTCATCGATGAAGCAAGTAGAAGCGAAGAACCGTGCTCGATAAATCGAGATGTTATTCGATGACACTGTAACGACAATCGATTCGAAGATAATAATAAAAAAATAACATATATACGAGAGAAATAATTATAAAAATGAAAATGACAGAAAAGAGGTGCCGTGATTGCACGAAACGATATATCGTTCTTTAAACGGGCATCTAAACAATGTATATCTATAAAGATAATCTATAAAGATCCTAAATATATAACAAAGATCTTTCGACGTCGTGCAAACATCCAAAGAAAGACGACGAACGTTCTTCGAATTACTAAATAACCTGATTACAAAAATTATTCTTCTTATTAATCTTCTCGTCAGATCGCACGTTTCATAGTATCAAATAGTTTATAGCCGTACATAATACGAACCGATATTGAAACTTAATATATGCTTTGACTTAACTAAATAGTATCTGTATGAATGCTACGACAGATACAATGGCGTACAAATACTTTTTCTGCATGCCACTGTATATATTTCTTTATCGACTTTCACCAATCTCTGTTCGATGCTTTCACAAATATTAACCACGATATACGAATATCTACGAGCCATGGAATTCTATACTGGCGAATCGTTCAAAGGATGGACGAGCGCGAATCGTGTAAAGCTACCTAAAAGTCGGTGTAGTTACTGTCACGCTAGTCCGGCTGGCATCAGAGTGGCAATCGGTGCCGATTGTGTGAAAACCCTGGCCCGTGTCTACGCGAAGCGTTTCGCGTATTGCTCGCCGTGGCTAGGCGATTTCGTGTGCGTTCTCTGCTATCCGAAACCGATGGGCGTTGCTCCATCGTAACGCGATACGTTTGTACTCTCCTCTGCCTATGTAAACGTACTCGCGGACCACGTACCCACGCGTGTGCACATTGTTCTTCGTGTATTGGTAACCGCGAAACGTGGCCGGTGATAACAGCGTATCATGACGTTCGATTTCCTGCGTTTCGATAGTCGTCGAACGATATCGATACGCTGGAACAGAGAGATGGAAAGTATCGGGGAAAATGCATTGCTCTTTGCAGCCCACTTTGTCGCTTCTTACCGATGATTTATCGTATACGTACAGCCGGTGGTGAATTATTTTTCGTCGGTTTACAATTTCGTGATTCGAAAATTTTCTTAATTTTCGGCTGGTAAATACGGTGAATTATTGAAAAATCGCTCAAGTTCAATGGGTAAGTTGTGCATTTCGCAGCTATTTTTGACTGTTTTGTTTTTGACTACTTTAATTTAGGTAGATTGTGAATTTGGAAATTTCAAGATGCATAATGTGCAAAGATATATAAGATACGCAAAGTATACTGATATCTAATGGCTGAAAAGAATCTTTGCCTAGCTCCTATTCTTCGGATTCTACTCATTAACGTATGAATTTGCATAGATTTCCGTAGCCAACTAACGAGACGGTCCCAAAGTAACTTTTCCAGAGGTTGCTGAATCTCATAGTTTTCAAACGCAAAATTCGTAAATGGGGCCACATAATCCACTTTCAAACAAAAATTACGAATTATATTTTCTCAAACTTGTACCAAATTACTATGTACTATGCCTGTATAGCATACCATGCGGAATTACGTCACTAAACTTCCTCCACCTCGTTAAACTTCCACAATACAACCAGATATCTCGTCTTCCTCTTTCACAGAACGTCACGTTTGTTCGAAGATCGGCACGAAGAGCAACCGTGTGACGTTCCTCAAGCTGTACCTAATGTCCTCTAAACGAGCAGCACATCCAGAGGATTCTATTGACAAAATCCGCGATCGCTTAGTTGCCAAGCCAATATTACTTCGAATGACGATAGTTACATTGCTCGTACACGAGGACACGACGAATTCTTAGCTGGAAAATACGAGCGCAGGACCCGAAGCTCGGCGGATAGTGAGAGAGAAGAGACGCATTCGTGGAAACGAAGAAAGTAAGTAGAAAGGGTGAAACGGAAGAGAAAGAGAGAAGAGGAGGCCTCGTGTCGATCCTATCGGAGCCCCGAATCTTGGAATTCGAATTTGTCTCCTTATCTACGGATTCCATCGTAATTGCTTATCTACGAGGCGCTTGCTCGCCGGGACAGCCATATCCACCTACTTTATGCGACGCGATCCGTCGACCCACGAGAAGACACGCATGTATGCACGTTTTCTCGCATGTTTCCGTCACGCGAAACCATCCTGCCAAGGTTCGGGACGTTTATCGCCGGTAGGAAATCGTATACACGTCCCTCCTTTGTTTTTTCTCGCGTGTTTCTGGTCGCGCGACGGCCATTCGCTCGGGGTTTCTTCTTTCTCCGGGCCATAGTTCCGGTGGCGCCTTCCTCCGAACGGTGGTAGCATTGTTTTGACACGGTATCCGTATCTTTGCACCTACTACGCTCCGGCTCGTCCCCCATCTGTTTCGATCTGCACAAATCTCTTGTGATTCTGTGTAGCTAATTGCGAGTAGAAGGTGTACGAGGGGGGATATGTTTATGTAGAGATACCAAGTTTTCTGGAAGCTTGTTTGGCGTGCGAAGAGAGGAAAAGAGTAGATCGTTTGGTAGACTCTTTGAAACCTTTTCACTTCGAATGAAATAATCTTTAAATCTTTTGCGCTTTGGAGGAATCGAATCTACGTACTTGTTTAATCATTCTAACGAAGATTTCACCTTTTGTTACTAATAACCGAAAAATTAAAACGGATATGACCAACATCGATCGATAACATCTAACGTTGTAACATCACTAACCTACCCCCAACTAACTTTTTTTAATCTTCTTGCCTTCAAAATTTACTTAACCGCGCAAAATATTTAGTCAGAACGTTCCTCTGCAGCGTAAATCACTCAAAAATTCCTATTCTACGCGAACAATACCGAGTAAACTCAGTCAACATGATAATATCATTAACTTCCTCAAACCTTCTCCGTTTCAAAATTAATGTAACCAACTACTTGATCAAAGATTCATACTGACCATCAGTTTCACCAAAAACACTTCTCATCCAAGACACGACCTAATCCAAAAGTTAACGCGTCCAGAACAAACGTCGATCAACCATGCCCAACATGATAATGCCATTAACTTCCTCAAACCTTCTTCATTTTAAAATCAATGTAAGCAAGGTATAACTGCTTAATCAAGAACATATACTAACCATCAGTTTCACCAAAGACACTCCTCATCCAAGACACGACCTAACCGAAAAGTTAACCCGCCCAGAACAAACGCCGATCAATCACGCCCAACATGATAATACCATTAACCTTCTTAAACCTCCCGCATTTCAAAACCAGTGTAAGCAAACTAACTATTTAATCAAGAACACGTACTAACCGTCAGTTTCACCAAAGACACTCCTCATCCAAGACACGACCTAGCGCAAAAGTTAGCCCGTCCAGAACAAACATCAATCGGCAACAACCAACGGTCGCGTTTGACGAAGAGGCTGGTGACGTAGGACACGTCGACGGTAGTTTGCACCCGTGGAAACGGTCCGTGTGTGGTCCCGGTTGTCCCTGTCCTTCTGTTTCGTCGCTCGTAGTCCCTCTGTTCGAAGCGCATCGGCAACGATGACGTTAGTAACCCGATATCGCCGGCATCCACGGCCCGCAGACGGCTTCCATACAGATGTTCCAAAGGGAATAGGACCGTGTAGAAGCGGAGGTGGCGTACCATTATCCGTTTACGGAATGCCTGTTTCGCGTCCTCTCAGCCCGCTGCATTCGTCTACACCCATCTCCATACACGTAGCGCCCATCGATAACGGTAATCGGTTTCGCTAGACGCGCGTCGAATCATTGACGACCATTGGCAAACCTGACTGGGTGTCAGGCCTGCGAGCAAAACGTCGCCCCGTTCGATGCAACAGGATTTTTCAGCGATTATCGTATTATCTTGGCTAACCGGCAATGAATCGGGCAAGGTAACTCGTGAGAGTCGGTCAAGCACGCGGAAGAACGTGAAGCTTGCGAGTGGAGGAAATCGCTCGTGCACATGATAAACTCGCATGATTTTTCTTTTTTTTTTTTTTTTTTTTTTTTTTCTTTTCATCGATACGTCACTCTTTGCCTTTTGTGTCGGAGAGTTTATGGGAAAGGTGGCTTTCGTTTCGTTTATACAGAGACAAGCGTGGCAAGCGACGCCTGGAGAAAGGAATTAGAAAATTATTAGCTTGGAGATGCATCGTCCAAGTATGAAGCTGTAAACGACGACACTTTAACGGGATATTTGTTTAATGGAGTTTGAAGGAGTTTGGTTCGAAGGAGATCGATGGAGAGATTTCAGAGTTTAGTGGCGTTTATGGGTGCCGGTCTTGGACGACGTTGGTTTATCATTTATGTCGTTACGTTTAAGCATGTTTGTATGATGTAGTTGTAGTTAGTAGTTCGGGCATTGATCAGAGTTCCTTGGAATTTATGGGATTTTCCTTGAATGATGTTGGTGGCTAATTGGATGTATTTTAATAGCGTTGCGTTTAATAGTTCGGTCGTTACGAAAAGATTCGTTTTACACGTTTCCTAATTTTCTGGCATTTATTGCTCATAGCTATTTATAATATAGTTAAGTAGTGCAATATGGCCATATCTATTCGATCCTTTCATATCGCATATAATTTTGCATGCTAAAAATTGTTTACTTCCTTCCCTCTTAGTCATTTCTCGTAAAACAAACGCTTCTTCCAACTTCTCCAAACCACCAAAACGCTTTTACTGCGACAGAATCCAGATATTATGCGTAAAGAAATAATCATATATTACCACCCCACAAGTATTCCTTCTCTTCGCTTTCCACGAGTGAACAAGTAAACATTTCCCTCAACTTCTCCAAAACACGGACGATTTCAATGAAGGCAATCGCGATTTTCTTCGAATCCTTACGCGTGATCGATACAGGGTAACAGGGCGATAGATAGAGATCGCGAGCCGTTGTTTTAAACAGCGAACAACCGAAAGTTTCGACCACCCTCGCGGGGCGAATTTCAAGGAATCGTTACGATTCTTGGCACCGGTGGAGGAATCACGAAGATAGGGTAGGAACGATGGAAAGGGAAGAGGGAAGAAGGAAGAGGAGCAGAGAAGGCAAAGAGGGAAGAGGCAGACGGTAGACAAATGAGTCGGGCTGCAGGTCCCTGCGACTCGTTTAATCAAAGTTTGGGATGCGTGTTGCCTCGGTCCCGAACTAACTACGTCCAATCATGCTACGAGTTCAAATGGAAACCAGCCTTGCTGTCTCGTACCGAACGTCTCCCGTGGATATTTCTTCTTCTTTTTTCTATTCTTCTAGTTCGATTTTTCTTTTCTCAAGCAACTCTAATCGGCGATATTTTGTAGAAAATTCTACTTTTAGTAGTAGAATATATATCGTTGGTTAAAAGAAAAATTTCCTGCTAACTGGTCTGAAGTCAAATTTTTATAGCAGTTGGTTACTTATTTATTTGTATTTCAGACTCACAGCTTATTGCAAAAGAGATTATAGATATCCACTACGTATATATATATATATAAACATTTACACACATCAACGTATTCATACACATACACATTTATACATATACCCAAAAATGTAATGTAACTTAATTTGATTTTTATTATGCCTCCAATAGCATTAATTTCTATCATCTGTAGAAAGAGTAATAGAATATTTGTAGTAGACGATAATAAACGTAGATATTGAGAGTTTCTGATGAAATATTCCTTGCGTCTCTCCTCTACTATTAAGAAACAGTATTTTGTATAATTTTCTACATATATCAGATATGCAATATCGTACAATATAATACAATTATCGGAATATATATTTAACGTTTAGCTTCTTAAACAGATAAATGACGCACTGCTAGGTTACTGTCCTAAAATATTTCAAATCAAATTCACTAAACTACTGTCCCAAAGCAAACCTTCGATAAGAGTCTCCGCGATATCTACGCTTTATTCCTATTCTTCAAAATAAAAAAGTTGACAAATACAGTCAACAAGATCAGTCGTTGGTTTCACAGTGGTTCGAGTAGGTTTTAGCAAAGAAATCTAGGGCTACCTCTGGCGGTAGTTTGCTGGCTTGTCGCATTCACCGCGGCGTAATATCAATAATTAAATACGGCCGCTTGAAATATCGGTTTCCTTCACCGCAAGAAAAGTTCAAAGAACTGCCACAATTTCGCAATCTATCCGTCGCAAAACCATGACCCATTTACCATAAATGACGCCATTGGCGGCTCGCGCAGTTCTTTCACACCTTCTTGCCATTTAAATCCTTCGATTCGATCATCCAGCTATCATATCATCATTTACACTTAGCTATCGCTTAAACTGTTCTACTTAACATTTATTACATGCTTAGGACGATTATTCCAACTTTGTACCTTACGGTAATTTAATTTTTTTCGAAATTTTAACAGGAAGAGTATGAAAGCGCAAATAGTCAGATATCGTGAAAGCAGTTGAAAGAAAATCCAATGGATTAAGTGATTGATTAAACCAAAACACACGTACAACATTGCATTGCCAAAATGATTTCATTACGATTTTATTATACGATTTATGAACATTAACAAACCTTTCCGTATTATCTGACATTTGGATTATCCGAGATAGGTCCAATCTTCCACTATACATAGTATCTTAAACATTTCAACGGATCTCAAAGTTCTCTTTGAAAGAATCACTATTTCCCACGTACGTACATATACATACAAATAAAAAAAAAGAAGAAAAAAAGAAGAAAAAAAGAGGAGAAATCATTCAGCCAAACCATTCTACGATCAAATATTTCCGAAAAATAGTGAACCGAACAAACAAGCACGAAACAACTGCGCCAGAAAAACCCACACTCACACATAGTTATAAATAAAAGAGAAAAGAGAAAAGAGAAAAGAGAAAAGAGAAAAGAGAAAAGAGAGAAGAACCTTGGTTAGGTGGTGGGGAATAGACAGAAAGAGGTGGAGAGAATCGCGCTGTCTGGCCACTCTATAATTTGTCGGGGTGAGTTACCGCCCTTGTCTTTGCTTAGCGCTGGGCGTTCGTTCCGTTTGGTTCTCTTTCTCTGGTGATGCTATCGGCGCATACCTCGCTAGACAGGTGGCCACCCCGTGACACCCACACAGCCGCTTACACGCACGCAACGACGTGCACCGGGCACACGCACCAAGCCGTCTGCTGTCTCGTGAATCGTGCCGCGCGTCGCGTGCGTCCGTGAATGCGTGTAAAACGTCCTCTTCTCCTTCTCTCTCCCTCCTTTTCTCGCCGCTTCGCTCTTCCCTTCCTACTCTTAACCATTTCTCGTCCATCGTCCGTACGTATTTTCGTGTCTTCGTCCGGTCCACTGTCGAAAAGTTATCACACGTCGGGGCCGCCTGTTCCACACCCACGTATCCGCCACGGGGATAATGCTAATTTCGATGGATTAGAAGGACGCGCCACAGGGATCTCGATAACAGGCCGTCGCTCTTCGCTAAATCGAGGAAATTATGGCACCTCGGAGGAACGACTGTGGGAAATCTTATTTTTGCCCCGTTATGATGACACGATAGTGACGACTAGAGTGGGGATATACATACGTATTTATGCAAATTTATGAGCAGCAAATTTATATGTACATACATAACTTGAGAACGATTCGAAATTCATTGGGCGATATTAAGTGCGCTGATACGATACTGCATTTTCGATATTTAGATTCTCCACAGACGCGTAAGAATCACAGTCTGGCGAAGATATTAACAATCGTAAATTTTGATTGGGTACATCAAATTATAGGATTTGGAATCATAGTGCTCCCACCACTTTCGAGTGAAAATTTTGGGCGACTGATAACAAGAAGAAATAAGTAACGAAGAATTTCTTTGGACGATCAATTAAAATCCCCCCCCCCCCATTTTCCCTAAACCTTTGTAACTTCTAATTATTATCATTATTTTCGATGATATTCATCGCCGAGTAGGAGAAGAAAACCGCAAGACGATGAATGAAAAACACGAAATAAGAGAAGAGAATGCAAATCTATCGGCGTCCCACGAACAGCCATGCCCATAGGAAAACAGCGGTATCTACGTCTCGGTTAGAGGTGGCACGGGGTCCAGGAGCCGGTGCATTGAAAAATCGACAACAGGAGTGACGAGGTCGAGCGGGGCCGTTTCTCGTTGGTCAGGTGTTCGTCGTTGGCAGTATTGTTTTTTCGAGGTGACGAGGGGTGAGAAACGGCCAGGTAAGACAGCGCGAGGCACCACGCGGCGCTGTGTCAGTGGGGGGCCCCCGAAGAAGGGCCCCGATGCCCGCCCACATCGCGGCGAACAGCGGCGCCCTATCCGATCCTAAAATCCCGATCTTTCGGCCACGATAAACCTACGGCCCGGATATTTATTATTTGTAATTTACGTTGTGAGATCCGGCTCGTTAAGACCACAGCTTCGAGGTTGAGGATACTCGTCTAGGACATCGGTCCATCCGTATCGCGTCTTCATCGGAGATGATTTCCCTTCGAAAGGGAGAAGATCCGTGTTTCGGATACTTTCGTTGTCGAACGTCGGAACTTAACGAAAGGCGCGATTGAAAGATCCCCTTTTTGTTTTGCTCTGTTTGCTACACTTGTAAACGAAACGTTTCTTTCGTGATAGGGGAGAGAGGAGTCTTCTTTGTTCGAAAGCGTGCCGCACACGTCGCTTGTTTTCGGCATCGGTCGCACGAAGATCGATCTCTGCGGTGATCGTCAAAGGGATGTTCAGCGAGGGTAATGCACTTGGTAATTTGGCTTGAATCGGTAACGTTGCAACGAAGGGTATCGTTAGGGGGTGGTGAATGGATCAACGCGTCGGAGAGTAATGTTCGTGATAAACAAGCTTTGTTTCATATCTTGTAGACTCGAGCGTCGAGGATTCTTGAATTTCTGTTTGGATTTATGTTTTATGATGCTGTGCTGCGATAATTCTTGTTTCTTTTTTTTTTTTTTTTTTTTTACGTCGTTAGTTGAGAACGTTCGAGGAAAGCTCGATGCTTCTACTAGCGTAGAGGTGTATACATGAATTTTCTCTCAGAAACAAGACTCCTTTCAGTCTACTGATAATCAGTTCCGTTATTTTACGTGCTTCACCCTGAAAAGTTTCAAATTCATCTAGAAAGTAATAAACTTCAATATCCAAGCAACGCAAGATCTCGGCTGCTGGGTACGTTCGGTTAATGATAAAACGTCTTGTTCGCGATAAATGAAATAGAAAATACGGTAAACCCAGTAATCGCCGAATTACACGCGAACAAACGATGTTACGATTCCAGCCCAAATCTAATCTACGATCCATTTACATCCGCAAACCCGTTGAATCGTAGCCGCAAAATCCCATCCTGGACTGGAAAACTTGAAACGCACCACGATATGAATGGCAATTTTCCTAAACAGTCTGTCCTTCGTTGATACCGACGCGAGGACCACCGAAGGAGGTCCGCACCCTGGCTGCCGAAGTTCGGAACAAAAGACTGGAAAGCCACGAGTCAAAGCAAAAACATAAAAAAAGAAAAAATAAGAAAATAGAAGACACGGAAAAAATAAAAAAGACGAAAACCAAGGAAGGGAGTATCGAGACAAAAACGCTGAGACGAGGAGGGAACCGTGATGGAGGTGAAGAAGTTTGCCGAAGAGAAGAAGCAGAGATGGAGGGGCAGAAGGAGGTGGTGGAGGAGGAGGAGAGCGAAAAAGAGAGAGGCACCGAGTAATTTAACACCGGAAGCGTCTTGAGCGTGACGCCACCCTGAAGGTGCAGGATACGCGTCGAGGATAGGCAGGTAGGAGGTGGGGCAAAGAAAGTGGAGGCGATGGCGATGGTGCAGCCAGTCGGTGGGAGTCGGTAGGTACTCGAGGCCGCCATGCAAGGCGAGCTTCCTTCGTGTGCCTCGACCATCTCGTTTCCACCACCTTTTTCTCCTCGAACCTTCTCCCTTCGCGCTCTCCTTTCATTATTCTCTATCTCTCTTTTCTTCGACCAGTGTCTTTGCTGCACGTACACGGCGCACCGTGTCGACTCGAGCTTCCTTCGTCGTTCTTCTCTATCCACTTTCCTCCCTTATAAAGTCCAAACCAAGTGAGGCTGGTTCTTCTATCTGTGTAAACTAGCCGTCTTTTCTCCTTCTCTCGGTTGCAGTTACTTCTTACACACCGGAGGCCCGGCCGAAAAACGTAGCGCTCTGTTTGGCTCGTCTTACAATTAGGGGATTAGGACGTCTGGCTGGATAACGAGTCTGACCCGGCTTGTACCATTCCCCTGCCCGCGCACGGGCTTTCCGTCTGCCTCCACGCTTCTCGTTTTCCTTCGCCCTGTATAATGCAATACTTCTTTAAATTTTGAGACTTGGCCGGGGCTAGGTTTGCGCTGCTTCGGTTTCAGGTATTTTAATTTTAGTTAGGTGTAGGCATTTTGGGAATGTAAGGGTAACGAGCGAGTTAGAACGTTCGCAACGCAGACGTATTAAAGTTGTTGTACTTTTTTAGTGTCGTATATGTTTCTTTATATATCCTATGTCTTGCGAATTTTGGAAGAAAATACGTAATATTAAGAATACCGAAGAAATAACATTCGTGTTTATGGAAAGAAACGATACGTACAAAGTGATGTTCAAGGATACTGTATCGTACTTATTCATTTCAGCCTGATGATAGGACTAGATCTGGACGATAGGACTTGGTTTTACACATAGTTTGTACACATAAAGCAGAACTGAACCAGAACTTATACATGTTTGACAGTATTAACGTTCTTCGATCGCCGACGGATCGATAGTTTTTAACTTGTAGCATAATAAAAGTCAATACTTCCCTATCGATGAATCGAAGGATTTGCAGGAACAAAGAAGAGGCAGCTTCGACGTTTCAATTATATTCACTGGACGTATGTAAATTCGATATTGAAAAAAGCGCAGAATTTGCTACTTACAAATACTAGTTAACGATAGATGTTTCAAAAAAGTGATTTAATCTTGATCGTCTCGCCTTTTGCCTGTCGATTTATTCCCCTTACCGCAAAGTGCACCTTCCTCTACATCGCGACCCCTACGATCCTAACGTAAAATTCCTTCCAAGTTTTAAGAATCCAATTTCCAACATCATGTTCCTATGCGCAAAACTACACTACCTTCGTGGCAATCTTCTGCCACATCTCAAGCACCTGTCGCACGGCCACCTCTCGTTTCTAAGCCAGTTTCTCGCTAACCGAGAGCCAATCGAAAGCCAATCGTGGAGCCTGGTGAGAGGAGCACATATACGATCGTTAAAATTCATACAAGCGGGAAGGTCCGGCCTGTGTAATAGCCGAGGCTTGGCCCGCTTGCGGGACACCCCGTTCAAGAAAAATGTGTCGATACAGTTCCCGACGGTAGGTTAAGTAAGAGAGTTGCCACATAGGGGCTCGCGGTGGGTAATTCAATCCCTTTGGGCGTAGGTAGGTACGTACTTACATCCCGGCCGTGTACATGCTCCGCGGTACGTAAGATCGGCCACACAGCGACATCCCCTCACACTTGCAGAATCCAGATACATACGTGAACGATAGAGAGAAAGGACGGTGGGACGAGACAGACGGTTGCGAGGGCAGAAGCAGGATGGAAGAAGTGGACGGGAGACAGAAAAGTCGCACGGAGGAAGCTCGTCTCGGTGCCACAGGAAAAAGTGTCACGCGACGAGCCAGAGAGAGTGTGCTTAAGCGGCGAGGACGGAGGAACAGCTCTGGAACGGTGGTGTTTTAGCTTAGGAAGCTTCCTGTACTCTCTGTCGTTCGGTTTAGACGCGTTGGACGGTTAGTCGCGCAGTTGCTTCTACAGAAAATATAAAATAAAAATATGACCTATACAAATAGAAATAGCGGCGAACTTTAGTGCTTTATGACAAACTGTGTTCGCCATAGAGAATTTTATGAAGAACGTCTAGTTAGGGTAATATTGGTATCGCGGGTTAATTCTCAAGGCAAATTCTTTTCCTCCTTTGTCGTCGTTTGTTTCATACGTGCTCTCTGTCGTTGGGTCTAGACTCGTTGGCTGGTCGTACACTTGCTTTTAGAGAAAATATGGCGACGGCTTCCGATACATTGTAACAAACTGGACTGTGGATATTGAGACGATAAGTTAACTTTTAAGAGGTACTTTTTCCTTCGTTTGTTATTAGTCTCACACTTGCTCCCTTAGAAGTTGGTTCTTGGTGATGCTAACTTTGGTGTTTTATGACGCGGTAAGTAGCGCTGTAGGATTTTGTCAGCAACACAGGAGAATAGAGTAACACATTTTCACACAGAATATTGTTCATTTTTATTAATTGGTTGTCTCTCGGTGAAAACGAGGAGCAGGAGACGTTGCGATGCCAGAGATTATCGAGGTTGTGTTTAGGAAATTAATGATCGAGGAGTGACCGGGGGATTCTATGTTCCTGTTATGTTCCAAAACGATGAGGGATATCGATAAGACTTCGAAAGCGTGTGAAAAACAGAGAAACGATTATGACCCTCGATTTTCCCTTTCAAGATGCAAAATGCATCGTGAAACGAATGGAAAAATATTTCTCCCTATCTAACGAAAATACAATTCTTCTTTTTATATATTTATCGCGTATACCATCGTCTTAAAGCAATATCTATCTAATACCTATCCTGAGCATATGTTTTATAATAATACACGGCGCAGTAGCTGGAGTCTTCCGAGTGCAAAGGGTTAATAGAGTTCTTGCTCGAGACTTCTGTATCTAAATTGTGTTTTCATGGCGTAGAATATCGATGTTTTATTGGTATTGTAAAATAGCTTTAATAGAAAATCATAAGACACACCGATAATGAAGGATAAATATTGAATTAGTATAATATATTAAAGGAAACTAAGGTTGCTCTTAAGGAAGAAACGCGAAAGAGATGTTACGACTGTTTATACGCGACTGTTATTATATTTCATGATTTCAGTATTTATAAATACTATATTAGACACGAGTTCTACTACACGATATAACTTAATGCTGTCTGAAAACGATGAGAAACGACGAAGCAATCTATCGTTTTGCCTCTTCAATGACCGTAAAACACTTCTTGCTAGTCTAACCACCGTTAAGAACAAATAATGTTCCTTGAATTTACGGAAACTAACTTAACTTTCCAACTTCCTGCTCCACCGTCAACATATTTTCTTGCAATTCCACGCACCAATTAACTTATCTTATAACAAAATTTTATTACCATAGATATATCAAAATATAGACACTAGTCCTAACTACGATATAACTAAAATTACTCGTTGAACGCAAAAAAGACAATGCCCTTCAACTATAAAAATAGACGCTATGAATACTAATTCAATGGATGAAATAACTTTCTGCTGGAATTTCCATCTATGTAATTTATGGTATTTACAAAAATACAAATTCCCATAAGAATACTGCAGTCCATCCATACATACAACAAGCATCACGGAACGCGGTAAGATCGCGACATCGAGAGAAGACTAATCGTAAGGTGTTCTTACTAAACCAAGCCTGTTCCATGACTGCCGTGCAACCTGGAACCCCAATAAACGTTATATTATCGTTGTCATACTGTACGACGAATACCCAGAAAATTCAACATCCCTTCGCGAAACCACCCTAAATTTCCCACTTCTCAGATCCAACGTAACCACCATCCCCGAGTCATCCAAAAGTCCGGCTTCTTAATTACCTACGTAATAAAGGTTCCAGGCAAAAAAGCCTGCCGTCGATCTTCACCCCGTGGGACGTAATTGAGTTCTCCCGCGCCTCCCAACCTCGAAGGGACTCTGTCACGAAGATAGAAGAGGGACAACGAAGAAGCGTAAACTCGTCTCTGTCCTTCCAATGGATTCACGGTTCCGCGGATGAGTCTACGAAAGGATGGATCGTGGCCACGGGAGGATGAGCAGCCGGCGAGGAGGCTGGAAGAGGTGGTAGGAAAAGGAACAGAGGCGGGTAAAGGGGCTCTCACGTTACCTTCGGTGCGGCCAGGTGTCGGGTTACCTCCGACCTCATCTTCCTCCGTGCCTCCGCGAGTTTGCCACCATCGACATCGGCCGTCTGTACGTCTGTCCTTACGTACGCCTACCATCCGTCCTGTCACCTTAGTTTCGCACATGTCCCGCTTTTTCGTCGCCCTCGATCGCCCCTCTACGCACGCTGCATCCGTTACACATCGTAGATATACGTGTACACGTCGTGAATCAAGGGGGTGAATATCGTCGCGAAGTACCGAGACATTGTGGTCGTGCGTCTTTCTTCGTCCTCCTTTTGCCTTTGCCTTTTTTTTTTTTTTTGTTTCTTTCGTTTTTCTCCTTCTTTTTGGGGGAGATAGTGGTAGGAGGCAGAAGTTGGCGAAGTCGTAAAGGTTTGAAAGGCTTGTGAGAGCGTGGAGTTTGAGGTTGAATTTCTCGGTAGCGAGAATGAAAGTCGAGGAAGGTTTCGGTTTGGACAGGACGCTGTGCGAGTTTGAAGTTGTGAAACGGAGGTTGGTTAATGCAGGTGGACGAAGAGGGAGGTTGATTTGTTAATTACTATGATAGTTAGCGGTGCTTCTTTGGTCGCGAGTATGGAGGGTTGTTTCTGTACGAATTTAAAGATCGTGCAGAGTAGGTTGTCTTGCGGAGGTTCGCAAACGATCGAGCTAAAAGAAGTTCGATTATCGTTCGCGGTGGTGATCGATGATAGTGGTCCTTCGATGGTAAGAATGGAAGTCGAGGAAGCTTTTAGCGTGGTAAAATTTGACGTGGAAGTTTGAAGCGAGTGTAGAGTGATTTGTGGGAAGTCTGGTTGAGAAGGAGGAAAGTTTGATTTATCGTTTTCTGCGATATTATTATTAATTACTATTATTAATGGCGAAAAATAGAGATTGTGTAGTATGAATCATGAATTTATTACAAGCTGTTACGAGAATAGGAACTAAAGAGAGCTTGCATTTAAGCATCTGAAAGATCGATATAAAAATTCCAAGATACTAAAATATGACTGTTTGTTAAATTTCGTAAACATCTGGTTGCAACTTAAGAGATATCGTGGTGAATAAAAACAGCGAAATTTTTACTTCCATCCAGCGCGGTAATTAAAACTCTCGCATACGAAGAAACGCTTAATTAAGAGGAGAAGCCGTTTTGGGGAAGAAGAATAGAAAACTTGAAGGTATTCCAGCATTGTTCCAATAGTTTACTTCGCGCGAGTAAGTGTATTTCTATACACAGGAAGCGAAGAAGAAACGGAACAAGTATGAAGTATCGGTGAAATGATTCTTGACTTATCGACCGATGGTCCGTCGGCCCCTTGTAATTACTTCGGTGGATAATTAAAACGGTCCCTCGACGCACCCCGGCCACGTTTTGTACTCCTGGTATCGCATGCAAAGGGTGTATAATCGATACTGGCATCGAGGGGTGTTCGTAACGGGAAATACCATGATCGAAAGCCACCCCTTCTCTGTTGCCTCTAAATATCATCCCCTAAATACCCCGCACCCTTCGATAAACAACCGCAAAACAACCTAGATACCTAACGATAGTTTCTGTTGCATTGCAACCAACTAGTTGGACATCTTTTATTTGGAAATGATAATCAAAATGATTACGTTTGGACAAAGTACTATTTTGATTGGTGTTTTCATGTTTTAACGCGTACTATTTTTAGAAATTTATTGCGTCTTTGGACATGATTTTTGCCATTTCTATAAATTCGTTATTTTTAACGAAGGAGAGGCTAAAGAGAATTTCATTTATTTGTAGGAGAACAAGATTATGATCGTTATAAATAAACTAATTGTATGTTGATACAAGATACAAATGGTTGGGTAGGTGAGCAATAGGTAACATCTGGAAGGAACCACAAAGTGGTTGGTATAATAAAATATAATGTAGCGGGATAAAAAAGTCCCTGCAACGAGGACGAAAATGAGACGAGAACGAAGAAATGGATCACGAGATACAGTGTAGTAAAAGCATCTAGAACGGATCGCAAGTTGGAAGAATGGAATATGAGCGAGATAAAGTAAAGTAAAGTTTGGATTTTTCAGCGTAGAAATAGAATAAAGCATAGAAATAACGAAAACTAATCTGCTTATTTTATTATTAACTACTGTACTCTGATCTTTTCAACTCCCTCTAAGCCTGTTCTTTGCTTTTATCTTATACAGATAGTTCGGTAATAAATAATAAGGGAAAATAATATCAAGGAAATGTGAACGCGTGGGTGTGTCATTTTCAAGTTACATAGCGTAGGTACTTAAACGATATTTTGTATAAAATGTTGCTATTATCTGGTGTATAATTATTTTAAATAATAGAAATTTTCAAATATTCCAGTAGTATAGAATAGCGATAGTTATCTTTATTGTAATCTTATATTCTGAAATCCTATGTTCATCGAAGCCCGTAATTCCAATTTGAAGGAAAAATACTCTAATATAAAAAAACACGAATGAGAAATCGCCTATTTCCATTTGTCATGGTAGAATTTTCGTCGGAAAATCTGCTCGCCATCGACAAGTTTCCGAAAAACCTATTACCATGGCCATCGCCTCTGGCCACGTGTTGATTCACGTGCACAACGAGAAACGCGCGACTCCACCGTGTGTTTTTATACACGATACTGAATGGGAAGCTGACGAAGGGATCGTTGCTGTACACGCGGTGGGGATGTTAACAGCCGAGGGTGTCGCGTAACGAGATCATGGCACCAAGAGGGTAGATCGTGCGAGAGCCTATCTTCTCGTCGCTTCCGATTCGCTTTAATACCCAGTTTGCGAACCACACTGGCTCGCGTTTCTCCGTGTTCGACGAAAACGATAGAAAAATCCCATCTAAAATATAACTCGAGTTTATCGATTTCAAAAGATCGCTGTCGTCTATTCTCCGAACTGTAAACTATGGTTCCAACTGATGTCGAAAGGTTTCTGTGATCTAAGATATCTTTCTAAGTTTTCTAATTGCAGACTGTCTCGATAATTCCAAACCACTTCGATTTCCATTTCCAAAAATTTGCCCAACCTAACTTCCAATTTTCCTCGTTCAACTTTCAGTCGTGAGCTTCGTCGACGATTCTATTCAAAATGCCAATAATTCCAAGCTACCAATTTCAATATATTTCCTCTATCGATCGTCCAAACTATCTTTCCCATATTCCGCTCAAAATACTATACCAATAGTTCTAACCCACCAAAATCAAAAATTTCCTCCGATCTGCCAACTATCTTCCCAACTTTCGATAAAAGAGACATCACTGTCCTTTCGATAGCCGCACTCTCTCGTACAGTTGCTATGAAAGGTATAGACAAACACCGTTATCTTCTTCGCTTAACTCTCTTCCCACGAAATTCCACATTTATTCTTTCTCGTAATATCGAACTTTTTTCAATCGTGTAAATATCCCATTGAAAGATGCGAAATTTAATATATTCCGACGTAACTATAATTCATTCTGTAACTGTCGTAATAAATACACTGGCGTGTCAATACTTTTTCAACCGCGTATAGAAACAAGGCGTGCGCGCGTCGGACGATTCCCAAGACGATCGGCAAGGTTGGAGAAAACGTCGTTAAGCTAGGATGTGGATATCGGGGGCAGCGGACGAAGGTGGAAGGAAGGGGCAGCCGTCTCGAAATTGCACGTTCGAGCGCAACGAATGCGACGGCCGAGGTGGTCATGGTACCCTGGCGCGGTACCATTCCTCCGTGGTAACTGGAGAACGGAGACAAGTATCAGTTACGCGGAAAACTTCCGTGCACGCATTAACGACGTTGTATGTCCTCACGTACGACGTACGAGGGTCGTGCCGCGAACAGGTACACAACAGGTCCGAGGGAAGATCTGGGTCGTGGCATTCGGTTAAATGGCATCGCGCGTTAATTGGACGGCATTAGGCGTCCGTCAGTGGCACGAGTGAGAAAATGAACCCTCGATCAGTTGCTCGACAACTGTGAAATCGTTGTCTGAACGAGTAGCGGACGACGTATCTACTGATTTTATACGAGCTAGCGTTGTTACAGAATATACCGTTAGAATTTTTGGCTACAATTTGGTCATTGTTTCTAATATTCCGCAATTTGCGAGCTCGTTGTGTAAAGGATAAGATTACTTCATTTTATTCTATTTAGTTATTTCTTCATTCACTTGGAAGTGTGTTAATACAGAGAAGAAGAGTCGTAATTATTTATGATACCATATGGTTCGAAAGTTTATATAAAAAGGAAGATCCTTTTATTTCATTCTGTTTACTCGTTGTTCCACTCGCTTGGAAATGTATTATATGGAAAGGAAGATTGTTTTATTTTATATTTACGATTAAATGTTTCATAAATAAACGAGTTAACATCAACGGTACGTTCATCACCGTATTGTTGTATTTTATTATAACATATTATCGCGCAATAACACACAATTTACTACCGTACACAAATATTGGTACTGTATGGATCGTTTACAGGATCTGTTGATTATTAGATTTCAGATTAAAGCGGAAAGCTATAAGCGGATTGTAATTTTTGCTCTCGCGAGTATACAAACTGTCTTCGCACGAATTAGGCACAACATCGATGTAAGTGGCACATAAAAATGACGATGCACCGGATCATCGAGACAGATTCGCAGCACGTGAACATTATCGCAGACATTAGACGACACGTGGCTTCGCTGTATCATCTGTGATTTTGGTTTTCAATACTGTGATGCGCCTTTCGGGATATATTAAAGGATGAAAGGGCGAGGAATGAGGGGGCACGGACACGTGGAAGGGGGAACTGGCACACGCAGATCATTATTCTTCTTAACGATCCCCTCATTATCGTGTCTAAACAAATTGATGCTCCTGTTCGCTGCACTCGATCCTACCATTCTTCTCATTTTTCCAAACACTTCTACCTTCACGATTTTTGTTTGTAACGAATGTTCCTCGTTATTTTAATAAATGTATAGTCAATCGATATTGCCAACTATTATATTTAGATTATCAGAATTAAATATTATACGTCGATATCATGTTTTATAACTGTAAAGGTTATCAAATATCGTGACATAGATCTTGACTGGATTGTACTATTGCGAATTGTCAAATATTCTATCGCAAACATCACGTAGATTTCTAACTAGCTTCGGTTCTACGCTATCGGGCAATCTTTTTGTTAAACAAGGTATGATTCAATTTTTAATTATATAGTAACTCGCAATTTGAATGTGGGACCCCCGACGATTAATATTAGGAAAATATGCAAATTGTTATAATTCGGAAATTTTTCCAAAAATATGTAGCTTTTTAACCCAGTTTGGGTTCTACGCTGTATCGTTTAATGATCGTAACGTTTGACAAATTTTGCGTACAATAATAAGTTTACAGATTTCTGATTTGTTCTACCGGTTTCAATTTTATACGGTATCTGAAAAATTCAGTTGCTCAAAGAGCGAGCTCGATATTTTGGATGGTAAAAGGATCGAGATTGTGGAATTGGTTGCAGGTCGTGATGATGGTAGTAGCATGGTCACGGTTGATGCGAACGACTCCCGTTTCATGGGATCCGACTACGACGACTCCCATGTCGTGAGACACGAAAGAGACCACCCCCAAATTATAGAACCCAATAGGGACGACTCTTGTCTCGTATAACTTAATAGGGACCCGTAAAGTCGTAAAACACGATATTATACAATTAATACCATACTTGGGAACATCTTATTAAAACATATACGAAGAATATTGGCCATTGAATATCTCGCTTCCTAATTGTGGAATTTCATAGAGATTTCTCGTAGAGCCATAGGATCTCGTTATAAATAGAACAGAATGTGCGTACCATTTTAAGAATTGCTCGTAAATTTACTCGTTTCTTTTCTCAATCTGAATGTACGATGGTCTGCACGATATTATTACTATCAAAAGAAAAATCCATGTTGAAACGGTTAAGAGTAAAATCGCAGGCAGGATGGAAATTAAATGAAATAAAAACCTCAAGGTAAATAAATTAAGTAGAAGTGTTGCTGCTCGTCCATCGTTTTATTTTATTTTATTCACGTTGCCATTGAACGAATGCAAAATTCACATAATCTGTGAGCGTGGCTGGTGTCATTAACTTTTACTAATTGAACAGGGAAAATTTTCTTCGTCGGTGTTCAACAAGGACTGTAAATTCGTATAAAATATACAATAAAAAAATGATAGTAATACATATAAAGACCAATGTATCGAATATTCCTAAGTACAAAGCTTTCGTTACGTCCATTAGACGAAGGAGACCGTTACAATTGTCAATTTACAATCGTTCTACGATCTACAATAATCCCATTGTAAATCGTTATTGTAAATTTACAGTCAGTTTTGATTCGATGGGCTTCTAACAGACATCATCGCGTGAAATCGTAGTCTAGACCGATCAGAGAGCATCTATTCCATTCCACGATCGAACCATCGAACATAAACCCTACATGATTACTCGTTTATACAGCAAGCAACGTTTCTGATTCGTCTACGAGCAGGCAGAGAAGATACAGCCTTATCCGTCGCGTTTAATTTCCAGCACGATGCGTTCGCAGAGCTCTAACCAATTTCCTTGCAACATTCTTTGGCTAAATTGAAAATGCTAATCCTGTTCTACATTCTCTGTCTCGTTACTCAGGGTGACAGATAGGCAGATAAACGATTTCCTCTTTTCGCACGATTAACGTTAGCTTCCTATTTTATCGTCTCAGTCAGATGTTTAACTCTATCTTCGGCTCATTCTTAAGTGTATTATATGTATTAGGTTGTCCGAAAAGATTCTTTCGTTTTATGAGGAAATAATGGACGCACAATGTTTTTCTGTTTTATATTATTTTGTCGAATTACGTATGATTCATTTTATTTTGTCGAGACCTTAAGATCTTGAATGAAACAAGATGAACCCGGATGATTAATCCTCCTGAATCTCAACAAACATAACATTAAAACCTACTAATTCTCAAGTCTCTACATACAGAATTCACTGCAGAACCTTCGATCAACCACTAGGCAATTAATTAATCTAATTGCACCATCTGACTTTCGCTAAATCTCAGGATCAATAAAGGCGAACTCTCGCCGAATGTAAAACCTTCAACCTATGAAGCTTAGGATCCCAGACGAATGTAGATCCAAATGACCGATCCCTCTTGACTCCCAACAGAGCTATCAAACGAACCATAACGTCAAGATTTCAAAGCAAAACCTCGAATCAGCTCTTAAATAATTAATTACGCGAAATCGCGGCACGAACCAATTCCACCAGCCAGCAATCTGAAAAGCAATTTTCTAGTCGTTGGCACGATGAGAGCCGACTTGGCATGTGGCGTTTGTGGCAGCAGCACACGAGCAAACGAAGGATCACAATGGCGTCGTACGGATCGTTTCCTCTGACCGTATTTACGAGTCGTGGCATTATGGTCGCGTGACTTTGGCGACCGGTGCCGTTGGTATCCGGCAATGCATCGGTAATGAAACGAGCCAGGCAAGAGGCAATAGTCGTAAATAGCCGGCTACCTACTTACTCGAGAGGCGCGAGAGAGAGAGAGGCGTGGTAATTGTTTTGCCAACGTTGGCCGTGTTGTTATTGCCGGTCATGGGGGGAGGGGGCATCGCTTCAACCGTATCGTGAAGCAACCATTCTGTCAGCGAGCTCTTCTAAATCCTCCGGGGTTCCCTCGTTCGTCTCGCCGATCACGATTCAATAACCCGGTGACAATCGCGATAAATCTTTTCTTCGATTCCTGTTATGGCCGATAAAATCGCGGTTCCTGACACGAATTGGCGATTGCGAGTTATTAAACGGCGTGCTAAACGGGGAATGACAGAGAGGTTGTATATACGTGATTCGAAATAGGATCGTGAAGATGGATATGCAAGTGTTAGTGCTTATGGTTTTACGTTTATCGTGTGCGGGTGTGCGTCTATGCCGTATACACGAGGTTTTTAGATGTTCGCGATTAAACGTTATATACCGCCGCTCGAATGATTCAAGACATCCCTCGTTCTTAATGAAATTGTTGCCATTTCACGAACATCGTCAATCTTAAACTGCACACATTTTTTTTTTTTTTTTTAATAACGTTGTTTATACATTAGCAGCGCATCCGTGTTTTTTTCGGACCAACTACCACATCGAATGAACGATTCGACATAGTACATCCATGATCTTTCCAATTATGTAGCAAATAACCGATCGGTGTTTACGGTAAACACTTGCTTGTTTCGTTTATTAGAAAATTCTAAACTCTCGGTATAACAAAACTTCGTGAAAAAATGCGACCGAAACCTGCCCAAAAACACCGAATCTTAACGTCATCCAAGTGTTGCGAGTCTCGCGAAAAAATCGTGAAGCGTTGGTCGAAGGGGATGATGCACCAAAATGGTCATCGCGTGGTCAGGACGAGCGATGGGTGCCGTATATTTGCAGGGGGCGCCCGTGAATTTCCGGTCGTATCTCGATACAATCTTCGTCGTGGTCGCGAGAGCAGAGATTCTTCTCGATCCGGTCGAAGACTGGCGCGGGAAGACAACGTCAGGATAACAAGAGAAGAAGAGAAAGAAGAAGAGGAAAGAAAGAAAGGAAGTGGAGGAGAAGAAGAGGGAAGGGGTGGAGAGTGGCCGAGCGCCGAGAGAAACAGAAAAGAAACACGCTACACTCTATAAATACGGACGGGTAATTGATTCAGTAATAACTAACTCAACCGAGCCAACGTGAGGCGTCCTCTCTCGCGCATTCCTCACTCTCTCTTCCCTCTTCGTTTCCTCGTCTATCTCGTTCAGGCCCTTCTCTTCTCCTTTTTACTCCTCTTAGTCGTCGTCTTCTTCTTCTTCTTCCTCTTCGTTCACCTCTTTCCACCTCCACCACGATGGTCTTGCGTGCTCCACGCATAAATATGTATGCCGGTAATAATATAAGCAAGCGACGGTGGTGGTGCTGTTTGGGGAGAGGCGCTTTCGTATCGTAGGACCCCAGGGTACCATACGTCACGCCCTTTTTCTCGCCACGGTACCACGACGACACCGCTATCGATACGTACCAACGACACACAGATCTCGAACGAATACACGTCCGAGGCTATCTCCGAGGTTTTGGACACCCGGATGTTTCCTTTTCTCCCCGTTGCATCATCGACTCGGTTCCCTACCTCAACGAGACTTTCGTTCGTTCAGATCGGGAATCGCTTGCTTCTTTATCGTTTTCTTCTTTTCTCTTTCTCGTCAGCAAAATTAGAATTTTTTTATTTATTATAATATCTTATATCTTTTTTACGCGGTTATTACATAATATGTACAGGTCATTGGATTATATGAACAAAGGCAGGATTAGAATATACGTATTTAAACGTTGAAATAAGATCACGCCAGCGTTAGATCTTCAAGTACAACGATTTTTCTCGTGGATCTGAACTTTATCTCATATAGTGTAATCATAACCCATAATCCTCAAATTAACATTTCACATGGTACATGACATTGTTCCCGCGACCGAAAGAACACTAACAAAGATGTATGAAATCAATGAACAATGATCTGTATTTTATGTAGGTTCGACAATTATTGAATCCTACGAGTCAAAGCATTCGTCGAGCTTTGCAATTTGACCGTGGCATTCTTCGCGATCAATCGGCGATGCAATTACAAATTCCACTTACGAGCCACGTAATCGTTTTGTCACTTTAACGTTCGAACAATCTTGTTTATCTGCATCAGAAAGTCTGCGATGTTTCAATCGAGTCCAGCTTTTGTCAATTCGTACAGACATCTAAAAATTTTAGTTTATCTAAAAATCCAATTTGATCTGCTCGAGCAGTTACATTCCTTATTTGTAGTCATTTTCACAATTCTACGATTCTACAATTCCTCGGTACCTGTTGACGCTAAAAACTGTTTAACGCGCTTCGATCGGACTGCATGTTCGATCCGTAGAGCTTCTCGATCGTTCACAAAGGCACGCCAATTATTCTTCATTGGCGTTTCACCTCCGTGACTCAGACTTGCTTCGGAAAATTTGCAAATTCACCGACCGAACCGAAGCATCCCTCGTGGAGGCTCACGATGGCACAGGGTAAACGCGTTCCCCGTCAGCACCCATAATTCTATATCAATTTGTGGGTTAACCGATAATTGCGTAACGCCATTCATATTCCCAGCCGGCGTATATTAATTCCCCGGGCCCGTCGTATTTCTTGGGCATCCGGCTGAAACCACCCGTCCCACCGTGGCCGATGCGCGCGAGGTTAAACGGCGTGCTGGCCAACAACCCCGCTTCGTTCCGTGCTTTCGCCGATCCTTATCTGTTATCCGGCCCCTCTCGACGAGGAACCTCTGGCGCGAGTAGAATCTTCCTAGAGCCGCCACCGTGCACCACCTCTGACGCCGCAATTAGAGATACAGGATGCACGGTTATTATCCGACGGCCGCCGTAGCCATCGCGAATGTGTTGCATATAGCTAACGAGACATAACCAAGAGTTGATATACGTCCAGCGGGTAGAACGTTATCAAAAAGGAACGACGAGTTTCTACGGTTCTAGCGAGATTTTTCACTTTATTGTTGTTACGCGGATGAGGGAAAACGAGAGAAAGTGGAGGAAATAAATTTTAGAAATTTTCAGTCAACAGTATATTTAGCGTTTTAATGTTAAATTGCGTCTATAAATATTGCAATTATTCGTATCTTTCTTTTTTTCGTATTTTTCAACGAAGCACCTTTTTATCAGGTTACAGGTTTCGTTCTTACGGTATTAGGTTTTTCAAGTCGTATGAAAGTATTATTATAGATGATATGAAAGTTAGTGGGTTTGATTAATTGGTATTAGGTTGTTCCGAAAAGTGTCTTTCCTTTACAGACACGTCTTTCAACATGAAACCTAATCCGTCGAACGTCGTGATCTTTATTTTCATAGAACAAAATGCATCATACGTAATTCGATAAAATAATATAAAACGGAAAATGTTGTGCATCCATTATTTCCTTATAAAACGAAAGAAACTTTTCGGACGACCTAATACATATATAGAAGCTCTGATACGTAGAACGAAGAATAAATGTATGTACGATGTGTAAATAGTTTCTGTAATGTGTCGCTGTACGTTATGTGTATAGCAAGAAGGAAGACCAGTTTCTACAGGAATTTTCCACTTTATTCTCGTTGCTTAAACGAGGAAAATTGTTACAAATTTTCTGGAGGAAATAATGTAAGTAGTACATGGTGCTTTCATTTTTAATACTACTCGTGCATACCATTATTTTTTAGTGTAGCGTCTTTTTATCATTACATGTTTTATTTTTATTCGAGTGGATTTCATTAATTGGTATGCAAATGCTATAACAAATAAAACGATGTACAAATATTTTCTGCAGCCATCGTATGCCATATGTCGGAAAGGAACGACGAGTTTCTACGCGATTTTTCACTTTATCGTAGTTGCCTGAATGAGAGAAAGCGAGAAAAACGAAGCAGGTAAATTGTACAAATTTTCTGGCAGGAGTAACGTGAACTTGATTACCCAGTATGTAAATACTGTAATAAATATAATGATGTACAAATACTTCCCGTAGTCACTGTATATCATATATCACAGAGAAAAACGGCGAGTTTCTACCAGGATTTTTTACTTTACGGTTACTGTTTGAATAGAGACAAACGAAAGAAGTGGAGGAAATAAATTGTACAGGGTTCCCAGGATAGTAAAGATAGCGAATATGAAATTCGAATATCGTGATGATCGAATAGTTTAACTTTTACGTCGCATTATATTTAGCGACATGGCGCAAACGAATTTTTTAAACAAAAAAAACAAAAACAAAAAAGAAAGAAAGACGCATGGGCGTATTTTTAAATCAAGCCTATAAAGGGTGCGAAAGAGGGAATTTTAATTTCGTTCAGGTAAAATATGCAAGTTTCAAAGAAACGGACCGCGCAAAAAATGGAATTAATGCGTCGTATACGTCGGTGAGAAGTTGAGAAGTAGCACGGGAGTATTGGAAGACCGAGAGATAGGTCGTCGCGGGTTTCGGTAGGGATTTACGAGGAACTGGTAGCAGTAATATCTGCCAAATGTATAATTAACGGTGGGCCGACAGGCTGCTTCGAAAAATGCTGAAATTCGAGCTCCCATTGGGCGCGGTCGCTTCTGGGACGAGTGATTTCGTCGCCTCAGGGCCGGCCAGAGCATTCCGTGATCGATCCGCCGATCGATTGTTCTGCCTACCTGTTACCGATCGTCAAGAAAACGCATTGCCAAGTACCAATCGATTTCTCATTGCCTAACAGAGTTGTATCTTTTAATCGATCTCTCTTGATCTTCCAGACATTGATACATAGGGTGGCAGTGTTGCTATGTATCGCCATTGTCTTTCAATCACTTTCTATCATTGAATCGTATTTTTAATCCTCGTGATTATGATGGAGTCGTTGTTTCGATACTACGAGAATTGCAAGGGAATCGTGATATATCTTTGGTCACTGATTCATTCTTTCTTCCCTTCAGACCTACAATCTCTCCTCCGTCGCCTCACTCATTGTCGCGTATTATCTTTTAATATCGTGTTCGTGCGGATGAATCGTCAGGATTTTCTCGCTTGGATCCTACAATTTTACGAATTTTTTGAAGAAACTGAAGTATTTGTAGAGCGATATAAAGTATCTTAATAAATCGTGGAATTTTTGGTCGGACGAAAGAAAATTTCAAAGATAAGCAATGTGAAAGTACAGCACGATTTTACAAGACGTATTTATTATTTTTAACACGAGCAATAATTAATAAATACGATATACGTCACCAACACGGAAAAAACAATATTCTGTACGCGATTCTACCGCGAATATTTATGAAAATTCGTATTCACATTAACTCAACTAAAATGGTAGAATCTCGACGGAGTCTTTTTTCGCCTATTAAATATTAAAGCGAGAACGATACCCGCGCGCCTAAATTCCCCGCAAATGCATAGAAATCCGCAACCTACTTACGATACTCCAATATCAAATGCTCTTCATATCGAACCTCTTCCAAGATCTCAATCAAATAAACCAACATTTCGTCACCGCATGGCGACAACAAAAGGACTAAGGGATTCTACACAATGGATCCGTGTAATGCAACGACACTCATTAGTCCCTCGTCGGTGATGGCGGGTAACAAGAAACGAGCCGGAGAAACCGCTTATGGAAGCTCATAGAAGACGGCCCTGGCGCGAGTTCCGCGGCAAAGAAGAAGAGAAGCGAAAAGAAGAGAAGAGAAGAGAAGAGAAAGGGAACGAAAGAGAAAGAGGTTAAAGAAAGGAAAAGAACGAGAAGAGAGAGAAAGAGAAAGAGAAAGACAGAGAGAGAGAGAGAGAGAGAGAGGGGGGGGCAAAGCTGGCAGGAGCGGAGGCTCACGGGCAAAACTGGTGTGGGGCTAGGTGTTAAAACACGGTAATTAACAACGAGGAACGCCGTGGAGAACCGACGAGGACGAGAGAGACCACCTTCGGCCGCTCTCTCGGTGGCTACCAAGATTTACTGCCAAATGGCAGCGTATTTATGAACTACGCCTGGTGCAACCACACAGGAGGGACACGTATAAGCGAAGACGCAAGCTTGTGTAATCACACGTACGAACGAAGACACGGTTAAGGGACTGGCCATAAGGGCCGACCAGTGGAGTGCTAACCGACCATCGATCATGTTTCGTGGATAGTTAGGAGCCATGAAACATTCATGCACGATCGACCACCCATCGCAGCCTTCGTCTTTTCGCTCGAACGGACAAACGCGCGACCAGCCCGTTTCTATTCACCGTTGTCCACGCTCACGAAAATCGTTTCCCGGATAATTCTGCGCGATCTATCAAGAGGCCGTTTCAGAGCGTTTAGACCGGGCGATCGAGCGCTCGTTCTTCCCCTCCACTTTGGCGAAATATTTGCAGACAAGGGATTGTTGCTTGTTTGGAATTAGAAGTTTGCTAGTTGTTTAGAATTGGAAGTTCTTTAGTTATTTAGAATTGGCAGATTGTTAGTTGTTTGAAATTGAAATTTTCTTGGCTGTTTAGAATTCAAAGTTTCCAGATTGTTTGCCAAATCAAACGTAAGGATGCTCCAAGAATATTGGAAGAACGATCCAAAAATGCTTGGTCGATTCCTTTAGCTATGGACAGATTGAACGAATAATTCCGTACAACATTCTTGCAAATATGTATTCTTTTTCTTTTTTTTTACTAAATCATGGGAAACAATGAAATGGTACAAATCTGTGTCAATTCTATGAAAGTACATTCCTTTAAATCTTTCTTAACTTTTACCACATATTGCATGAACAATTTAAGACACGAGTGCACAAGTTGACGAAAGGTGTTGGTATAGCAATTGATTTCAAAGTGTATTTTATTGGCTGTCGGACTTCCGGGAAAATCCGAAAAACAAGGAAAGTAGTTATAAACATAGCAAGATTCTAATCCATCGCTCGATCTAATACCTAAAACAGAACGCACACTATCTGTCAAGCGTTCAACAAGATGATATAAAACTCTCGACTAACATCTGAAAATTACCCTTAAAAAAAGAAGCATGCGGCATAATGAAGCCGATCTAACAAGCACAAAGCCGTCTCTTCGTCTCCACGAAAAAAAAAGACCATTCTAATAATTCCATCTCGCGATAGCATCTTCGAAAAGCCCAGAAACTCTACCTCGGCAAACGCTCGAGCAGAAAAGACGCTTACACCGTTCGAAAGGCTTCGATGCGCCTTTACCCCGAAGAAAACGGTGTTTCTCGATTGTCACGGGAACGAAGCGTGATGAACGTTCGTTCGTTAGCGGGAACAGGCCGGCGATGGTAACTCTTTCAAACGAGGTCTGTTTAGACGGTCGGAAGAGCGCCGACAGTATATACGATGAACAGCCACGGAGGAAGGAAGGAACGAAAACGAGGGCGAAGCTTGGGGTAAAAAGAGAGGAAAAATAAGCAGCGAAAAAGAAAACTTAAGGAGAGAAAAAAAGAGGAAGATACGGAGAAGGTTGGAGAGACGAGGAGGAGGAAGGAGAGACATCGGGGCGGGGGATGAGGAGAAGGAGGAAGAGAGAGGGGGGCACGTCAGACCCTTGGGCCGTCATAAACAATAGCAAGGAGTAATTGATTCTCTAATAACTTAACGCGCCAGCACGAGGTGGCCACTAACAGCCTTAGGTAGGTATAATGTATTATAGCCGGCAACAACTCGACTGCCAAGGAGAGGAGGCTTCGACGAGCACGGCCTACGAGCGCCTACGAGATTTAAGGCTCCGTGCCAATAATAAAGCAGCCACCTTGGAAAATGGCAAGACCCGGCGAGACGCGTCCTTCTCGTAGCCGCTTTACACACCACGAGGAAACCCACCACCGACCACCTTTCGCGACGCGAACCAGCGATATACGATCTTCCGACCGGCACCTTTCTTTCTCCACTCTCCTAGCGAAAAATAACTGATTTTGTCAATGAAATATTCGCGACGCGAGCTGGAACAGTAAGATCGATGACAACGCGGCTACGCTCGCTTATATTATATTCCAGCCTCGGGGTAAATCGGCTTTCTTTTTGGCTGCCATGGATTTTTTCATTTCAAGGAATAATTGATGTTCGAGGTAGACGAGAGACGAGGGAATTAGGGTGAGTATTGGTTTCTTAGGGGAAGAGATTGGTCTTTGGGCTTATGATTGTGGAGATTGCAAAGATGTTAGTCGGATATGATGTATGTACGTTTAATATGGATACTTTGATAGATAGTTTAAATAAATATGTATTTATGTATATACCTTGGGTGATCACTTTGAATGTTGATCGTGGTGAAATATATTTTTTGCATGATCAATGGATCAATTGAAATTCGTTGTACGGATGTTGAAAATAAATTATACTTAGACAGGTACCTGACACAGTCTTCATGCAGGAGAACTTATCGATTAATATTCAGCATTTTCCTTCGTTCCACGATTGTTTTTCATTGTTCTTTTCTTTTCTTTTTTTCTTTTTTTTTCAGGCAAGCTTTCTATTCCTTCTTTATAAAATTTCTATCGTGACAACTCGCTTTGTTTTAAACTCGACTCTTAGAAAAGTTGTATTAGATAGATTAAAAAACGAAATACGAAACGAATGAAAATGCCAATATGTTTTCATTGGATTTAACACTCCTATTGTGCTCGGATCTGCATGATCCAATCGTATCGTTAATTTTTAATGAATGCAATTCTTTGATGCTCAATTTTATTGGAATCAGACATTTTAATTTTGTTTACTTACGTATAATTATAATTATAAATTGTTACGAGTGCAATGGAAGGGTTGAGTAGATGAAATTCTAATAAATTAATTATTTATTATATTTTAACCGCGCTATCAATTTTCTCTGCATATTAATTTTGTCTTTATTGCATCAAATATATTTGTCAATTATTCTGCTGGCTGTGTAAATGTTAGTAAAGTAATGAAAGTAACTGTTTTACGCAAAATTACGAAAGATATATGTATATCGCTAGAATTAAAATTTATCTAACAATAATTAATTGTATTTTTAAGCTTCTACTCCTGTAGAAGTCCCAAAAGAATTTCTTTCTAAGAGAAATACTTCGACCAGCTCTTTTAACGATATACACCAAAATTGAATACCAAAAAAATTTCAACTAGTTAAATTATAATTTCTAAAAGAAAGGAGAATTCTACTACCCCTTTAAAAAGTGAACTCCAAACGAAAAGAAGAATTCCAACTCGCTTCACAATCAATTCCAAAAGAAACAAGAACTCCGACTTTCCGAAGGACAAGTCCCGACGAGAAGAAAGAATTTCAAGTCACTAACGAACGAATTCCAGAAGAAAGAAGAATTCCATCTTTGCGAAAAGTGAACTCCAAACGAAAAAAAGAATTCCAACCGATCGAAGAGCAATTTTCTCCACAGAACAACGTCCTTATTATAATACGCGTACACGACAATTTTCCGTCGTAACAACAACGGAGGTCGTTCGACGAAGCCAGCCATCGCGAAAAGCGATGAAAAGTCGCGTAGCCTGTGGCGTTGTCCGAAAAAGGGTGAGCAGAGTCGCGAACTTGAAATAAAAAGATCGAAAGCGGGGAGTATGAGGATCGCGCACGGCGGCGGCTCGGCGCGGCCTGTCATTAGGCCCGATATATCTCACACCGGCAACAACGCATCGCAAACAAGAAATGACATCGAAGCCCTGGCTCTCGCGGCCATTAACGCGTCTGCGCGTACCTGCAACTTCGACGAACGCCTCCTCCACCCTTGCCCGATGCCAACCCCACGAGACAACATCGTAGTACCTCGACAATTCGTGAGAAATCTCACGGTACACGCTCGCGTTTGTACACTGGACAGTCTCTTGAATCGTTCGGTACATGCTTTTCAGCTTAGCTATCCGCTTCCTTTTCGCTTCTACGCTCTTCCCAAAATTCATATCAATCCTTTCATAGTTCTTGCGTTAGGTTGTTCCTATCGTTATTATTTATCGATTCGAAGGATAATTTAATTTGAAATGTTTTCTCCGGTTAGATCTGGTTGCACCGATAATTACAGAGACCTTGCCGCTTTCGCGAAGCCACCATCGTGCCCCTTTGTTCAGGCGAGTCTGATTTCCGTGCGAATCAATTTTTTTAATTTATTCTCACGCGCAAACAGATACACGATCCGTTCTCCGATAACCGATCTCAAACCATCCATGACAAACCATGTCGATGTTTGTCCGATCTTTTACCAAAGACACTCGTAATATCCCAATTTTTCTCAAGGAAATGAAATTACTTGAGGAACGAAAGCAAAGTTGACGAGATGCTTAGGGATGAGAGTGTAAAAAAGGTACAAGTTGAAAAGAACGAAAGAAGTAGAAGTTTAGAACTCTAATATAAAATCTGTAAGGCAAAGCTCCTTTGACGATCAATACTGTATATTGTCAATATTTCAAGGTTCTCAACATCGTTGTAGCTACATGTAAAAGGAGCCTCGGATGAGTAATGTATATCATTAATACAATAGTGTCGAGTATTCTAAAATATTGACAATATGTATTCATCTGAGAGTCTGGTATGTATAGGCAGTCGGGAAATGTAACGATTTTTATTGGCTGTTCAACACGTAAATTTGAAGCTCTGATATGTAAAACCTTTGAATTTTGGTTAAGATACCTAAAGATCGTGATACCTCGTTTAGGAAGCAAAAAATTGCTAAAAGAAATATAGAAACGAGTAGGTACTTGATTGCCTGACCAAACTTAAGCAAACTGTGCTGCAAACGAAGACCTGCTGTTTCCTATCCAACGGTAATATTTCAATATACATGGAGCCTAAGAAAGCAAAAATAACGCCATATTTTTCCCGCGCAACAGTCGTCCTGCAAACTACGCTCCAAAGGAAAACCCGTGGTTTCCCATTCAACGGTATAATTCGATGTACCCAAGCAAAATAGGGGATGTTCTATGAAAGCGAGGAATCGAAAGAGCAGGTTCGACGTTCGTGTCTAACGCTTTTTGACAGTTCCCGAGGCAACCGCGCCGCCATCGTGGTAACCACAAAGTTTCAATAAGGAGGCACCGATATAAAACCACTATCACGGTGGTTCGGTATATAGGATGATCGGCCGTGTAAAGCCAGCGTAAAAGATAGCGCAAGAGCGTGAACGGGAATGCGCGAATAAGGTGTACGTCAACGTTACTAAAGAGGCCTCGTTACCATAATCGTCGATGCAGAGAGAAGGTGGCCAGCCGGTGTATTCTTAAATCTGGCAAGCCAACACCTAAACACGGTCATCATCGCTTTGCGGTATAATAAGATCACACCGTGCCAAGGCCTGAACGAGCCGCTCGTGACCCTCGTACCTGCGATATACTTACGCCACCATATTCCTCTTCTTTCTTCTTCTTCTTCTTCTTCTTCTTCTTCTTCTTCTTCTTCGACTTCTTCTTCCTCCTCTTCACCATCTTTTTCTGCATCTTCCTCGTCTTCCTCCGTATCCTTCCTCTTTATAGCGTTTTACAACTCGTCCTTTCAACTTCGTCTTCTTTTCCCCCCTCATCCCCCTCATCCCCCTCATTCCCCCGTAACCCCTCCTCGACCACCTCTCGTGCCCCTTAGAGGCAGGAAAAAAACAACGAAGCAAGAAATTATCGGCGGTTTAAAGATGATTTTCTCCACGGTCGACGCCTTACCGCCTGCCCCCTATACACGTGTACTTTGTTCCCCTCGTTATTAAGCCTATCTTCGAACGAATCACTGTAATACGCCCGTAATGTGTGACAATTCCGGTGATTTGTATGTGGCTGCTCGCACGCGGAAGTTACACGCTGTGTCCATAGATACATGTGGCTGTGTACATATGCGCGTGCATACTCGTAAAACGTTATTAAAGATCCTAAAGAATCACAGGATTTTCAACGTTCTTGGCATCCGTTCCTGGTCTCTGGAATTTTTAACACGCAAGATATAACCGTTTCTCGTAACGATCCTTATCGTCGTCGTTTTGTCTCTGATTTTCAGTTTCTTAAGTTGCAGCAATGATTTTGAAAGGAGAAAGGATAAGATTCGTTAGGTACGACAACGAGAAGAGGCAATCGCATTCGGATAATTTGGATGTCACAAAATTTTACGAGCCGATCACCCGGTACCTCGGTGGGGCACTCGATACCCACGGCACGTCCCTCCAGCCGACAGACGAGGACGGAGAAAGAAATTATCGGCGATTTAAAGCTGATTCCCTGATCGATCGACGCCTCCTCGGCCGGCATACACCGGGTATTCCGTAGCCTGGTTATTACGGTTATCACTTTCCAATCACTGTAATACGCTCTTAATGCGTGACGATTCAGATGATTTGTGTGTTTCGACGGGGAAGAATAAAGGGCCGGTCGGAAAGGGGTTGGAGAAGCAGACGAAGAAAATGCGAAAACGCGAACCGGTGCGCGATCATGGTTACGTTGCCGATCAGGAGAACGGTACATAGCGAAAGATGCTTATCCTTTCCAGGATCCTTTAAATTTCTCCCTAATTCTCGTGTCCATTTTTTCCTTGCGGATCGCGGAATTTATATAATTTATAGAAAACAAATACCACGTCTTTGATTGTTCGACGTTGAATTGTTAATTGAGTTTTAACTATTATGTTATATATTTCGTATTTCTTTAAAAGAAACTCATCGACAAAGGCGAATCTAATGTGAAGATTCTTCGCAGATTGTTTAAATTTCTTCGATAGTTTAGACGGTTTTTGGTTTTGCTAATAGGACGTCGTTTTTAGCCGTTCGTTGTTAAATTTGTAATTAAGTTAACCATTAAGTCCTGTATTTCGTCTTTCTTTAAATGAAACTCATCGACAAAGAGCAACATAATGCGAAGATCCTTTGCAAAATCGTTTAAATTTCTTCAATGATTTAACTGATCTCTCACTTTGTTAATAAGATTTTCATTTCGCTTTTAATTCGTTTTGCGAGCAAGAAAATTAGGTTATGTAATAGATGAGACATAAACAATTCGATAAAATAAATTCCGTTTTACTGTACGTGAAATTATGCGAAGAAAGGAAGAGACAGAAAACATGTTGAAAAATTTGCCCTCTGAATCGATGAAATTTTGGAAAATTTCTTTGAATAATTCAAAGAGCAAATACTCGTTTTAATTTGAAATAACGTATATACATAAAATCTCCCAAGATACTTCTATATTTTATACATGCGAATATTTCAGAGTACTTTTATATTTCCCTAAATTTCGTACACTTTCCTATCCTTTCTCTTACCTTTTTCCTTTTATTAGCAACTCTATCAAAATTGGAGCGTAAATTGATGATACACGCAAATAAAATACTAAAAAACCGAACAGAATACAAGAATAGAAGGAAGCACGTTGTTAAAGAGGGAAGGTCAGCGAAGGAAGACGAAGATTGGAAGGAAGGGGAAACCCCGAACCTGACCAGGTGCGCGGAATACCCCACGTACGTGCCCCCATTGGCTCGTCTGGCCGTTTAAACGAACCTCCTTATGAAAATTAATTGACATATCGATCGACGTCGATACGTGTTCCATGCACCAGGCTTCTCGTTCCTGTTACTATACGCAACAAGACCAAATCGAAACGAAACGAAACGAAAAGAACAACCTTTTCCGTTCTTCGATCAAGAAATCAGACGAGAGTGAAAATGCGAAAATAACAGAGCAAAATAGGAAGAAACAAGAACGAAAAGTTGCTGCAAGCGAAGATTAAGAACTTGGTTGAATTTAGTTGTTAATTCGATCGTTCGGATTATCTGATTCGTCGATTCTCATGATAAACAAGGAAATAACTGGCAGGCATAAATTAGTATTAACACGCGCTACGAATTATGATGATTACGAAATCAAGAATACCACGTTACGATATTTCCATATTTTATAATACCACGTTACGATATCTAATATTCAAATAATTTTTTTCTTTTTTTTTTTTTACTTTACTATCCGACTATTTATCAAAACTATTTTTATAGATCATTATAAAAAAGGAAAATCGAATGGTGATTTTCCATTAATATACCGAGGGAGAAAAAACGCGTTTAAGGAGTTAATAAAATTTCCTATGTAGCGTAAAAAAGAATCACAAAGTTAGCAAAATGTTTGGGCACGAGAGCAATATGTAACACGACCTTTAATCGCCTCCTCAAATCAACGAAAACGAGCATCGAACGTTAATACTCATATGCTTTGGGAACACGGAGTCGAGACGAGGAAAGGTCTACCTACCCTGACTGGTTGTAATTAATTCACACCTACGATCGTGCTAAGGTAAATCTTCTCGATGGAAGCACGAAGGAAGGAAGAGTAAAAGGAAATCGAAAGGTGGTCCATCGAATGATAATTCAACGACGTACGTGGAACGGAAAGACGATAATAAAAATATGCTTCTTTGGCATCGTTGGTATTACAGCTTAGCGATCTCGTTTACATTGTTTATCGTTGGTCTCGTGCGACACACGCATGGGGTATACGAGAACAAATACAGGGTGTCCCACGCAACGTTGTATAACGCGCACTAATTTCAAAATATAAAATAAAATTTTGTCATAGAACGCCTGGTTCGTCAGAAAATTAAAGTAAAAAATTCAACGAGCACGCGTATACCAGGTGTATATCAATTTCTAATTAATCTTTAATTAAACACGTTCGATCTCGCGCTTTTTAACTTACATATTTTCACGAAGAAATTTTTACGGTTCGTTACTCGATTCGCGACTCGGAAATAATGTCCGGACTGCAAAATATTCCGCTGCAATGACACTTTGTAGTGATTTTTGAGGTCGTTCAAGTCGAAAATGAGAATCGTTCTTCACGGAAATAAGGTGGACGAAATTTCTATCGATCCGTTGCTGCGCGTTCTTATCATAGGTTTTGACGATATATTTTTTCAAATTTCTACAGTTCAAACCTTCGTCGGCCAAGCGTTCGTAAGGTTGAATTTACAAAATCGTTGGTTTCCGTGAAAAATGACCCATGTTTAATTTCTACTAATCGCTTCAGCGACCTGAAATGCCAAAAACACTCATACAGATCAAAAATTTTGTAGTTCGCGTGTACACTATACCTTGATCCTTGATTTCCTCGAAAACGAAGCGTTTTGTAGAAAAATTGTATTCCACGACGATTTCCAAAACTGTTGCAACACGTTTTGAAACTGAATAACTTTTTTAAAATTGAACCGAACGAGTTAGGTTTCTTTTAGAAGTTGGCAGAGTTG
This sequence comes from Bombus campestris, assembly GCA_905333015.3. NCBI lineage: Eukaryota > Metazoa > Arthropoda > Insecta > Hymenoptera > Apidae > Bombus > Bombus campestris. The sequence goes on along the minus strand of HG995132.1, from coordinate 345,342 downwards.
ATTTACTAGATAACGTATAAAAAAAAATTAAAAAAATTGTAATTCATCGAAATGGCGAAGAAAACTGTAGAGATCGCAATTTTCAATGTTTCATCCGGTCAACTTCTAGTGAAAATTTAATCAACACCTTTCAAACATTTATATCAACGTGTATATTATATTACATATTCGCTTTTTCATTTATTTTGTTATATCTTATTGAATATGTGTCGTGAACGTGGCGAATGCATGTGATATGTAATCCTATAAGGAAACCAACAAAGATATACATGCTGAAAATAGCATGCAAATCAGTTAACCTTGCAACGAGCTTCAAACGGTTAAAATTGGGGAAAAGCACAATTTTCACGATTTTCTGAAATCTACATCTTTCCATGCGTGTCGATTATTTTTTCCTCGTCGATCGATATTAATAACATTTTCAACATACATATATTTAATATGAAAATCTAACTCTTCTGTATATATATATAGAATTGGCATAAATGTGCAAAATGTAATTAGATTTTCATTACAAGCCAAAATAAAAAAAGTCGAAAGACGCGATCTTTGCTTTCTTCTTCGCCATTCCGACAAATTGCGATTCTCTCGCGAATTTTTGTTTCATGCCTCGTCTAGTAAACCAATTCTCCCAATTCTCAATTTCTCCAATTTCAGAAATAAAAAAAATCGCTTGGTGGAATTTGAAAAAAAAAGTTACCCAACTTCACAGCGTGTTGCAACAGTTCTGGAAGTCACTGTATATCGTCGACCTATTTTTGCGCGTAGTATCACCCCCTTGTCGGTGGTACTCTACGTTATAAGGGCACCCTGTATGTCGGCGCAGTGTGCACGACGGTCACGATTAGGAACGAACGGTTCAGGATAATATAATAACGAAAAAAAGCCATGTAGATATAAAAATAAATAGTCGGGGAACGGAGAACCCGACGTGCCACACGCAGAGACCACGCGAGACGTGTTTATAGTAATGAGCCTTGTCGTTATTTGTCCAGCGAAAGGGATTTATCGAGATACCTCGTGAGATCTTGTTGCTCGATCTTCTTCTTCTTCTTCTTCTTCTTCTTCGTGGCCGTAGTCGTCGTGGTTATCTTCGTTTCTTCCTCTCCTTTTTCCTCGCCTTCTCTCAGGAAGTCCCCTTATTTTCATCCTCGTCGCTCGCTTTCTTCCTTCATACGTTGGTCGCGAGATGGCCATTCAATTCTCCCCTGTTGCGGCTTTTCAGACGATCCACTCGTATGAAAGGTTCGTGTCGTAGCGAGTATTACTCGAATTGAAAAATGTACGGGATCCACGAGAGATGGCTCGCGAGCTTCGAGGCGGGGGAGCTTTATGGGGTCTTAAATGGAAAGGGAGACGTGCAACATTGTTGAGACGCGTGGTCCACGCTAACGAAAGCGCGTTTTTACGAGCGTACCGACTAGTTTCCATAATTAAATTAAAGGACTAAATGTGAGATATTCGTAGTGGTAGACTGGTGGCTTATACGTCGGCGGAATTGAAGAAACTTTTATCGAGATCGTTCATTTTTTCTGTTCTCGTGGAGAAACATTTGAGAAGGTTTCAAACGCGGCTGAATCGTTCACTTTCCTTATTAACATATATCGATATACATTTGCAATATACATTGGAATAGTTTAGTAACAAATTATAATAAGGAAAAACGACATTTTATTTTAACTAAAAGAACCAAAGAATCTTATTGTTCTTCCACGTTCGTGATGCTTTTTTAAGAAACAATTTGTCGTACAATTGAACCGAGAAGTCACGCGCATTGATAAGTAATTTCTTGGCAATGAATTTTCTTGAAGGTGGCCAAAGTTTCTGACGATAGGAAAACACGCTTCGCTCGAAGACAAGTAGCTTATCATTCAACTGAACTGCAGTCGTAGATTCCTATTATTTGGACTACTGAAAAAACAACTCTCCATCCACTTCGTCAAAAATAGCTCAACTTATCTATACAAATACGACCAACTACGCACAAAACATTGTACGAGCCGCTTGCCCCCCTGTTTCTCTTTACACGAATTCCGTATTCCTATACAAAGCCTTCAAACTATTTCAAACTATGCGAAACGACTTCCAAAGGCAATTCTCTTATCCCCGACGCTCTCTATATTCGCAGTAAGAATTCCATGCAACAGATGCTAGAAACCACCACCTGTAGCAAGCTCGCGTCATCTTGCAGCTCCGTATCGATTCGATATCTCGAATCTGCATCGCTTTTAATTACAGCATTCGCGCCTGCTAAACAATTATCCCCGAAACTTCAGGGTTCCCTACGCGCGCGCCATCATCTCCCTCCTCCTTTTATTATTTTCTATCTTCCTTTTCTATCTTTCTTTTCTTTTTTTTTACTTTTTATTTTTTTATTTTCACATGCCCTTCAGGATGAATGTTGGAGCAGGAGGGGGAGGGGGAGAATCGGTCGGTCCGAGGGGCCACGTCTCGTGTAATTTTCATCGAGTGGGTGGATACCCATTATTTCGCATTACAGGCTCCTTACCGGCACCGATCGTCCTGTGGAATCGCGGCCCCTATCGCGACTTCGCGTTACGTTCGCACATCTTCCGCCTGTTAACACGCTTGCCAACGCCGCGACTTTAATCTTCCGCGCGAGAGTGAAAGAGAAGGAGGAGGAGAAACGTTTCTGGAATATCGTCGACGAGGGAACGCGTGAGCAGCGTAGTTTTAAAATTCGACGATCGAGAAACGCGATAATTCTCTCACGCCTTTTCCCTAACTCTCTTATTATCTTCGATAGTAGGCTAATTGCGCTATAATCGCGTCGTGTTTGAATTGAACAGTAAATATAACTATACATGTATATATCAGTAATTATGCTGTGATTTGAGACCTGCGGCTTTCTTTAGATTTTCAGCATTCTGGTTGATGAATGCTTTTGGTTTTCTGGGATCGATCGTGTTATACGCTTTTGCTTCGAGTTTCAGGTCTGTCCCTGAAGAAGTGAACTATAATGTTCGTGAAACGTGAACGCAAATGTGTTGCAATTTACATCTTGAGTACATTATTGAAATCAGAAAATTATCCCTTCAGATTTTCATACTCTTTCGTGCAACACCACGAACGAAATTTATATCTTGTACAGGTTTATCATAAATATGGAAACTTTTAGCGCGGTAACAAGAAACAGGGTGATAGCGTAACCCGTCAAAATTAACAGGATAAGCGGAGTAAGTAGTTTCAGCGTCGCTCGTGGTTGGAAGATTAAAATTAATACTAGAAGGACGTTGTCAAAATTATAAAGGTGAATATAATAAAGAAAATCGAAGAAACTTGGAGAAAATTCTGTGCGGAAACACGTCGTATATAATAAGCAAACCGGTTGCTTTAGACAGTAGGAAGAAAGCAACCGTGATAAATCATTTTGTAACAAGGTCGTCGCTTCTAGCATATTAATGTGGCCACGAGATAGAGTAAATAATTGACGAAGATGAAGAATGAAAACGAGGTAGAAACACACCGACGGGATACCACAAAAACTAGAGAAGTTTGCTTAGAGCCACGCAATAAGCTTAATAATGATATAATTATAGCGATCGATGGATTGACAAGAAATCGAGTAGAACTTGCAAATCTGTAATCTTGCATTTACCTACGAAGGAAAAAATACAGGTAATTTCCATACCAATCATTAAAAAAAAGAAACACCACAGAAGTTTGTATAACTAGACAACAATTTAGGTTTCCTTCTAAAAAAACTAGAAAAAAATTTCCCTAGCATCTCGTCGCTTTAACGAGAAACGGCGCAATTCGTATGTATTACGGAAGCACCGCAAATTTCTTCCTTACTTAAGGACAAATTTATTTACGCGTCGACTGTCGCGAGAGGATAGCGAGAAACGCGAGCACGCAACGATTCCCATGGTGTCCCATGATGCGCGGCGGTTTGCATGGTGTAGAAGAAGAAAAAACGTCGGCTCGACTGGCGAAATACAGCGTAGAACGCGAGCGGTGTGGAAGACTGTAGTTAGCGACTATTAATATCATCGATCGGGATCGATAGTTGCCTGCGAGGCGTCATAATGATACGGTGGATTCAACGGGGCCCCATCGATGCTCTTCCGATACCCGGCCACGTACACACCATACACCAGGCTACAAGTGGCGCCACTAACGATCACCGCAAGATCGTGTACGATCGAGTAAGCTAACGATAACTTATTTGAAACGATCGCCCAATTATCATTCCACTAATTGCTCGAGCTAATTCAAAATAATGATAGCCGAATTGGAATAGATGGGAATGAACACGCGCGGACCACTCGATTTACCAAAAAAAATCTTCAAAAATCTTCATGGAACGTGTTATAATAGTCTTTCTTCGATATTTTTGATGTTAGGTTATATCTCTTAGGTTATATCTCTGTTAATCGTAATGTGTCGATAGATAGAACTATTCGGATAATTCAATGCCTTCGATAACAGAGATTCACTACATATGTATGTGGCTAACCTCTCTAAATATTCTTATTAAATATTCTGATAATATGAGCCAATGCTTAGAAAATTAAAGTTGCATGCCTTTATACACTTTATCTACGTCCGTCTATCATATTCGATTGTACCTTCTTATTGCTAGGATATTGATACGGTCAATATCGGTTTTTTGTTGAACTTTGAATTTTACTGTACCTATAAAAATGATTGGAAAATTCGTCGAAAGTGTTAAGGACTTCTTTTATTACAGATAATTTAATAGCACCGACTATGGTACATTAGGTCGAATAGTCTGTTTTCGATCACTGGTTCATGCCAGGGAAAAATATTTGATGAAACGAAATTAAATTGGACGATTTATATGTGGGGAAAAAGAACAATTATGTATACGACGAAGAGTGGTTATTGTTATTTGCAGTTACGAGGGAGTTTTTATTTTCGCGGAAGCGTAAATGATGCATGGAAGGATATAACGAAATGCAAAATATAAAGATAAATATGATTGAAAGTATGATATATATATACACATACATAATGATATGATTTTTACTCATAAAATATTTCCGCACGTGTTACGATAAAAACATTTGTACCACTTGAGTGCAGTGGTAAATATTCCGATTTCATCTCTGGGAAACCGATAAAAATAAAAGCACGTTACAAACACAGCAAGAGATACGTGATGTGTCATCGTAAGGCGTATTTTGTGGTACACGGTAACTGAGATAAAAAATGCAATAAAAAAGTTGTCGCATAAATAGAAAAGATGTATGTTCATACGTATAAGGTAATATTAAAAGATACGTGAGTACATACCTAACTCGTTGATGATTACCTTCCAACGGTTTCTTCCAATTGTCCCATGATGTATAACATAAGAATGACATAAGATCATTAATATAACACATAAAGTAATAGAACATAACTATCACAAAACATTCGTGACACTAAAAATTACACATTTCTTAATTAACAATTAATATCACCATTGTTATAAATTAAAAATACTATTATTTAAGAACCAAATTCTAAGCTGCTCGTCTGCAGCTCCCGCTAATTTCGCTACTGAAACAATTCGATTATTGATTGATTCAAATATATCGATTACCTTTCAGCTAATTTCCTTCAAATTTTACAACGCAAAATATAATCTGATCGAAAAATATTTTAACATTATATGATATACTTGACCTTTCAGGCTTTTATTTATACATAAATCAACGATAACAAAATTATGTAGAATTAAATAAAAAAATAAATAAATAAATAAAAATTAAATCTAGGGATTTTCTAGGCCACTTCACACTAATGCACAAGCATGATTTCCGTTTCGGCCATCTTAGATATTTTAGTTCGTTATTTAAACACATAAAGTAGCAAAGCGCCCGTGGTCGATTCAATCGCGCAAACTCCGGAAAAATAATAAACAAAAGGAGCGATGGATCTTTTCCACCGAAGCTGCCCCATAATGTGTCGTATCGTGTCCCTGCTTGTTTAAGTGTTTATACGCGTGAAATAGCACCGCGAGGGTGAGTTTACGTAACAGAAAACTATATATCGTTATTTCAAAGTAATACACCATTTAAATAAACCTTCCGCTTACATTTATTGAAACATTTGCCGTATAAACTTAGAGAATTTTGAGGTTATATTGACAATCTATGATGGTCGCGTAACGAGAGGGCTCTAATACAACGACGATATCATAGAAATTGTTCGATTTCTGTATTCAAGTGATCTCACAAAGTTTATACATGGTGCATTTGATTTAAATAAGTTTTTATTGTTAATATATGAGTATAGGAATTCGTTAGAAGCAAACTAGCATGCAATTTTTGACGCATTTGTTCCGTCACATTTGTTAATACGAATTTTCAGCCGCCCCTTCTACTGCTCCTATTTACAGTCGTATCGCCAATGCTTACGTGACACAATTACTGATATTCTTTAACTGATAATTTTCTTCTCTGTGCTCGTTAAACATAATAATGAACGGCATAACGTTGTTTTTCTTGTCTTTTTATTTCGAACATAGAATCTCATCAATTAGCATTGTTATTAAATAAGTGTAATATTTATAAATAAATTAAACGAGTGAAAGCATTAATGATATGATATTTATTTTTACAATCTTTCTTTCTTTGAAATATTTTTTATTATTATATATAACTACCATAGGAGCTTTCAACTTATTGTTACAATTTGTTTATTAATTTGAGAATGTTTTTTGTTTATGTATTAAGTTTTGTATTAAGTTTATGAAATTTGTTTACGTATATATAGTAAACTACTATTTTCACTTACTTCGAATACTTTTATTTTCAGTTACAAAATGACAGAAGGTGGCGCAACTAGAATGAAGCGCAATGGCGCTCGTCTTTTTAAAAATCCTCCTCAGCCTCATATGTGTATACAAGATTTCATACAGGTATACTTAGTTAAAAGAGAACTTTACGTGTTTCAGAAACTCCCAATGATTCCAGTATTTTCTATGAAGTTTTACCAATGCATTTATAATCATATTCAAAGTTCATGCAGTTAAGATTAGTTAAAACTCTATCATTCTGTTACTTTAGGGCACTGCTGTTCCATGTTACGTAAATGTTTTATCTTGGGAAAAGATCGCGATGCCATTGAACCCTGCACAGCCTGTACGATTTTATGGAGGAATGAGGGTTCGACCACCACGTACAAAAACAAAAGCCGTAGTATTCGCGGTAATGGCCAATCCCGAAATTCTTCGAGTTAATGGCAAAAACGCTCAAGATCCAAAGGTACTTGTAGTATACAATTGTTATACTTGAACACATTTACGAAGAACAATTTCCTGCATGGCTCTATTTTTCCTACAGAAGCGTACCAGTTTAATAGAACATTTACTAGATTTTGTGGAAAGGATGAATACAGGCATAATTTTTGTGCGACAATATACAATACTGAAAGATCGAGATATTACCGGTGAATTGAAAGAAGTTTGGAATGCAGTACAAGCGAGACGGGATTTGGAACAACCTCCGCCGCAGCAAGAAACTTGGATCGACGCGCAGCCACCTGTTCCTCAATATCCTCAGTACCAAGATCATCAGCAGCAGGATTACACGTCACAACCTCCACAATATCATTCAAGTGTAGCATATGGTAGGACAATAAGTAATGAAGGTATGCATTATGAAGGCTATGGTCATCAATCTCAGAATCCAGTAATTACACAAAACGATCAGATGTACCAATCCGGGCAATTAGTACCACAACAATATCATGGAAACGTTCCTCGGATCACACCGATCGCTCCTAGAGATCGTAGAGATAACATAGTACAGAATATTCCACAGCAAAACTGCCCCGCATATCCAGCCCCGCAATATCAATTTCAACAATTACCTAGACAAATGGTACCTCAATATGTAAATTCGAATGTTCATCCTAATGCCGGCCTTAATTACGGCCCAAACACAAACGCGAACGTTAATCCAGCTATGAACACAAATTTAGCAGCACCTTACCAACAATATATAGCTTATCAACAGAGAATGGACCTTGACGTGCGCAGAATGCAACCACATCAGCAACAAATGCATCTGAATCATGTGCAACCAGTTCCACAATATGAACCAGCAGCATCATACAATGCACAAACAACTTCGTCGATTAACGTTCTTAGATTAGGTAGGCCGCATATGGGCGTTGCTCAGAAGAACAATGCCAGTAAGAGACAAATGAATTCTCCTACTCATTCCAAACAATCCTCTTGTACAAATTGTCAGAACAAAGACACATCCGATAATGGCACAAAACCGAAAAGTCCTGTTAAAGTCTTGCAGCGCGAGATATCATCGAATGATCGACAAGATACAAATAACCATATACTCAATGATAATAATAAAGTAGTCACAGAGAAAGGTTCGATCGAAGAAACAAACAACGTGCAAGTAACGGATTTAGACGATGAAACTAAGAAGGTTAATGATTCCGATAGTAAAGAGTTGTCTAGAAAACCACACGATATTCATACTTCAGATTCGTCGTCGACGAACACGATAGGAAGAGATGCGGTGAATTCTGTCGAGGAAAATACATCTGCTTTCGAGGAGAAACAGCAAGAAGTAAAAAATACGGATGTTCCCAACGGGCAAAATTCATCAGATCAGAAATATCCAAAGTCAAAAGCTATCGCGATGAAAGGAAACAAACACAAAGAAAATACGGAGAATAACAGAACGATTCGCATTAGATTCGTTTCCGACCAAAAGAACGATAGTCCAAAACGTTCTCAGACGGTTAATAACATTATCAAGAGCGTTTTCAAGATTCACCCTGGTATGTCTGGTGAAGAAACGTCAAGTAAACGAAAGAGTAATGGACAGGCGAAGAATAATGCTAAGATTAACGGCGAGAACGAGGAGATACAACCAGGATATATGATATTAAAGAAAACAGATTCAACCACTCAGGAAGAAATAGTGAGCGAGTTAGCTCAACTATCCATTCAAGACTGCAAAGATGCGACTGAAGTTGGTGCCGTGCTCTCGTGATAACCTTGTTTGTAGCTAGTATCAGATACTAGTTTGCAACTAAAGAGCAATGTAAATAGATAGAAGGTTAACCAATAAGAAAAAAAGAAAAAAAAAAGTCAGAACGATAACAGATGCAAAAGAGAGGGACACGAAATCACAATATATATGAACACAGTCATACCAAAATATCAAGACGTGCTTTTGCTGACCGCCGTTTATTTTTCGACGAATCCATTCGTCTTCCTTTGCATAATTTTGAAGACGGATCATAGTGAAAAGTTTTTCAATCGTGAAGCTGAATAATTTTTCACTGAATTTAGAATATTTACTGTGGGTATACACAGATGAAAGATTTTAACATAATCTATACATATATGCTAGATACAGGTGGAACTTTTAGAAGAATGATCCCCGTTAACTGTTAAATAACTTAAGAGGTGTTTATAATACGAATTCAAACGGCAACAAGAAGTATACATTAATTACATATTTGTTTATCAAGATCCGTCAAACAATTTTGCTTCCAGTAATATCTGTTGATAGTCTTCGAGTGAAAAAATTAAAACCATGGGACATCATCAACATTTGCATGCTGGATGCAAGAAAACAAATTTGCAACTTCCAATCTTGGATTTGAATAGACACATGTCCAGAATGATACAGTTTCGAAACGATTATTACCAAGAAGAAAAGCTGATCGATACGTCTGGTATTTCAGTAATATATGTAATTTAACGGAAAATATTGAGTCGTAGGTTAGACCAAGAGAACAGTTTCACGATGGAACAACGGCTGGTCATCGCGTACTTACCTTTCAACCAAGCAATTAGTGGAATTATACCGGATGGTACAGATTAGTACATATTCGATAATTATATCGTGGATCGTAGTACGTATAGCTTTTAACAACTGAACTCAAATTCTTGTCTACGCTACGTTGATGCTTCCCTTGCGAGGACATTTTTTCCCTCCTTTATTTTTCATACTCGTATGTAGGATTTCGCACTTGGAAAAGCAGATTTCGAACATTGCGTTTTAAGATTGAAAAAAAAACAGAAAAATAGGAAAATTTGTCCATCCGGTACATTCTCTGATAGTATCACTAGTATCATATATTGAAAAAGAGGAAAAGACACAGAGCTGCCAAACCTCCATAAATCATATCAAAATATTTGGAGGGATATTACACAAATAATTTATTGATTGACAAGCTCTTTCTCGTTGACTTGTTATTCTACCGCAATTTTTGTAGTTTGCCTAAGAGGCTTTCAATAATTCACAGAGGGAAAAAAGGACAGAAAGACAAAAAAAAAAAAAAAAAAAAATAACGGTTCACCTTGCCAATGGTCTACACCGATAGAGATTGGACGGTCAATTAATAAACTTGGCTTCGTTCATGGCATGACCGTATCATATCATACGGTGCTTTAGTTCAACATCGAATTAACTACGAGGCCTCTGTAAATTCGACGTACCGTTTTGCACTCTAGACATAAAGTATCGCTGCCATACGAAACGATATCGTCTGCTATCAATTTATTTAGCATTATTATATTACTGTCGTGCCGTGCGTTCTCCCGTCGCGAATCGCATTCTTTGATATTTTATAGGAATATACCCTCCGTAATTCGTTTACAGCCGATACAATAATCGAGAAACTTTTAAAATGAAACCAAAAAGCAACAAAGATATAAAAGAAGACACAGAGGATACAAACAACGTCAGCGTGTTCTGTCCATGCAACTGAGCTAATTAACTTCAATATTTTTGTCGTTCTCTTAATTTTTTCTTTTTTAGATATCTAGAAAACATTTTTCTTTTTTAACTGTCTAGACATTGTCCGTATGTTTTCTTTTTTAGTATATTCAAGGTGCTTCGTTAGTAAGTCTAAGATCTCAGCTCGTGATACACAAACAATAAATTTAGTCATCGATGATCATGGCACCGGTGGGAAAGGACCAATCCGCAAGACCAGGGTGCAATTAACGATTTCCAGATGTCTGGAAACAACGTAGAATTCCTAAAACGAGCTGGCTCTCGAGTGGAAAAATGATGTGCTCGATCTCCTTTTTTTTTCTTTTTCTTTTTTTCTTCTCTCTCTCTCTCTCTCTCTCTCTCTCTCTCTCTCTCTCTCTCGTCTTTCCTCGCTCTCCTATCGTCTTCGGTTTGTATGAACAGAAAAAACGAAGGAAACATGATAATAACAACAATTTGACGCGTAAAAACCTGTCGCGTACTAACAAATGTTTTCACATGCGTACGCTGCGCAAATAATGTTACGAACAATATACTGAGAAACAAAATATCATGTGTACGTATAACGCAATACATATGAAAAGATTTTTTCCTTAGTTTATACGACAGCACGAAATAAGATAAAACATTTACGGGTTTCGTATTTAATCCAAGAGATTGCCCGAACAAATTGTCTATATTTTATTATTTTTCAAAAGAGAAAAAAATGAAAAGAAATTTACATTTTATATAAATCAGCGCCGTGAACGCGTTGCTTTTTTTTTAAACAATCATAAATTGCTCATTAGCAATTTATCGTAATTACTTTAGCAGTAAGTCTTAAACGCAACCGATTGTCATTCCTGTCATTGTATTTCGTTTTACTTATTTTTTTCTCGTTTTTTCGTCTTGTTCTATCGATTCAAAAATATAATCTTTATTTTGCATACGATAAGAGGAGTGGATCTCAAATGTGACTGAAATCGTTTTGCGGCGGATTATTTGGTCAGTTTCGTTTTAAAATGCTCGAACAACTGGAACATATCGCGAAATGTTAGGTTATCGATCCGAAGATCTTATTGGTTTTATCGAATCTAATGTTTACTACCAACCCTTCTCATCCCGTCTCTCTTTTTGTTTCTTTCATTTTTAAACATAGTTCTGAGCGGCTTGGCCCCTTCCTTTGCCAAACATCCCCAAAGTCCCTCCTCTCATTATTGTTAATAATATGTATTCAGTATTCGTGTTATTTTAGATTCTTATTATTATTGTCAGATATATTCTGGTTTATTATATCATTATTACCATGAACAATGTAATCTATTATTATTCTATAATACATGGTTTTTCCAAAGCTTGCCTGTTGTTGTTTATCTATCTATAAAAACAATGTACCTTATAGAGAATTTATGAATGTATGGATCAAAATAGAGTAAACATTAAGCATTTTACAAAAGAATAAATGTTTAATGTGTCATGGCTGACACGTATATAAATGCAACTTCGCGTCTTCGCACTCTCCATTGTTTAATATTGAACTTACTTTTGTAAATATTGATTACGCTTAATTCTTTCATCTGCATTTAAGTGTAGTTACTTAAAATCAGCAAGACATATCGTAAAACATCTCCATCATTTTCGAAGTTCATATAGGAGTATTCAAAATATGTTAGTATCTTTTTCTTTATATCGATGCAATAAAAAATTTATTTGTCGTAATTATTGTGAACACCGCGAACAATGATCTTTTTTGTTTTGAATGATTTTTTGCACTTTCATCGTCAATTTATTTCTTAAACAATGATAACAACAAATTTAATAATTTTCACACTTTTTATGTACACATATCTAAATTACGTATAAAGTATACAGTTCATACAGATGGTAATTAATAGTACTGAGGTATAAGATTTACAAACTGAAGAAAACTTTATTATGTATGTATCGATTATTCTTACTAGAATCATCGAGGAGTAATCGAACATATAAAGACTATAAAATATTTCATGATAGGTGTATGACAGTTCTAAGAGATGTCTATTCTTCGTCTGTAGTTTAAAGCATATGCAATACGTGTAGAACGACACAAGCAACGATGTCGAAAATACACTAGCTATCTACTTTCTCCAGCGTACGAACACCATACGAGTACTACGTACATATGCGTACAAAGTTAGAGCTGACAAAAAAGTAAAAGTAAACCACTTTTCCTTTCTCTTTGTACGAAACGCGATAAGCTGCGTTTTAACGTTTATTTTCGCAAACGAAATGAGGGAGTTTCTTGCTCTACCGATAATTTCATCCACCGGCATTTTCGCTCTATCGGTAACCACGTGATCACGAATATCGTCTACGTTTTGAATTTTTTTCAGAGGGAATTAAATTAATATACGCAATTTAATTAAATAAATTTAATGATATTATTTTTAATATCAACACCATGTATTTCTATAAAATATTAATATAGTATCTAATTCAGCAAATCTAATATCTAACTTCCGATGCAATTAGATAAATGAAAAAACCATCCACTCACGAAAAGAGAAACGAATATTAATGAAACGGAATAAAAACTATAAATAACTTAAAAATTCAAAATATATTTATACAGTAGCAATATGAAATTTTAAATAAAAATTCGTATTTCGTATCGTTAAAATCGAATCACGAAAAAAAAAAAAGAATAATATTTCATATTTTAATTTTTTTTTCGAAATAGTAATAAAAAATAAAATTCACATAAAAAAATATATATTTCTTATATAAAAAAGCATTCGATATTCAACTTTTTACATCAAGGTTTTTCATATACTCCATTTACGTGTCTCCCATATACATTTAAAAAGAACGTTGCATAGCTAGGAGAAGGAAGGAACGAGCGAAAGGTAGGAGACTTACCTTTCTCCTAAGATGTACGCTAGAAACTTGTTCCTTTCATTCCCTTGCAATGCACGCAACTAGCACGATCAAGTAATGAAGACGTGACAATCTTGCAGTTCATTCGCGGGGAATTGTGCTTACGTGACGATAAATTGGTTCGTTTGATTACCTCGTGCATGTGGGGCCGACAGTGTTCACCGATGAACGTGACATTTGCAGCTGAACATTGAACAGTTTACGTATAGTGCAGTGCACCCCGCGATACATGTGGCTTAAATGAAAAAGAAGTGATTCCGTTATTCGCGTGTACGAAAATGAGAAAGAAGATCGAGCAGGATACAAAAAACACAGAGAAACAAACGGACTTTACAGGTCAGTGGCTTTGTTCGAGAGGTGCAGTGCACCGACGATATTTTGTTTACTCTTGGTGGATCAATTTGTATACGTGTGCCAGATATTTTGCTTCATTCCTGCGAGATATAGTTCGTTTCCAAGCAGCATTATGTTTCTTGTTTCAGTCAGATAAGAGTATTTGCGCAGTGTCGGTCTCTTTTTTTGCAGAATTGGAAACCTCGAATTTCATAAGTTTAAAATCTTGTAGATGAAACTGTTGTGAGATAGATAGAGATAGTTTTAAATATGTAATTATTTAACGTAATATAGGTAGTTGTATGAAGGTTAAGTTAGCGTGATTCTTTGACTTTAAAGTGGAAATTTACTGTCTCCAAAGTTTTCATCGTGTTTAAATATAGATACAGTTACATAATTTTGGTTCGTGACCAAAATTATTTGTATATAGATTTGTAGAATCATTATTATTATTAGTTCTCTCGTGTAAAGGTCGCGTGATATTTTATCGAGATTATTTAAAGAATTTCAGGGGTGAAAGATCGTAATTATTAGATTATACATGATTTCCTATATTTTTAAAAGAAAGAGTAAGCACTCGGACAAAAAAGAAAAAAGTTTATCGTGCATCGTTGGCCTCTCTTGTCTCTATGAAGGACGCGTAAATACATGTACAGGAAGGTTTCGTAATTCCTGACAAATTTATGATTTTTTCTATTGATTGCGAGACTATACGATAGCTGATATAATAGTTTCTTCTGTGATATTACCATTTTTTTTCTCCTATTATTGAAGGTTTTGTACTAAATGTCAGAAATGTTACGTATTTAAATTATTAAATAAAATTTGGAATGATTCCGTTAAATAATTATTAAAGATTATTATTACTACTATAATTATTACTTATTATATTATTATATGAATTTACTATCATATCCTTTATTTATTCATTTGTGTACAAGATAACTAATAAGAAGAAAATGATAATATCTTGGTAATATCTGTGCATAGATCATCAATAGAGGTGTAATCATTTAAAGTAGTTAGAATGAAACAAAAAAGAAAAGATCAATAGAAATATTAAATTTGGAAAGTTCAAAGATTATTTCTACTTGAATTTATATATGAATTTATAACTAATTTTCGAACCAATTATTGCATATAATAATATTCAAAGACTGAATAGATATTTCCACACTACGAATGACCAACAAAATCGATTTGATAACTTACTGTTAATGTAGAATATTATCTATCGTCAAACGTCACTTAACACGTTACGCGTTTCTCGGAGGATTGCACGTTCCTTCTAAATATGCGGTAATTGACGAAAGTGCGAATAGAAACGGACGTCCTCGACTTACTTTTCTCGGTTGTTTAACTACGGATGCAATACATGTGCAACACGCGAGAAAATAGCTGAATTCTAATTCTTCTACGTTTCCATTGTTCAAATATTCAACTAACGTTGTTAAAACAGAAACAGAAACAGAAACGATTAACCGTTAACTAGAGAATATATCGAAGAATTGTTCGGTGAAAGCAGTTGTTTTCGCAATGTACCGGTGACATAACCTCGATGATCTAACTTTCTACATACTATGCATAAGTAGAAAATCGAATTTATAAAGTAACGATAGAATAATAATAATAATATATAATAAAATAAATAGTAAAAGAAATAAGATACGACGAGGTAATTTTCTTTTAAAAAGATAAAATAAATTTTGTTGGATGATTGATATCGAGTATTTAATATAAATGATGGAATAACACGATAGAAATTTTTCGATACATCATGAAAGAAGTTTGAATTATATATTCTTAATTCTTCTGAAATAAATTAATCCCGTAATATTATTTATATATTGCACTCGGTGTTTTATTCTTCTGTGGTGGAACAAATATCTATGATCGTTCGATTAGACTGGACTGCATTTTGAAGTCTGAACAAGTTGACAATTGCAAATTATGATGTCTTCGATGTTTCGCAACCTCTTATAATAGCTTCTCTGTGATCAATCAGACGGAAGTAACTTTTATTCATTATGTCATTCTGGAAGTTTCTCTGGTTTCTAAATCGACAGCTATTAGAAAATATTACTCGATAGGAATACAATATTTTTAGTTATACAGTGTTAATTGAAAAATTACATACTAAAAGATTTGGAACTAATTAGAAAATTAGATAAAAGAACTGCGATCCTTTTTTTTTATCCTTTTATCTTTTATGGTTGCAGCTATGTGTGATAAAATGTTAAAAAGTGATAAAAACTAACCTATAATAGGAGTATCGATGTTTGTAAGTATCAAGCATTACAGAATTATTTACTTACTTTAAGAGTTCTTTATTCTCGCGTTACTTAATCGCATACGAAACTGTGAGTCAGATAAAGCAGGTTATTCTAATTCTAAACGAAGAAAAACACTACCACGATTAATTCAAACAGAGGTATCTAATTCTAGACACCAATTATCGTCATATTTAATTATAGTACATTATATTTTACTGCTTATTACTTCTACAAAATTAATACAAATCGATTAAAATACCTATTAAATACTTGTTAGATCTGGATGTTAAAATTTGGCCATAGAATGACCGTTCTCTTATAGATTTGATCATAGGACGATCTTGAATACTCTCAAACAACCTTCGATTTACTTTGTGTGATATGTATCTAGAAGGCCATGCGGTAATCATTAGAAATCCTTGCATGGCATGATTGCATACTTTAAGTAAATTCGATTCGTCTATTTCAGTTCAATCGAAGATTGTATTTGAAGTGAATTTGTACTTTTAAAAAGTGAAAGGTTCGAAAGCATGGGAATTACTAGAATCATCCATTATGGTTCAATCAATTCGATAGTGACCTAATGATAATGGGCCTAATATGAGCAAGCACACCGTATTCGATTAGGCCTCGTTACGGGCATCTATCGATCTTCTTTATTCCTGTCACGTCCGCTGCACAGATGTACCCACTTTCGATGGCTCTGAATACCAAATGAATTCCGTCGTATCGAATCGTAAGATCACCCACACGATCTACGTTCTATACGCGTGCGTTTGTTTTACAAAATCGGTCCGTTGTAAGTTTTTTGTCAAACAACGATCGAATCGCGAAACAACTTCATTTTTACGAAGATTTGTTGCCATTCGTAATACGATAGAACTGGGATTTATCAGATTCAATGCGAGTTTGTTACAAGCAATTCGTTACGAAGAATGACATAGGATTTAATGGTATCTTAGGATTCTTGGGTAGTTAATTTATTTTAGTTAATCGGATTTTGGAAGTTTCGGTTTCCTGGTATTCTCTAGATTTTAGAATCATCAAAAAATTCTAGGAACCGTGCTAGCTTCTAAGGATATCGAGGACCTCGAAAGAATTTAAAGATGGTAAGTCTCAAGGACTTTCAAGAGTTTGGAATGTTCCTATAGTATGTATAGTATGTGTATTAATATGGATATTAGGAATTCGAGGTCAGAAATTCAGCACCCAAAAGAAAGACTCGAGAATCAAAATCCAAGAGCAAAATTCTTGGTTCTGGATTCTGAACCGCAGACCTTTATTTTTCAATCCGATATAGAGCGCTTCGCAAATACATTCTTCTACGTTTCTTTATTATCATTTATACAACTAATTTTTTAAGATATTCTCCTATAGCAAGTCGTAAATTTAAAACACTGAAAAGTATTTCGATGGATAAAAATGGAGAGAACGTTTCATTATTGAAGTGACAAATGTCATGAGCCTGTGTCTGCATTTAGATGTGGAATCGAAGCTGCGAACGCTCCTCGAAGATGGAGCAAACACTTTCATGGACTTTGAATGGCTACAACCAGAATTGCCGTCGTTCTTCGACGAAAAAAAGTTTCTCCTCGGACAGCAGATGTTTTATAACAACGCTTTCACCATGATGATTGCCAAACTATGTGGATTATTATCTTTATTCGCTGTACCGTCGATCAAGGACGTTTTAATATTCACCAGACGGAGTGGTACACCGTGTGCTGCCTTTCGCAGATACGTATCCACCATTCTACATAATTGGGTTTGGTATGGGAAAAGAGCTGGTATAGAAAAAGAGTAAGTACACCTAACAATGGTTATTTAAAGATCAGACGAGAGTAACATAAATATATATATATATATATATATATATATATATATTTTTTTTTTTTTTTCATTTTAAAAATACTTTTCAGTAACTGCAGAAACAAAAAATCTGGTTTCTAACCGGGCAGCAATTTATCTACTAAAGAAGTTTTAATTTATTCATATAAGATAGTTCGAACAGTGTCAAAAAATTGTCAAAAATGTTAAATCAAAAGTAAATCATTTTCCTGCGAACCAGTAACTTGCTAATTCAACTCCTCGGAAACGCGAGGCGTGTTAAGAATACCGTTTTCTTTAAATAAGTTTCTATTCTTATCATTTGTCGCTATTTATAACGGTAACGCTTCCAACGCGCGTTGACCATTGTTTATCATTAAATTGACGCTTTGAAACATGTATAGTAACGTATTCAACATCGTGTCGAAACGTTGATTTTTTGACGAATTCTAACCAAATGTCCTGTGTACGAAAATACGGGAGAGGGGAGAGTCCATCGGGTACTCGTCGTTCATTGGCATTCAAGGAATCATCGAACGCGTGCAGTGCCGGTATTTTAATCGATTTATCTTGCCGGATATATATTCCTGTGTAGACGAACGAACGGAATAATTTCGTGTCTGGGAAAGTCCAAGATATTCGACACAAGTATCATACATATTTTTTCAATAAAACCCAGCCATATAACATATATGCGTATAGAATAGAATAATAGAATATCAAATGGCAGATTCGATTGTAAGATTCAACTTAAATCGGCCGTAACGTAAACTTATAAAAAAAAAAAAAAAAAAAAAAGAGAGAAATAGAGAGAAAAATAAAACGAATTAAACCAAGTAGATTTGTTTGGTATGAAATATTAAAAAAGATTGCTAGATCGATAAATTTTGCGTACATTCTGAATAAGATCTTTTATAAGAATAATGTTTTTGCTTTTTTTCTTCCTCATTTTGCAGATTTCTCGAATCGCTGAAAATCGTACGGAAAAAACACTGCGTAGCGTTTCGAAGAAGTTCAGAGGCTGGGCTAAACAGAGTCTCGCAACTGGATATGGCATTGGCTCAATTTGGATTCATGGGTTTCACCCTCTTGGCTGGCGACTATCTTGGGGTGAATAACAGTTCCGAGGAACTGGAAGGACTGATTCACCTTTGGCGAGTCATTGGCAACATGCTGGGCATGGAAGACAAGTTTGTAATCCAAACACGAATACTTCTTTCTTTTCAAAATTTTCCATAAATGTATAAATTTAGTAATAAATTATAAATCGTTGAAGTGGATGTGACAAGGGTAAAGAATTTTCTATGTAAATAATAAAGAGAATGCTCTACATAAGCAATAGAACTAAGATCTTCTACGTGTATAAGTAATAGGGATTGAATTTTCTATGTAAATAATTAAATACATCTATCCATAGGTACAATCTCTGCACCGGAAGCGTGGAAGAGACACGGGCTCTTTGCAGACGACTTTTGGACGAGGTTTTTCTCCCCTCACTCGCCAGTGGTGGCAAAGATTTCGAAGAGATGAGTCGTATTTTAATAGAATCCCTATGGCCGGTGAATCCTTATATGGATTCGAGTGCTTTCATTGAATTCACATTCATTCTAGCCTCCTCTGCCGCCACGAATAATAATCACTCGTTAAAAATAGGTAAATCTTCTCCTATACAGACGTAAATTGAACTTAGTGTATATGTAAAAAGATAATATTTTTAGATTCATCAAGGATGTCGTTATACGGTAGATTTATCTTGAATGTTCAGTTAATTACACACAAATACCTATTACCAACTACGTATTGGTGGTCCAGATTCTTCAGGCTGTTCTTCAACAGCCAAATGCGGTTGGCCATCTATTTAACGGAAAATTTACCGTTCCTGGCATTCTGGAGTTATGGTATAAAACACTCTTACGTCGATATATACAAATACCGCGTCATCTGACCTTAAATGTGGTAATCGTCTTATAAAATGATCAAAGAGTAACAATTACCTTTTTCATCGAAAGTGTACATAATCTGACGTGAAATGATTCTACAAACGTATAATGTATTCTTAATAACTTATAATCGTTGCAGTATATGTATTTAGGATATGCCTTGCAATATTTTTAAACTCGTAACATGTTCGCATGCTCTACAGATGGTTCTCGGATTTTTATGTTTTCGTTTTATTCTTTTTTTTTTTTTTTTTTTTTTTTTTTTTTAACAAACAATGAGATTTTTAAAATCCTGAGAGAAATTGTAGTGGATAACGAAGATATTACTTCCCTGTAATTTAAGAAATTTGTTAGTAACAAGAAACAAAGTCGTGTCTAATATGAACCAGAACATCAAACAGAGTTAAGGTCGATTTAAGTCGAAGCTCAATCTAGAAAATAAGCGATATATAGTAATAAGATTAAATAGCGCTGTGTTTAATGTAATTCTTTCGGTACCTGCAAAGAAAAGATTTATTACATTTATTACATGTATACTTAAAAAGTAGTTCTTATGACTGTATTTATAACTTTATAACTTTATATTAACTACTCAATGTAAATACAGATACGATAAGCGACAAGTTAAAATTAAAGGAACGCTATCTGTCTTTATATTAATAAATCGATTGAATGAAAGTGTGACGTGTGAAGTTGGTTTCAGACGAAAGACAATGACCCATCGAGCGTGCATCATACCCGCTTACACGAAAACCTTAAAAACTGTGTAATATTTCCACGCAACGTATTGTAATTTTAGTCAAGTCTGCCTTATCTCTCGCATCATGACGTCTGGTGAGTGTTCCTTCTTCAGGCGAGACTACTTACTTTCAATACTTTCGCACAGATCGTAAATCTGTCGTTCAACCAGTATTTCATTCGAGATGTTTCTTCATCGTTTATTTTCTTTACAAACAGATATTCTTGGTAAACGCGAATATCTAATTAAAAGATTATCAGCGATCGAATCTCAGATCGGTGTATCTCGAGCGACTTGAGCAAGCGCACGAGTAAAACTTACGCCCAGAGACAATTAACCTTGGATACTATCCACGACACTAAAATAAACATGATGATAGAACAGATGTATAACTCGTTGGATAAAATATGCTTGCGATTCTATCGACAGTAATATGAGACGTTGCGTTTCTATTTCCTAGATTTTTTAACTCATTAAGAAGGCATTCTGATTTAGAATGCTATTTTTTTACATATTTTTAAAGATTTTTTTGTATTATTTCTTGCACACATATTTGTTAACGCTTGAGGAATATTCGACGTCCTTTTCAAGTGAAAATAATCATTACTAGTTATTAGTTATTAGTTACTAGATATTAGTTATCAATTATTTGTCATTACGTGCAAGCATTGGAATAATTGGTCAGAGTTGCATAAATGCAAAGGTATTGAAGGACGTAATCGAAGTAATTTAGATATCGTTTTGCCAATGTAGAACAAACATAGTAGAATGATAGTGTATGTTAAATGTAATCTAAGAATTTTAAGCGTATTTATATATAACAATCTTTTTGGGTTCTTACTTCGAGTCCCTCAAATGTTTTTATACAAGTAAATTGTATGGAATTTCGGTTCCAATTTTTCCATGGAACTGCGCCAATAGAAAATCGAAACTCGTCACGTGATTTCAAATCGCGACCCGAATAATTGCGCTCCAACCTCAGGGAATTGTCTTTTTTTTTTTTTCTTTTTTTTCTTCTTTGGTAACTTCCTGTTGGTATCATCCTCGATGAACGTGCATAACAATGATAATACGACGTCGCGTGTCGCCGGCAATTTTACGTTTTGTGATTTACAAAATTGAAAGGTAAACAATAGTTTGCATACTTCTTAACAATTTTACGGACAATATTCTCCTTATTTTTAGGATGACGGAATAATTGAGATTCCTTTTATTCGAGTGACTCTATTATTCAGAAAGATGCAGCGTTCTTTCGACAGTTTCGATATTCTGTTAGGTTGATGCATATGAAATATCGTTTAATCCAAATTTGCTATCGACGTATTAAAGAAGAGAAAATATACTATAAATCGTATACGTAGGTATACTGAATGTTAAGAATCTTCAAAATTTCAAATAAAGCATAAGAATCTAACGATTAATCATCAACAGGTCCATTTTACAAATGTTTGACCTGTAGAATTTTCACTTCTAATTCTTATAAATCTGAAATAATGAAATCAATTATCATTTAGGAAAACGCATTGAATCACCTGGAAAGTTTTTGTTTTCGTTAAACGCATGATCTTTTAACAAAATTACGTTAAAATTTTATTTAAGAAAAGAACAAAAGCTTCATACGTATCGACATGGAATTATCCAACAAGTATACGACGTTGTTTCACTTTGATATAAACTGGTAATTCTAGAAGACATTTACAGGTAAATCGACGAAGATTCACTGAATGAAAAATATAGAATAGTACGTTAAGATTGTTGAATGTCGAGCAACGAGTGCAGCCGGAGGAGCAACGTAGTATTTAAGAAAAATGCAAGAATTCCGTGCAACTGTGGATGGGAAGTGAGATTCGGTTACGGTGTCGCGGTTACATTGGCCATCTTCGAGGCTAAACGTTTTTTCATGTTGATCCTGGAGATATTTGCCGAATGGCAAATCATTCGATTCGCAGGTGGTCTACGACCAGTCATATTTACGTTAATAAACGTCAGCTTGGGTTTACCGACTGCTCTGATTACTGTCCGCAGTATACGATCGTAAGTATTTTATTATAACATTATACAAATCTCGTACATAAATAATTTAACCGATTCCATGATAATCGAATTGTAGAGAATTGCATGAAAACCTCATACAAATTTAAATTAGTATATGCAATCTGTATTTTAAGCTAAACTTTTTTTTTTTTTACTATTTTGGACTTTCTAAAAATCTTACGTCATCTCTTTCTTCATCATCTTCTGTCTTACACTATACATGGTTGTAGTAGTATATTATACATATATTACGTATAATAGTGTTACACAGAATTTGTCAATAAGATTTCATCAATTTTATATCCATTATTTCTTCTTTTAGACGAAAAGTACCGCGCTGCTGCGCGGAAACAAGACGAACGCTAAAATGCTTGTTAATAGTGATCGCGATATGCGCCATAATGAACGCGGCTACTCTGGTCTCCATAGGATATCACATGAACGTCAGGCAAGAAACGTTAATCAACATTTTCAACAATTCGATGCAATTGTACGTGAGTGCATCGTCTTACAAGTACGCGCTCGACGAGATACAATTCATCTTTCAATGCTGCGGCCATTCCTCCTACACAGATTGGTTTCTCTTTGACTGGCAGGTGAATCCACCATTCAAAAATGGTAACTCAAAGCACGGTATAACAAGTGTGAACAGAATAGTTTAGGAATAGCGAATAACGTAAATAGTATCAGAAAAATATTCCACGATCAGGGAGTAGACTATGCTTCGCGAGATGAAATGGCTGTACAAAGTCCAGTATCTGATGAAGAATATAGAGACCGAAGTGTCCCGTTTAGCTGCTGTAATTTACGTGCAATGACACCGTGCGAGCACACGGAGATCTTGAAGACTGACGTGAAAACCATAAATACGAATGGCTGCGTCGAAGTCGTTACACCTGTCATCCTTAGGATCGTCATCGTCGCTTACGTCATGACCAGCACGCTTGTAATCATTCAGATCTTCTTAGCCTTCTTAATTACAAAGGTAGTTTTAATTACAGTATAAATTTCTGTTGTTACCGGAGTATGTTACCAGATATTTATGCAAATTCGTAAACACTTTGACAAACATTGATAAAGAAGTGAAACTTGATTAAAAGAAAGTATATCTTAGCATTTACATTTTGTAATACGTATTTTATATTCTTTTTTCTCTCGTTCATTTTATTTTTTGTATTTTATATATATATATATATATTCTCTTTGCCCGTCTAATTGTATTATGACAGTTGTTGCTAGATATTACATATAAATATGTAAAGTGCGCAGGTAAAGTAGACTTACATTTCACTACGTTATGTTTTCCTTACAAAAACCATGGGGGGGGGGAAGGTTCCTATTATTAATTGATAAAATATCATTTTTGCCACTGTCTAAAGGAACTTCAACGAAGAATTAGTTGTAAGAGTTAACAGAGTTGTCTGATTGATAGACTCAATGACAATCCATTTACTTTATATGACGAAATATTCAATGACAAAGTACAGTATCAACAGTGAGATGCAACTGGATTTTTAATTTGCTCAATTAGATCTCTTGGATCTTTCCTTTAGATCATACGGAAACTTTTATGCGGAACGTGTCTCACGTACCATTTTCCAAAAACCTTCGCCAATGAGTCCACCAGCGCATCGTTAGATGCTACAAGGTAAGATTCGATTAAAAAGATAAATTTCATTATTTTTGTAACTTATTAATATGATATAAAATTCTGTATTTCCAATAATACAGTTCTTCTTAATAAAATAACACCGTTTAATAATAAATTAATATTATGAATTAATGCTATAAAAACATGTAAGAAAAGATGTAGCCCGATCCACTTTTGCTTTCGATGCTTAATTTCATTTTTCTATTATTCAGTTCGGAAGCAGATGGACGAGGCCCCAGCACATCCTCCTCAAACTGGGAAAAGCAACCAAAATCTACAAAGAAACGTCATAAACGTATACGAAGCAGCAAACGCGCGTCATCAAACAAAAATACTTATCCAAGAAATAAAAGCAACTCCAAAGACGATTCTACTTCCTCGTCGCCATTCGACTCTTCGCGTGCCACCAAATACTCCAGTCGTATCTCTAGAATCCTCGATGCCGCTAGAATCAGACCAAGTACCCACGAGGAGCACACGATATTCAAGAAACGATTGCGCGACGATGGAACGCGTTGAACAAACGAACTACCTATCATTCGCGTGTTTATTCCATACGTCGTACAAATCAAATCACGTCACTGCGGATGTTTTACGAGCGTTTAGCTACATATATTCGCGTCTAAAAAAAGCATGAGCGTGTTAAACATGGAATAAACTCGCGTTCTCGAAGAAACGGAATAGGTATAAAGATCGTTTCCTGGAGGAACAGCTGGTAAGCACTGCAAAGCGAGGAGGATCTTGTCCATGCCTGAAAACAGAATCTTCTGTCGATATATTCGAAGAAGACTCGAGGAAATTTAATCGAAAGACGGGCTACAATTTTGGAAATTATTGGATGAAGAAATAGAAAGAGAGCTGTTAAGCGGTAGCTAGTTACTATGTATATATAAGAAAATAAAATTCACTCCATGTTATAAGAAAAATGATAGTAAACGAGTGGAAGAGGCGTTAAGACACTATACGTCTTCGATAACGATGAAACACAAATTCTGTGAAGAATATTGAAAGAAGATTCGGGGAAATTCGATCGAGAGACGAGATGGAATTTTTTCGATATTGGAAAGAGAAACACGAAGAAGAATGATGATAAACATGTGGAAACGGCGTTAAGACACGGCTAACTACGCGTCTTCGATAACAATGAAATACAAATTATAATGATTAGAAGTAAGCGACGACAGCGAAGAAGACATGCGTGGTGGGGATCGACGAATCTTGCGTTTAGTAACACAAGATCGTCTACTGGAGTGCAGTACGATTCAAAGCACCGTGGAAGGCGCATTGGTAAAGTTGCTAAACCCAAGATTCATATAGATATAGTCGTATTACTTTGTGTCTTTAACGAAACGACTCGTAGCAGCTTTGTAAAATTCTGTCTCACAGATTTTGCAAAAGAAGGATTTCATTTAATACCTAGGATTAATTTGGTAAGACGTAGAGCATAACATTGTTTAAGTCAGGCTTGGAATCTTTTGTAAATGTGTAGAGAGTCACTACAAAAAAGAAACTTGTCAAGGATCGTTCGATTTTTGAAATTCTTGAAACCAATCGATAATCAGATGCGTAATCACGATTCTCGGAATTAATGGCATTTTCACATTTGCGATATAAAATTCAATTGAGTTTATTATTTCCGAAATACATCAGATAACGTTGCTTCGCTCTAAATTCCAATATTCCAAATATAATACATACATACAGTAATACTTTATAATGTAAATGAAAGTACCGAAACGTATGTATGTACGATGTAAATAAAGTTAGAATTATACAAATAAAAGCAAAATATCCCTCCAAATTGATTCGTTTCTCATTCGATGCGAGCGCGCCAATATCTGAACGCTCCCCACTCTCACTCTCGAGAAACTTCGTGAGCGTTCGTGCGCACTTCGGTTCCCATTAGAGCTGTTCGCGGTTCTCCGCCCCATTTCGGCCACGCTCGACCATACAGGCGCGCGCGCCGGTTAGTTGCGAACGCTGTCGGTTCAGTTGAGAAGCGTTAGCTTGCTAGTAGTGATCGTTGCGGTTGTTACGTTCTTTGTTAGTAGTCGGTTATCCGCCACTCTGTCGATATCGTAGCATGTGCCCACCAGTTCACAATCACGTATACGTCTACCTGCCGCACCACCAGCCCCATAATAAACTCGTCTCTTACGGCTACCGTTAGGGTTGCCGTGACACCGTGTCTGTTTTGTGTTCTTTCCTTCTTGAAAAAATCCGCTAACGCCATCGTTTACATTCGCGAGCTGTCCTTTCATCCGGAGAATGTCCAGGCTGTAACTTAAGAAATCTTCATTGGTGTACATAGTGATAGCATGATTTTTTCTTGGATATTCTAGTGAATTTGCTCCAAATTGTGGCATTCGGTGGGTGAGTTCACACGTGGTTGAATGATCGGCATACATGCGTTTAGCACGACCCACGTATTTTCCGTCCGTATAGTGGTGCTAGTTGATCGAACCTAAGCGGCACGATCACACACAAGAGATCAACGAGAAAGAAAGAGAAGAGTTACAGGGGAAGAAAAGGGCGGCACACGCACGAAAAAAGAAGCGGATCGAGTGAACGGAACAGAGAGAAAGATCGGGGACAAGATACGAAATTGCGAGGGCAGCCGAAGACCGTGAGACGAAGAGGGAAACTAGTTAAGGAGTAAGACAGAAAGAGACAGCAACAGAAATCTCATTTCGACCGAGTAACTAGCCACAAGCAAGATGAGCTGCTGCACGAGTGCTCCGATTGTAACCCAAACCTGTGAGACTCTTCTGAGCAAGTGCGAAGTGCCGATCATCGACCTCGCTCACATGGGTAAGTGTTCGTTGTTCTATTCGAAATTTTTCACTTGTTCAGCGTTAACGCTTTGGCGAGCGGATTATGGATGAATGTTACTGAATCGTTCGATGCCCATATGCCTTTAGCAGTAAATGTTTGTAGTATTTAGGTAAATGGTATGTTAGGTAAGGTTAGAAATGTTATAGTTAGGAATTTTATGGCAAAGTTATATGTATTTATTCATTGTAACTTTGTTATATATTTAGTATAAAGTAACGGAACCTGTGAAATTATAAAGGTATAGGGATTTTACTATATAATGAAAATTATGCAACTGTGAAACATTATAAAAGCTGTATCGTATAACCAACAGTTTTAGAAGCTATGAAACTATTAAGGATATAAAGGTTAAAATATCTTATCTCCATTGAAATATCAAATGTATATTGTCATTCGTAGCCCAGTATTAATGTATAACTCGCAAGAAAAGGAATGCAATTGCGACGATGCTATTGTAGGACGATAATATTAATCGAAATAATTCGCATGGAAGTTTCATTTATGATAGTCTGCAAGGGTTAAACAAAAATCCATTAAAGAAGAAAGAAAGATGTCACGCATCGCAAACTGTCGCAGCTCGGAACATAGGTCAAACTGACAAAATTAGCTGCAGTAAAATCGACGTAGTTCAAAATTAACCGCGATACAAAGGCACGTGGCAATGCACGACGTGATACATTATTTGCCCTCAACGCTCTTAATGATTAACCGTTTCATTCGCTATGATGACTTCACGCAAAAGTTCATGGTTACATTGGTTACCGATTAATCCACCGTATAGCCAAAGAGAAAGACTCGACTGTAAAATAGAGAATATACGCGTAAACATTCTTTCCTTTTTTTTTAACCAAGAGAACAGGTTTTTTAAAGTCATTAACCCTGCTACGTCTTTTGTGTCATTTTTTAGTCAATCGTGTTCTTCTTTCGTTATTTTGAATATTAAAAAATATAGGAAGTTTGAATCGTTATTAATACACAAGATTTTTCACTCTAAATTTTGATTCGCCTATTCGAAATCTTGCTGTCTATTTAAATGAGATTGGATATTAATGGAAATAACACAAATTTTAAAGATGGTAGAGAAATTACTCTGTCGGTAACTTGAAAGCCGACGAAAATAATATTGCACAATAGCTTAATTAAATGCGATTTGGTAGAAAAGATGTAAAAGTAGGTGTGAACAAATTGCAAGCGTTTCAGTTTACTCCTGTATTACAATTTCAAATTTTGGTCTCATGTTTGAAAGCTCTTTATCGTTTCTTTAAATATTACAGTAGCCATTTTCAGTTTCATTGCAGGCGGTTTCCGAAGTGTATTTGACATAGGCTGAAAACTTATTTACAACGTGAACTTGTTCAATTACTTGTAAATATTAATAGAAACGTAATTGGTATTCCAAAGTATATACAGTCAAATAAATTCAGACAAAAAAATAAATAAATCGAGTCCATAGATACAAAAAGAAGGAATGAATTAGGATTAAATTACAACGGTAAATAAACTAATAAGTTCGCTAGTTTTAGAAAACCCATTTAAAAACAAAATGGAGCCACGTAATACCATCTTCTCGTATTATACCACAAGGAAACAGTAAATAATACATACTATGTTTGTATTGTAACGGTTGATTTTATACGTTACCGAATGATATGCTATAAATACGTGTACTTTTCTAAATATATAACGGCGGGATCTAAAACCGTTGGCCTTTCACATGTATTTTTAAATTGGATCGTTTTCTCACGTGGAAAACGTGATCGCCTTGTGGCGCGAATAATGTTCTGTAGAAGGTTCAATGTAAGGAGTAAAGAATTTTAGAGATTCAAAGGGTGACGCTTTTACGGTTGCTTGGCAACGAGGCCAGGCAACTGGCCAGACAGACAAGCAAACCAACAAGCTTCGCTTCGTTCACAGTCAGAGGCGCCTACTTCAGGCCCGACGATCCGTTGAGGTCATAGCCCAGAGCCCGTCTCACAAAGAAGGGCGGCCCCTCCCTTGGCGCCCTCCTCGATTCATATAGGGTGTCTTGTATGCGCAATCTGTCTGTATTTGAAGTACTTCATTTGAAACATGTTATCTACTTTTGTTAATATAAAAATTACAGTACATCAAAATACCGTTTAAAAAATATAGAATATAATTTATTACTCTCAGAAATAATTCAGATACTTTTATAAAAGATTTTTTTTTTTTTATTACTTATTACGGTTATATCTACTCTTATCAATATAAGAATTATGGTGTATTCAAATTTGATTAAAAAGTATATAAGATGTAGCATATTACTCTCAGCAATAATTTAAATGTTTCTATAAGAAAATTTAATATAACTTTAATATAAACCGTGAAATAATGCATTTGTTTGCACAAATATTTTATCCTCATTTTCCCTCTGAATTTTATTTTCATATTACTTTTTATTAGAGGAAATTGATTTAAGTACAATAACGATACAGAATAATGATTCATAATTAAGTTAGAACAATTGTGATTTCAATCACGCATTATCTTTATCTTTTCTTATCCATTTAGCTATCTAATCGATTGCGAATGAAAGTAAATAAAAGTAAGAACATAGTTAACAGTTCGATACATAACAATTGTAAGCAATTTTTTATCGTAAATTTACTTACATCGATCAATGGTTGTTTCATTTAATATCACTTTCTACCGCATGATGCTTCGATTCTTTTATGTTCGAGGACTAAAACGATAGTCAAACAGCTCGACTGCAGCATGTTCAAACAACTCATTCAGTCGCTAATATTGATAAACCACACTGACGCTTGTGCAACCATTTCGTCGACAAATACAATATTGACAGTATTTGTGGAGGAATAATTATTCATTATATATTATTAGATCCTCTAACATCTTAAACAGTAGTTGACATTCTGACAAGCATAATATTAAACTCGTTGATTCTTATATAATACTATATAGATTAAGTTCACCAAAAGGCCACTTTTGTTAAATTCACAATACGACATCTGCTGCATTGAAATGATATTTATTATCGATTCGGGTATTTTTAATGTATTATAACATCTAGATTGTAGATATTTATGTAATTATCAGAAATTTAAATATTAAAAAATCCAAAATACGTATGTAAGAATATACCAAATATCCATAGGAAAGTATCCATTGTAATATTTAGATGAATAGATTTCTATTTGACTCCTATGCCTTTATTACATTTATAAAAATAAATTGACATAGTGATATGTAAAAAATCAATATAAAATTACATTTTAATATTACCATTTATCACTGTAACAGAATAGAGCAAAAAGTATCGAATGACATATGACACAGGCAATAAGCAAATGTATAGTTTACATTCAATATGAAATGAAAACCGCGCGAACTTATGAACCTAACCTAATAGGTTCTCAGGGTTGTATGAATATGTTATACCGATCATAGAGCTTCATTGTCGATCAATACAAAAAACGTATGAATACTCGTACAACTGGAATAAAACATCTCGCGTGCCTCTTCGTGATTGTAAGTGTGTTGGATAATGATTTAAGTGTTCCCTACGGTGAACGTCGTGGAGAATAATGGATTGGCGTGCGCGGCGTAAACGAAAAGATAGCCGCGTTTGAATTTGCGACCCAAGCCACGAAACGTTTCACCGTTTCTCGTTCTATCCTTCTCTGCCTTCGATTCGGTTCAGTTGAATCGTTTCGTTGCTCTTTCTTCGTTTGTGTATATGTATGTATTTCGTGTCTGGGCGGCAGGCCAACGACTCGTGTACAGTATTACTGGCGTCAACAGAAAGAGACAAGGGACAGAGTATCGTTTCAAAAGCGTTTCTCGATCGAGATCGCAATCGGCACGGAAATATCGTTGTAACGGTCACTCGATAATCATCGATTATGTAAATGGTGTCGAAGTGTATATAGTTAATTGAAATTCCTCGGTGATCCTCCTTAGTCATCATTAATCTCTTTGTGTCTGGTAATATCATAATATAGATATGTATGTTATGTATAACAAAGCTGTATTAACTGGCCGTCGCTATCTCCCGCAAGACTCCTTTTGCACAATGATTTATTAGCTGATAATATTAGTCGATTTACGACTTACATATGAATTATAGGCTATTCCCTACCCTTTTACAACTTCATCATTCTTTGTTAAATAAAATAATCAAATTATTTTCAGATAGAATAATTTCATAATTTTTTATAAAAATTTAGTTAAATTTATTATAAACTTGTGTTACTATTGTGCAGCAGAACGTTATAAATCTAAAATAAACAAGTGTATCAGATATCTGTATCTCGTTTAGATTCAATGGCGAAGAAAGATACTCAAAACTACCTGGAAATATATCTCCCTTGATAATCGACTAGATAAAATCCTAACCAACGGTCTGTTAATGGAGCACCTTAACCACCTGTTGAAAAACGCGTATCAATGAAAGCAAGTTGGAATAAAGATCACGTGAAATCGGTACTACGTTCTTAACCTCGATCACAACTGCGAAAAATGATTAAAATATTTTTTATTGACGCACACGATCGTCCCTGTACATAATCGGATGCACGATACACTCTTTTGTTCTACGCTCTTTGTCTCGATTGTTATTACCAATTTTACTTTCATCGCACGAAGACAACCATAGCTAATACATAGTCGTGTTATTACTTGCATCAGTTAACCGCCACGCAATTTATCGCGGTCAACTTCCGACCTTCTTCGAAACGTTTCCTTCTGCGAGTCGCTCGGTAATCTTTTCAGTAGTATTTATCTTTAATTATGTAATCAGGTATATCTACGTTGCATCATATTTTCAGAAGGTACTTTGATTCTTCGTTTCCAGGTATCGAAGTACAAATTAAAATTGAGTCGATACATACCTCGCAAAAAAAAAAAACATTGACCTCCAGAAGTCTATTGCCGGAAGTGTTGCTTCTGCGCAAAAAGTTCTAATCTAAAAAGCCTTTTACGATAATTTTAAAACGTATAATGCGTTATAAGAATATTTATCGAAGTAATAATACTAGCGTAGCTGACTAGATTGGCCTTTTTATTCGCTAAAAGGCATAGTACAAGGTTTCTGCGGGAGGAAAACCTTAAGAATAAATTTGCGTTATCGCGTATGCCCTTCAAAGTCTGGAATATCGGCCTTGACAAGATTCTCCTGTTTTCAATGATAAAACATTCAGGTGTCCCATTTTTGGTGTCTATATCTACATATATTAAATCGAGGGACGCATATATGTATATTTTATAGTACTACCAGTGTCAACTATAAACGATACTAAAGAGCTTTCGTTTCAACATAAGACTTGTTCTATTTTATTTTAACAAGATATTATTTAACTTGTAATAGAAAAGGAACACATCTCCCGCATACACGAGCTAATGGCTATAAAAAGTATTGGCATACCATTATATTTGTTACATCTATATACTAAATAATTAAATTTAAATATAATAGATTTCATATCGTTTAATAATACTTTCATACGACTGCAATTTGATACTATGAAAATGAAACGTAGAATATGATAAAAAAGCAATTCACTCGAAGATAAGAGTGTGTGCCAATACTTTTTGTACCTGCTTGTATATGCATATTTTGCGTAAATCGCGCGACAAAGTTATTTTATCCGTTAATTTTTCGCGTTGTTTGGTTGTATCCCCGACACAAAGCGTTTGTTCGCAACGTATGTGCGTGTGCACGCGTACGCGTATCGACATAAACGAGCGACGCGATTTTTTTGCAGTGTGCAAGCGGTTACACGTGCCTGTCCCCTGTGGCCACGATCTGCAACGACGCGAATAAGCGGACGCTTACGCGCAAGCCCAAGAATAGACTTCCAAGCAACGTGAATTTTTCATTTGTTCGTTACGCGAATGCATCATTAAAATTAATTATCGGATGCATCAGCGAACTCCGGGAAAACGAGCTCAGTGTAATTACGCGTTCTTACATAGTGTCCTTTCGGTCATAATACTTCATTCACGATCATCGTTCTGATAGGCCGGCTATTGATCGACGATGTTATTATTTTGAATTATTTAATCGTAGTCTTCTTATGATTTCATAACCTGTGCAGCTGCAATACAAATAGAAAAAAAAAAAAAAAAAAAACGAATAGGTAATCGCTTTGAAATTAGACCTAAACGTTATGCATATTATGAATAAATTATTAACGCTGTTAAATGTTGTTTCTACGATTTTTCGTCTATTTTCTTTTATTAATAAACGAAATGGTAGCAAAGCACATATGAATATATAGTGAACGTTCCATTTAGCTAATTTCTTTCGTAGTCCTCTTTTAATTTGCGATATTTTGTAAAACATCGTATAACACTTTGCACTGAAACACGTCTAATAAGCTTTTAATTGTTCCGTGCCAATCATCACGAAAGAATTCGGTCGATAGTGTTCGCGTCCGTAACGGGAAAAACAGCGTGACGCGTATTTCAAAACCTTTCCACCGAAGCGTCGCCATTGTGTCCGTTCGTTCATAGTTCAACAACAAACACTTTTAAATCTCTGACAATTAACGTAAAGAAATAAAATAGAAGAGAGAGAGAGAGAGAGAGAGAGAGGAAAACGACAGCCAGCCAAATCAACGAGAGAAAAAGAAACGATCAAATCGCTAGAATAAAACTGCCAAAAGCCACTCTAGCGACGGATGCTAGAAACGCCACCATAATTTCCCCTCAATTTCGTTGGTAAAACCCTCAAAATTCTACCGCGAAAGGCGACCGAGAATATCGCTACGCAAACGATAATGATACTTCACGACACTGAATGCATGTCGCCGTGTAGCGACAAGATCTCTTTCTTCTTCCTTTCTTTTTTCCTTGTCTTTTCCTCTCGAGCCACATTCTCTGGTAAGACTTTTAAATACCCTGGAGGTTTCCACATTAGCGTTGGAGCGTCTCAGGGAGTCACGGAATGCGCAAAGCGACGAGACCGTAGCGAGAGATCGGTCGGTATCCGGAGAAAACACGTAGGCAGCGAGTTGCAAAATTCGTACTTGCGCAAACATCGTTTACCATGGAAGCGTAATGGGATGACGTTGTCGACTAGGATCGTGTGGATTCTTATCTGATTTGTCGATCGAGCCAGATTTTGCTCGTTACTGCTATTCGTCGTATTATCCGTCTGCTGGAAACGCGACATAACCAAGAAACATTGAACATCTGTAAAGGAAACCAGTTTGAAATAGAAAGTTAGAAATAGAAAATTGATATTAGCTCTATTTCAAATTTGTCTTTTACGTTTTAATTAACAGTCTTTAGGTTATGTTGGTCTCAGATAGAATGATATTTATGCGTCTTGCTTATTCTTGAGGGAAGGATTAAAATTTTATTTTAGATTGTGATATTGCTTGTACTAAATAGTACAACTTAATTGACTAATTATGATATCCACATTATAGAAAATACGTGACTCGCTTTTAGAATTTTTGCAGATATCTTATGGTAGACGGTCTTTACAGTGTAAGGTAATTTCTTTGAGCAAACTAACGATATAAACCACGTGTAAAAATAGCAACCGTCTATGAATAAGTTATTTTCTAGTACATGCCTTGTACTTGAATCGGAAAAATTGTTACTGGAATATAAATTAGAGAATGCAACCGAGGCTTCTGAGAATTGTGCGACAGACAATGGCGTCCGGAAGTGGTGCGAGGCGAATGGCCGATAGTATAGCGGACGCATAAAAAAAATTTTAGTTCTAATCAGATTGAAATTGAACGCATAATAAATAAATAGAGTAATAAATAAGGCGGGGAAGATAAGACTTAAGGAAGAATTAAAGAAGTAACTGAATAGGTAAATATAAAATACGAGGTGGGAAACCAAGCTCGCGGAATAAGTAATTGTAAGAGAATAAGTGAGAGATATGGTTATGCATAGAGAGAAAAAGACGCGAGAAGAAGTTTTAAAAATTGGGACATTTTTCTGGGTCGAAAACTCGAGAAAGAATGGTGATCGTCGATCACGTTAGGTTCTTGTATATTTTTGAGGAGAAATAGGGAATGAAATGTAAACAAGGTCGATAGTTACTTCGATCGTTTGGTCTTTTACTGAAAAATAATAACACGAAAAATGAATATCTCTAGAGGTGTATCAAGTGTAGCTATTCTTTTCAATATATCACATTCTTGCTTTGAAAGTGATACGATTTAAACCATCAATTTTGACATTCATTTTGAAATATGCTAACGTACCTTCTCGTAACAATATCTAATGTAATAGTAATATTTCTCTAGTAAACAAAAAAGCGTTTTCTTCGAGGTTCTTTGAGACTTAGTATTTCACTTTTATAGCAAAGGGGCGATATCATCGGCAAATTTTGTTTGTTTTTAATTCCAATAAACAAATTCATCGTTAAGCTAAAAATTTCTCATGGTGATGTTTTTCTAGCAAGCAGGGAAATATATTTCTCGAGATTTATCACTTTTATAACAAAAATGCGATATTATCGTTAAATATCGTAACATTTGTGCCTAATAAATTTTGTTTGCTTTCAATCTTAATAAACAAATGTATCGTTAAAGTAAACAGAAATCGAGCACTGTTAAGCACTGTTAACAGAATGTCCAAACAATTTATGGCTTGCGTAACTGCGATATTACTAACGTGTCTGTCTTTACGAGACAACAATACACACTAAAAACAATGGAAACCGCAATAAGGAATTATGATCTCATAGAGAGAGATAAAGAGAGAGAGAGAGAGAGAGAGAAGGGAGAAAAAACCGTATCATTGAAATACCACAGACGGTACTAAAAGAAACTTAACATTCGTAACAGTTGTATCTTGAGACGCTTTTGTCTTGACATGCATCATAAAGACGGTAATACGTCATTTAGAAATACATATTTCAACGAATGTTGGCAAACTGCAGAGTTTTAATTTTGAATTTTAACTCCTATAAACAAGTCTACCTACGTTCCGTCTGATTTATAGACAGATCGTCGCTCGTACCATTTGCCGATTGTCAGAATTATATTGTCAATCTATTTATAATGTTATGTGTTAAGTAACCTTATCGGTTAGAGAATTTTGTTAGAATCATCGACTCAAATTTATTTCTCCAGTTTACATAAGAGTACGAAAAGAATTTTATTCATATTCTAGTATTATAAACGTAGTTATGTATTATTCTTGTTACGTGCTCTCTGCCAAAAGTCGAAAAATTATACAAAATTTCGTAAAATTGAAAATGACGTTACTCTGATTTTCTTGGCTCGTATTGTGTATATTGTACAACTACGGCATTACAGTGACGTCATTGAAATCCTGGCCGTTAGTGCAGCCAGTAGCCGATATACCAAATACGCGTGTTATGAAATATAATGGTAGGATGCGTGTTCATTAAATCGGTAAATGAATCCAACACAGTACATATCGGAACAGTAAATGCTAGATAGAGGAATTATACGTATATAATTAATGTATATGTATTCAATGCATTCTAGTTTTTGATGTTAATCGAATAACAATTGTAGTTACTTAATTATCGTTTAAGCGATTAATAAATGTATTACGCATAGTTGTGCAATTCTTTGTAACATTGAATCGCACGTACCTAATTTTCCTAAAAGAATATATAACACTGTACGAAATTGATCTTATAGGAAAGATAGAGAGTAGAACTGCTTTAAAAAAAAAACTTTCTCTTATCATTGGCACTGTTTATATTAATTTAAACGGTTCAACCTAATTTCTTCAATGCCCAAAGTATAATTTTTCGTATGATATGAAAGAAGGAAGAAAAAGGGATATTCGTTGAAAAAAGATTATTTGAACATTTGATAAAGTAAAGTATCGTTTAATTTCTCATAAATTTAAATTCAATGTGTTTAAGCGAGCGTCGGTTCAGCACCTATAATTAACTAGAAATCGGCAAGATGGCTGACCGCGACTCATCCAAGAAAACGGTTGTTCTAAAAAAGTATTGATTGCATAGCTGGCGTCATGTTCCCTAGGTACAAGCAGCGTAACGGTAGTGTTCCAAAGGAACGACGAAATCAAAATTTCATACACGCGATATCGCGTTCGATTGAATTGCGAAATACAGTTGGCAAGTAATCGCAAAAATGTGTTATCCACGTTGTAGGCTGGCACCGAGTTCTGGCTTATTTGTATGCGGCTGAAACATTAGCGAATGAATGATGTAGATCGCAATCATTAATTTCACTTTCATCCTTGCGACCATGCGCTTTAGCTGTAACAGATATCCGTGTTACCTGAAAGCTAGATCGGCGTGGTTATCACAATTCAGTTGAAAGCGATTACTCTGTCCTATTCTGCTACTATTCACTCTTTGTTACATTATACGTTACAGATTTCACTATCCATTTCATCGTGTTTAATAGAAGAAAATTAATTTCTATATCTATTTTTGATTAGCTTTTAACCAGTTAACCGCGTTCGACGTGTATACACGCAAATCCAAAACCTTATTTGTATACTCGTAATTACTTGATTTTAACTACGCAGCTCGTAAGGGATTTTTGAAATGAAACCCCGCAGGTAACAGGTTGATCGTAATTTTCTACAAGTAATTATACAAATTACCGACTCTCCTCAATTTGGCTGTTCGACTCCGATATCGTTTTACGAAATCAAAGAACATTCAGAATTTACTATCTTCTTATTTACTTTTACAAAGTAAGATTCATTTACCCATTGATCGTCAAATTTATGTATTGTATATAAATTTTTGTTGTATGTACGTAATAAATTCTTTTATGTTCGGTTTACGTTTAATAGAGTTCATAACTACGCAGAATTCCCTTGATTCCAACGTGAGTCGTTGCATGTTGAACAGTTACACATCTAGATGTAAATAGGGTCTCGTTTCAAACAGGAAACCTTCAATTTTTCCTCCACCTAATATGTATCACTTTTCTCAATTGCTATCTTATTTTCGAAATAGTTCGTTCTAAAGTCGCTGTAACGGCGTAACGATCGTTTTACGCGATAGGTTTGTAAAAGCTTCGAACGAAAGTAAAGTAAAAAGAACACGAAGGAGAAAAATTCGACGGAACGAGATTTCACGTTCAGGAGAACGCGTCGAAAAGGTGAAGCTGTCAGTCGACGTTACACAGCGCTCGAGGTACACATAGTTTGTTTTCACACGGTAGTCGTATGTACCGTTATCGTCTGTCGCGATCGCATTTTATCGTTGCCATTCCATCGAAACTATTTTTTCCTCTTAATATTCAACCGTTCGTCGTTGTGCAACGATCGAATCTTCGGATAAAATCGAACGTTGAATCGATTCGATAGATTCCGTTTGGTAACGGATGAGAACAATCGCTGATGGTGAATATTTCGTACATGTACTGCACAAAGAGTCACAACAAGTCACATTGAATAATTCAATCCTGTGTTAGAAGTGCATTGAAGCCCGTTAAAATTCGATTTCAGAGGCCATGGATGGATAATGTGCAAAAAATATTTGATCGTTGCCTTTGATATGTTTAATATAAATACTGTTTTTATAAACTTATGAATAATACTTTTTTTCACCATGGAATAGAGACAAGCTTTTCGACGGGGACGATTACGTAACTCTGCTGCGCCACCATGCGTTTTGATCAGGAAACACGTGAGCGTTTCGCACTAGTTCCAAGAACTTATCGAATGTTTTATAAATCGATGTACACTCCGGTGACAACTTTTATCTATGACTATTGCACGTTACTTTCAAAGGCCTCGATCGCTTCCGCATTGGTTGATAGTCATTTTGAATGCGCAGTAGAATCTCACAAAATTAATCGCAGATTGAATTATTAATCCGTACTTGCGGAAACATATTCACAGGTGTTGTGGTTGCATTACTGGTAACAATCCTACGTAGTTAAATACGAGCATAAAATGTAGAATTCGCAACATATCGCTCATGTGGAATTGCAACAAGGATATTATCACCGAATATATCATGTTGTATTATAAAAATTTATAATTTTTCGATTTAATTGCACTACAGTTACTCAATAATAGCTAATTGATTTAAGCTACATAAGTTGATAACATCAATATGATATTTCAAGTCCATAAAGCGATATCGAAGTTATCAGAGTCCTAACTTGAAATTTTAATGTACATTACACTAATATCAATAAGATAACGAATAGTTCTATGATTGTTCAAGTTAAATTTCATGGCGTTCTCGTTCGATCTATTGATCGAGTATCGATTTAAGATAGTTTCTAGGATGCACACACATGACCAGGAGAAAATTTTCGCTAGTTTCTCCTGGTACCGGCAGTCTCGCCGATACTTTCGCCCAGTAAAACGAATCGAATATACCGTTACCGAGTCCATACATAGCCATTTAATATCTCGTTTGCCACTATTCAAAAGAATAATCGTCTGGACAGATAAAAACAACTTTGCAGTCTACCTGACTGATACGGCTCGTTTTCGCTGCAACGTTCAGTTTGAACGTCATCGCTGATACGCATGCCCGATATACCGCGGAATGTCTGCCCGCGATACATATTTTTTACGTTGACTTCTGTGAACACTGTGATAAAGTACGATGCTAAGTTGACGATATTTATCGAGACCGCAACTTTATGGAACAGACGATGCGATATAACATAGTTTTTTTTTTTTTTTTTTCTTTGTGCCAGAACTATGAATGTGTAAATTTGTTTGATAAAAAACAATAGGTAATTTTAAAAAATTTATGCAGTTTAGTAACCTTTCCTAATCTCAACTATTTCACTCGTGTCTCGTTTTACAAAATAAAAGAAAATTTTCAAATATGTCGCTTTCGTAATAAAATACAAAGTATACTAGTTTCTTGATTGATTTTCTGTTTTACCGACAAAACAAAACAAAACAAAGCTTGTCGAAAAAAGAACTGCTATCAACTAATCAAAATTAGAAAAAATCACTAAACTGCGTGATTGCCTTTAAATTTTCGTAGGATATAGAACATCTATCGCTTTCGAAACACAAAGCGAGAGGTCTGTAAAGAAAGATATCGCGCGTTTGTATCGTTATAAAATCAATCAGCCAGTAAATAGGATTGCGAGATATCATCTGACGATATCGTCTGCAGCAAATCGTCACAATAAAGTCGGACTGTCGGACAATAGATTTTCCACTCGCTCCGTAAATTTACCTAGGCCTTGTTGATAAATCAGCGTTTCACAGTCGCGAAAGAATGGTAATTTATGCTAGAAGGTTCGCGTAACGACCATTTCGACAATGTCTTTTCCCGCGCTTGGTACCACGTTTCGTCCGGTCACGTTTCGTCCATGTTTTCACGTGAACAAGGAATGTAACGGCGTCTCTCGAGACAGGAGTGCGGAATCGTCACGATGAAAAATCTCAAGTAGATGTTTGCAATAGATTTCCGACGGTTGTTTTACTGTACGATCACGCGCGATCAGAAACTAAGAAGGGAAGAAGGGGAACGATTTACGACAAGCATGTGACGAAAGACCTTCGCTACCGACAGCGTGCTAATATTCGCGGAACCATTGCCATTCAGCAGTTTCGAGCGAACTTCCTCGGCATCGCTAATTCGATACACTGGGCTTACTCATGCTGTTTCCACGCTTTACTTTCCGCATTAGGATCGTGTTTGTTGTCGGAAACTCCCTGTTGTATTGTATTTTATGCTAATCACTCGGTCATACACGATTTCACACATAATCACAAATTAACGACTCGTTTTCGTTAGTCTTGAAGGTCATATACACGGTTGAGTACTGTTAATTATGGGAGAAGAATTTTTCCGTCTGTAGTAGGAAATTTTCATAGTTCGTTTTGTAATTTGTCCGATTATTTTCGCTGAAAATTACATTTAAAAAATGAAATTGAAAGATTAATTGGAAATTGGATCGAGTCAGTTTACTTTTAATTCGTTGTTTTCACTTATTAAATTTGTTATTTTCAGTTGGAATTGAATAAGGATTTTTACCTAACGTCCAATTCAGGTTGAGTGAATTAATCAGAAGGATTATTTTGTAATAAACGAAACCACTTATTAAAGCGTATTACAAAATGATTTGAGAATGTTCGCAAGTCGCTGATATCGAAAAGTGAAAATTTCGCAGCTACGGTCCCTTAACTCCGCCAACTCTCGATGTTGCATAAGAAATGAGTCATGAACGTGTTTAAAAAAAAATATATATATATATATGAGGAAGCAAGAAATCGAACATTATCGGCCAAGTATCACCCTTTCCTCGTGGACAAACCAGTCCACTGAGGCTGCGTTCTCATTTTTTATTTATCAGGAACAATTAGCAGTTGCCTTTAAACGTTACCAACAGGTTGTACGTCTCATTGTTTCGCGTTTGCCTTCGCTTTCCATCGGTGTTCGATAAGGAAACTCTTCCTGTATAAGATCCCTCTAGGAACCATCGGAGACAATTTCTAGCTATTTTCCTATTTCGTAAATGAATGAATTAACGAATGAGGAAAATACAAATTCCATTAATCCTACAACTGCTTAAATAATCAATACATGATTTGTTGATCAAATTTTCTAGGTCAATCCACAATGATGCACTTTTGTGAATTTCAATAATTTTTCGTATAAAATTTACGTAGATGATTTCTATTTATTTTTTCATTTTCTTTTCTATAGTTAAGGATGTCGCAATCCTTGACAGTTGTAATGTTAAATACAAATCTGGCAGAATGATACTTATTATATAATCTGTATCATATTTTGAAGTATTCGTTTAAATAGTAGAAGTACACGGAGTAAAAGTTTTCAACACAATAAAATTAAAAAAACAGGAAGAAAGATTAAAAAGAATTTATTCGATATAATCTTATCGGTAATCTAATACTGTACCATAAGCTTTCTTATTTTATCCGCATTTATTATTTCGCTTAATACGTACGTTTCTGTCATAGATAAAAGTGGAAGTTTCAAAATGTTTTCTAAAAAGTCGCCATGATTATCTTCAGTTAAAACTTATTAATATCAAATTACATATTTTCATTAATGTATTTCTGTGCATGTTTTTCATTAAACGTTTTTTTCTGAATAAACGAGTTATTTGCCAATAAAAATTAATATTTATAAGATAACAAGTACTGTACACTTTGGTGATATCATGGTGTATAGTTTTAAATTTAACACCAGATGACATATCGGAGGCGGAGTAATGACGTACGTATATGCACGATTGTTGCGA
Organism: Bombus campestris; assembly: GCA_905333015.3. NCBI lineage: Eukaryota > Metazoa > Arthropoda > Insecta > Hymenoptera > Apidae > Bombus > Bombus campestris. Next base: position 302,918 of record HG995132.1, on the reverse strand, counting down.
ATTCTCTCTCGAGCTGTCGACTTACTGCCCTAATCGACATAATGTTTTATTCATTTTTCAAGGTATTGTTGGAAAATGTGAATTTTGAGAGAGTAAAGAAATTCGGTCTTTAATTATTTTAAAAGAAAATTTCTCTTCAGTTCTTAAGATCTTTGATCTTTCATTGTTTTTCTCCTTTTACGTATGTATTTTAATTAATATTTTTATATGTAGATAAAGTATCGCTCATTTTTTATTGGAATAATGGAAACTTTGCGTTTCATTTCATTTCTATTGTAGCTTAAATATTTGAATTATTTAATATACATTGTCGCAATAAATTTGATCTGTAATATATATCTCAAAAGTATACTCCCTCACTTTTTATGATAAATGCTATGAATGAGTGATGAATGAATCGCGTATATAACATGAAACGTATTAAATGTTGTGGCCTTTAAATCGAAGATAACCAGTCTATACTACTTATACAGGAAAACGTGTTTGTTCTAGTATTACTTTTCTTGAATATATCTAGCTGACATTAATGCCACTCGTTTTTGACTAATATAGATAAACGTATCTGAATTAGCAGTTTTCGAAATCCCGCTTAATCTTATAATCTTACGATTAATATAAATTCCGATATTAATTACATAGTAATTAGGATCAAATTTTCGCAATAGAAGAACTATACCCAAGGCGGCGTAAGACCGATAATTTAATCGTATAAGATATGTACTACAGAGACTAAACTGACTTTCTCCGACAATAACAGATAAAGTTTCGATAAGGAATCGGTCAAAGAAATGCGTTCGAAACACGTGGAACAAGGTATCAAAAAGTTTAAGCAACAGTTTAACGGAAAATGCAATATAAAGGACTTATCTGCTTAAAAGAAATAGTCCATTGAAATTAGCAAACTAACTGCAGAATAATCCTCGATCAATCATCTTCTACTAAATAATACATTTTATATCGCGACGCATTAACTTCGATTGACTGGAAATGTTGCAAACAAATTATTGAATGGTCGCTCCATACGACTGATTTATATTTTTTTATTTCGAGAAAGATTTCTAATTATCTCGTTCGTTTTTCTTTTTTCTTTCTTTCTTTCTTTCTTTTTTTTTTTTTTTTTGTGGTAAATATTTAATGACTAGTTAAAGATCTATATAGATTGTTCATCGAAGTAAATTTTCCGATAATTTCATTACTCGGAGACTATTTCCACTTATTTTATAGTTCTTTTCCGTGTAACGAAACTTCGTAGAAACGTGATCGATAAATTGACGTCAGAGTTTTACAGCTTTCCCTGATTTCGATGTTTGCGTAAAAAGAATTACGCAAAAAATAACTCAAATGCCACTAGGTCCAGTTTCTTTTAACCAAAATCGTGTAGCTATTTGGTCGATTAGTATTCTATCTCGATGGTCGTCGAACGATTTCGCGGAAAGCAATCAAGACAAATTAGGCGTAAATTCTTCGTAGTCGTCATCCTCGGATTCTTCTATACAGCATGGTCGCGTTTATGCTTTTAAGAGCCCTAGGCGCGAAGTTAAGTTTGAAATTTTGTCATAAAACGTGATCCCGTTGAGAATAAGGCCTCAACTTTACGCCTAAAACGCCTTATGTTTCGCGGACAGTTCGTGACACCAAAAAAATTATTTAAAGTAGGTCCGTAATAAACAAATGGTTAAGAACCGCTATATTGGACAATTATGATGACCAGAGATCGCTCAAGAAAATATATCGTCCTGTTTGAGACATTTGACTGTGAAAAGATTACAGAATCAAGATAAAAGATTCTTCAAGAACGAACAACCGACTTTTGAATCTGCAAAGTGTTTCACGAACAGAGTCATAGAATTTGAAACGTAGAATTGTTTAGTTAGAATAAGTGGGTTGTAAAGGAGATTGTTACGGAGGTTTCGACTGTTATTCAGATTTAAATCATGATTTATCGCGGTCTGTTTTGTGGCTTGAAGCGCGATGCAAGCAAAAATTGCGCAGTTCTTCGCAATGAAAGGATTCAAGTGTTTGGAAACAGTGGAAATCTTGTTGGACATATGTTGCAGAGATAACGGCGAAGGTTATTTCTACCGTAATAAAAATCGATTGCAAAGCAAATTTATAGTCTCTAAAAGTTTTATAATCTCTTTGTACTCTCAAACCTTTTTGTATTTACTTTTTGATGTATGTCTATTACTAAGACTACACGATATGCAGAGGTAATAATATTACCTCAGCGAATGTACTAAGGTCTTGCCGTCGTATTCCGAATACGACAATTGCCAGAATATAAATTCCTCGCAAACTTGTTTGTAGAACCAACGACCTCAGCGAGTACGCCATGACCATCAAATTCACAATGTTAAGATACCGTTAATTCCTGCAATTTCTACATTGAATTTTACATATGTAATTTTCTCACGACAAAATTTAGTTGATAAATTCCCCTAAATCTGACGCATTTCCGGATGATGATATTAAATATCTTTGTAGAAGATATCAATAATAAGAATTAATTTATGCAACCCAACGTTCTATCACTTTAGCATTTGCGAACGAATCATTGGGCGAAATGTACATGTATGTAGGTGCGTTCTAATGAAAATACACGCGACGAGAGTGATACGTGGCTGGTAAACGCGAAAGGATTAATTAACGTGTCAAATTCTAGATAAGTTATTAGAAGTTTAGATTATAACGTCTAAAATTAAATATATCAGAGGACCGATAAAGCGGAGACAATAAAAAACAGAGAAAGTTTGCGTCCTCGAAGATAATTATGTGTCTTGCACCATGAACAAATTGCATTGATGAAAGTTTCACAAGGCCAACCTTTTCCTGCACATTGTTACCGCAACGTCAGTGTTTCGAAGCATTTCAAAGTTGTGTTACAATGATATATTTAAAATGAAATTTTTTTAAAGCAATAAATAATATAAAAATGGAAATTTGTATAATAATTGGAAAATAGTATTTATTGAATATATAAATACATAGACAACGTTTTAGATTTTGTATAATTATTGTTTATGTTTTACAGGTTTCATAGATCTTACGAAAGAAAAGGAAAAATCTGGCGTTATATAGTATACAGGGTGGTGCGACCGAATAACGTGTGCAGGCATCGAGTGATTTTTTACGAAATAACAGAAAGAGAAAATGTAGAATAACACTTTTTTTATACGAGGCTTCGTTTTCAAGAAAATCGAGTTGAAAAACTTATCAAGTAATACTCGAACATGGCTGATTCCGGACTGGACAAGAATAAGTAATCGACAGGACGTTATTCTACGTTATAGGATGTTAATTTTTCCACCATGAGCTTTGTTTCTACGAAAGATAAATTTTTTACTAGACCACCAATTCTTAACTAAACACGTTCAGGCCCTCTATCTTCTTGAAGATGAAGCCTTAAGCGGAAATTTTATTACTTATTTTTATTACTTATTTTCCCAGGTAGAATAGCCTCCAGCTGATCGTTTACCGAGTCGGTAATTAGCCAAATTCCAGTATACCTGACAAATTTCCCATTATCTCAACTTTCTGAAAAAAGAAGCCTGAAAAGATTTCATTCCATATGCTGTAAGAAGATGCGAAGCTCAGACATCTGGGACAGCTGCCTGGCCTCCGTCACCCTCGACTGTGGAAAGAGAAAGCGTCAACACTCGAGGGTGTCATAAATTTAATACCCTTTTCCGTACGGTGTTCTATAGAATATGCAGTAAACGCAACTACCTTGAATTCGCCTTTAGTACTTTTGTCATAATTTTCTCCTTATTTTTTCGCAATCAACCATTTCATATCCGCTTACGTGTTATTCGGACCACATCCTGCATTAGTATTATAAAATTCATTTGTAGATCAAAAGATATGAATTGTCAAGCGATAAGTAAGAATAAGATATGAAATGGCTGACAATTTCAAACACGATCGCCTGCCTAATGCAAAATCAAGCGAGCCGATTGCAGTTTTCGACACCTAATGTCTCGTATTTAATTAAAAGAAGGAAAAACGTGTTTATGTACATATACTATATACAACCTCGGTGTAAGGGGAAACGTGTCCGTATCATGGATTTTAACCAGATCTCTCGTGTCGCGAAGTGAAATCACGTTCTCACGAACGAAGAAGCACCGAGAAAGCAATCGTCGTCGCCACGTGGCGTTGAAACAAGATCTGTCGGCGAGCGCATCGTGCGTGAATCGCGATAACGTTTCTTATCGGCATCTGGTGAAAAATGAGAGCGTGGCACGACACGAACGAAGGTTTTTGCTTCGAATCGCACAATTTCGCAATTTTTTTTTCATTTTTTGCTTTTTGTTTTTCTACCTTCTTAAATTAACAACAGCCGGAAAAGTTCATCTTACCATTAAGTCTATTATTTGTTAAACTGCTGGGACTTTTTTTTTTCAATACCTCGGAGATATTGAAATCAGATTTTATTTCAAACTATCCCTTATGATGACTCGCAGATAACAAAATTGATGCATATGTGGAATTAGTTGTGCTCTGTCTTGCTCATTACTCTCCGATTGAAGAGAAAATGTCGATTATTTCCTGCAAAGTCGTAGTACGTTTGGTTTCGAGTAATAATTTTAAATTGATTAAAAATAGAATGAAGCATATTTTTAGAAGAAGTTATGGTTCCTAAGAAGAAGGAATAAGTTCAACGTTGATAGGATAAATCTCTTTAATTTATCTTAATTTTAAAATGCATCTACCTGTATAATTGAAAGATAGAAAATAGTTTGTAAAATTCTTTGAAATGTCCTCTTATCGTATCGTGCTATTGACGCAAAGAAAATAAAAAATATTAGATAAAGAATTAGAAGTAAACTGCTAAAAGTTTCAGATATTCGTAAAAAAATAACGATGATATAAAAAGACACAAACGTGTACGAGTGAAATTTTAGATTATGCAGTACCAGTCTTTCCTTACTGTCAAAAATAGCTTGAGGAAGTGGTTTCATGCTCGAAGCATTGAAATCACATTATCCTCGCGTTTTCGACTGATCGATTCACTCGCGAACGTAATACGTCCGACTTACCGTCCAAGAACTTGGTTTCTATAAATAATTGTCACCGAACAATTATCCCAACTATCGTTCGATGTTTAAATCACCCTTACTGTTGAAAATCACGCGTTTCCGCTTAAATACTAAATACACGTTTTAAACAAGATCGAAGAATTTATAACTTCATCGGAGTATAGACGTGTGACAAACTTCTTATCGAACGATTTCGTGATCTGTCTCGAGTTTCGTGTTTTAACACGCGATAAACAATCAAAGTAAAAAGCATCTATAAAAGAGATTTCAGGAAATGCATTTCCACAAGATACATTATGTACGTATTGTGTTTTATTAAACAAACAACACGCGTGAATTGCATTGAAATGGATATGCGAACGAAAAGAATGAAAAAAGACTACTTAAATAGAATAAATAATAAAAAAGAAAGTTAAGAAATGTACGGGAAAAAAACACACAGAACGCGGTGCATCGATATCTTTGAAATTCTGGACGAAGATGTAAGAAAGAATGACACGAATTAAATGAAAACTATTGCAAAGTATTCGGGTTTACGAAAATTTCCAGTTTTAACGATGTTTAAGAAACCGTAAAAATCTGGAAATGCTCGAGAAAGTTGCATAAATGAAACACAGAAAGTCGTAAAAATCGTAAGAATTTGAAGGAACGTCGAGTTCGTGTACACAAAAATTGTGCGTAACATTTGAATATATCTGGCCGAGACCTAAAAGACTCGCCGTGTCCCCCGTTCAGTGATTCTTTTACGAGCTTCACAAAGCAAAAATATAACGATTTGTCAAAGGAACGGTCTTGTCTCGCGAACGTGACCTCGTATCAGAAAAAGACGAAACTCATCACTTAACGTCAATCCATCGCTCTTCGTCAGCGTGGTTCACCGAAGAAGAAAAGCGTCCTCGTCTTTTTGCATTCCGCGCGCCGATAACCGCGTGCCTATCAATGAGCGTCAATCCGTGAATGAAAAAAATAATCGATACACACGTCTAGGGGGCTGAAGATGATACTTCATAGTATTATCGCAATGTTAAATAGCGAAACGTGCTGCTGCAGATACGAAGAAAGAGATTAGGTTTTGGCTATAAGTGGATTATAATATATTTATATTTGATTATATTTAATATTTGAGTTTTGGAAATCTCCAATAGATCAAGAAAATAGAAATAACGTGGATCAGAGTAAAAAATTTGAATTTTTTGATTAATTAGATCGCTTGCTGAGGCGAGGCGAGTCGAGTGGCTCAAGAGAATTCGATTCTTGAGTAATTCGAATGACCTACAAAGTTCGATTTTTAGATAACTCGAGCGATTAAAAAATTCGATATTTGCTTGAGCGATTTAAATTAATCCAAAAAATTCTGTGCTTCGGTTTGCTAACGAATCGAGATCGATTCGAATCTAAAATTTTCGATTAATATTATGACGTTTGACTTTCCTACAATTTAATTGCGATCCCAATCTAATCGAAACTACGCAACGCTTGAGAGTTTGAGTACACTTAAAGTAGCACTCGACGATCAACTTGAAAAAAGTTCAACATATATGGAAATCCCTGGTACTTATGATCTGTTCTACTGTCCCCCATGTTTTTGTCTTTCTGCTTCTCTCACTCTTTTCCTTTTCTTGTTCCAGGGACTGAGAGATGTCCTCAGAAGGGTGTCGTGAAGCAAGTAGCTTCGAAGCTGCTAAGGGCGCTGTCCGAGAAAGGACTGGCCTTGCTCGTCAACCACGGCATTCCAGAATGCAAGGTACGCATTTCCATCGATACTCGTTCTACATCGTAATCGTTGGATCGTACAGCGTTTTGAACATTAGGTACATCTATCCGGGCACTCGCGTAATTATACGCGTCAAAAAGTGCTAACAAATTGAATGATTGGAATATTTGAAAAAATAACATTCAAAATCCTGTCGAACGTGTTTATTGAGAGTTTTATGATAGTTTATGCTTGGTTGAATGGAATACGTATTTCTAAATATTTATATGTCGAATAATTTTTAATTATTTATACATATATTTACATACTAAATGTACAAAATTTAATAATATATTTAATATAAAGGTTAAATTATCGCTCGGTTTTTAATTCTTTCATACCGAATCTTTGTGCTCTAGGTTCCTAGTATCTTAATTTTATTCCTGAAATTTATCAAGAATAAGGTATGACAAGAGATACTATATCTTGATTTTACTATATTTTTTAATGTATACTTTCAACGTTTATATTCAAGTTTAATTATAATTGAACTCTGAATGAATAAATACATACGTTACGGTATTTAAGCAATCGAATTACTTACTATCGCAAAGTACTATACAAATAATCAAGTTCCAAGCGTCTACTCACGTTTCAAGCATACGATTCGTTTTAGTAAAAGGAGTGGCCGACTCGAATTTCGAGTATTTGACTCGGTTCAATAACCAGAACCCCTACCCCAGCTTCGATGTCGCCCGCTTAAATTCTGTAAAACAAACATTTTCCCACTTCCAATTGCTCGAATCGTTAATTCAACTTAGATTTCACCCGCTTTGTTAATTGGAATTCTCAAATTTCTCCATTAAAGATTATGAGGAAGGAAGGCTGTAATTTTATACTGATTTAATTAACCATGAATTATTAAAAAAAAAAAAAAAAAAAAAAAAAAAGAGAATATGTCCAGTTGTAGAAGTGTAAGCTTGTTAAATGGGGAGAAGTATTTTTGATGGCCACGCGTTCCATCATATTACACGCACGATGAGACCTTACCTTGTAACAAAACTCGCGTCCTCGGTTGACTTACAAAATTACTATCTCGCATGGAACCAGAATTAAAGGAGTCAAGGCGAGGTACGACGAAATCCACGTCAAAGGAAATGGGTATAAAATTCGCAAAGTTGCAGCGGAAAAAAAAAAAGAAATTTAACCCCTTAACGCGCAAATTTTTCGTTAGTTTATCACTGAGAATGATAATACTTTTTACGATATGAGAAACGAATAATAAAAATGAATGATACGCATTCGGACATTTACTCGTTACATTACATTGCAAAACTAATAGCTTTATTTAGTATCTTTTATTATAAGACACATATGATGCGAATGAAGTAACAGATTTATAGTAAAATAATTAAAAGATACAAATTTTGAAAAATGTTGGATTGCAAGTACACAAAGCTTATATAAAGGTATTTATTCTAATGAAAAATATCAGACAATATCCTAATATTTATGGGTGACGTATTCTTTTTTCTTTTTTTTATAAAATATAATATATTTTAGTGTAAGATATCGCAACTTCGATTTGTAAAGATCAGTGGTTAATTGTTAAGGCTACGCACGTATATAACTGTTGATCAGTCGTAAGATTATGTCAACGGAGATTTCTTAATGCCCTCGTTACGATGATACGTCATGACAAATTTTCAAGGGTTCGAAGATAACGTAATAAGTAGATTTTACGCGATGACCTTGCCGAAGTTGGTGAGACCTCGTATCAAAGAAGAAGCCCGTTATCATGACCGACTCGTTACAATTTCACGTGATAATTCGCGAGTGATCTACTATAAATACGCGAACGTATTTATCGTTTATCTTTACGCTACGTCCACCCATACAATGTATTAATTCATTTGGCGCGTACGCGTACTACTTTGCCAATGACTTGCAACTGAATGGGAATGAACATCCGGTATAATTGACAATTTGGAGTTTTGGAATTGTTAAAAAAAAAAAAAAAAAAAAAAACAAAAAAAAAAAAGAAACATTTGCCTAAAGGAAAATTTGAAAACTTACGATCTAAGATCTAAAATTAAGGATTGAAATTTTTGAATTCTCAAATTGAAAATTTCGAAATTCGAAGGTGTAAAAAATTGGAAAATTAAAAAAATTCGGATATGACGATTCAAGAATTTAAAAATATTTGTAAACTCAAACGTTTTTATATCGGAATAATAAATAATTATATCGGATAAACGTTTTATATTGGAATATTAGAAAAGATACAAGTCTGAAGGAATTTTACAATGAATATTGAAATAGATTCTAAGAAAAAATATTCAGCACCTGTATCGTACCGTATTATGGGTTCTTCCATAATGAATGAATAAATTTCTTTCGCATGCTTGATAAATTCCATCTAAGCGGTTTAGCATTGATTATGGTGATCGATAGATTGGCATTAAGTAAAAAAGGTATTTAAAAAATTAATTAATTATTGGTACATCGCTAGTTCGTTCAAACAAATTCAATGATTTGATTTCTCTTAATTATCAAGAAACGATTACACATATTCAACAAGATACCTAACCCCAATCTTAGACCAGACAATTGAAAAACAAGTCGGAGAGATACGCTTTACGAAACAAATGTTTCGTCTATTACATTTTGTATTATTTTTGTTACTGTTATTAAAATTTTAATATCAAAATTACTTGTTACATTCTCTTTGAAAGGTTTTCTCAAACTTCATTTTCTCACTGCGTTAGTTCTTGACTTTTTTCCCCATAAATTACCCTAAAGACCTAAACAATATAATCGCCCGCTACACATGCACATTGTATGTACATCGATATCACTTGAACATATACTTTTTTCTATTTTAAGGAAAATATCAACTACAAACTAAACAGCAGCATCACATCCACATTTGACAGACATTTTTCCAAAGAAGAAGAAGGAAAACCAACTAATTGGATGATTACATTTGTAATATAGGAAATTCCCTATTGGTCGCACCTTAATTTCTTATCAGACATTGCGTAAAAGATACGTTACACATCGATAATAGATAACACGAAGGCATTCACTATTTCACAAGTTTCACTGCGCCATCTGTTACAGTAGTGCTTCGCTAACTGACCATGAATCGGTACCTTAACTGGTCAGTTATCGAGGGAGATATTTATCTTTAAAATTCTGAATACCTTCATTGATACGTATACCTGATTTCTTTATTTTACATACGTGACACAAAGGCCTTTTTACATAATTAAATTTATCGTTTCACAATCGACGAATAGAAATAGATAATAAACTAACTCTTAATTTGTTAAATTCACGTTATGTTCAAAGTGTGAAACTCGCAAAATTTAAAATTTATTAATTTTCAAATTGATTATACGTATCTCCAAATTTCTAAATTTTCAAATTTCTATATCTCAAAATTCCTAAATCTTCAAATCCTTGTGTCTAAAGATATTGCAATTTTGAAATTTGTATGTCTAAAAAATTTATAATTTTTTTAAACTTTGCTTTGTTACCAAACTATTCTTATCACTGTGCAATGGTAATTTATGACCTGTAAAACTTCGCTATACAATAATATTAGCTCGGTCATTCTGAAATTCCGTCTAAATACAAATTTAGTTAGCCAGTTAACCAAACACGCTCCCTTCTGAAAAAATTCCATGTTACTTTTCGACGGTCCTACAATTCGCAATGACGTCACAATATTTCATTATCAGCCACATACACAGCTCAATTGGTTCAAACAAACCGTCGCTTTTAATTACCTCTGTTGGAATCGAATTAAAAATTATTGGCGAGAGGAATACGAGCGACGAGGTTAGGAAAGGGGGAAGACACGCGAAAACAAGCATCTGTACGATGCCTTAGAATCCCTCGAGTAATTGCTCAACCTAAATTAGGTACATGTTGGTTCATGTGGCAGTTGTTGATTCGATTAGATAGTTGCAACCCATTTACAATGTGAAATAGATTGTTTACTGGCCAGCATGCCTGGTCTATTCCAGCCTGCTCTCATGGTAAACAACGTATTCGATCGATGGAAGAATTCTATGGCAATCAATGTTACTAATTGGATAAAGTGATCTTGTGGGATAGGAGCGTAGAAAAATAGTACGCAGATGGTCTATGATTTGCCTTGAATTTACTGAGGACATTTATTGATGTAATGATTAATACTAATTATTTATACAGACATAGATTTTTTTTATAGTTTAGTCGATTATTTCAGCCACTAATTTTTATAGATTCAAGACATAAGATATCGTATAAAAATATCAGCACGTATGACGTTTGTAAAGAATAATTTTACCATAAAAGCTTTCATTATTTTTATTAATGAAGCAATGAAAAATTTATTAATTTTGTTTAAGTAATTAGGTGTATTATTTTTTGAAGTAATAAAACAAGCTACTATTCTGGCTTTTCGATGTTGTGTAGGTATTTTTCTTTTATATTAGATCAAATTTTCTACTAAAGTTTATATATACAATATTATGGATTTTATTATTTACATTATTATATGTTATATTATCATTATAGAATATACACATAATAAGTAATATATAACTGATCTGAAAGCTTGTTCAGCTTTAGAAAATTATATTTTAACTTGACGCTTGATTGTTAGGTTTTTCATTAATTATTTAATATATGTAGATCCAACTTCAAAATATTTCTCCACTGTAAAATTTTATTTTGTTCTAGATAAGTTAAACGATATAGTCTTCCGAAATAATTCAGTTTGAGAAACGCGAATCGAACGTGTCGTACAAGCTTATTTTGGTAATCGAGAAGCTTAGAAAATATTTTGTGAACTCGGAGATACTCCCAGGGATCGAGACGCGCGTCTTGCAGACTTGATTTTGCAATTTACAACTGTCTTACTGTCGCACTATTTTTATGGAATTTGTTGGATTTTCCATAGTGTTAAGCGTCTATTTGAGTAATAATATAAAGCAGAGTATGTAAAAAATACGTGTTGCAAGACATATAGCATTGCTTCTGTTACATGTAGAATTAAAAATGACTTGTCAAAAGGTCACATGAAGATTACATAAAAATACTTTTATGCTGTTTTTTTTTTTTTTTTTTTTAATACAACGACGTTTCTACTAATATTCCTTCAACTTCAAAATAAAATATGTACATTATAAATTTCTATGAAAAAAATCTCCCAGATTTTTCATTTTTTAAATAATCATAGCTTCTTTCAGATTGGAAAAAATTTTTTTTTAATTTCTTCAACCGATGTCATGGGTTAAAGTTTTGGTAAATTACTTATTCAAATTGACTCGTAATGCCATTGAAATGTATTATCTACATCTACGTTATTCTTCAAGGAATTTTAAATAATCATAAAACACGAATGATGGCATTAATGCAACCAATTAATACAACAAATTATGTAACCTCCCTCATTGTTTCACTGAATCTATCGGAACTTTTTGTCAATGATTTCGTTGAAGATCGCTAGGCATGTTAAGTCAAAAACTCATTTTTCTCTGGAATATTATTCTTACCTTTTCCTGTGCCTATTAAATTTTTCAATGTTCTTATATATTTCATATACTTTTTTCTATCATTCCTGGTATTGAGTACATTCACAGTCGATGAAACAGTCGATTTTACACAATTTCGTAAGTCATTTAATCAGGAGCTTGTGATAACTGAAATGACACGCATCAATGTGATGACTTTGTCGTCACCGGTTTTGTCGATATCTCACGAATGTTACCTTGGAAGGTTCCTGATACCGAACTCACACATTAATTACATAATGTTTTACTCAATGAGGTGTTGCTACTCTCGGGTGTTTTTATATTTGGATCATTAACCGTTTGAATTTATATATGTACTTCTCATGAAATCACATGTCGCTAATTCATAAAAAAATCTTTGATCTTGAAAAATTCATTAAAAAGTCTTTTTAATCTTGGAAAATTTATAAATGACTAGGCTTACATAGAGTTTTGATAATCACTATTGTAATAATAATAATCTATTATTTACAGATGAAAGCAGCTTACAGAGCTTTCGATGCATTCTGCGAACTCCCAGAGGAACTGCGAACCAAGTACGAACGTAATGAGAACAACTACGGATACGTGAAACCAGGACCATCAAAGTATAATTTATTTGAAACTGAATTTATCACAAGAGAATTTTTATTTAAACTTGTTAATATTTTCTTGTGGTTTATATTCATAGATACACCGATGAGAAAGAAGCTCGGCATGTTTTCAATGTCACCGGACGCGGAGGACCTCTTCCGGACGAGGAAATACCTGGTTTCAAATCGGCGGTCGACGAACTTGCTCGTGATTTCAAGCAACTATCCGCAATGCTCTTAACTGTAATGTCACATTTTTCTGTTATATATGAACATACAAAATAGATTTTAGTTGTCTTCTAAGTTATAAAAGCAATTTCTAAAGGTTGACGTAAGATCCAGCCCTTTCTCTTATTAATTTCTACTAGTTGAGCATTTTTTATATTGTTGTTTCCTATTAGACGTAAAAGATATGGATCTCGCGTCAAGCTGCTTCTTAAAAAAAACTCGAGCATTTTAATTCAAACTTTTCTGGAGCAAAGAATTGATAAAATTACACTGAATAGATTCGTTCGCGGCTATAATCTCTTCCATTCCTAATATTAAACTACACAGCGTTGCACAAATATTTAAAACGCTTCTAAATATATTTCTTTCTCTTTCTCCATTGATGTTTGTTCATAACGATCCGGAAGCCTTTATGGACAGATAGTTTAACAAATGTAAGTTGCTTTAACTGTGAGTAACCCTACAAACCAATCTATCCCGCAGGCAAACTAACACGATTGGTTTCTTCGGTTGCTTTACAGCCGTCATTAGGTACTATAAAATAAAAATAGGGGCCAATGTATGTGATCTATGCCTTGTAGGCTCTGGCCGTGGGCCTAGAGCAATCCCCTGATTTCCTGCTGTCGAAGCATTCGCGCATGCTGGGACCTGGTAACGAGTCGACCCTTCGTCTTCTTTACTATCCTCCTCTTGGTGCACCAGCGCCAGGATTGGCTCGTTGTAGCGCTCATTGCGATTATGGAACTTTCACTTTGTTGGCACAGGTAGATATATCTATAAAACCTCATAAAAATTCCGACTAGATAAATTTTTTTTATTAAATTGTATTTTTACTTTCCAATTCTATCCAAGTTGAAATTAAATTTCTTTTTAATCCGCCAAGATATAAATTATAGCATAATAATTTTTTATTATTTAATTATTTTTAGGATTGCGAAGGTGGTCTAGAAATACAGACTCCTCATGGTGAACGATGGGGAAGAGTCGGTCATCTCCCAGGTGCAATTTTGGTGAACACTGGCGATATATTAGCGAACTGGACAAACAATCAATTACCAGCATTAAGACACCGAGTTGTTGTACCAGAACATTGTGGTCGAGGTCGTCATTCCATTGCATTTTTCGTGCATCCAGATACTAATACTCTTATCGAGCCTTTAGATACAAAAATCGCACAAGCCAACCAAGAACCAGCACTGTGTCGTTTGCAGAAAAAGAAACGCGGTGTTATGACTGCGTATCACCATATTCAACGTCGACTTCGAGAAACTTATGCTTCTTAACAATGTTAACACAATTATATCTTTTTGTTTCTGGATAAGAATGTTTATAGTTATTCAACTTATCGTTGAAATTTGAGCAGAAAAAGACTTGAAATTTTTAAATACCAATGTAACATGATCAATTCTTATGATTCTATGACATTATACGGTTTTTTTTTTTTTTTTTTTCTTTTTTTAAAGAAGCTAATACACCAATAAGAAACAGAATAATCAATTACCGATTGTGATAAAATGGCTCATTCATATCTGTTTCAAACAAAGGAAAAGTTCCATCGATAAAGTGCAAGAACTACAGAGTTGCATCACGAAGGCAATAATAAAGAAATTTGTACTTACATTTTGTAAAAATCCATTTTATATAAATAATTTAATATGCCATTAATAAAACGGAAGACAGGTCAGTGATTTGTGATTTGTATTTTTTTATTTTATATTGTCTATATATTATTCTGTAATTTTCTAAATACAACGATATCCAATTAAAATCCAGGATCCCAATCAAGCTTTTGTTTTTCCCTTTTTATTATGACGCAAATAATATTATCTCCAGGTTGGAATGATATCGTTGGATCTTCAAATCTGAGACCACATTCGAGATTAGTTTCTATCGACGACATTTCATTCTTTAAATGTCTCATTGATACCAATCTTCCTGTAACAAAGTATTCAAATATTGTCGGTAAAAATATAGAAAAATATATGTTATAGGTATTAAAATTAATATTCAATGGAAAATATAATACTAAATGAAATTAATAAAACGTAAAGTAGTGGATTAGTAAATGAATTTCATAATTGTCATAACAAATTTACCTGTAAAAATATTTTCATTTCCTCTTACTACATGATACAGACCAGATTTTAAAAGAACACCTTTAACGCAACGGCAACCTGCAATGCTTACTTTCTTATTTTTTTCATTTATATCAAATTTTTGTAATACCGTTGCTTCGCCTATATTTAAAAATCGAAAAGAAATCATTATTAACATACAATGTTTATATTATAATTACCTGTTATTTAATATTAATAATTATTACCTGTTATATCTTCGATATCGACTTCAGGTAATAAGCTATTAATTTCTGCCTTAACATTATCGATAAGTTTATATATAACGTTATACAGTCGAAGAGGTATACCTTTTGCAATGGCCTCTTCTTCTACTGTTTTAATTGCCTTTACATTAAATCCATAAATAATTGCTGACAACAGATAAATAATTTAGAGCAATATATAGTAATATATAACTTTATTTTAAAATTTTGTTACCTTTAAATGTATCCGCTAATTCTACGTCCGAGCTTGTGATGGGTCCAACACCATAGTGAACAATGTTTAGCCGGCATATTTTATCATATTTATACGAGTCAAAAATATCTAATAATGCCTCGACACTTCCCGCTACATCACCTTTTATAATAATATTAACTGTCGGAGTAGGATCCTCTATTTTATGTTTATTTTTTTCTTTTTCAGCCATTATTTTCCACACCCTTTTCATTACATTTTTATCTCTTCCAAATGTCCTTCTAATTGCTAACAGGTTTCGATATTCCTATAATAGTGAGAAATATAGGTTGTACTTTCATAAATAATTAAAGTATACATTTTGCGTCCACTGAATATTACAATGATATGTTCTTGTAGTTTTTGTTCGACAACAGCTTTATGTTGTTTAGATAAAGTTTCATTGCGTTTTTTGTTTCTAAATTTAAGAATTTGTTGCAATATTTTATCATTTTCTACTTCTAGCATTTCATCTCCAACATCAGGTAATTCTTTCCATCCAATGATTTGTATCGCGTCCGATGGTTTAGCTTCCAAGATAGGTTGGCCGGAATCATTAAACATAGCTCTTACTTTAGCCTCTGCTAGCCCAGAGACTATTAAAAAATTTAAAAAAAAAAAAAAAAAAAAAAAAGAAAAAAGGAATATCGATAAAAATTATTTTAATATATTTAATTTATAAAAGTTAATATTGCTATTCTTTACCTAACAAACATCCTTTCTTTAAAGTACCACGCTGAATTAAAGCCGTCACTAATTTTCCACGACCAACATGATTACTACATTCAATAACAACACCTTCTACTAAGCCTGCAGGATCCCCTTTCAAATCCATTAATTCCGCTTGTATGACTATAGCTTCTGTTAATTCTTGTAAATTAGTTCCCTTTAAAGCAGATACTTTCACACATTGTACCTCACCACCAAGTTCTTCAACTACAATTCCATGATCTGCAAGTTCATGTTGTGTCCTTTTCTGTGAAAACAAAATAATTAGAGATTTAAGAATTCTCAAACTTTGATGTTTAATCTAAACTCTGAGCTCTAAAACATTACAATATCGATGTTAGGTTTATCAATTTTGTTGATAGCCACAATAATTGGAACTTTGGCATTTTTTGCCATTTCTATACTCTGTAAGGTTTGCTCTTTGACACCATCATCAGCTGCTACTACTAACACTACAATATCTGTTGCATATGCCCCTCTGTATCGCATAGAGCTAAAGGCAGCATGGCCAGGTGTATCCAAAAATGTTACTCGTTCTCCAGTATCCAAAGTTACTAAAATTTAAGTATAATTAAAGTATATCTTATCAAGTATAATAAAATATTTTTCTCCAAGTTATATATTTCTCTTTTCATTACATAATAATAAAATATATATAAATGAATATTTAAAGATTAATTTAGAACTAACCATCAAAGGCACCAATGGATTGTGTAATTCCACCAAATTCAGACTGTGCAACAGATGTATGTCGTAATGCATCAAGTAAAGTAGTTTTACCATGATCGACATGCCCCATTATTGTTACCACTGGATGTCGTCTCACTAATTGAGACTTATCTGGTAGAGGTCTATACAAAATATAATTATATTACAGCCTTAAAAAAAATTTACAAGAATTGCTATTTTGAATTAATCATTTAAACATATTAATTTTGTATTACCTTCTTGTAATGTCTTTACACTTTGTATCTATATTTGAAGTTGGCTTCGAAATAATTTTAGAATTTGCACCAAGTTTTTTAGTTATGGCAGATATTACATGCCCACCTGATAAAATACTATTTATATCATAAATATTTTTGCCACTTACATGATGAATTACATGTAAAACATCGTTAATATCCCTTTTAGCAGAGTTTGCTAATTCTTTAACTGTCATATTTTCCCATACTTCTATTACTGGGATTGACTTTTTCTTCAATTGTTTATTTGAAACATTATATAACATTTCTTCATTAAATACCATAATTTTCTGAAAATAATTTATAATTTTATTTATGTACATGTATTGAATATAATGTAATAATATGTATTAATATGTATATGTATATATAATGTATTAATATGTTTGAAATCGTACTTCCTGATTATTTCTTCGCTTAAAAGAAACTAGGGTAATATGATAATATTGACGTTGCATATGTAATGCATTCAAGGTTTGTAAAGTATGATTTGTACTTTGTTCTCGCCATGCTACTTCTAATACTTGCCTAGATAAACTATAAATAAATAGATTACATTAATAAAAAATATATTTAGTGATAAGCATTAAATACATTAAGCATTATAAATAATAATATTAAACGTATTAAAAAATTTATAATTTAAGGCTAGCAATATATTATAGAAGAAGGTTATGTTTACGATCCAATACTGTCTATAAATAAACAATAACAATAAGTATTATATGTAAACATATGTTTAGTGTATACTGTATAACGAATGTATCAAGAGCAAAAAAGAAAATACTTCTAATTTATAATATTAAACAAAAATACAAAATACCCAGATTGAATATATGCTCTGACCATGGACGCAGCCATATTTATTTTCATCCATTAAAATTGTACATCCATGTACCGCCAGAGAGCGTTGTGTTGTTGCGTCTTAAAATTATATTGAAGTATAAAGATATGAAGGCAAATTGGTCCACATGACTGTATTTCAAACTAATAGAAATGTTTATGATTTTTCGTATAATAATGCATTGTGCAATGATAAAAAATTTTAGATTAAATTTTACATTATGTTAATGGAGCCCAGCAGATTTTTTGAGGAAGGCAACAGAATTTGATATTCGAATTATATTTTATTACGTGGATTACATAGTTCATCTAATACGGGTCTTAATAAATATTTTGTCCATTGTTTAAGATCTACTTCTTTAGCAGATTATCCCTATGAAATAAATGTAGGAATTAATGCTATTAATAATAATAACAAGGTAATTAATGCTCATTGTAGTTCTCAAGTTGGAAATTCTGGTAGGTGTAAGCACATGGTACGCATTCACCTTGAACGCACATGTATTATTTTTTAATAGATAATTAATAGTTTATTTGATGTTTTTGACTATGATTGTAAATGTGATTTATTTGCAAAATTAATATGATAAAGCAATCAATTGAACAGCTGGGCTAGTCGATCCCACCTTTTAGGTGGCTTTTAACGTTTCTGCTATAACTATAGTATGTAACCAGATATATATCCAGAAAGGAATCTCCTTTTTAAAATCTATAACTTTCAGCAGTTGTGAATACTTCCGCTAAGTGGGATACTTTTACTTAGGCTTATGAATTACATTGTTAAAATTTTAAGAGGGTAGAGGGTGATCCAACTAAATGGGATTATTTGCATAATGAAATATTTGAAATTAATTCACTTCATTCTAGAATAGATATATTTATACTATTTTAACATTAAATCAGTTAATAATAAATTTTTCTCTATTTTATGATTTCATAAAATGTGATAAATTACATTACATCTAAATCTATTTATTCATTCACGTAAACGGATTTTAAAAATCGAACAATCTGAAATTGCTTATCATTAATATCGATATATTCTTTCAGTTCGATGTCACTAATCTTCAGGTCATCCATATAATATAATACATTCGCTTACCTCTTTCCATCAATTTTTATTCTTTCATCGTCGTTGTCCATAAATGGATATTATTGAAACAATTAAATAGTAATGAGGAAAAATTCGAAATTACAAATCATAAGCTTTTTACAATTAAATTACAATTTGTTACGTAAAATACGTTTTGTTGACATTTTCTGATCTAAACGTGCGAAATTACAAATATGTCAGATAGCATGGAACGAGATAAAGTTGAGATGTTCACATCTAAAGAAAGGGAAGAAGAAGAAGAAGAAATGAAACGAGAACTTATAGGTACCTGAATCTTACTCTTTTTAATAAAATACTTTCATTTAAAGCATTAATTTTATTAATTATTTTTCTTTTAATCGTAACAATTTTATCATTTATCTATTAATTTTTAGAAACGCTAATGTTATTTTATAAAATAATTTTCAGATATGAAAATGTACGAGACATGGTATACTTACAAAGATATGAAAGAAATTTTAGGGTTTATTAATGAATCTAAGGATATGGCAAATATGACTAATAATGAAAAAGATACACAAAAGGTTGATTTACTCATATTTTATAAAGTCTTTGTTTATTTTGAACATAATTGTTTATATTTATAAAAATTATAAAATATGTATTACTATAGTGTATTATGTACAATATGTAATTAAGATATGTATATTAATATGTTTTCAGGAATTAATCCAATCTTCTAGTGAATGTACCTCTGAAGTAATGCTCAAGGCAAATTTAGCACAAGAATTGGAGATACAAGAACACAATGATGCAACTCAGTCGATACACTCTTATAAACCTAATCATACATCACCAATACATGAAAGAATATCTTCACATGGATGTAGCAATTCTGATCTTGCCGCTGCTATTGCTGATTCAGGAAACCCTATGTACAGAGGGAAAAAATTTGATAGCAAAGATACATTTATTAGATTACAAGACAATTCAAATATCCAAGATAATTATTCTCATAGCACGAGTAAATATATTTCTTTAAAATCAAAAAATTCTTTACAAGATTCAGATATTATAAATAGCGCAGAAACAAAAATGGACACACATTCTGAATGTGATCAAAAATTGGATCGATGGCAAATTAATCCACTTGATTCTTGTGTTAGCGAAAATGATGTGCCTTTGCAAGAGCCAAATCGGCCAGTAGTTGAAGATCGCATGCCATTTAGATTATGCAAAGATGCACAAACACCTGAGACGCTTGAGAAGTTACTGCCTGAATTAAACTTTTATTTGAAACAAACAGCAGAGTTGTGGCATAGTTGGCACCGTACTACCGATACTAAGTTTCAATGGGGGTCACCCATTCAGGTGGGTACCTCCATCCAATCCATTTCTTACAGATCCTATCATTAATGAATATAAGAAAATATTGGATTATTCGGGAGACTTCATTGATTGGAATTAACATTTCTAAAAGCAGAAATTAAGTTCTGCTATGTTTTTGATGAGATTGAGATATTGGCTCTTAGTTAGAATGCTCAATTCTATTCATTCTATTCAGCGGATATACTGTAATCTCACTGTCATTTATCCTATCTTTTACAAAACTTTTTTAATAACGAGAAATTGAATACTTTAGTAATCTGCGAAAATTTTTTAAAGGAGTTTATTTCCAAAAAAAAAAAAATACCCTTCAAAAAATGATATTCATAAAGCTATTTAATAGATGGCTAAAAAGTCAATATAAGGAATGATATAAATGCATATTCGACTAAATTAAATCGAAATCAAACTCATTCCATTAAATTTTATTATGAACTTTCTGAACAATCCAATATTTATTTTTTTCGCATATAAGTTAAATTCTTCGTAATACAACATTGTGCCATGGAAAAAAAAAATTACCTGTATGCACAGATTTGTGTTTAGGATGATAATGTTTTCTCCTAAAATATTCATAATTTTAATATAAATTTCTATTGATTCTTTTCAATAAAAAATGTGTAACTATTTATTAATGTAATATCTTTTTGGCATAAATAGTATCAAATTTGATGTTGTCTCTTATCCTTACAATTAGCAGTACAATGGTTGTGATAAAATTTAACTAACATATTAAAGATAACTTTACTGGCAAAGTTTACATATTTTTTATTTATATATATACTAATAAGATAATTTGAGAACAAATAACATTAATGCTTTATATAAAACTGATCGAAGATTATGATTGGTGTTTCTTATAAAAGTTGTAAAGTTTGCATTTATACAAACATATGTATTTATAAGTGTTTATAAAGAAAGAACAGTAATTAAAACTGTAAGCTACAATCTTTGAATAAATCATATTTCTGTAAAAAAAAGAATAGTTTTATTGTTATAATTCTAATCCTTCTTTCAACATTTCTATAGGTGGGTCTTGCTAAAGATAATTTGGATAAAAAATTAGTAAAAGATACTAAGACTGATCAGAATCAGATGGAATGTACAAACAAACATAGCAATGAACGACCTCATAAACGTAAATCAACTATGATTCTTTCTTCTTTCTCTGATATAACATATTCTAGCAGTGATGAGGATGAAAATACTATTAAAAAAAAGAAAATTCAGTCTCATGAAGATACAAACAGGGTATTACGTTCACATAGAATGGTATGTACTGCTAGATGCAGTGAAAAAAATAAAAATTTAAACCAAGACAGTGATAGCAGTCTCTTAGCAGATAATATGGAAACTGAAAATTTTAAAGCAGAATGCAAAAAAGAATCTCAAGAATATTTATCGTCTGAATCAATTCCCTTATGTCCAAAAAAAGTACCTCACAATGTTAGAAGAAGTATTACTAAAAGGAGAGAACATGTTATTAATATGTCTTCTAGCGGTCCATTAGCACATAGTAACAATGAAAAACAAAATGCAATAACTTTAATATCTAAGAATAAAAGTAGTATTCTCACTGATGAAAAAATTCTCATAGAATTAAAAAATGATAATGCTAACGACAATGTTAAAACAATGTTTGAGAGTACAGAAACTAAACCATTACCAAAGAAAGGTTTTTCAAATAGAATAAACAATGTATATGTTTCTTTGGAAAAACTTCAGCTTGAAAAACAAAAAAGGCATGAAATTGAAAAGGAAGAAGCTGAGAAAAAGGAAGCTGATCAAAAGAAAAAGAAAGAAGAATTTTATAAAAAACAATTAGAAGGAAGGCAAAGAAGAGAAAAGCAAAGAGAAGAGGAGGAAAAGCATAAAGAAGGAAAAACCAAAAAGTGGAATACTATAA
Organism: Bombus campestris; assembly: GCA_905333015.3. Lineage (NCBI taxonomy): Eukaryota > Metazoa > Arthropoda > Insecta > Hymenoptera > Apidae > Bombus > Bombus campestris. The sequence continues at coordinate 280,363 of HG995132.1, read as the reverse complement.
TAGACGTGAAATCTTTAAAAAAAACTAACAAAGATGAAGAAAGATTACAGGGTTTAAATAGACAAAACAAGTGTACAACATCAGTAGAGGATAACATGTTGTCCGAGGTAATCATATCCTTTTTCTTTCTTTTTAGTAATATATACAGGTAAAATGTTATGTATTTGTGCCACAATTCTTTTTAGGACGATAGTACTTCTGTATCTAGAGAAATGGAGATAACAGAGAATAATCTCACAAATAATGTAAATTGCCCCATTTGTAATAAATCTTTTCCAAGTGATAAAATAGAAACACATGCCGCTGGATGCGAACAATATATATCTGATAATGAATACGAAAATGATTTATATATAGTGGAAAATAAATCATCACCAATAAGCATTAACAATACTGAAATTCTTGAATGTGGTGTTTGTTCAAAATATAAAACCACTAATGGAATACATTATGAAGATCATGTTAATAGTTGCTTACAAAGACAGCATGAAGAAAAATCGTCAAATGGTAATTTTTCTTATTTTTTCTTTAAATCAGATGAAAACAAAGTTATATATTAACAATATCGCATATTTTTAGAATATTCAAGCAATGAAACCAGTAACATTCCTAACTCGCCTATTCGTTGTTTCCGACCAATTAGTGAACAAACTCATTCACATATAGATTATAGAAGACAATTCTCCTCAGATAGTAAAAGACAAATATATCCTAGTAGAAAAAGAAAACGTTAACAGGTACTATTGCTATCTTTAAAACAACAAATGTATATGTATGTATGACATATATATACACTGGTAAAAGAATTGATATTCTATCATGCTTTTAATGGTACTGTTATACCATTCATATCTATCAGATAAAGATTATAACAATATGAAACGTACACCTCAAATTTCTTATAAAATACATAACATATAATTCTTTTTGCGTTTATTGTAGCATTCCATGTTTTGTAAACATTTATGTATATGTGTGTATTCTTTTATTACAAACATATTTATTACTTTGGATCAAAACTAAGTTAAAATATTTTTATTTACTTTCTGTTCGCTATCAAATAACAAAGTAGTGATCAAAATCAGAAACGTTATTAAAACATCAGTTTATTTCTTTGTGGGTAATTAATTGTACAGTCCGCACAGTAAATTTAAATAATATAAATTAAAGATTTTTGTTAAAATGCTTAAACAAAACTGCGTTTGATAAAAAGGAACGTATAAGAGATTAAACATATAATATCAAATTTTGTAGATCAATTGTAAGCATTTATACTGTATAGTAAAATGTATTTTTCTACAAATGATTCTCGTTGTGAATAAAATATTATATTATGTCTTTTGTATTATTTATTCTAAATTAATTATAAGTAGCGTGTTAAGAACTGCAAGTCATAAAAATAGTTAAATATTAATTGTGTATTGAAATTATATTTACTTAAATAAAATATACTCATCGTCATAACAGGATATAAGAAACACGATTATGTAAGATGAAATTAAATAATATTCAAGATTATTTAATGAAAGAAATACTTATAATGATAAGCAGATACATATCTCAAACATACATGATAAGAATTCAGTTGAATTTAGACTTATATACATACATATTACAGCTTAGATATATATATATATATATAATATTTATAAAAATAATTATCAAAATCTCTATATAATATAAAAAATTCATTGAATTGTCGTAAAACAAGTATTATGAAAACAATTTTTCAATTTATAGTCATTCTACTTTTGATTAACAGTACTTTGTCCCTAACCTTAGATGGTTCATGGATAGGTATTAAATATGTTGTATAAAATACACTAATAAAACTTTCTTTATATAATATCAATCCTATCAATATATAATATACGAATTTCTGATTTAGGTAAAATTACGACCAATAAACATGAACATGGTAAGAATTTTTTAAAATTATTCTCTAATATTATTATGATATTAATTATTATTAATTATGATATTAATTATATCTTTTTAGAAATCATATTTCCTGCAACTGTACCAGGAGGAATTTATACAGATATGAGCAAGGCACATATTATACCAAATAATTTTAATGAAAATAATGATTTAACTAATCGATGGATTGGTAATCAATCAGTTACTTACACTAAAGGTTTTTATGGTAATTATTTTAGATTTTTTAGTATAAGAACGTTAATATGTTTATACAAGTGTTCTTGATTTTAAATAAATTTTTAATATTTATATTACAGTAAACAGTAGCTTATTAAATGCACCTAAAGTAGTATTAATTTTCCATGGAGTAGATACATTTGCTACAATCTTTTTAAATGCACAAAAAGTTGGAGAAACGTCAAATATGTTTTTAAGATATACATTTGATATAACAAAACACTTAGAAGTAAGCAATTCATTTTTTATTTATTCATATCATACAATTATTTATTCTATTTATATACTAATATTCTACTTTTCAGAAAGGAGAAAATTTATTGGAAGTTTCTTTTTCTTCCCCTGTTAAAGTAGCTGAGGCCTTACATAATAAACAAGCATTGAAGTATGTTATTCCTCCAATATGCAATCCAGATAGTTACAATGGAGAATGTCATGTAAATTATATAAGAAAAATGCAAGCAAGTTTTTCTTGGGATTGGGGTCCAGCTTTTCCATCAATGGGTATTTGGTGTGTTTAATTTTATTATTTATTTACATTATTTGTTGTTACATATTAATAAAAAAAAATTTTAGGAAAAGTGTAGAGATAATTCCCATAAATGAGATTTATATTATGGATGTTACAACAGATATTCATAAAGAAGGAAAATTTTGGAATGTTATAATCACATTATTTCTTGAAACTACCTCACAAAGTAATACAACTTGTCACATCTCATCTATTCTTAATATTAATGAACAATCAAATATTCATAATACCAGCAATATTAATTTACAAACAGACACAAAAAGTACTATACTTCTTAAAGTACCTACAGTACGTTCCCAATAGTGACATATAATTTACTAATATTTGACCAATATATACTTTTAATAAAATAATATTTTTACATAGAACTTTGTACATGAATGGTGGCCGAATGGTTATGGCAATCAAATTCTTTACTCATTAACTGTAACTGCAGTTACTTCTACTAATGTTAAGCAGAAAACTATACGCATTGGTTTTAGAACAGTAGAGCTTGTACAAAAGACTCTGAAACAAGGATTAAGCTTTTATTTTCAGATAAATAATATTCCAATATTTGCGAAGGGTAGTAATTTCATTCCAGCTAGTATTTTTCCTGAGTTAACTACTAATATAAATACAATTAAACACTTACTAACATCTGCCAAGGAAGCAAACATGAATATGCTTAGAGTATGGGGAGGTGGACTTTATGAATCTGAATTATTTTATAATATGGCTGATGAGTACGGAATCATGATTTGGCAAGATTTCATGTTTGCATGTGGAATGTATCCTACTACAAAAGACTTTCTTGAATCAGTTAAGAAGGAAGTAATACAAAATGTTCAAAGATTAAAAAATCATCCTAGTATTGTTCTCTGGGCTGGAAATAATGAAAATGAAGCAGCTCTATATGGAAATTGGTATGGAACTGGCACTAAACAAATATATAAAACTGATTACATCAAACTTTATGTAGACCTAATTAAGAAAGAAGTGGAACAACTTGATTCCACACGACCTTTTGTAATATCTAGTCCTAGTAATGGATTGTATACAGAGAAATATAATTATATTGGAAAAGATCCATATTCGAAGTTATTTGGAGATGGTAAAATATATCTTTTCACTATAGAAACAGTTTGTATTTGAAAGCAGATGTAATATAATAATATTTTAGTTCATTATTACAACTATTTTAATAATGGATGGGATATGAACCAATATCCTCGTGCAAGGTTTTCATCTGAATATGGGTTTCAATCGCTACCGTCAATTTATACTATGTTGCCGGTTACAAGAACTATTACTGATTTAGATATAGACAGCAACTTCTTTAAACATCGTCAACATTTACCATTAGGAACGGTATATTTGAAGAATCTTATTTCAAAAAATTTAAAATTACCTAACACTCAAGATAGTCTAAGAAGATTTCAAAATTATATATATTTAAGCCAAATTAATCAGGCTGTTTCGGTAAAAATACAAACAGAGTTTTATCGGCAATCAAAGTCGGATTTAAACGAAATAGGAGAAGGAATGACAATGGGTGCTTTATATTGGCAATTAAATGATGTTTGGCAAGCTCCATCTTGGTCTTCCATAGGTAGATGATGATTGCTGAAAATAGGATGTAATATTTAAATTTATTTTGATGTCACTGATAATATTATTTATTTAGATTTTGATGGACGATGGAAAATGCTTCATTACTATGCTATGGAATTTTTTGCACCTATTATAGTTACATACTATATTAATAATATGCAACTTTTAATCTATGTTGTCTCTGATATGACATATTCAATAAAAAATGCTACTTTAGAAGTGAATCTTTATGCATGGAATAGCATAAAGCCTGTACAATCATATGTTCATCCTGATATAATTATTGTAAGTATATGACAAAAATACTTAGCAAATAAATGCTTTTATATTAAAACCTTGTAATCAACATTTCTTTTTAATAGGAAGCGAATACAGTAACTAAAATTCATAATAATTTACTAGAATATTCATGGATTTTAAATTCTACAACACTTAATGAATGTCAATCTAACTTTAGTACTAAAAATAATTGTATTACAACACTCACCTTAAGAGACAAAACTGGAATTCCAATAGCACCAAAAAATTACATATATCCAAGCAATGCTCTGAAGAACATTGTATTACCAATTGCAAATGTTTCTGTAAGTTTATCCTTGAATCTGCAAAAGAAATGTTATGCATTTTTGTTTAATATGAAATATTTCATTTTAGGTAAAAGTAAATGATAATTATTTACCTGGAAGATATTTTAATTATCCAGATATTGAACTAGAATTAATAACAAATAATATAGCACTTTTTGTATGGCTAGAAGTTGGTAACGTTTGTGGTCGTTTCTCAGAAAATGGTTTCCATATGTTTGAAAATAAGAAAAATGTTACTTTCCATGCATGTGAATTTATCACACCAGAAGTGGTAAGAAAATCTTTGGAAGTTACTACACTTTCTGGTATTTATTAAATTCGTCTAATACTGGTAACTCTCTGATTCTATCTAAATAATTTACTGTTTACCTTTGTAACATTAAATTTCAAGTCCTTCGTGGAAAATATGTCTCGCGATGTAAATAAATTTCGAATCCAATAAGAATAACGAGAATAATTAGAAGTATACTAATTATTAAATACATTAAATTTGACATTTTGCTTTGTCAACTTATAAATTTATATCTAATTTTGGACAATTTTTTATTGGTTACTATTGAAAATTATACAATAACTTTTTATAACAAAATATAACATAAATATTGAAGTTAGTACATTATCACAATGACAAACATGAAATCAATGTATACAATATGTATAATAAACAATATTATTAAAGAGAGTATACATAATTAATATAATTGGTTTATTAAAAAGAATATATACAATTAAACATTATTATATATTTGTTATTTTTCTATTAATCAATAATATCAGGAGTTAATAATTTTAAAATAGTACGTTTACTTTCTTTTTCTATCAAATTCTAGTATTTAATCTTAAAAACTACGGAAAAATAATTTATTGAATTGATGCAATAACTCACTTACAATGCTAATAAGCGTAAGCTGAGATTTTACTGAATTTTTTTTAAATATATTATTAGCAAAACACTTTCATGTAAAAAATTCATCAAAAAATAATAAAATGTACAAGCAATTATTCTATAAATATATGCACATGTAACAAAAATTACATGTTATAGTAAATTATTTTTTTTAAAGACTAGATAAAGATATCTTATTTTGTAAATAGTATTGTGTGTTAAAATTCTTCATAAAGATAAAAGTTATTTTTTACACTATATATGAACATTAAACATTTATAAATATGATTTATGTTTGATCGTTTTTAAGCTTCATTTAAAGCACTTGTTAAATGTTAAGATTTACTATTGCCTATATTTTTAAAAGTTAATTTACCAAAATCTGTTAATTTTTGTTCAACTATCCAATAATAAGTATTATTAACAACTTCCCTATTACTGTTTAATTTGTGCATACGCGGGTACAACTTCTTCTGATGGCGAATGTAGGTAACGACGACTTAGATTAATTGCTACCATTATACAGCATAGCAATAAGGGACCAAAAATGGCACCTTCTACGCCTAAGCAAAAGACACCACCTACTATGGAAAGACCTGTTAGATACGGATGTCCACCCCTAAAGTAAAAAAGCGATTAATATAAATGTAGTTATATGTATCTAAATAAAAATATTTTTATTGTAATTTTTAAACATTATAGTACCCTTTAATTTCTTTGTAGAATTCAGTTACAACAATATTGCAAGGAAGAAAATGAAACATGAAAAACAGAATAGCAGTCATAGATCCTTGAGTAAACCAGAGTTCCAAAGTAGCTGGGATGCAAGCAAAATATGCATCCAAAAATGGCACGGCACCGAGTATCGTTGCAAAAGCTGATGGTAAATAAATTATTTTTACTTGGAACAAATTATGTGTAAACCATGTCCACATGCCAAAGAAAGAGGCAAGTTTAAATGTTGCAGCAAATACTCCAATTACTGCTTCTTGTAATGCTACAGCAAACCTACAAAAGATAAGATGTTAGGTTTCTCTTCCAAAATACGTAATAGCATATATTTTTATAATTCAATATACACATACCCCTCAATATGGAGAGTGCTTATAAATAAAAAACAATTTTTCAAAATAATTTATATTACAATTAATACAAAATATATTAATGTATTATAAAATCTAAACATTTACCTGTGACAATTAATAGGACTAAATACTGTAGTTAACTCAATAGGTTTGTATGTTTTTTCACTAGAACTAAGGAGGTAAAAAAGCGTCGTAAAAAACACCACCTTAAAATGAAATTTTTATTACATAAAATATATATTCTAAATATTTTCGAAATATATATGCGTTTTTTGTAATTAATTGATTACCATACTGAGAGTGAAATTAAGTACTGCTGATCCACTCATAAGTATAATATAAAATAATTCCGTAAAAATTGTTAATATCACAGACATATTTCCCTTCACTATGCTCCAAATGGAGTCCAACACTGACATACAAATCCCAATATTTTCTTTTACAAAGTTTTGTATATTGGTCATGTTAAACAGTTCTACATTAAAAGAGAAAAACAAACACATTGAATAAATCTGGATACTGCTGCATTTAATTGCATTTAATTTTAAATGTGAAATCTTACGTAAAGGTGTTTTGCCAAAACTTTCTTTGAAGCTTTCCCACACCGAATATGCTGCTGTAACATCTACAGTAGGTCCAATTAAATCAGGACTTTCATTAGACATCATCCATGCTTGATAAAGTCTATCCCAAAGTTCTAAAACTTTCTTTTCCAACTGTTCAGCCTTTGTAGTATCTAAATCTTTTACTAATCCTTTTATCTACATCATATATTACATATTAGTATTGAAATATATTCAGTAATTATAAATGTATACATATATCTTACTCCATCAGAAATAGCACTTCGTCCATATGTGTAAGCATTATCTAACACACTATTAACTGAATCTTCCCATTCTTCAGGTAACCAATCAATGTCTGAATTATTCATTAGAGATGAATTGAGTATCTCTCCAGTAATATGAATAAGATGCATACCTTCTGTATAAACCTAGAAAAAGCATAATAATTTATGATCATTTATAAGATGTATAAGGTAGCATTTATTATAGCTTCATTGTACCTGTATAGTTATAAAAATAGAGGTACAAGTAGTAAATATAAGTAGGCCAAAAATCACAGCAATTGTTACTACAGAATCAACTGAAGCTTTCAAAGCTTTTGTTAATTTTTCATCAACCATGATTCCAATTTTATATAAACCTCTAACATTAACTGGTAATAGAGCTTGATGTCTTTCTATACACCATGTTTTTATAATTTGTATAATAATGTTGCATTGATTTTCAATCATCTTCCCTACTCCAAAATAACTCCCAAGTTGTTTAATAATATAAAAGGCTATAGGAATAATTAAAATGTATATCATCCATCTATGTTTCCAAAGGAGCATACCAATGCAAGCATATAATGCACCATACATGTATTTGTCAGTATCAACCCTATCACTTTCTATATCTATAGACATTCGTAATTCTGTTTTCAATCTTCTTAACAAATAACGATCACGTAATTGTATACTAGGTGGTTGCAGTCTCTTCATTACACCTCTATTAGTTGCATCCAATGACATTGACTTGCTGGAGAATTTTCTAACTTTTGTTTCTTTGTCTTCTTCACTTATCTTGTCATCCATGCTTTCTTTACTGATATTTTCTACTTTTTCACTTTTAGAAAACGAAGGAAATGAATCTTGTTGTATATTTGTAGTTAAGTTATTTGTTAATGCAAAGCATATTGCTTCCATGAATGTCATTTGTTTATTTTCTAATTCTTGGTTTTCCACAATGCCCACTACCTCATAAATAAATCCTATCAAGTATAGTATCTGTAGTGTTATAAATACAATAATTTGATAAGCACCTAATATATTTGAGACATATAAACTAATCATGAACCATATAACAAATGAAGTATAACGGAAATGTATGGAATTATTCGGTGTCCAATAAATATACAACACAGATAAATATCCAATAAGTATAAAAGCAATCTGTAAAAATTACATTACTATTACTGATCATTATCGATATGTGATGAAATATATTTCTTATTAAGCATTTTTTAGATAGTTAAAAGTTACCGTAAACGTGTTGCATGTTGTTATAAAAAATCCAAAAATAGTACTAAAAATTAGACATATTCTCCATATAAGGCAACTTAATATAGTAGGTATGTAATGATATATAGTTAAAGGTATCGCAGCCAATAAAAATGCACTGGCAATGTACTTAATGCGTTTCCATAAAAATGATCCTATACTGTCAGATACTTTGTCTACTATTTGTACAGGCAGCACTATTAAATTTATTATTAAAGGAGTATGAGACACTTCCGTTTTTTCAAACCATGACTGTACCATTGTAGTTAACGAATATTTGAAAGGGAATAGAACAGAGCCACATAATAGAGCCCAAATTAGAGGTTTTACAAAAGGTCTCAATATAATATACAATCCAAATCCCGCTGCTGAAACTAGACACAAAAAGAACAGTGCCACGGCATTATAAATGCCTTGTTTTAAGGCTTTTTCATGACCCGCACTGAAGCCGGACAGCATGTTAAAGAGGTTATCCATAGGCGACCGTATACTATCCATTGTGAATACGTAATCAATTCACTATTAGAGCGCTTATTATTTAATTTTGAATTCTGTTACTACTTAACATTTTGTTAAGAAAAGTAAAAGAATTATACTAAATAGGAAAATAATAATAAGAGTAAAGTTTACTGTAAGAAGTAACAAATACTGTATACTGGTATTATGCAGTAGTGATTAGTGAGTAGTCGTGCATCGTGCAGTATCCCATATTCGTATATGTACATATGTATGTATGTATGTACACTATGGTATATCAATTAACGTCAATAAAAGAGTGAAATGACTGAAATCAGAATAAATAACATAATACATCATTCTACATTTAACATATTAGAAAACTTGTTTTTTTCTCTATTTAAAATAAAAGATAATTTACTTATAAACATAAATTATCAACGAAATGAATAAAATAAAATGGCATGTTAAAAGAGTGTTAAAATAAATTACAAACTCCAGAAATTTATTCTTCGCAATTTAATCAATTACATCATAGAATATAAAATGTTAATATCATAATTCAATTCATCATAATTTTTATATATGCGCAAGACAAAATTTTAAAATATATAATAAGATTGTTTTCGTATACGAAATTTAAAATGAAAAGATTTTATTTATTATTGATCAAGAAACTATACACCTTAAATATATAAATGAATACATAAACGTAAACGCATGCTAAAGATCTGTTAAGATAGTTCTGATATTTTCGGAAGGTTAATAAAATGACAAAAGTATTGTAGTGTACCTCAAATACCTTTTTCTATACAGTCTTAACCATCTCTGAATTGAATTAATTCGAAAGCACGAACGTTCTATCTCGTGTACTCCTTTTTTTGTTTTATCTATAAATATGAGAAGATTATCGAAACGCGTTTCATGAGACAAAGGCATTCGTCGCTTTTAATAAATAAAAGTAAATGTAAATGCTTTTTTTCCGCATTAGTTTTACACGATCTTATACTCTTCTTTATACCATTTTTCTTTTTTTACCTTTTTTTTTTTTGTATATTTTTTACTTTTTGGTTACTACATTTTCGATCTTACTAAACTCAATAAATCACCGCCAGCACATAAAAGTTAAAAATACATGATTTAGTGAAAAATTCATTATACCGTATGTGCGTATATAGTACGCGTGTTATATTCATGTCTGTTGCAAAACCAGCGAATAGATCTACCATCACTAATCACAGTATTTTGATCACAAACACGTATGTCGCATGTTAGAAATACAATTTGTGACATGGATACTCACTTGGATTTCTGTAAAACTACTGAACATAGTTTCTTTGTATTTTGTTTTACATTTCGCTAAAGAATAATATTGATAGCTGAAAGGACGAACATTTTTTTAATATATAATGTTAACGTGCTTGAAAATAATAATTACGCGAGGAAACCTTGACTTAAGCATCACACTTTCATTTTTTACTTCTTTTTAATTATTATTGTTATTATTATTAATACTTATCGATTTTATGTCACGAAGGTTAATTAATAATAATCATGTAATTATTTGATAGTTGTTTCTAAAATCTGTAGTTCATTTCAAAATGCATTCCCAAAAAGCCGTTACTTATTCTATAGTGATGTTGTAATATTTAATCCTTTAATCTGATTTCTTTTTTAAAAGTATGTTTCGTAAGTAGATAAAATTGTACGAAGTACTTCTCGACATGTGGTCATTAATTAATTAAATAAGTAACATTAATGTGACGAAGAAACAGAAGAATATCGCACAAGAACACCATGTAATCAACATTCATTGCTTTCACTTTTCCAATCATTCGTTAATTTGCTATTGTATTGTATCGTCGAAATCCAAAATGCGCGTGATGATATTTGAACTTCAATATGGACAAGTTATACTTTAGTGCCATTGTCTGATAATAAGCTCAATTATGATGAAAAACATGTCAGTGATTACTGTTCGTATATGTAATGTGCATACATATACTCGCACATGAAGCATATACGTATAATAAATTATGACTTTATATTTAAATCAAGTACTAGGCTATATGATAGAGCTGGATAGAACAATGTTTTTGATATTAAAAATAAGAACATTTCAAGAAACATACTTTGTTAAATAATCAAGATGTAATATTTCTAATGAAATTATCAATTACATACACTATTTTATTTATCTAGATGTAGTTAAGAAAATATATTTCTTGAAATATATGTAATTTATTGTTAAAAATTCTACTTTTTACTGAACAAATAGACATTCAAAAAATTCTAGTTCCCGTTTGTTTTTTCCAATATAAAAATATTGAAAAAATTAAAACTTAAAACTTAATTATATCAACTATCTTTTGAAACAAAAATTATCAAAAAATATTTGACGAATGGCGGCAAAGTAACTTGTTTATGTAACGAATTAATAAGAAAATAATAAATATATATATATATATATAATATATATATATTTCCTTCTTTTTTTAATAGCGCACGATTATTATATAGTAATAATAAATATAATAAAGCAGTGCACGTAAATTAAGCGCATACATAACAATTTATACGGATATGTTTCCAGGTTCGTTTGTTACATGTTACAAAAAAATTATATTCAAATAATTTTCTGCTGATTTTTTACGAATGCTTACAAAATTTCATAATGAAATTGTTCATTGGTGATGTGAGATATATTTACTGCGATTATACGAATAGAAAAAGTGATATAGTGATATTACAAACACTAAGACTTTTTTACTTGTAATAGTTATAAATAAATGTTTTATCATGATGACACAAAGTATGGTTAAAACTTAATTTGAATGAAAATCAAACTTCGTTTTTGTGAAACAAAACTCAACTGCCTAATAATTAATAATATTCTGATTTTATAGTTTTTGAAGAAAACGATTAAAAATATCAGAAAATATATCAAAATTGTTAGCACATTGTTCACTTATCTAAATAAAAAGCTAAATGTCTCCTATTATTACATTAAACATAAAAAAAAGTTTATAGTGTAATCATTTACGTAAATTTGTTTAGGAAGATATGTTGAATAAGATGTGCAATTTTTATGAAAAAATACTCATTCACAACTCACACAATTAATTATCTGGAAACATATTAAAAATATAATGGAAGTATGTTACAATGACAAATTAATGAAATCTATAGATTAATGTGTAAATAATATTTAAACATATAAAATTTGGGAGCTGATTGAAAAATATGCTATTTTATATTTTATGTTAAACGATTGAAAAAACCCTGTAATATTTTGCAATATTGAGGTAAGCACAGAAAAACGATCATAATTTTAACAAAGATTTTATGATTATATTTCTTAAATTATTTGAAGCTTTCACAATTCCTAGTATTGAATATGGGATGATTTATATGTATTATAGCTTACATTGCCAGAAGATAGACAATCTCACAGCACTAACGAACATTTGTTGTATAAAATGAAAATTGTTTAGCCCCAATTGATAATTTGTTTTTCCTTCTTTCTTGAATATTTTAATATAACTTAAATAAACAAAGATATCTTATTTACCTACATTTGGAAAATAAATCGCATTTGATACATACATATATGTGATATAATAGATGTATCTTTTTCTTTACAGAACACAAACGCACTAAAATTTTTTTGTCCATTTAGATCTTGAATGTATTAACGAATTTGCATCTTGTTATTTTAAAGAATCACACAGTTACACATAATCTTAGTCCTGTATTGTATGCTTCTATGATAAAAGCACCATTTAAAACACATAGAGAATTAGTTATTTTTCGTTTGCAATTGCACAATAGTTTGCAGGTCGAGAATTGTCTTTTCCAACATTTCAAACCAAGAAACATTAGTTAATGAACATCGCAATTGGTTCGTACAATTGTTGGTTGTCACGGTATCAATTAAACCCGGAGATATCTCACTGATATTTGTAGGAATATTTTCTGCTTGAATATTATTTCTTGATATGGTTTTATCATCTCCAGAATCAGAGGAAGTCATGTCATTTACTTCTACTTTGTCCTTTTCTTCAATGTTTATGTTTGAAACGTTTTTCTGCTTATTAAGTTCTTTGATTGGTAGATGCAACTCTTTATCAGTGGTTTCATTGTTTTCGTTCACCATAAACTTACGCTTTTTCGTAGGGGCTTCTACTTCCTGTTGATTAGATTCTTTCACTTTAATGGCTCTAGTTCGGGACAACAGCGTTTCTAATGCTGGTAACAAGCTACTTGGTGGTTTCAGTCTTGTACTGCTATTATAGACAAGAGCCAAAGCTCTTAAGTCTCCCGTTAATCTATGTGCAGATGCTTGAATATCTACTGCTTCCACCATTGCTACCATAGAACTAACTAAATTGTCAATAAGTAAGCAAGTTTGTTCAGTCAATACATGATTAGCAAGTTTTGGAAAGAAAGTCTTGAGAAAAGCATGAATTGCCGGTATTCCTAGTGACGATCTTTCATCTAGTAATACAGCATCTACATAATCCACTGTGTAGGAAGAACAAAGAAGAGATGCAATATGTTTTCTGTCTATGTGTGTAGCAGCATGAACATCTAACCATAATCTAGGAAATAAAGCTAAGTGCAGTGGAACACCTGTAATTAAATAATATTATTATTAATTATATTAATTCTATAAATTTTAGACCATAAATGATATTTACCTTCAAATCCTAACATAGCGCTCAGATTAACTAATGTATCTGTCATACAATCATTATTTATTGCTAATCTGCACATTACATCAATAAGTTCGTGATATGGTAAATAAAATTCGAGTAAAGCATTATCATATTCTGGATCTACTCCTTTTGACGCCTCTAATTGAGAGTGTGGTACGGCCATTTGGACCATCGGTCTAGCAGGTCGAGTAGGCATCTTTCCTGGAGGAGTAGATCTTCTTGGAAGATACGGGCCAGGTGGAACGGCAGCGTGAGATTCTTGAAGAGCTGCATGGCAGTGTGACAGCAATGGTGCCAAAATTGAGATCGCTTCAGCAGGAACAAGCATCACAAGTTCTTTCAAAAGATCTATAGCAAGATTTCTCATATCGGGAGGATTGTATGTATTTAACAATGTTGCTAATTTCCGCAGAATATCTGGCCATTCTTTACAATTTGCTAATATGTTCCTTGCATCAGGTCCATCTCTTGCAGTTCTAATACATCGCACAAGTTCGACAATAATAGCTATTAGTTCAGCTAAATCACCAGCAACATGACACGCTGTTGCTTCATGATACATAATATGCAGCATATGAAATGCTTCCAAAGCCATACTTAATCCTCCATTATATACAACATAAAGCCTATCATCATCTGATTCAATCAGTATACTGTAAGGTATTGACTTTATCAATTCGTGTTTCGAATTGGTATATTAAAATAAAAAAAATATCATTATAAATATTGTACCGAAATGCAGAAATAAGTGTAGCCCAACATGATCGCCCGTCTAATCCTTGTAAGTACGAAGATAATGTTCCTCTCCTAAATGATGCAATTTCAGCTTCTTCCTGTTCTGTTTGGTCAGGATGTCTTGCAACCAACAATTGCATTAATTTAAATAGTTCGTCCACAGCCTATAGAAAAAGAAATATATTTTATGTTTTAGATATAACTTTTATAAGTAAAGCAAAATAGATTTTAAATTAGTAGAAATCTTACAGTCGAATATTGAGTAGGATGAGGTGTTATGTTTTTGAATGCCCATTGAATATTTTGATGTGCAGCTAGTTGCCTTGTAAAAGTGCGTGATTGTTGACAGCATAATCGTAATAAACCGTAGTAAGCAGGTAACATTACTCTATTAAATAATACCACATCCTGATCCTCATGATCAGCACTAAAAAGACATGTAAAACTTTAAAAAATATTCTACGATCGTTTATAACTATATAAAACAATATTATGCGTACAGTATATAATTAAATGCAATATTCTTAGTTATATGAGGATTGTGAAGTATAAGAGCTACATTTTCCGGACAATCAGAACAAACGTGGTACCAAAACAATAGCACAGCTTGTTTATTATGATGCACTGGAATGCTAGGCTCAGATAGTTTTGGGTGAAAAAGTGCCCATAAATCATTCAAATATTGTCCAAACTGGAAGTAAATATTATAGTAAGTAGTATAGAAGTAGTATAGAAGTAGTATTGAAGCAGTTATACTAAGATTTAACATTATGCAATGCTTACCATTAATTTTTCTGTCTTAGAAATGACACAATATGTAAGTAATGCAAAATAGGCAGTGAGTTTCATTGTACCATGAGTTTGTATATCAATATAATGTCTCGCTGGTTGCAATAATCGTAGAAGTGCCGTATATATTTTATGCAAAATTAAAGTAGCTTCTGGAGATAATTGTAGTTCTCTAGATGTATTGCATCCTAAACCTAATCTATGAGCACTACGATAACCTTGTCTGAAATGAGTTGACGGAACCAATGATACGAGAAGAAAAGCAGCTGCAGAGCGAACTCTTTGATTTGAATGTTCTAATAGAAAATGTTGTAACCACGTGTCTAATCCTTGTAATACCCAAGCATGTGCAAGTTTACTTCTTGTAACGGCTAAAGCTAGCCATTCTAGCGCTCCATGTGGAGCAACTCTAGCTGCTTCCCAAACTCTGCCTAAAATCAATTGCGTCATACAGGGCAACCCACTTAATCCTGAACTTTCAGTTAACAATGTCAGAAGTTTGAAAAATGGTTGACAGACATCTGTATGTTTTGTTATAGCTTGAAATATCATTGTTACAATATGTATTGCCAGTCTATCATTCCAACGACATAAAGATTGTATCAAATTTCGCGTCTGGTTGAGATTGATGACATCTCGCGTTTGCTGATACAAAAAGGGAAATCCTTTACCTCCTGCTACAGCGCTAAGATCTGCTGGAGACAATGCTAGTCTGGAAAGTGAAAATATAATATGTATATAAACATATAATGCAATTCTTACATTAAATAAAAGTAAAACTTGTTTAACTACCTGTGATCGGGTCCTCTACTACGTTCAACCAAAGTTGCTATTAAAGTGATCATTTTATCTAAAGAAGCAGGTCTTAATTTCTCTGTTGGCATAGCAACAACTTCTTCTTCTTCTTCTTCTTCACTGACTGCATCAACAAATTCGTGTGTTTTATGTCCAAGATAAAAATTTATCATAGTTGATATAGCTTGTACCCTTATTAGAAATAGAGTTTCTTCCTCGCCCATTTTACTAAATTCATATAAAAAACTGAAATATTCAGTAAGATGCTTCAAATGTTGTTTTGCATGTTCCATAAGAGATAAAAGCATTCTGACAAATCTTGTCACGCAGGATCGCGTGCCGACAGTATTTACGTCATTTTCTTCATCACAAAGAAGATATAAAGGTGCTTGAGTAGCGCGCAAACGTTGTATCACGTGTATGCATAGCCTTTGAAACATTTGTCTTACCATTTGATTAGGGCACTTGACTAGAATTTGAATTGGCCACCATGAATCTCCAGCCATCTTTTCAAGAAATCTAGCGCATGCACCAGCCGAACCATTAAATTGTTTTGTTAGTAATTCTACCCATTGCACCATAGTCGGTTTCTCCTTAGCATGAATAAAAGTTTCCATAAAAAATGACGTGGAAAGATCTGCTGACATTTCTGTTATGTCAGATTGTACAGAAAGTAATGTTTGTGGTATATAGCCACATATTTGCCACATAAATGTGAAATACGTATGTTCAAATATATTTTTATCTTGTAAAAAATGCATGTTATCCTGCCATATCCAATCTTCAAGTTCTTTATTTAGTTCCAATGGTGGTAATTTATTAGTATTTTTATGAATTAACGAAGAAGATTGTCGTCCATTTGGACTAGAAACAGTGGCTTCTTCCTCTTTTGCTTGATCACCAGGATCAGCGCACCATTCGTAAAATAGCATATATGCTGAATTCGTTTTTTCAAAACTGAAGTCCATAAATTTATCCGTAACGGAATCATAGGTTTTACTAGTCATTTCTCCACCAAAGCACTCTGCCGCTATTTGATTTGGATCAAATGGTTTAACTTCTGCATCATTAAATAAAAACCATTTATCTTTATTAGGGGATGTACGATCTCTAATAAAACTATAATAATGTCCACCATCAGCTGTACCAGTATGAACTGTTACACCTATTAAATCATATTGATAATGTTCCATTTCTGCATCATCATTGTCTAATTCTGATTGACAGTCACTTTCAGATTTTCTCTTTTCAGATGCCTTCTTTTCTTCCTGATAATGCTGTGGCATGAGTTTTTTCTCAACATATCCAGACATATCTAATCTTAATGGAAAACTAAAATGTGTATTTACTTTTTCCTTTAACATGGTTCCCATATTAAATGTATATCGCATTGTATTGAAACACAATATATGTGGCAACTTTTTAAAACAAGCTCTCTTTTCTGCTCTTGCTTTTTTACCACATTGTGAACATGTATACATATTATCTCCTTCCAAAGTATCTTTAACTGTAACTTCATCTAAACTTTCATAAAGATTTCTCATATCTGCCACCTGGCAACGTACAGTATAAAATTCTTCAAGAGTTCTACTTACATGTTCACAATCTAACGATACGACATTATTAGATATTACACCACAGAATAATGTCTTCACCAAGTTCTTTAAATCTGATGTCATTTCTTCTAATTTAGATACAAGATCTATAAAAAATTCAGCCATATCCTTTTGTTCTCCAGTATTTAAAGGCTCATGATTCATGGTATATACTCGACAAAAGCTTCGAGGATTATACGCTTTTCTCTCGGATTCTAAAAGATAGGCAAACATTCTTTGTAACTCTCTTAATGTGAGTTGATGTTTATTTGCTCTATTACAATCAGCCCCTAATATAGAGACGCGTGCTTGCGGCATCATATATAAATGCTGCATACAACTAGCCATGTAACAGGTGGCACCTAAGTTTGTTAGACCTACATATCCACAATCAGAACGTCCATCTTCATGTGGCCAGTAATCCCATGGATATGGAGAATGAGGGCCAGGTTTATGTTGAGCTAATAATTTTTCATGAAGAATTCTATAATTATCAGGTGCAGATTTTACAAGTTCGACTAAAAGATCGAAAGCTGCTGACCTGGAGACTTGACTTTTACATTTCGGAACATGTTTTGATCGAGGATTAGGTAATGCAAATAGAAAATCGAATACTTCATGTAATAAATTTTGTCCAATCTTTCCTTGTTTGCAAGGTGGATTATGTGTCATGATATTGCAAGTGAGATTTAATAATCCAACTAAGCCATCATCTTCCACTGTGTTATGACGTGTTTCAAGATGGTCTCTATTTAAAACTGAATCAATAACTCTTATTGCTAGGGTTTCGAGATCTATCGTTAAATTAGAATCATCCGATCCTTCTTTGATAGCTTCTTCTGGGAGAGAATCAACTAATCTGCAAACAAGCCAAAAATAATCCCTACAAGCAGGTCCATATGGTTCTTTTCCATCATCAAGTGCGGGATGTAAGTGCAACGGTAAATCCGGTTTTCGATGAGAAGGTTGCATTGCTTCGGCAATTACCAGATGTTCCAACAATGTATTTAACATTGGAACGATTAAACTGGGATTACCAGAATTTTCATCTTCAGATCCTGTAGTCCCCAAACATAATCTATACAGTGCTGTACAAACTTCTCTTCTTACTTCTGGTTCGGGATCTTCCAATACTAATCTTCTTAACCAAGTTTTCCCAAATGGTTCTGATGATGAAAAAAGATACTGCTTCACTGTTTCATCACTATGTACCCAACAAACTAATAAGGCCATAGTGTAATGTATAACTTGTGATCTTCCAAAAAGTCCTGTCTTGTAATGATTCGGATCCCTTGGTAGTGATGCCTCATTTAATATACTTGTTATTCGAGACATAACAGCTTCAACATTCATCATTGAAAGCATCACTTCGCTTAGTTTAGGTACAAGCAGTTTATCTGCTTTACTTCGTTTTTTCTCTTCTTTAATAACGCCCAAATAACACAATTGTTTTAGTAAACTAGCGAGACAGTCCTGCTGCCACTCACTACCATCACCTTGTTCCAAGCATCCAGACATAAAAATATCAAATAAATGACGCAAACCTCCATGCTGAACAAACAATGTAGACCAAGCAACATCCTTCTCTTTGTCTTCATGATTATCATCTGTATCACCATCACCCTCGTTACCAGATGCACTGGATGTACAATTTACAACAGAAGGTTGGTTTGTTGTACTATGTCTACTCAACGACTCTACTATATATAAAGAATACATCAATTTTTGAGGACTAGCAGGATCTAACAATTCTGGCAAAGTTGTTTCTCCTAGTTTTTTAAATCCTCTCAATAAAGTTGGACTAGTTGGTAGTAATGTTAATGTGTCCCAAACTCTTCTTGAAAGTACCTGTGCTTTTGTATGAGGAATTTCCTGCCCTCCCTTGACAACCGTTTTCATAGCACTTAAAGTTCTCATTAGTGTAAATAGTTGTTCAAAATACTGTGGACGTAATAATAATAATGTCGGCAAAGATTCTCGAGGGGGTGGTGGTAAAAGAGATGGTGAATCCACATCTCGTTTGTTACATCTACCTGTACCATTACCTCGACCAGCGCCGGGAGAAATGAACACTAGTTGGCCATCTTTAAATCCCATTTCTTGCAATGTCTTTTCATCAAAATCAATAGTTAATTCCTGACCTTGTGTAATCATCCTAATTGGCCCATCAGTAAGTAGAGAACCTAATACTGAACCATTATTTTGATTCGAATTTGTAGTAGATGTCGATTTCTCTTGATTATTTTGTGTATCATCCCACCATTTAGCAACTTCGGCTCTCAGATCAGCTACATAATCAGTACTCAGAAGAGTGAAACTTGTTTTTTCAGGTATTCCCGCAGGTTGTACAAATATTCTTAGCTGTTGACCTTTCTCTGAAGTGTTCATAGCAACGTGGCTACCGGCACCTCTACCTTCCAGTATCCAGCGACGTAAATGATATGCGTAGCGTTTTCGGAACGCTTCTAAATGTGTTCTTAATAGTAACAAAGCTCTTTGTATGCAACGTAAACTAGCTTCTTCGTTCATTTCCAAATCTGCACTAGCTGCAGCAAGATGAGTCATACATTGTGAAACAAATTCTGCCTCTTGAGTCAATTGTCTAGACATGTAATATCCATTTAGATATTGTATGGCTGCCATACTGACATCTGTGCTTTTAGCTTTTAATGCAATTCTCCACAAGAAATCCATACCAACTGAATCTACATCTCTTAAAGGTCTATCCAAGTGTGCAGCAGCTAAACGGGCTAAATTACATAATTGTTGGAAAAGACTAAGGCCTGTCATACTAATAGTTTCGGGTGGTAAACTTGGTAATTTACGCATACATAAATGTTTAAGCGTATCCATTCCAAGTGCATGCTGCTCTGTTGATTTTGCTTGACTAAGCAACCAACTGAAAAGTTCATCAGCGCATGTTGTGTCTTGTGACAAACATTGCCATAATATATCGACCTGTTCGAGACTTAGACGAAAACAATCAGGTGAACCTAAAGGTGAAAAAATAGAAGATAAAAACTGTAGTCGAACTTGTATCTCTGTTTGATGAGAATATAAGTTATTTTTTGGCCCTATATTAGTGTATGTTTTCAGATTATTAAAGAAGTGTTTCATCATTCCACGTTCACGATCGGCCCACGTTGTTATCGTATGTGCGTCCATTGCACCAAATTGCTGGAAACTGGCAAGTAATTTAGGTAATAATCTTAAAGATACAACCACAGAACGATTGGTTGCAAGATTTTCTAAGCAACCTTCTATGAATTTCATAGGTATTAATCGATCAACATTGAAGCAAAGAAGATTGCATAAAGCTTTCTCAGCTTCCAAAGCTAAACCTTCTCCTAATTGACCAATTTTATCATCTTGCAAAAGATCCCATAATAACGTATTTCCAGGCTTACATACAGTGTCCAAATTGAATTGGGAACTAACACGTGTTACCGTTTGGCGAATACTTCTCACTTGTGGAGGGCGACAAACAGATCGTCTAACGGTCATTGTTGGATGAGAATGATGAGGATGATAAGCCTGCATTTGTATAGCTGTTAAATGACGCGCAGCTAATTGAGCTAATTCCTCTTCGCATCCACTTTCCTCTCCATCAAAATCTGCCATATTTTTTTCACTTTTGTTAGAGATTCTGCTACTATAAGATCCTTCTTCATCTGAAAGCATTTCATCTAATCCTGAAGGCAAAAACGTAGGTCCAGTCGCATGTACTAGACCGGCAAGTTCTGATATAACAGCTCCAGGTCCATCGGGTGCTCCGAGAACACCAGCTACATCACTATCATCTTCATCATGCGAAGTATCTGCTGAGTCAGGAGCTCGGTCTACATTATGGCCTACTAATGACATATATTTGTTTTTGTTAGCTCTTCTTAGGAGTGTTGCTGTTGTTGGTACTTGTTGATCACTTGGATCTAAAGCCATTGCTTGCTGTTTTACGCGATCCAGCGCATCAACACCTTTTGGATCATCTATAGAAACTAATCCACCAGTATCCAAAGTACTGTTTAGTACGTCCTCTGGCCTATATTTCATATCTAACATTAACTCTTTAGTTTTCACATTATTTTCTTCATTAACAATGCCTTCTAATGTCTTATCTGCAGTAACTAGTGAACGTTTCTGAGGTTTTTTCCGTTTTCTTAATACTTTCCTCTTCCTCTTTTCTATTGCAACTGTTTCTTCTGTGTTTGATTTCTCTGTGTCTGCTTCTGCATCTGACCCACTCTGTTTTTCTTTTATATCATCTTGTATACTACATGCAGAATCTTTTATTGATTCAGTAAAACATTCAGATTTTTCCATTACAGGATCTTCTCCTTCATTTGAGCTCGTTTGTACAACTGCTGTGCCCACACCTTTTGCTTTAAATGGACCTATTAATATTTATGTTTTAAGTCATTTAAAAATGTTTTACATTTAAAGACAAAAGTATTAAATATTAATTATATATGGGTAGGTATTATCTTACCTTCCCCATCACTACTATCCCCTCTTGCTTGTTTTCGTGGCGAAGGTCCTTCAGATGGAGCAGGACTGGGTTCTTCTTCATCCTCATCTGGACTACTTCCATCTATTCCACTAGGATCACTAGTACTGCTACCACCTATACCACTATTACCTCTTAAAATTTCCCTGTTTTTTATAGATAAACCTCTTGGATACCCTGAACCACCTGCTGTCCAAATAAATTTTATCAAAGCAGATGCCAGGAATAAACTTTGTTCTGTGTGGTCCTTCGGTTCCAATTTTCCTAATAAAGAGTATAAATGTAAAACTGGAGTTGGAGCCAAATGTTTTACTAAGGGTGCCAATAAATCATATACTGGGCGACCACAGTGTTTCAATTGTGCTGCTTGCCACATAGTATCCATGTCAGAACATGTAATTCTACCTTCCATAGCTAAGAAACTTAGTACAATATGACTTTGTTTAATAACCTCTACATGCAAATTTGGTCCAAATATATGAGCTATTATATTATTTTCTGTTAACCAAGCAGCCAATGCATGGCCTACTTGTTCCACTTCAGCGACAGTTTCACTATTGCAAAGTTCATTGAATGCAGTGATATGAGCATTTATCTGAGCTATTCCTGCTAGTCTCATAGTTAAAGTTGTACTAGTAAAATATTTAAATGCTAGATCCAATCCATCACGATCAAAGCTTGGTAAAACAGCGTCGATAGGATCCTTTACAGCACTCCACATGAAATCTAAATATAGAAGGTAATTAATTCAAACTCGACAATAAACGCCTTAAATTATTATAATCTTATTTATTCCAAAATTTACCTGCCATCGTTCTAACTGCCGGTGTGCGTAATTCTTTATCTGCTAAGCGACACATATATTTCATAACACGACTGCGTAATGGTATAAAGAGCTGAATAACACTACCATAATTCAACCAAAGCTTTAAGTTACAAATCACTACAACCATTGAATGTGCAAGACTAACAGGTAATG
This sequence comes from Bombus campestris, assembly GCA_905333015.3. Taxonomy (NCBI): domain Eukaryota; kingdom Metazoa; phylum Arthropoda; class Insecta; order Hymenoptera; family Apidae; genus Bombus; species Bombus campestris. Next base: position 256,848 of record HG995132.1, on the reverse strand, counting down.
TATTTTCCATATCAAAACAAGCAGACATTAAATTGAAACCACCTTGATGACAAAATATGGAAACTGCTCTAATTAAAGGAGCTGGCACTTCTGGATCATGAGGCTCACAATATCCTCCTTCATCCTTTAAAATAATAAAAAATAATGTATAAATGCAGAGATAAAAAACAATACTTCTTATAGTAATATATTACTTTTACTGGAGCTAATGGATTAATTGCACCACCATGTTTCATTGCAATGTAAAGAGGAAAATTTAGTAAAAATATTTTTGAAAGAAGATGATACAATTTTTCTCTATCTTGTTGAGACCAGTTTTGTTTTGTTTCTGTTTCTGTTTGTGCAAAATCTGAGTTTTCTACTTTATTTTCATCTGTTTTTCCTTCTTCTTTTTCGTCTTTGGGTGATACTTTTCCAACATTTGTTTGCTGACCATTCTGTTGTATAATTTGTAATTGTTGTAACGTACATAATACAACACTTTGAGTTAATCGTATAAATCGATCAAAATTTTTTATTTCTCGATAGCAGCACATGCATTGTCTATAAAAATAAAAGAAAACAAGTTGTATTAAAATAGAAGTAAAACAATCTTATTAAGTATTTATATCAATTCAAATGTTTGGTTTATATGTTGTAAAAAATAAAAATGGAATCAGACCTTTGTACCCACTGATTAACATAATGTAATGTAGTGTCCACATCCGAAATACAAAGTGTTGCCAATCCATCTTGTTCCTTCGATGATCTTTCATCATCTGGATATATATTATAAACAAACAATAAACAATACGAAAATTTAAATAAAATAGCTATAAATATATATAAATAAGATTAATGTATCACTATTCTAATCTATCATCATTTCTTATATATCAAACATTTATCTACTTTAATGTGTCGTACAATTTTACTACTAATTACGACCTTTGAAAATATAAAACATATTTTAATATTTTATTATTTTGTATAATTAACGTTGAAGTGTGTTCGTGCAGAAGTTGATAAATTTTAAAATCATAGGCAAATAAGGTTATAAATTATAATGTTATAAACGGACATTTATAGTAGAAAAAGTTAAGTGTAATTATGAATCTGGTAGATTTTTTACAACAATTTGTTATTAGATTGCTTATATTAGGACATTAGTTGTTGATTCGAAATCAAAATTTACAACATGCAGCATAATACACTAGGTTAACATGAAAGGTATAGTACACATTTTGCTTACAGGAGAGCAGAAGGTCGTGAAAGTCAACACATACATCACACATGGTTTTCTTCCTTTAGCCTCTGAAAAGGCTTTTAATCACGTCAAGTTCATCACTCAACTTCACCACCGTCCATCGCAAAAGTTGGTAATATTATTAAACATTTGTATTCTTGATTATCCTCTCAACACTTGATTAATTCGTTAGTCACCATATTGCTTTTTTACGCAGCTGCGTTCACTTGCCGCTCACTTCAGATGAGCAACAGTAAATATCTTCCTCTACTTTTTTTTAAATCTTTCATACCTATAGACAAATGATATAATAATGATAAACTACTTCACTTTATTATCGAAGTTCACAAATATTTTTATTCAAATTATTCCTAAAAAATTGTAATCTTTTACTTAACAATATGAATGTCATTATGACAGAAGACAGCTGATCGCCGCCATATTTTATTGAAATAATGTGATATTTAAAATGATCCCATCAATACTTTAAACATTAATGACATAAAAAATAAAACATTATTTTTTTCATTTAACCGAATGATGTATAAAATGAAAATGTCTAGCCCCAACTTTTTTCTAACCTCATATTTTTTTAATTATTTTGGACCAAATTTATTTAAGATAATATATAATTTATTTTATATTTGTTTTTGTAACATTAACATCAATAAATTGTAGCGTTGCTAAATACATAAATCTTATTAAAAATCACAATTAGAAATTTACTTATAAGATAGCAATACTATTGATAATGACTACTATAAATATACTATAAATACATTAATAAATAAAGCAATAATATTAAATAACAGATATTATATTAAAGAGCTAATAATAAATTTTTTAAAGTTTATCAAACAATAACTCTGAATTGTTTAAATAGAGCGAAAATGAAATAAATGAAATTATTTTTATTTTGTTTATATTATATCAATTAAATCTTATAATGTATTAGGAAACGATCAATGTCAAAAATATCATTTAAGAAAGTAAATCTATTAATTTTTTTGCTTTAGTTATAACCTTTAAGACTTTCATTGTACAATTCTTAATTCTATTATAATGAAATATTGGTTATAAATTTTAAACGTAAAAATTCCTTCTTATAATTGTAATATAATTCATATATATTTAATTATATATATTTTCATTTGATTAAATATATTTGTATTATGTATCTAATTTGTATGTAATATCAGGTAATATGTACCAAGAAAAAAGATATACATATGTACTCATAAGCTATATTATATGTATATACAGTTCGGAGGAGAGTAGTAGAAGAATACAGTGCTAGTAGCGCCAGTTGTCCAGAAGTATGATAAACAATCTTGAAAGGAGTATAACATCTTGTGCGATTTCATAGAATAAATCTTTGTGTAAAGATATTGACGTGTGTATTGGGTTATAGGGTGTCGATAAGTGCCATACGAACAAGAGTAAATATTAATAAATAATTAAAATGGGCAGCACGGATAAAGCTGAGATCACGGGTTTTATATGCAGACTTTGCAGTAAGATGAACCGTTTCGTGATCCACATATACGGTGAAGAGGGTGAGAGAATGAAACTTGCTGAGAAAATAAATGCTTATCTTCCAATTACGGTAAAAATCATTATCTATTTTGTATTTTTTAAAATTAGGTTTTCACTGATATTTTTAAATAAAATTTTCATACTTTCTACTACAATATATTCTGTGTATGACTGGTTAAGATTTCACTTTATTTGAGTTACATTTATGGTTTTTCTTATATGAATTTTTTATCGTATTTGACAGCTCTGCGTTAAATACAACAATAATTGAGAAATTGTAAAATTACATAACTTAATGATAAAAATAGTTTGTTTATTACAAATTTATTAAATCTTTCTAAATATAAATATATATTATAGCTACATTAAATCAGAGAAAGATTAATTAATTGTGATGTTTTAAAAGTTTCATAAAAAATGTTTTCAGTATTTTAAAATATAATATATTTAAAGATGTATATGTGTATATATGTCATATAATGAGTATTTTTTATATTTAGTTTTAAAAAATACAATTTTTACCTTTTTGTCATGTAGGTAAACATGAATGATCCATTACCTAAAACGGCATGTCTACATTGTATTGAACGACTTGAAGCTCATCATGAACTAATGGAACAATTTTTCTTAGTCAAACGAAGGTTAACTACTCAGAATAAATCATCAACAGTTGCATCAACCTCTACACAAACCGCTGATACTGTACCAACATCTAGCCCACCTCCATGTTAACATATAGAATTAAAAGCAGAATTTCTCGCTCAATATTATTAAACATTTTCTGTATATCTTATTTGTATTGTTATTTTAGTAATTTATTACTAGGGAAACAAATTCTTTTGTTAAATGAAAAGATATATATATATATAATCAATCAATTGATTCAGCAATCTATAGAAATTTCTTTAAAAATTTTATAAAAAATTTTCTTCTTAAAATATGTTGGTAAATGTTAGTAATGTGCAAATTTAATTTACTGTATAAACTTTTTTATTTTTTACACCAGATATTACAGATATTTTTTATTGATACTATAATATAAAATATATGAATAATTATAATTTGTTTGTATTTCACATCTTCAAAAAAATTGGAACTTTTTTTCTTGACTAGTAATCAGCAATAATAAAGTTATAGATATGTTTATGTAAATGATATATCCAATGAATATTTTTAGGCATGTTTAATGATATTCAAATTATTGAATTAATATTTTATTTGATGTATCTTGTATAATTTTTATTAATAGAAATTTTTAAACATCTTTTAATACTCTAGGATAATATTGTTTCTTTAACAGGTCTATACTGCTGGTGTACAAAGATAAATAGATAGATATGTCAAAGTGATTTCTTAGAATATTAAATGATGTTATATTACATAATTGAATGTAAAAATAAGAAATTTAGTTGGCAAAGTTTTTAATAATATTATGCATTAGATACATACAAGATTGTCAATACTAATGTACATTAAACCAATCATGTTTCCTTTGCTATTAAATATTAATAGTTTTAATATGTCAACTTTTATATATAATAATATGGTACAAAGTATAATGACAAAAGTATATGCATAATTATATTATATTAACATATATTATTCCACAGAGTTTAACAAAATTTGGATGTTTACCTCTAAGTTGCAATATAATAAATAATTTATAAAAATTTTTAAATATATAGAACTTTGATTAATTATAGTATTTTACATTATAAAAACCAAAAATCTTTATAAAAATGACACAAGGATAAATAATACTACTATAATTTGTTAAGATTATTTATTTCTTAACAATATTTGCTAACACAATTAAATGTTATGTGGAACAATGTTATTGGTTGGCGACACAATCCATATTGTGCTTACTATATGTATTATTTCACATGTAATTCATCATTTACAAAGAGAAAACTTGTTTTTAGAAGACAAGGTTGTGTTCGTCACTCAAACATTATTCTAAAGCCTTACATATTTTAGTCATTTGAGAAATTTTTCTTTATTTAATATATCATTATCACTGCATAATAAAAGACAATATAAATTTGTTATATCTGTGATCAATATGTGTATATAATATTTTAATTATAAATGTAGCCAATATTCTCAAATTAATGACTGATAACCTGTATAATAGTGTTTTCTTATAAATATTACTGCCTAAATGTAAATTGCAAATAATAAATAATAGTAATAAAGATAATGATAAATCATAATAAAATAACGGGTGCACCTATATAAAATCTGTTTAGGATGCATTTATTATCTTACTTACCCTGCAAATAAATAGAGGTCCATTTATCTAATAGTATATTCTATATTTTTAGATATTTTATCTAGAAATATTACTATTTTGCAAAACAGAAGTAGAATTTGAATATTTATTTTAAACCATGTGCATACTAAAAATATATAATATCTAAGCAGAGCTTTATGCAAGAGCTGTATACAACCAAAAAAAAAAACAATATTATTGATATTAACGTTTTAATATTACTGTTTACAATTCTGCCGTCAATTATCCTGTAGTTTATTAAACTGAATTGTACAATATGTATATATATTTCTACGTATGTTTTACAATGCTTTTATATTTAAATACCTTAAACTATTTTCATTGTTAATTATAATAATGGAAATTACTTTCAAAATAAAATGTTTTTACATAGTTCTGCTGGAATCATACAATAATATAAACAACGAAATATAAAGAATATTTTAAATAAAATATTCTTTCTTTTAATACAATTTGATGAAATGTAAATATTTTTGTAGGTATTAATCGATTGTAAGTATTACTTGATTGAGTGTCGATACACATTCTCTTGACTTCTTAAAACAAACATTTAGTATGTGCTACTGCAAGATTTCTGAAACCATTATACAATAATATGCGTAGCTATATCTGTGTGCGATAGACTACTAAAACCTGACTTATGAGTGTTTTCAACACACACAATGTAAAATATGTACAAAGATTTATGGAGCCCAACTCCTTATTTTCTTTCATTTTTCCCCCAATCAATGTATGATCATGTTGTCTGATACCATAAAGCATGTCCGCGACTGATTTTTTTATAAAAAATATATAATATATATCTATATAAAATTTCATTCTTTTTATCAGCCAACATGTCTTCGTACAAATTTAATTCCACTCAGGGGTATTTGATTTTGTTTTCTGCAACTTGTTTCTTAAGTTTAATTTTTTTTTTTTTTTTTTTTGTTTCCTTTTAATTTAGTACCTGAGGTACTTCGACGCTCAAATAGAAATATAAATGCATCTTTGACCAATTACGATATACACGACGACGAACGTCTAATACCTATCTGATGATTAAAGCACAATGGCAGCAATTTTTCAAATATAATGCAAAAGGCTGTAAATTGATAAACGTTGAGCTGCATTCATGACAATTGCATAGTTGAAAATCCAATTCTATGCACTTTGTCAAGAAATTTGGTATGAAATACGAATAAACTTGAATGCTTCGTATTTTAGAATAATTATAATATAATATTCTATTTACGTAAATTATATACATAAATTAAAGTAATTCACTTTTTGGAAGTTAAAAATTGTGCTATATCTCACATGCATATCAATATACAATCATCTGTTCATTTTACAAGTTGTTTACGTACAAATGAACATTGCTTTGAATATGATTAACTTCTTACTACTTTATGAACCACATTGCAACATTTCCTTTTATTTTTTAAATAAAAAATTTTGATCGCAAAGACGCTAAAATTCTATTTACGTATATACGTATATTGCGAACTACTATAACATTACTACTTCTAATATATACAAAATTTACTATTCTAGGAAATATGTGATGGTTGTTGCACTTGACATCTTTATTTTATCGTCTTGAAAACAGCTCAACCGCCAACGGTGTTATAAGCTATACTCGAAACGAAAATGACAGACGGCTTAGACAATTATTTGTTCCCAAGATGTCTTTACAATAACACACTATCGGTAACATTTTTCTCAGCCTTTTCTTAAAAAAGAAGAATGAACGATGAAATGATCATCAAGTTCGATAATTTGTACTTTGCATCTGAGCAGGTGAAGTGACAAATTGAGGATAAAAATTTTCAACTGTTACGTTATGTTCTTGACAAAACAATGTACAACACAAAGCATATATGAATATATATCTTCATTCTGGTAAGTGTTCCTCATTTATACTAAATCTTATATCTATATCTACAATTTATATTAATGGGGGAAAATTTACCTAAACGATATTAGGTAGGTAAAAATTGTCATGAAATCTGCTATAATTGCAGGGTGTCCATATAGTGATACTATCCTATTATCTCCCAGTGTTGTATAAAAATTTCTTTAGCGCAGGTTAAGATAATTAGGATGTTTCAAGGCAGCTCATCACGAACAGGCCTGTTGCATTTCTGCTTTAGCTGCCTTTATAGCTAAAATCAAAATGAATACATTTTTTATATATTAAAATAAATATTTATATATTTATAAATTATATATTTTTAAATTTCATATAAAAATTTCTCAAATACCTTATTCATAAAAACATTAATTATTCATAAAATATTTACCTTCTCGTTCTCTTCTTCTTAACTTTTTTCTGCGTCTTTCAATAGCTGCAAGTTCAACTTTCACAGCATTATATGTTTTACGTAACTCAGCTAATTTTTGCTGTAGTACAGCTATCCTTTGACTGCCATCCAATTCAGGATCTATGATAAACACAAAAGGTTAATATTTTCTTTTTATAGGTAAGACATTAAAATTAAGGAAGAAAACTAATCCTTTACCTAATTCCACATAAAAATTATATTTCGTGGGTCGAGGTGATCTCGACGAGTAATTACTAAGATCAGGAACACTAGTGATATTTGTGTGATTTGCTGAAGTTGTATTAATTCCACATAAATTAGAACCTTCACTTGTGTCATCGCTATCACTTCCACCACCATGTCTACCATGTCTATTACTATGTCTTCCCGCTTTTTTAGTAGTATTTTTATCACATTCTGAGTGCTTCCTACTCCTCTTACGCTTTTTAGGCGATTGTGTTTCTTCAATGGATCGCTTTGCTGGTGGTTTTAATATTCTATCTGCAGAATTTCCTTCAACATTTGGCAATGTGTCATCTTCACTGAATCCTGGACCTTTCCCACCACTATCATTGTCTGCTTCAGAACTATCACGATTATGTTTCATATTATCCTCTGAAGTTGGTGATGAACCACCTGTCCTTTCTTCTCTTGGAGATCCAGAGATATTGGAAATGCTTGAATCAGGTGTAGTTGGAGGTGTATTATCCATTACAGGTGCTGCTTCATTGCTTTCTCTCCTCTGTGCAGGCATTAGTGCAGGTAAATGTTGATGATGAGACTGCTGTTGTCTCATACCCAGAGTAGGATTTTGTTGCATAGATAAAGAAACTGGGACAGATGTTTCTACAGTTTTTGGCAGTGCCATACTCAGAGTGGCAACAGTGCTGCTGGTTGTACTCTGACCAGATGTAGGAGCACTTGCAAATGGCATTTCCATTAATACTATACTATTTTCTGTAGTTTCAACTTTTGGAGGTGAACAGGATGGACCAGCGTTTATTTGTTCTATATTTTCAGTAATAGGTGTTGGTGAACCTGGTATTTCTTCCTCACATAGCAAAGAATTAATTGCCTCTCCCTCTTCATCTGTTTTTATAACAGGTGTTTCTTTGATCTCGGTTTTAAATTCAGTAATACATTCTTGTGGCTGATGTTTTAATGGTTGCATAGATTTTTGTGTTTGTAATTGTGAATACCTTTCTTGTGTGTCTTGAAGCCTATCTAACTCTGCTCTTAATTTAACATCAAAATTTGATGAACTTTTCACATCTTGTGATTCCTCATTATCGATTATTAACCTCTGTTCAGAATCACTACTATCTGCAGAATCTACCATATCTTGACTGATTATCTTCTTATGATTTTCCTTTTCCTTTTCTTTAAAATCGTGTTCTTTAAATTCATCTTCTGTTTTCTTAGACTTCTCATTTTCTATATGTTTCCATTCTTCTTCTTCTTCTTCTTCAGTTTCATGTATCTTTTTATGTTCTGTTTTTGTTTCAACGAATTTTTTTATTTCTACCTCTTTTTTAAGTTCAAATTGTTGAAGTTCTTCTTCTTTTTGTTTAATTACTACACACATTATTTCTTTACATTGGTTTTCATTATTTATTACAATCTCTTCCTCTTCTCGTTTCTTATTCTCACTTTCAGTCTTAGGCCCATGCTGATCTTCTTTACTTTTTTGTGCAACTACAATATCTAACTTCTTAGAAATTTCTTTTGAGGGTTTCCATACAACTTCTGGAATTTCATCTTCTTTTTTAACATCTTTAGTTTTATTACGAAAAGCCATTGCAGCCGAAAGTTTTTCTTCGATTGTAGATGTAGCTGGTAATCTTGCACTAATTGGTGCTGGAGTTGTTACAATTGGAGATGAAACAGGTGTAATATCTAATAACTTTGGATCTAATGGTTTTAATTCTGGAGATTGACAATGTAAAGGAGATTTAATGATTTGTTTCTGTTCAACAGCTATATCAGGTTTATTTGAAACTGTTAATGTTATATCCTCTCTTACCGATTCAATTTGTAAACTTGTGTCTTCTTTATTGGATTCCATTGAATCATTTCCATCATTAGAAGGAAACATTTCTTGCTGATATGTAAATAAGTTTTCTTGTTCTGGTTCCGAAACTTCTGCCTCTGATATTATTAAACGATCTTCTGAATCGTCATGAGTAGCATCATCATCTCCAGGTAAATCGCTAAATAAAAGATCTATACCATTATTTATTTTACCCGTTTCCTCAAGAATAGGTATTGGTTTCGCCAGATTAAATGAAGGTGATTCACAAAGCTTATCGAATGCTTCTTCACATGTTGCTAATGATGTAGATTGTAGTGATTTGTGAGAAGGTAAATTGTCTGTAATATCATCAGTCCTCTTACTGAATAATTTCTTTACTTTCTTTCGTGAATCGTTGTCGGTTTCTGATTTAGTTTCTTTTATAACTGGCGATACAACTATTTTTTGTTTCTTTTTAGGGCTTTTCGGTTCTTCTTCAAACACCCTCCTTTTTATCTTGTCTTTTTCTCCACTTGTATCTCGTTTATTTCGTACCTCAAATTCAAATGGTTCTGGTTCTTTAAATTCATATATATCTTCTGTACTATCTACTATTTTAGATTCAGGCATTGTTTCTAATTTTGATGGCTCTAATTTTTTTTCCAATTTTGGTGATACTGAAACAACATTCTCTTTTTCTTCTATTTTTATTTCATCCTCTGGATCTGGTTCAACCCTAACAAGCTCCAATTTCACTGCTTTATCAAAACCTTTTAATTCAGATCGTATTTGATTTAAGTCAAAATCTCGACCTTTCGGTTGTTCTTCATCGCTATCTGGTTCAGACTTTATACCTTGCGATTTACTAATCGTTCTTCTTAAACGCCTACCTCTACGTGGTTCTTCTAAATTATCTTTATCTTCTTCACCCTCGCTAGTTTCATCAGGTTTTATTCTGTCTTCAACTCTGTATCTCGCTTCTCTACGTTTCCTTTCCTCTGTAATCTTAGATTTCGTTCTTGTTTGTTCAGATTCTGTAGTATCTGAATCATATGTTTCACTTTCTTCAGTTTCCGATGGAACTATATCCGCATGTCCAGAAGTTCTCCTAGTACGCCTCCGATGTTCTGTGTTAGATGTATCATTATTTCTTGTTCGTGTTTGACGATTGTTCGCTGGTGTTGCTGGACTTTTGGTTCTAGAACTAGAACTTATAACAGACAATGGAGTCGTAGATCTAGTCGGTTGAGATATTTCTTTTTCCTTATCTTCTTTCTTGATTTCTTTTGTCGTAGTAGATGAAACAACTGATGTAGTAGGTGCAACACTTTGCGCTCGACGTCGATTTTGAGATACATTTGAATTAGTGTTAGAAACAATTTTTGATGACTTATTGATGTTATTTGATAAATTCGTACTGGGAGTTTGAGGTCGTGAAGTAGCTTTAATTCGTTTTACTCTACCTTGAGCTTGTGTAAAATTCTGTGCTATCCTCGATGGTTTAATCCATTCATCATATCTCGTATTCCATCCAGTATAATGCACTAAATACATTGGTTCTGTACCATCTTTTTCCATATCAATAACTTTTGCTTCATAAGTAACTTTAGATTCATGAGTAGGTCCATAATATACTTTTAGTCTATCTCCTAATTCTACAGGCCCTTTGTAACAAGGAGCTGAATCTGTTGACTGTTCCTCTGTACGTGATTTTTCTGCCTCATACTCTTTTCGTTTTCTCCCCCGTTTCTTTAAATCTTCATCCATCAATCGTCTTTGCTTAGATAAAGTTTTTCTTTCCGATTCTCTCGATGGAGTTCGTGTTTCCCTATTTTCAGAAGATATTTTACTTTTTACATTATCATCTTTAGATTTAGATCTTGTTTTAGCAGCATCCTCTTCTTTCATTTTATCGTCTTTTTTTTCTTGTCTTTTAGGTTCAGTTTTCTTTTTTTCTATTACCTTTTTCTTTGTGTCTTCTTTATTTTTAGATTTGCCTCTGTTTGGCAAGGATAAGGATGTTGATATTTTTTGAGATTTTTCACTGCTAGATGAAGATTCAGCCTCACCTTCAACGTTTACGTCACTGTCTTGTCCGCTACCGCTTTCCTCAAATTCATCTTTCTTCTTCATCTTCACAATTTCTTCTTCTTTTATTGGTTGTTCTTTCTTAGTCTCTTTTTTCTCTTTCTTTTCTTCCTCCATGATCTTTTTATCTTCTTCTTCTTTTTCATTTTTAATGGTCGACACTTGAGGTGGTACGGGCGTATTTCTGTCTTTATCCCTAATCAGACTTCTTCCAGGACGTTGTTTACGCATAGTACCCCTTGGATGATTTACCATAGTACAGCCTAACTTCCTATAAAAATCTTCAAAGGAATGTAAGAATTTCTTATAGGCCTGTTTAACCAAATTGTGCGTCGATGGTGAATTTTGCATTGTAAAGCTCAAGCGACGTGTTATTAATTTCCATTGATTTTGATTTGTTACACGATTATAACCACCTAACTTATAGACAGCTCGAAATAACCTATATAGATCTATATCCTCAGAACCTATCATTGGGCAGTTGTTAATAGGTGTACCACGGTCATCCATAAACTTATACAGTTGTGCCACAAAGTGATCTTTTTCTTCGCGTGGTTCATCGTCAGAACTCTGGAAAATAAAAATTATGTTTACAACAAATTAAATTTATTTATTGAAATTAGTAAAAGAGACCTTACATCAGAATCAAGTTCCCCATCTGAGTCACTGTTTCCGCTTGATACAGAATGTCCAAAAAGAGAATCTCTATCCCAATGGGGAGGTAACTCATTCTTTTCTAAAAATAGCAATGCCTTCTCTACTGCAACCTTCAATGTACTATTCTCAACTTTGTTGACAAGTTCTTTTGTGAATTCAGTGGCCTCTTTCTTTGGAACTGTATAACTAAATACGCAAAAAGTAACAGTAATACAATAGAAAATAATGAAATAAGTATCAATGTACAGCTGATTTTTAACAAACATATTTAAATAGATTTTAAGGAGTTTCACAATAAGCTTTAATGGAGAAAAAATATTTTGTTACCATTTCGACCATTTTGCTTTCTTGTCATATTTTTCATAAAATCTGTTTATATATGAACACAAACCATACTTACTATCGTGCATCCTTAAATGATCGCACAAGGTAGTCATCTCTTACTCGAATTCTCACTGTATCTTGAGCAGTTGGAGCAACTACTAATCCAGGGAACCAATTATCTTTCTTCTTTTTATCTCCAAGTTCCACACATACAACTCGTCCAATTTCAGGTTCTGTCTCCATTCCTTCTTTGCCTGTTCCACTAGAACCTGAATCACGAGTTCCTCGTGGAGGACTATCTTCATCATCACTACTTTCATCTCTATAACAATTATTTTTACAAGTAATAACACAAATTATTTTATAAAATTATATTGCTGATATTATTTCACAACACTCACTGCGCTTGTCTAGACCGCCGTCCTCTTCTTCCTCCAATTACTGGATTTCCAAAATGTTCTGGATGTGTCAAAGGAAGTTGGTCCAAAGTTTCACTCTCTGCAAAATGTCTTCCACTTTTCAAACAAAGTGCAGTTCTTCTTAATGTAGTAATATCTCCATCATCAAAAACTACAGTATATTGACTACAATCTTGAATTTTAGTGATAGTAGCTTCCACAAATTCTTTTCTATCTCCATGTTTAGCTTCAACAGATGCACCTACTCTTAAAGTCCCTTTTATCTGATCATCAGCTACTGTTGCTGTACCCAAGCCTTGTTTATAGGTCACTCTGCATTTCACTGATCTTACTACTTTCCGAATTTTTGCTTCACAAAAGGCACCCTTGTATTTAGCACTAACCTCCGTACCCACTGACAGGTACGGTGGATCGTCTCCCTGTAACATAAAATACATGTATATTTAATATTTGTACTTTTTAAATCTAACTTTTGGTCATGACATACTTCCATAATCATCATACCTTCACTCTCTGTCTAAACTAAAGAGATACATATAAAGACAAAATTTTAGTATCTTGTATTATATATACATGAATAAACACACACACACACACACTCACGCACGCACGCACGCGCGCGCGCGCACACACACACACACACACACACACATATTGTCTTAATAAAAAATCATAACAATGACAACATGATATTAACGAAATTTGAAATAATTTTTTTTTATTATTTATTAGATCTTGAAGGTTTATATGATCTAATTTCGTACAAAACACTATTTCGGCTGTTATCAACGACAGAACTTAAATAATAAAAGCATGAAAATTCATATAAAAAACCAGCTGCCTCGTATGATGAGCTATTGTTTATGTAGGCGGTCATGCCTCGCAGGTACCGAAGATTATTTTTATATCGAGATTGCCTTACGATAAACAAGAACTTTCGCACGAAGATACGTTTTCGTTGGAATAAAACTCATACTTTGATATCTTAATCACGTTTTCAAAACGAAGTCCACTACGTTCGTGACAGCCTGTCGATTTCTCAGACATCAGGTAATAGTTGTAACCTCGAAGGTACTTTAGGCGAGACATTCGTCCGAAGTAAATGACCTGCGAAAGCGTTGTAACTACATAACAAAAGCACGGATTTTAACTTTCTCTGTGCACGCGGCAAAAAAAGAAAAAAAAAGAAAGAAAGGAACTCAACTATACAATCTTTGCGCACTTGTTTCTACGTCAACTTTGCTCCCGCCTGTTTTTCCTTACCAGCATCTTCTAGCGCTCCACGATCTCCATATAAATAATCTTAAGACACTGGCACGTGAGTGACATTAAAATCGAACAGTTTTACATTATATCGTTGAAAGTAACAACACAGGAAAAACTCCAGTTGGCTGTGAGAATCTGACCCCCTTCACGGAACCAACACTTCACGGCCCGAATGCGTACAAGCTCCTGTTCCCTGCCCATTTCCACCCCGACGCAACTTATCAGCTAGCCACTCGACTCCTATTGGATGTCTTTGCACTTTCTGAAAACAACTGAGTAAAGATACAAAATTAAAGTTACGCTCCTGCAGTGAAATTATTCGTGATGTCGATAAATATAGGATTACCTAAATAAGTTACAATTTTTCAATAACGTTTCGAAATAAATGAATATCTATTTCAAAGAAAAATTGAAATAGTAGAAAGTCCGCACTGCGCATACGACAGGGATGTATTAATGTTGTCCACAGCATCACAATTTTGGATGGTCGTTTCTGTTGGAACATTTCAGCGAGAAGTGATCTCAATACGTTTCGTACAAACGACAAACATTTGGTGTAGTTTCCTCAATAAATTTCATGTGTGCGTATCCTGTGGATTGTAAAAAAATACAGATATATTTGTTTATAAGAGAAAACATTGCATTAAGATCTATATTTTTTGTAAAATAATCGTATGATGCATTGTGCGAAGGATTATATAATTTCTGCGTTCTAAAGAGATTGGAACGATTTTAGTACATAAGAAACATATAAGAAACAATAGTTTAAATAATTTCTATGATCTTGCACAAAGAATATTATAACTCCAGATTTGTAACCAAATCTTGTTATAACGCACATCTTTCAAATGTTTAAATTATTTTTAAATTAGAATATAATATAATATATTGCTCGTATTAATAAAAAGCATTAATTTTAATCTTTAACAATAATATGTATAACCATATTAAATATAATATTGATTACTGTATATATTTGTTATTGTCATTTAAAACATTCTGTAGCATTATTAATAGTAGTATTAATTATAATAGCAGGCAAAAGTTTCTAAGAAAATTTGTATGTAAATAAGATAAATTTAATACCATATATAATAATATTAATATTGTTATAGCTATACTTTCAATTATATTTGCAAGTAATGACAACCAAATCTAACTAAAATATTAATTAAACTGATACGTAAATTTCAATTAAACGTAATTGTAAATTATAAAAAACGAATTGAACGAGGAAATTGGTAATTATATTTACTAATCATTATATAAATATTTGTTGACAGAACCATATTTAGAATTTGCCATGTGCCTTCGTACTACGTTCCTGCCTGTAGTCGTCTGCTGTGACGCGGAACAAAATGGCGTCGAGTAATGAAGTGCCGGTAGAAATCAACCAGAGTGGCATGTGCACAGCAGAGAATTCAGTAAGTTTTAAGCTGAATATTTGCATAAAATTGGAGACAAAAACGCCATAACTATTTTGTTAATATATTAACATTCATACGAACAACATACGATATTTAATAAATTTTTAAAAGAAGAATATGTTTGAATGTCGTTTGTCATAATAGTTTTTCACTACTGCTAAGTATCTTAAAGACAAATTGACTAGTCCAATCTTCATTTCTTACGTTCTCTAAACATATCTTTAAAAACAATTTTTGATCATTTCGAGGTTATTTATGAATATTATTCAAAGGAAATTTGACTATATTCAATTGCGTGTGGCATATATGTACTAATCACACGATGGTATAGAAATATGTGTGCGTGTAAAGAATCTCGTCTGATCATTCGATCTTAAACAGACGCCATTCATTTTGGCGGGCACGTGTGTACGTTTCCTCGGTGTCGGCCGAAACAAGAATATTCGACGATTTCATCGTTTCGAAATCTTGCGTTCCCTGTTACTGATGAACGACATTGTAATTAATGTTTAATTATAATTTTTTTTACTATATTTAAGTGAAAAAGAAATTTATATATATTAATTTGAGATAATGAGCTCATATCACGTGTTAGTAGATAATTGTAGGTTCTTTTCTTATATATATAAATCAATTAGTTTTAATATTTTTTATCAAAAGTCATACTTTAACAAAAAATAATATTTTTTTATCTCTAAATAACGATTTAATATTATAAAAGTAAATTATTTTAATAATAATGCATTTTCATTTAATTTTGGTAATATTAATGTATTAATCTCAATTATGAAATATTTATTTATTTTTATATTAATGCATATATGCATCATTTTTTTATTATTATTATTAATTTTGACTTTTTGTATTATTACAGGTATCAAAAATGGAATCTATGGAAGTTACAGAAAATAGCACTGCATCAAACAAAGATGCTACACCATCATCCTGTAGGGAATCTATTTCTGTGGATGATATGACATCTCGAGATTATTATTTCGACTCATATGCACATTATGGAATTCATGAAGAAATGCTAAAGGATGAAGTGCGTACAGTGACTTACCGTAATTCTATGTATCATAATAAACACCTTTTCAAAGGAAAAACCGTTCTTGATATTGGTTGTGGAACTGGTATACTTTCAATGTTTGCTGCTAAAGCTGGAGCAGCCAGAGTTATCGGTATTGAGTGTTCTAATATTGTTGAATATGCAGAAAAGATTGTAGAGGCAAATCAGCTGTCAAATGTCATAACAATACTTAAAGGAAAAGTTGAAGAAGTTTCACTACCTGATGGTATTGAAAAAGTTGACATAATTATTTCTGAATGGATGGGTTATTGTTTATTTTATGAATCAATGTTAGACACAGTGCTTTTTGCTAGAGATAAATGGCTTCGTGAAGATGGAATGTTATTTCCTGACAAAGCAACTCTATTTATTTGTGGCATTGAAGATAGACAATATAAAGATGAGAAAATAAACTGGTGGGATGATGTATATGGATTTGACATGAGTAGTATAAGAAAAGTAGCAATTAGTGAACCTCTAGTGGATGTTGTGGACCCAAAACAAGTTGTTACAAATGCATGCCTCATTAAAGAAGTTGATTTATACACAGTAACTAAGGCTGATCTGGAATTTTCATCGCCATTTACTTTACAAGTTCGCAGAAACGACTATGTTCAAGCATTAGTTACATTCTTCAACATCGAATTCACCAAGTGCCACAAACGTATTGGCTTTAGTACAGCACCGGAAGTACAGTATACTCATTGGAAACAAACTGTATTCTACTTTGATGAATATATGACAGTTAAAAAAGGAGAAGAAATATATGGTGTATTTTCAATGAAGCCCAATGCAAGGAATTACAGAGATTTGGATTTCAGTATTGAATTGGACTTCAAAGGAGAATTGTGCCAAGTACATGAAACTAATACTTATCGTATGCGCTGATACCTATCAGACTATTCATCTTCTTTTTATTTTCATGGTTCATAACACTATAATCAAATAGACACCAAGACTTTAGTTATCATTGAATTATATTAGATGATTTAATGACATTTAATAGTACGGTACAATGAATGGTGTGAATTATTTAAATGTTTTTAATTTTTAATTGTAAGAAAGTTTGAGGCTTCCTGCTTAAGATTTAACAAAATGTCTAGATTCTTTGTTAATCTAGTAAGAGTTTGCAATATGATGACTTACAACTAAGAACAATAGGGTTGATATATTACTTAATCACAAATAGTGTACATTTACAAGACATTACTTCATGTAAGTGTGTATTAGAAATATGAATACTGTAATTCATAATTTAATTTTTCTCTGCGACCATTTTATATTCCATATTGTAAATTTTCTGTCTGTTTTATGTATAACTCAATTTTGGCTATTAAATCATTATTGATTTAATATTGTATAAGTTAATGAATTTGTTTAAAACAACATACTTTTTATTTACCACATATTTGTACCGTATTCTTAAAACATAACTTCTTTCCAAATTCATGGCCTATAGAATATACGTGTAACTATATTCCAAATAATAAAATAATTTGGAAGTACTCGCTTATATTATGTATGACAAGTGGAAGATTTATAATATTATATTTTGTTAATTTGATAGTAAATTGAAGCTTATTGTTAGTACTATTCATTTTATCAACACCTATCTACAATTATGCTTAATATTAGCAATATCCATATTGCATTCATTTAAAAAAAAACACTAATATTATTTTAATTTTATATATAACATTTGTGTTACTAATATTGTTAGTATAGCAATTTATATAACATTAAAATTTTTGTAGTGTTTTGATGGAACATTACAAATCTCTAGTGATGGTTAAGTTCAATATCCACTTAAATTAATTACGCATGAAAATTTTACAATTAAATATTACTTCATATTATATCACTAATCCTATATATAATATATGGAAATTTTATATTTTGTATGTAATTCCAACATTTTTCTAAATTACCAATTACAACAATGTTGATTAGTAAATGGACTAAATATTTAATAAATTTGGAAATAAACATGTATTCTACACTTGCAAAATTAATAATCCATTTTATGAAGATAAGATCTTAATTCATGACACAACCTCAAAAACAATGCAATATATTTAAAATACGCATGTAAATAAACAAGACAAATATTTTTTTTATTTGCTTTAATGTATAATTTCAATACTTTGTTGTGTAATGTATAATTTCTACTTTCTAAATTCTCTTTACAGAAATTAGGTCATTAACATGTTATATTTTGATAGTTCTTTTTCCCCAAATCTTAATATTTATTAATTATAAAATATTTGATTTAATAAAAATATTCATTAAAATTGAAAACTAAAACAAAATTATGTACACATAAATACATTTAAAAATAGTATTCTCCTATAACATTATAGAGATCAACTACAAAATTTAGTACAATATATGAAAATGTGCTTTAATTAAAGTGGTATGTAATACGTCAAAAAATATATCACAAAATTTTGAACAAATAATTGTCTGACATAAATTTGTATTAAAAACAACCAAACGAAAATAATATATAAATAGAAAAGTTTGACAAAGTTTGTCTATACATACCATTTTCCTCTAAAATAAGAAAAATTCTCATATCAGAAACTGCAATTGTTTATGACAATCTCACAAACTAATAAAATAAATATTTGCTACAAATATATACATACTTA
This sequence comes from Bombus campestris, assembly GCA_905333015.3. Classification (NCBI taxonomy): domain Eukaryota; kingdom Metazoa; phylum Arthropoda; class Insecta; order Hymenoptera; family Apidae; genus Bombus; species Bombus campestris. The sequence goes on along the minus strand of HG995132.1, from coordinate 237,573 downwards.
GTATTTATTATAAAACTAGGAAAGGAAAAAAATTATTTATCTTCTAATATATAATCAAAGCTTAAAAGGTGAGGAAGTCATTTCTTTTATATAGTTTAACTATATAATGACAAAATTTTGTACAACTAGGCAGATAGTATAGTATTATTATTACAATGAAAGCAATATCTTCACTTATTAAAATTTAGTTTATACAATAATATTATTTTGGTTGTATTATTCATCCTAAATACTGTATATAACGAACTTCAAAAATGTTAACTATTTACAGATGATATGAATGTATTATGTGGCTAAACCCTTTAAATAATTTGCTAATTTCTGTGTTTTATAATCAGTTCTTAATTGTATAAAATTCACTAGAACATTACGGTCTAATGTTACCTGTAATAATAAAAGAAATAACTATTTTAATTTTGCAATCAATCTGGAAAAATTTATAATTAAAAGTACCATACATACCAATTGATCTCCTGTACAAACTTGTTTCAAATTTTCCGGTTTAACTAATAATAAATTGCATAAAGCATGTAAGGTATCAAATAAATTAGTAACAAGTTCAATTTCAAGTTCCTTGACACATTTACGATATTCGTTCATATCGCATATTGCACACATAGCACCAGCAGAATTAAATTGAAATTGTTGTAAATGATCGTAAATAACTTTATGAAATCGTACTCCAAGTTCAGTTAGAACAGTATTTAAATTTTTCCCATCTAAAGTACTTCGAATATGTCGAATCATTCCAGTAACATATTGTACAACTGTTAAGCAAGCTGGAGTGCTTAAGGTATCCACATCAGTTTCAAGTTTAAAATCAGTCTTTCGTTGTTCGCTTTGTAGGTACACTTTTACCCAACCAATAATAGCATTTATACTTCTATCTAATCCTGTCTCTAGTTTCATATCTATTTGATCTAACACAGCTTTTTTCTTTAACATGCAATCTCCGTGCTTAGATGTAGACCTAAAAAGATTATATTTTATATATATTTCCAAAATAAAATTATATGTAAAATAAATGAAGTAAATCTTACACTACAAGAGGTATCACACTATCATTAAATTGTTCCTCTAATAAGCGTACAATTGCGTTACATTGACGCACAACAGTGAAAAAATGAATCTCAGGTTGAGTTCTACTTTCAGGAATTGGTACACTTTGTAAACCCAATTCCAATGCATAATCAACATGTTCACTTATTAAATACTGTAATAGTATCTCCAAAATCTGAAGTGTATTTATTGGTATATCGTCAGGTTTTGATAATAACTGACATCTTTGAAATGCCAGTTTACTTCTTTGTAACAAAGCAATTGCAAGTTCCTCTGATAAAAAGGTCTCTCCCCCATAATTTTCTATTTGTGCTATATTTATATTAGTCCTTGCACCTAAAACTGCTTGTAAGTCTCTTCTTAACTCCTGAAATCCACCACTTTGTAATTGTTTCTTTTGATGATTTTTAGATTCATAATATTCAATAAGAAGTGCTGCTGATTTTTCCCTCAATACTTTTGTTTCCATGCTAAAAATATTGCTCTGATTAACATTCAACTATTACAGATGTATTAACTACTCTTTATATGAACTTACATAATATAAGCATCCAGATATTTTTGAAATATATTTCTAGTTAGCTTGGCAAGATATGTATCATCAGTACCCATATTAAACATTTTCAATTCTGTAGACAATTTCACAGTTCTTGTATATAAATCATATAAATTTCTAAGGTACTTATCAGGGTCAGTTTTATCTGCTAATTTAGCAACTGCATATTTCTGAAGTCTTAAATGATAAATATTTAATACAAATTTTGCCATCACCTGTTCAGGATTTGTAAATACTTGTTGCATTAATTTATGATATTTTGTACACATAGGTATTACATCTTGAAAAACATCCTTTCCACCAAATGAGCCCATTTGGCTTTGCTCTATAAATGCATCAATACATTGAGAATATCCTTTAAAATGAGCTAGAACTGATGCTAGTTCTCTCATACGAACGGCATCTTCTCTATTATGTGCTCTAACAAATTCTTCTATAAGATTTCTTTCAATCTCATCATACTTAACTGCAATTTTTTTCTTGGCATGCTCAAATTTTTCTGATGGTAATTCTTGTGATATAAGATGGAGTTTTTGTATTACATCTGCTGCTTCATCTAGCTATTATAGAATAAAGAGTTTTAATTCTTGTTCCATGTACAATACAATCACACATTAGATAGATAAAACAGGTGCACATATACCGAAGACTTATCTGTAAAAATTGAATCTGTCAAAGGTCCAGGGCTTAAAAAATCTGAAAAATGCCTCATTAATTTTTGAGCCTCAACAGCTCTAGCTCTTGGAGTATTAACACTTTCCAACTGATCTCCTAAATGTAAAACCTTGGTAGCTACAAGATTTATTCTTTCATCTAATTGATGAAACAGATCAATAGAATGTTTATTTCTTTCTTGTAACTCAAGTATTTCTAGTATATGCCTTGCTTCTTCATCTTTCAATGCTGTTTCAAGTTTGTCACATTTTTTTTGTTGACGTTCCTGTAAAATTTGTAAGTCTTTAATTGCTTGCAAGAAAGTTTCATGTACTATTGTAGGATCAAAAAATGTTTTTCCATCATCTTTTGTTGTATCATTGACTGTTCTCCAAGCAAGTCTTTCAACGAACTCTTCAGGATCAAATGGATCCTGAAAAAATTTTATTAGAAGGATATTATTATTATTAATGTTTTATAAACCAAGGACAATTCAAATTTATTATTTGAATATATAATTTACCTGTTCTAACTCTTTCATATATTGTTGCATCATTTTGACGAAGTTTAAATGACACTTGTATGAAAGTAAGGTTATAATTTTATTATTAAATACAAATATTGATTTTGTTGATAAAAAATGATATAAAATATATAAATTTTAATAGGAGATTGTTGTTAATCATTTATTAAAATCTATAAGTACTACAAAAAACATTTCATTCTGCAATCGTTGAATAGCCTGTATATGTATCGTTCTTGTCTAACTCTATCTTACATTAACTATACTAAAGAAGGTACCCATATGTACCAAATTAAATATCTTTAAATACATCGAATACTATTTCATATCATATACATAGTCCACACAATATTACAAATTAATACTATACAAGGTATATGGCTGTGTGAAATAAGAAATAATTAGTTCTCAACTTACACATTTTTATTTTCTATAGTCATACATTTACTTGTTATATACGTCCTTCTTATGAAGAACTTCATACCTTCTTACTAACTAATTCATGTAATAAACAAATATTATTATAATGAAAGAAATCCCACACAGTTTTGAAATATTCTTATTTTGTTTTCATAAACCTTTTTTTAATAACAATACAAAAGCAAGATCATTTGCAATCGTAATATCGAGTTTTGTACAAAATATGTCTTTTCTCCTTTTTTTCTTTCTTTTTATCCTTTTCAATAAAAATTAGAATAATATATGGTATATGAAGTTTTTTTTTTGACATTATTATTGCATAGAATAAAATTTTACTAAAATAACCTGACTTATTAAATGTTTTTCATATGTTCTCATCATAGGAAAGCGAAAACAATTGAAATAATAAATATGTAACATAAAATACGTGAACTAGATGTCTTGAATAATAAGCAACCAATATAAAAGGAAAATAGTACTTTGCCAAAATTTTCATCTTACAAACTCGTATGGAATACACAGCTTTATGAATATAAGCTTACTGTTTAGATATAAGACAAAACATATCGAATTTACCAACGCTATATTTTACAAACGACGTGATGTGTTCATAATAGGCGAATAGTTTTATAAATTTTATAAGTAGGACATATTTAAAAAATTGACGTAACTTATAGAAGTTACCAACTGGAACATATATAACATATTTAATTATTCTTGTATGTATAGGTATACTATTTACCATTTTTTGTATTAGTGTTGAAATATTTATTAATATATTGTTATTAAATTACACTAATGAGCACTGAAAAAAGAGGGAGGCAGCGATGACGGCGTGTTTCAGTATGTTATTACTCTAATTCTTGTTTACCTCAAAAGTTTGGAATAAAACGTGGAAAAATGTTTGGGTAGTACAAAGAGTAAGAATGACTTCCTTCTAAGACAAAAAACATTCAATTATACATGTTACAATTACGCTAAAAAATAAGAATGCTTATCTTTATAACCACGATACATAGTATTATGTAATTTACTTTATAAATTCGAATTGCCGTTAAACGCATCATTGCATAGAATCAATGATCCTCAATGCTATTCCGACAAATTTTTCTATAGTCAGTTTTTTGCGCTAGATAATTAGCAAGTTAATAATTATGTTCTCCTTTCTTGGAAAAAAGATAGAACAAAACTTGTTTTATTCAACTCTGCTAACAGAGTTGGTGGTCCATAATAATGCTTCACACTTCCTTATTTTTATTAATATAAACTGAAACTTCCACAATCTTTCTTGTTTCTCTTGGTAATGTTTTTTAATGCAGTATGAAACTGCTACATTAGATGTCCTTCTGCAATTAAAAGATTTAACATTAATGTACAAAGAAGAATCTTTTATATTATAATTTTCAGTTATAGTTATACAATTAGTAGTCCTTATTAGCAAACGTAAAAAAACTTACTTTGGTTACAAGGATGTAAAATTACATTTCTCAGCAGCACCCAGATTTAGAGGATTCAATTGGACGTCCATGTTCTATTTTCACCTTATTTGCAGGATCACTGTTTCCACTTGATGGAGGACCCACTCTAAGTTTTATTTCTGCAGCCATTGTCATAAAAGCTTGTTCTACATTCATTGCATTTTTTGCAGATGTTTCTAAGAATGGTATACCAAGTTGATCTGCATATTCCTATTTAAAAAATTATATAAGAAATTAATATGCAATTAAAATGTCAATGTTATCATAGCTTTCTTACTTTTGCTGTTGTGTAATCAACAACTTTTTTAGTGTGAAGATCACATTTATTGCCAACCAACAGCTTATTCACATTATCACATGCATAACGATCAATCTCTTCCAGCCATTGTTTAACATTATTAAATGTTTCTTGATCCGTACAGTCATAAACAACGATAATACCATGTGCACCCCTATAATAAGAACTTGTAATTGTTCTAAATCGTTCTTGACCTGCTGTATCCCAGATTTGTAATTTTATTGTTTTTCCATCTAGATCAATTGTTCGTATTTTGAAATCTACACCAATAGTACTGATATAACTTTCTGTGTATGTGTCATCAGCAAAACGGAGTAGAAGACATGATTTTCCAACTCCAGAATCTCCAATTAAAAGTAACTTAAATAAGTAATCACTGCAAAAAGATGTTTACGATAAATAAGGTTAAATTATATTAAATAAGCAATGTACATAATTAATTCCAATTTATAATTTATTTTAGTTAATTTATGACGACATTTATTTTTGTTAATATTTAAATATATTTTGTTTAATTCTAAAATAAAAAAGCAATCAATACAAGGTCATAAAAACAGATAAATATATTGTTAAGAATTCTTTGTATACAATGATATATTTTGTTTAACAATTAGAACCTATAATAATTAAACTCAATTGATATAAACATAACTATTTCTAAACAATAAATAACATATGTAAAAGATTATTATAATCAGGAAGTAAAATTATATTGTATTACACAATAATTATTATATATTTGATCATAAACATAAAACATGAACAACAATTAGAAATCTGGAAAAAAATATAATTTGTAAATATGTAGCAAAAACAGCAATCTTTTTTTTTAAATCTTAGATATAAAATATTATAACAGTTTTTTTTGTTATATATGTACTTTATTTTACTGATATTTGCATTACTTTCACACATGTAATTTAACAAAACATTCAAACACAATACAAGTAACAACGAACTTTGCCTCATACATTTTATAATATTCTACAAGATCAATTTTCTCAGATTACTTTTAAAAATTTTTTCATGTATTCGCGTGTAAGTTTTCCAGATCTAAAGTTTGAATTTATCAAGAATAGTTAAAACAGATCAAGAAATGAATTTATACAAAAATTGAAAATAAGAAAAACAACAGAGAATGAATTTCTAAAATATGGCTTGTGAACATGGGTAGGAAGAGAGACAAAGAGGGGGGGTGTGAATCTGTCAGATAGTAAACGTTAAACAAAACTTTTTCGTATTAACGTAGCTGTATAAAACATTAATAGCATTAGGTTTGTCTTTTTAACCTCGTTCGTTGTTACAGTTATAAATAATTGATTATATATTTCACGAAACGAACATATCTTAGATATACTTATGTCTGCGCAAAAAGAAGTTTACTTACTATTCAGGATTCATTGTGGACATGCTACGCTCAGAACACGCTCACTAATATCGTGTATCGTCGTTAAGGAAATCTAAAAAATGGACACGATTCGTTTCGACGATGTGACGGTAAAGATTCACAGATCACGTTCTTCGATACGAACGAGCTGTAACAATGGCGGTCACGGTAACTCCTCCCAAACCAGCAAATGAAATGTCTACCATTGACGTAATGCCAGAATGGCAGCAGATGCTGTTTCACTCCCTCTATTTGACGGGATACGAGCGAGAACCACGTCTGCGCACTTCTTATCTTTTAGGAGCGCTTCTCTTCTCTCTTTTTCCAGGTTTTTCCTTTTTCTCCTCTTATTCTCTAATTTGTGTATTTTTTCCAATATACATTATTTTCAAAATTTATATTATAAATAAATATAGTACCATATACTTAGAAATGCCATACAAATGAAATTGATGTGTTAATCTTTTTCAATTGGATATCGATATCGGAAATTTTATTAATCTTATGTATTGTTATAGGCGCATCTAAAATCACGGCCTTAGATCGTATTTTCAAGCTACTGCTACCTGAGTACTATCAGAGATAAGTAAGTAGGAAGATCGCTGATGAGTATAGGAGAATTTCAGCCGAAAGTATGCTCTATGAATTACCGCCTCTAACGGTCAGACGGCCGAACTATACGCACATTTCTCTCTCCCCCCCCCCCTCGCGCCCTAAATACGTTTGATGAAAGAAACCGCGATACACATGCCGTGAACATAGGGATATATTACTATGTCCATGATGTATGCACAGCGAGAGAGGAAATGTGTGTTTGTACGTTCGGTTGTATATACGGGATTGTGGTCATATATTGATATACGCGGGATCACGATTATGCACAGGACCGTAATTTGTACCTACCGGGCCTTACAGAGTTGAACAAAAGCTTGCGCTTAATGGTGATTCGAAAACGAGCGGCAAAACGCTGCGCTATGTCGTAGAACGAGCATTTATAAGTATTTGACCGTCATTCTCGTATAAGAAGAGTTGTTTAGATTATTATAAAATTACATAATTACCAGAAATATGTTAAATGTAGTTTGTGTCGTAAATTGTAAACGCCGTAAATATGTTGTAAAATGATCGTAAATGACCTAATAATGTGGAATGATATACAGTGTTTCTAATCTATAAAAAGTTTTTGAAATTTGAAGTAAAAAGTATAGGATGAAAGGAAGTGGTTGTTTATTAATATTATAATTCTGATTAAAAACATTAAATTAAATTAGATTAGATTGATAAAAAATGGATATTAAATGGTTAATAGAAGAAATACATATAGTACAATAAACATAATCTGACACGTATAAAATGGTCTCACAAATGGTAATATTAAATGTATTTACGATGTGGTGTAAAATATGTACACACCTCTAACAATTACACAAATTGTTATACAGAAAATTATGAATTCGTTAAAAATTATACAATTGTTGTAAACTTTCATATTGAACTGAATAAAAAATTTTATTTCTCAAATGAATAAAGCGTTTAATTATTTCAAATCCATCCGACATTCACAATCCTTAAATTTTTTCCAATTTCGATTCCTTTAAGGAATAAATGACAAAAAATAACGAAACAGTTCAAGAAAATTGATAAGTATTGGTAAGTATTAAAAGAATAAAATAACATAAAATATATTTGCAACCAATTCCTGGAAATGGCGTCATTTTCCGACAAAATTCGAGAGCTAAGAATTTGGCGTTCGAACGAGCAATTTGTCGGCCAAAATAGCGATTTTGTACGAGGAGAACATGATAGTGTAGGAGATGATACAATTTCACTGATTCTTGAAAATAACTTCATATTGCAAGACTGTTCTAAAACTGACATTTCCGATTACTGCAAAAGTCTTTCGACCGATTTTGTGATTTCGTATTAGGAGAATAGGATAGAACAGGAGGTGGCATAATTTTGCCGATTCTTGGGAATGATGTCATACTTCAGGAATTACTCAAAGTTGAAATCTTCAGATTCTCGAAAAATTTACTCGTCAAAATCTAAATTTTGAATGAGGAGAATATAACCTTATAGAAGGTGACACTATTTTGAATTAGTTCTTGAAACTTGACATCATTTCTTAGGATTTTTGAAAGTTATTTCACGGTCTTTTTTTCCACAATTTTTCTTTAAATTTTGCGTGTTTAAATTTTTAAATTTTGTGTTTTTTATCTATTTCCCCAATTCAGTGTTTGATTTTTTATGAGATTGCGTAGTAAAAAGGACATAAATAGCAAGATTTTAAAGTGCTGTTAAACTAATCTGACTTATTGGAACTCTTCCTAACTACATTTTATATAATTATTTTACAATAAATAATCTTATTTTCTATTGTAGGTATTGTATAATATAATTATAATTGTATAATTCTAAGAAGATCATTGCTTGTGGTAGGAGCACGAGACCTTACAGCTTCGTTCGTGGACGCTTACACGGTCAGGATTGAAAGTCCTTCCACATTGTTTACACGGGACCAATTGACTTAAGTGAGATTTCCAACTGGCCTCAGCCATTGCATCCAAGTCAACTGTTATATCTCCCGTTTCTAAGTTACCTGGATACAAATTACCATCGTAAATTAAAAATAATAAATTATTGCATTCATTATTCGCGCATGTAATGGAAAAGAATATTATTTTTATCAATTCTACATAATAATTATCAATTGCAAATCAACTCTTCACTTTGCGTGATAAACCAATGGCACAAGGAGCATTTGCAGTATTTGATAAAGCTCGACTTTGTGACTTCCTGACTCTAATCGTGTCTCCCTCTAATCGATATAGTTACACTGACCTTAAGTTCATTGGTAAGGCGCGGGTCATGCAACTGATATTTAATTCCCACGCACAATAATCACTGACTATTAAAGGCTACTATAAAGATTACTGATTCGATACGAATTAAAAGTGAAGAAAGATCCATGCACCTGTGCTCCGAATAAAAGCATTCAGGTGAATTGATTACGGGGGTTGTTCAACTCTTGACATCAATTAAACCAAAGTGCATTTTTCCCGCCAATTGAAGTTGCTGCATTTAAAAAATGAACGTAACTATAAAGACATGCAAGTATGATAAGATATTTGACTCACGAGCGTAAATAATTTCAGGTCTCTCTGGCTCTTTTCTTCTTCGACCTGGCGGTAATTTTTGGTTCTCCACGTGCCATTTTTTCAAGCATTGTGGCTCATGAATGACTATGCTAGTAGATCCGAAATCTCTACCACATATGTAGCATGTGACCGTCTTCTTCTGCACATTATCCTAAAATCAATTTTCTCCAAATAACTATTTCGTTGATTATCTTCGCCGATTTAGTAACACTTGTGCGTAAAAAGACACAATTTTTATTCATAACAATCGATATAAAAAATTTGTACATAAAATTTAACTCGTACAATAGAACACCACTCGTGGATGATCGCGTGGGAACGCTTATGCAAATTGGATAATATAAGCATGCCTTCCGACACGACTCACCCCCGTTGGACTGTTTAGATTTTCTTGCACGTTCATCATTTCTGACTTCTGTTGCCGGATCGAATCCTTCTTTCGAGGCTGAGACGATTGCTTTTCCTTTTCTATTTGCATTCGCTTGATGCATTGAGGCTCGTGTATTTTTATACTCTTCGTGCCGAAGTTTCTGCCACATGATTGACAAGTAAGCATAGGGGGTCCTACTCGTGACGTACCAGGAGACTTTTCACCAAAGAAGCTTTCCGCTTTCTCTGGCTCGGCATTCTACGGGTTAAACGATATGTAACAAACATCCTATTAAAGAGTTAAGACTGGATAATCACTTTCACCTTTATAGAAGCTTTACAGCTTTTCTGATGGACTGTCAGCCGTTCTGGTAGAAATGTTCTTCCACATTTCGAGCAGGGAACCAATTGTGCCTGAAATACAATTTATCATCATTATCTTATCCCGTGCTTCCATTCAGTGTTCTCTATGTTTAACAAGTCAGTCAACATGAGAACTTTCAGGGAGGAAAAGTTCTTCTTAACGAAATTTTGAACTTAACGAGTCGCAATGCGGTTCTTAGTTTTTAGATCAAACATGCCGTTGCTCTTAAACAACCAAGCCCGTGATAAATCTAGGGCAGCACCTTGAACACGATAGGACTGGGATATTACAGTGCGTGACATACTCCCTATGTGGAACCAGAGACTTTACACACGGATTCCGCTGAATACACCGGTATTTCTGTTTCTACTACGTATGCAGAAGAAATGTGCAAGGGTAAGCCTTAACGAGCCGTTCCATTATTACGTTTACTATAATCGATTTAATCAGTAGCAAGCATGTTGGTCCATAAAAACATTTGCATACTTTAAATTAACATGGAATTTGCAATTTTGCGTCTATTAATACTAATTTTTACAAGGGAAGAAAAATGAATAAATAAAGATAAAATAAATGAATGAATATAAAGTATAAATAAATTCAAAATATACGTAAATGAATTAAGTATGTAAATAAATAACCATTTCGATACTATGCATTTTTGACAATCCATAACTTCTTGTATTTAATTACATTACGATTAGATTGCAGAAAGTCATGTAATAATGTTACATCACCGTTTGGCAGAGACATTCGTCAGCCGTGACAAACATAGTGGAATGACTCATTCAACTAATCGAAGTATGTTACTCTATAAAGACAAATACGGAAACGTTTAACGATTCAGGCAACTCTGCCTGAACTCCTCTCGATGATTAATCAAGTCGAATAAAATTTACTTGAATTTTATCGGTTCGACAAAAATCTGGTTTAAGGACGCTACATTTGCCGAATGGAAGACTCATATGCTTAAGGAAATATTTAAATCACAGGATACCTGACTTTCTTCCCATGCTACTGCATTCCATTCTGAACGATTGATGGCGATGTCGGGCCTCTGAGGTATCGGGCGCCTTTGGTTTACGGGCAAAGAATTATTTTCTCGTTCCCACTTCTGCCACCATCAATATTCATCAATTATTCGATTAAGCTTAAAGTTATAGCTTTATATATCACTGACGAATAGTGATCACGCTAAATGATAATTATGCTAAATGGTAATTACTTCCTTAAACAGAAATTTATTGCACGAACTTCTAAAAAAACAAGTAATGCCTTCACGAAAATTAATGCTTACATCAGTGGTTATAATTTTCTTTACATATTCTAATTCATTTTCAGAAGTTCATACGAACGTTATACCAAAAGCTTTAGCGTTTCAAGTATCTAGTTCTGATTTACAAAGACTCCTTCATAAGACGCAATAGGTAATGTTCTTTCATGAATAGTCTATAGACAAATTTAGACCCAGTCGAGGTAGTATACGAATTTATCGAACCGAATGTATATACACTAAAACCGCGACACACATGTAAATTACATCGCCTCGTGCCAATGTTCAACTATAGCGAATAAGTGTCAGTTCTTGTGTACGTATAAATGTTTCTCATATCCACTAAATAGATATGATCGCGTATGTATATACATATCGATCTTCCAAAGGGCCTTGATGTATTACGTGTCTTCAGAGATATCCAATGATATTCATGCATTGTATCTCACACAATCGCGAGTATGAATAATATATAGAGTTCAAGTTCAATGTGAAATTAGATGCTCCTTTCGCAAATACACACCGGGTTACCGTAAACATTTTGTCTATTGATAAACGTGAGATACGCACGCAATTTCTTTTTAACACTGGAATAAATTAAATTTTAATTCAGTAAAACGAAATCTGACGTATTGATAAGGCTATATGAAGTAGCGTGAACGTGTAATAGAAAAAATATTAGCATAGAAACTACTTGCATTTTAAACGTGATAAAAAAAAAAAATTGTTCTGAAGCTTTATGAAATTTAAAGGCACGAAGTAAAATAATTCACGATGCTACTAACCTGCATGCATCTAGGCTCGTGAATAGGAAAGCTGGCGGTACCAAATTCACGGCCACATATGTAACAAGTAATGGTCCTTGGCCCCTTCTTCATTGGCGCTGACGAAGGTCTACTCGATCCATTAGATCGTTCTTGGAGATTGCCTGATTTGAAATCCCGAACAACCATTTCCTCCACTTTGTTCTTGCTCTTATCGCTACGAAAATTCAAGGCAATGGGCTTCTGAACAGTTTTTGGTATCGTGGTCCTTGATTTGGTGATCGTAGAACTGTCCTTCGCCTTGGGCTGACTACCCTTCGGATGACTGTGAAACCGCTCTGGTTGGTCCGGCTTTCCACAGCTCTTGCAAGGTTCCGGAGCGCTCTTTGTTGAAGAGGCTGTGAACACTTCCAGATCGTTCTGTATGGTGGGTCTTGAGCTCTTCTTCTTCAACGTAGACAAGGAAGGTACCTTGTGGTTGGCTGTTCCGTTTCTAATTGTAGATACATAACTTTTTATATATTTCTCTCACAAACAATTTTTACCATTTCTACAAACGGAATTTTCTATACATTCCTGTCTTTAAATTTTCTTAACGATTTCCCTAAATTTTCACGAACCTATTGTTGTTGTCATCCAGTTTCGTGTTATTCAAGCTCTTCTTTGTAGACGTCGCATCCTGCCCACTTATACGCGCCTGTTTCTGCATCCTAGACGATACAACCGACACGTCGATGTGACTGAACCTCGAGTCGAGAATTTGTTCAAAGCTACGTCGTTTGTGGCGTATGGAGAAGGGTCCGCTGCACCACGACACCTCACCGTTCGATGCTGGGCTATATTGTTGTCGTTGTCGCTCGACACCGGTGACGTTTTGTCGGTACCTTGACGACGAAGGGAATGACGATGTTCCCCCACTAATTGCTTTTGAGAGACGAAACCGCATCATCGAGTCAACGAGTAACTCTTTGCTGAGAAGAGACATGTCCAGCTTGTCGACCAGATCGGGGTCCAGAACAGTTGGTTTTTCGAGATTCGCGGTCTTCGGTCTTTCCGGTTCATTGTGTAAGGAAGCACCGCGTTTCATCTTCGGTGGCCAGGTGCTTGTATCCGGTGGTATCTTTAATTTTCCTCGCTGCTTTCCTTTTTCTAAATCATTTTCGTACTCTTACATTTTTGGATAGAAAAGATTCTCTAGATAGTTGCTCTAAATAATTTGTTCCATCTTAGATCTTTGGATAGATATTAAACGACCAAAGAACTCGCATTAGTTGTAAAAATCAATGGATGTTGATTTCTTCTTATGTATAAAAAATAATCTCTGGCTATGGATTGGTCGAAACTATAATGTAGTATGATACGTAATATTGATGTAAAATACAACGTAAAGGTTCAAGGTTAATTCCGCTTAAAAAAAAAAAATACTTTTCCATAGTCAGAATTAGAACCCTCTACTTCTAATGCTAATTATTTGGAAGAAATTACCGCCTACATTTATTCCGAATTTTTTGCAGTTTTATGGCTCAATTTGCACAAAAGAAAGTCTATATATAAAACAAATCATTAACTACTACAGCATATGCAGTTTCTCGATGTTAATTAATTGATTAATTTTCTTACTTAATTTCATTATCATTTCCTAATCCAATTTAATATGTAAGGTGCAGTATTAGAGTACAAATACAATGTCGTTTATTTTGCTTCTTTTTAATAAAAATGTAATAAACTTTACTTACTATCCAGCATATCCAAGTCATCCTTAATAACTAGAAAAGTTTTTTCGGATAAGAACTCCGTTGGGCTTTTTTTCCATTTCATGATTTTTGCGGTCGACGCCGTGATATTAGAGTGAATTATCACTTTGAGTTTACAAACAACGTCACGATCAATTGGAAATATTTTGTGCTATTTCGATAGCACTGATATAAAAAACGCTTTTATATTTTAGAAGTAAACCGGTATTTAGAATTTCATAATAGATCTTTATATAAATTTATCGTATTTTAAAATAAATAAAAAGTATAATCGATCATAATAAGACACACTTGAATTTTCATCATTCTTTCAATCGATTATTGGTAAGAATTTCTGACTCTCTGACGTTTATGGTTATGGAGATTGCAAACTAATTTTTCTTTGGTTATTAAATCGTCCTTTCTCACTATTAGTTCACTTAATTTAACTTCCAACAATATATTCATGTTGTCACTTTTTAATTATTCTGTAATTCTTTTGATCCCCATAAAGAAATTTAATTATGGTTCCAATGATATATTTATACATTTATGTACATAAATATCAACTCGATCGCGATATTTTAAACACAAACGATCTTAGTCAATGTTCTAGGTTGTATAGTCACAACGTTGATAGTTCCACGTTTTCAGAATGATCTACAAAACCAGAAGCAGTAAATATACACATGAACGTACTAATTATTGTAACTGTGAGACTCTGCACAGGAGAAAATTGCGAATTTCTAAAATAAACCATAAATACACATGTCTTCCTTTTCAAACATTGTGCAATGAGTACAAATAAAACATAAACATTTTTTTTTAGACGATCGACAAAAATGTATTTCTATATTGACCGGTTCGTGAGGATCATCGAAGCGGATTTTATCTTGTTTTACTCAATTAAGAAACTTCATTGTATTGATTTGAATCGTGCGCGACTTTTACAAATGCGATTTTAAACCCGTAGACCTTTGTCAGCGAAACAGCCGGTGTACTGAGCTTCGGTTTACCTTGCTATTGGTTACATATAGCTTTTACCTTTCGCTTTGTGGTCGACTGTGTGAGAATACAGGTGGCTACAAAAATCGATCTAACAACTACTATTAGACAACTATGACGTTGTTCGTTTGTGTATGTTCACGTCGTCAGATGAAAGTTTGTTACCACATTGATATTTTAAACGTGGATGTATATAAAGAATCTTTTCAAAAATAGACGAGTACTTCTTATTAATAAGTACTTATTATAAGTTCTTATTAATGAGTACTTTTCTTATTAATATGTTAATCGTTTTAATGTTCTTTATAACTAGTTTTTATATTGACACTTAGTTTGTATGTACTTTGAATATAATTTTAATATTACTGGATTTATTATTAAACTATGTTGTACGATAAAGTGAAACGCTATTTAGATAATACTTTCAATCTTGTAACAACGTTTTATTTAAAAACGTGCGGGTATATTTCACATACCGAGAAACTAACTGCTCTTGCACAGAAAGTTGTGCAATTTTATTCATCTACATACGTAATGAGAAATGTGGGTATGTAATTGATAGAGTTTTATTGAAAACATTTTTTATTTACAATAATAGTACATACTATATAAATATAAAATATTAATATATTATCGCCTGTATCTATATCGCTTGAAATGGAACCACAATTGGAAAATATTATTGTGGAATTGACACCTAAATCCACGTTTATATGAATATTCCCATTCTCTATTAACAATTTTGAATGCAATATCTTCGTAAGGTGGGCCTGCATGAAATCGTAAAATAGCAAAGTCCTTATTATCCGCACAGGGTGTCTGAAAATGATAACACTTTTGTTAATTAAATATTCAAATCATTAGCTATAAAATAAAATTAATTTGAACGATTACGATAATTGGATCTTACCAAGAAATATTCAGGAGTCGTGTTTTTATCTATTAAATCCGGATAAAATATATTAAATTTGTAGCCTTGAACGATTTTCGGTGGTGGATTATCCATATCATAATGGGTTTGATTATATTTATTCCATTCGAAACCAGTATGAACTCGATTGAAATATCTTGGTTTTCTGGGTCTATACTTGTCAGACCAAAGATAGATCTGTGCTTCTAAAGATGACTCGACACTAAATTGTGCTTCATCAGAACTCATGTTTTTACGTGCTTCTCTATGCATTGCTTGTTCTTCCGCAGTCATAACATTCTGGATTTTCCGGCCTGTACTGAGTACTTGATTTCTTGCATATTCCAATCGTTGATTGTCGTCCTCTTCTAAAGTTACTAATGTTCCTGGCTCAAGTTGGGAATAAGGTATATATTTTGGAGAATAACCTCCTGATTCATATTCACAGAAAGATTCTGACAAAAGATCATCAGCTGCATTATTAGTCTCTTGATCATCCCTGTAAATATATAAAAAGCATTTGTATATTTGGAATTTTTCATTGTACATATGAATTGTACATATGACAGAAAGACTACATACTCTGATTGACTTTCTTCACTTTTTTCTGTAACTGTATTAGCGGCTTGTTCTTCTTGTTTCTCTGGCTGCTCATCAACTGGTTGCGAACTCTCGGTTTCATTTTCCGTTCTAGCTACACCTTGTTCGGCAATTAAAACTTCCAATTTTTTACGTAAATTTTCTTGATGCCGATCTCTTAATCGTGCTCTTGCCATGTGCGCTGAGGAGTATATATAAATGATTGATACAATCACGCGAGTTAAATAATATGATTCAAAGTATACATAGGTAATTTTTAATGCTTACCTTTAAGTTGAGACAAAAGACTTTCCCAATATCCTATATCAACGCCTTCAGGCTTTCCTGTAATTTTTGCTTCAATCTGTAGTTGCAAAGCTTCTAATTGTGCTGCTGTTTTTCCTTTAAAAATAGCAGTCACATCTTTAGCAACTGATTCATGTATTCCTTCTCTTCTACCCACAGCTGGAAAAATACAGTAAATTTGAAAAACTATAAAAACAAACTTTCACTTGTACAAGCAAAAAAAGTGTACCTACCAACTTCATACTCTGATCTCTCTAATTTTCTCAATTTATGCAGTTCATCTTCAACAATTACTGTAATGTCATTCCAATAATCTAAATTTTTTCCACGTTCTAATTCTTTATAAACTTTAATATCTTCAATGAGATCTTCTAAATCCTTCACATGTAATCCACGTAAGTAAGTATAAGGTTCATGCATTTCTACAGCATCAACTTCTTCCTCTGCGCTGATGTATTTAGCAAGAAGATCAATTGGTTTTGCACGACCATCTTGTATTCTTATACGTGATCTTAATCTCGCCTGTTCTAAATGAAACTGATCTTCCTGTCTTGCCCATTGTTCCAATTGAGCAGCTTCTTTTCCTCTTTGGAGCATTGTCATCTCTTCTTCTCTTTGTTGTCTTTCTAATTCTCTCTCCTGTCGTCTTTTCTTAACTTTTTCTAATTCTCTTTTATTTTCTTCCTGTTTATGCCTATTCCTAATTTCTAGTTCTTCTCTACTTACTCCAAGTAAACCTTCTTTTTCAAGTTTTTTAGACCATACAAACGTGGAAAGTAAATTTCCATCGCCAAATGGATTATCTGTATTTGTATAATGTAAATAATCATTATCCCACCCCATTCTTTCTTTTCTTTTACGTTCTTTTGCTTCCTTCTTTTTTAAACGCCGTAATCTCTTTTCCTCTGGTGTTTCTGTAGCTTTCATCAATTCCTTTTGGCGTTTCTTGTCTTCGATTTGTTTCTGGCGCTGTTTCTGAAGCTTTTCTAAAAGCTTTGTAGAATCTGATGAAGAATTAGATGAGGATGAATCGCTAGAATCACTTGGACTTGATGAAGATGACGAAGATGATGATCTAAAATGAAAGAAAATTAGAAAATAATAAACTTTTAATCCATAACCTCAAAAGTGATCATTTGAAAGTATTTACTAACCTTCTTCTGCTTTTATGTTTCGAGGATTTTTTACGAGATTCGCGTGATTCTGAAAAATCTCTGTATCTACATTTTTTATATCTTTGACTACAACTTTTAGTATGTTTATGTCTCGACTTTGATCTTTTAGAATGGCTATCATAATCACTGTCACTGTCCTTACGAGAAATTCTATCTTTATATTTATATCGATTCGTATCGTCCTTTCTTGATCTTTCACAACATTTTCTATGAGAATACTTCTCCATTTTTAATAAAAATATGAATATTGTATATTTTCACAGAATGTTCACAGAATGAATTATTTGATGTTACTACCTTGACACTTAACCTCACGAGACATATTTTCTCAATGTACTGAGGGCATTGAACGCCATCATTGAATTTAGGACAGCTGATTCCTGTTTACTGCGTGTGTAAATTTCCGTTTATATTTAATGAAACAATAATACACAATAAATATTAAATATCTTTATAATTTCATAAAAGTATAATGAGTTGATAAAAATTATTCGATTATTGTTCCATCTTTTTCATATAATCATTTTTTAATGAACTGTCAATGACTAGGGAGTAGCTTTCTTCCACTCTTCTTGATGTTACATCCGTTAAACTTTCAAATTTGTGGGTATACGTTGTAGAAGGAAGGTTTTCGAAAACACTCGGCTGCGTTTTATAGTGTTTAGTAGTGAATTGCCTCGAGCATTTGTGATAATTCTGATTGGATCAAGATGTCGAACAAGATGTATTATTCGGATAAATACTACGATGATAAATACGAATATAGGTTGGTATAAATAACACCAGCATATTATAATGTCTCATTTAGATTTCGATTTTGGCCAAATGTGCCATTTTGAATCGTTTTGCTATATGTACAAGTATACACTGTCTAATTATATATTCATATTGATATTTTCTTGATGATATCATCCGAAAATTTTCTTGTAATGAGGAATATATTCATTTCTTTATATTTTATATACCTAATTCCGTAACTTCTTTGTCTAATTTTTGGACGCAGAGGTAACGTATCATTTAAATGGCCGTCTGGCACGTTCTTTTGTTTGCTTAGTAGCCTATTCACTCTTCAACAATATTGAAATTGGGATGGAGAGATGAAAAGAAAGATAGAATATTATAAAATGCAAATACAGTCATGCAAATTTCATAATCTTTCTTATTGAAATATGTATACTTTTACTTATAAAGTACTTTCTAATTACCATATTTTACAGTATGTTACAAATTTCTTTTACATTACTATTATTAATTCAAACTAGTTTATTCAACTGTTTATTAAAATTCACCATTTCAAAAACAGTGTATAAATAAAAACATAAGATTATTGGTAATACATATATGGATGTATGTATATATTGCTTATGGTTCTTTTATTAGGCACGTAGTACTACCAAAAGAAATGATTAAATTGGTTCCAACTACACATCTCCTCTCGGAACAAGAGTGGAGAGCTATTGGTGTTCAACAAAGTCAGGGATGGGTTCATTATATGATTCATAAGCCAGGTATGCCAACTGGTTGAATTCTTTATATACTATTCAAATTTTATTATTATTCCCTGCTCTTTACTTTAAATTTGTATTTACAAAATAAATTTTCAATAGAAGATTAGTAGAAGTATTTTAATTGGTAAATACTTGTGTTTCAGAACCTCATATTTTACTCTTTAAAAGGAAAATAACATCCCCACCGCCAGAAAATTGATTGTACTGACAGCATTGTAACAATTTGTAAATAATACTCCAAATCATTGTTAATATTCATAAAACAACTCAATTATAGCAGCTGATCATTCTAATGGCTTGTAAAATCAATATTAATGCAATGTTAAGTTGATAAATTTATATTTAAAATTCACTGAAACAGAGTAACAATTTTGTTCTTTCTAAATTCTTTGTGGAAATAACGTAATTCATTGTTTTAATTTTTTCTTTTAATGTGTCATTCCAAAAATCCAACAAGAAAATTGTGTATATATGTCTATAAAATCCCTTAGTTCTTAATTACAGTTTAAATAGTACTTATATTTTGGATTTACCATGACAACTTGGTATTTCATTTAATAAGTAAAATTTGAGTATTCTGATTCTTTTCTGAAAATCATAGTTCTGTAGCAGAATTAGTTATTCTGTTAAGGATTTATTGAGTAAAGAAAATTGTCATTTTGTGATTAAAGTGCCTTATATAAATGTACTAACTATTAAGGTATATTTTAGTATTACATGTTTAGAATAATCATTCCTTATGTTTAACAAGAATGATATAATGGAAAAGTGTGATTTTAAATGTTAAGTTTTCACCAGTTACATTGATTTTAATCTAGGATTCCAATATTAATAATTAAGTATAAAATTCTGCATTACATATCTTGCCATATAATTTCTTATATCATTCAGAATTACATATTGCACCTAGTTTACATATAATGTTATCTAGAAGCTGCTCTCTAATTATATGTATTTCTTGCAACATTTTATCAGTATTTCCGAAAAGTAATTTTTACATCTAAGTATTAAATGATTCGCTTATTTTTATTAAATGAAACCTATATTCTTTGTCCATTCTTAAATAAACATTTGTAACAAATACATGTCAGTTTAATTTTGTTTTCCTTAAATAATTTTATTCGCGAACATGTGATATGTATTGTAATTATTTATATCAGAATATAACTTTTAACGAAGAATTATGCAAACCAAGTTGCGTTGATACAAGATACGCGTGTTTCTTCATTTGTATTCTTGGGCGATAAAAAGTGAAACAAATTTAGCCGAATATGCGAGAAAGGAGGGGCAGAATAATTAACACAATCACGTGACTGACCTCAATCCAATTATACAAACATCGTTCCTAGCGGTCAAGTAATTCTCACACTAATTTTTGTAAATTTTACATTAATTAAATCATCGTTTGTGAACTGACGTATATTGCGTGCTACAGTTCGTTTCACTTTTATTACATAATTTCGTTACCATTTCTAATAAGGAAGCAAGCGATTAGCGAAATCCATCAAGATTAGAAAAAATTAATTTACATTTTTATAATTAAACCAAATAACTAAAAATAATATCTGCGAATCAAATAGAAAAATAGATATGTATAATAATATATTTTTTTGAAATTCAAAATACCAGCGCTGTATCACTTTTTCATTAACAGTTTCATCCAAAAATATACGATATGTATTTCGTAATAATTATGATTTGACTTGTACGTGTGCCAATTACCAAACTGTCTACTATATAAGGTATAACCATTCATTCAATTTTCGAATGTATGTGTCGATTGAGGCACACGCGGTTTCGCAAACCTCGTGTATGTTTGCGCGCGCGCGCAACATCGTAGGATCTCCGGCTACATGGTGAAGGTACGTAAGAAAAACGACGAAGAGGGAGGATAGTGTAGTCGGAGTTCGGTGAAAGGGGGCAAAAGGATGCCGAGGCACAGAGAAAGAGAAAAAGATAGAGGAAGAGAGAGAGGTGAGATACCAAAAGCAAAGGGTGATGGAGAGGGAAAGAGATAGTTGATTTCTGACGCACACATGGTTGCATCCGTACTATTCCGTACGATACGAAGGGCTCTGTTCTCATGGGCTGGTCGTCGTCGCCGACAGTCCACGAGAACAGAGCGTACCGATAGTACGACGATCGCGGTCGCGGGAAGAACAACATTTCGCGTACTCTAAATCGAAGCGTGATCAGCATTCCGATTAAAAAATTAGCACGCGCGCAACGTGATTCCATTGCATTGCCGCGCACGCAGTTTCTTCTATCGACGACCACAATAGCGAATAGAACTAATTTATCGGGTAAGTCAATTTTTTTTTTTTCTTTTATAAATACCCAAAGCGAATATTTATAAAATATACGAGATATATCATTTTTAGGGAAATGAAAGCATTCGAGGTTGAAAGCCGTTGTAGTTCAATGACATGGTAGTTTTGTAGAAACCTGATAGCGATAATTTACTTTTACTTCTTTAACAGTGATATAAGAGGTAAACGTCTAAACAATGTGACAGGAATCAAAGGGTAAATAAAGTCGTGTCTCGTTGCGCTCATCTTTGCCCCGACTGTAATTATGATCTATATAACACTTATGACTTTTCTCATTGTGTATCGTTAGATGTATCTATTGTGCTAGTAAAAAATCGAATGATTTGATACAATGCGGATCTTGTCTTCACGATAGTCAATCCACGTGCACAATAGAGAAATAGAAGTTGATCGCGCAAAAGTATAGCCGGAAAATGTTTGATTTCGGTATTGTTTTAAAATGTGTTGTAAATCGAGAAAGATATATGTATCTTTAAACAGTCATAAAACAAGAAAAACTGCACCTTTATAAAAGTCTGCAAAAAGCTAAAAAAGAAATTCTTTAGTATTACCATCTTGATATGACAAACAAACGCTTGAAATTACGATTTTCCACGCATATAATTTTTTCTTTTCATCTAGACATGTGACATCAGTGTTATCTGTGTATTGAACGTCTTTATTTAGACTTACTCATAGATACGCGCTTCGCACAGTAAATCCATAATTACCATGCTTCTTTGTTCATTTGATGAATAATATATCAAGTGTGTTTCAAATTTTTAGAACGCCGCGCGTTCTTCATCGTACGGTTACTATCGCCATGTGCGGTTCAAACAAGAATGGCACGTGTATTTGGTTCCTATCGTCTACTTTCATTTGCCCTCGCCCGGAGCGCAATAAATCGAATCTTCTATCTTACTTAATAATCATATCAACACGAGATCAATTTCGGTTACGTCTCTCTTATTTTTTCTTTTTCCCTCTTTCATATTCGTGGAATCAGTATGAAAACTTCCGCCGCGCATGAAGAAAAATAATGACAAATTTTTCTGCAGTATACAATTTTATTAGTGGATGGAACGTAAAGGCAGATTTCCAGGACAGTTTAAACCGGTTAATACCAGTTTCTGCGAGATATACATACATACATATATGTATACATAGCGCGATGACGAGAAAATTTGTAGTCTTAATTTATATTTTTATTCATTAATTAATCTTATCAGTTTAATATTAATTGATCAAAGATTCTTAAACACAACACAAACATGTATGCATCTTTTATAATAAATTTGGATAGATTTAATTGCGCCATATCGTTTTTTATGATAAGAATATTTGATACCGGATGCTGCGGAATTAGGGAATAAACATGAACTTAACACCATGTACTATAGGGTTAATTGGTGCTGTCAGATGATGGGTATGCTTGCACGATGGGTGTTGCGGCCAATATTTAAATGAACAATTAACATTTATGAATATTTCATATCGTTTGTGTTATATAATAAGTTATATTATGCATCATCTAACATGATGATTAGAATGCAGGATCAATGAGTCTTGCAGCACGCCTTGAGGATTGTTTTTCTCTTCACTTTTGTAATTATATGGATAAGTATACGTTTTGTGTTTACATTCCATCTATAGAATATTTTGCTAGACTTATGATCAAGAACATGTTGCTAATACCCTGATAATATCGGTTTCAATTATTGTTTAATATATTTTATCGATAATGAAAAAAAGTTTAATGCAACAGAAAGTTGTAAGAATATTTTAGTTTACTCGAATTAGGTCTGAATGTACACAGCATATAAAATTGAAAATATATAAAACTTATATGTAATTTTAAATAAACCAAATTATGAATTAAAAAGTTCAAGAAATTGATTATTTGCAACCAACAAAATTGATGGAAAACGTAAATAAGGTAATTGCATTACGGAACAATACTTCCCGCAAGATAAAAGCGTAATTTATGAGTATAGTAATAGGGTCACAGACCACTACCGTGTTTGGAGACGTTTAGTAATATAGAATTAATTAGTCTATATTTACCTGCATTAATTGTTCATGAATCTCAACCAACGTTTAAATCTGGAACACTCTATAGTATCTTATATTTATCCATTATTTCACTCCCACATGTCAGTCTTATCACGGTCTTCCACACATGTGCAAATATTTTAATATGTTTACAGTTATAAGAACGACGTTACATTTCGACAGGCTGGCATAAAAAGATAGAGTAATTAGGGTGCTATCTCTTTCATACATATACTATATATATAATTTAATACTTCATATATCGTGCCTGAAGCAATATCTTATTATCGTATTACTAGAACGATTTGTGTAATATATTTCTGAGAAATGCTATGTTAATTTTAGTCAAGATGCAAATTTACATCGATCCCGCGCTGTATTATTTAATATTAAAAATATTGTTGCTTTTTTTAGGATAAAAAAACGACATGGCCCATCCAAAAAAATGGAGAAGTTGTATGTCAGAAAACATGCTGACAATGCTTACAGTAGCCGCTGTAGTGGCGGGTACAATTCTCGGTTTCATCTTAAGAAATGTCAGAGACGAACCATGGACAAAGCGCGAAGTTATGTATATTCAATTTCCGGGAGACATATTTCTTCGAATGCTCAAAGCGCTTATATTACCACTAATCATTGCTAGCATCGTTAGCGCAATCGGCGGATTAGATCTTAATTTATCCGGTAATTAAAAAAACATGTGTATACTTTTTGAAAAAAAGTTTTGCAGATAATCGTTTATGACGAATGGATTGCGTGGGTGTACAAACTTGTTTACGTGAAGATGCCTGATTTGGTGAAACACAGATTACCGGTATTTTCTGGTGCGATTTACTTTAGTCAGAGAGAAAACAATTCCGATAGCAGATGTCCTATCTTTCTAAATTATTAATTTGGAAGCATTAATGACCTAATAATTACATAAGAAAGAATAATAATAAATACTCTCTCTCTCTCTCTCTCTCTCTCTCTCTCGAACCAGCATTTTTCCGTTCATATTCTGTTTTTCGTTGTTTAAACGATTGAAAATGATGATTTGTTATCTCTCAGTAGCAATTCCAGCATCCACGTTTTGTTAAATACTATTACATGTTAATCCTAGTATATCATTAAAAGAACGAAATAAAAATTTTGAAATGTATTTAATTTATAGGAAAGATCGGTATAAGATCAATTTACTATTATGCATCAACGACAATATCTGCTGTAATTCTTGGTATAATTTTGGTCTTAATTATTAGACCTGGAGAATACAGTACACATGGTATGATCGCAAAGGATAATGTAGCGCCAACTAGAGATATTACAACTACAGACACAATATTAGATTTAATCAGGTATAGCAATAAATATTACATTTGTATTATAATAAGTTTCGATTTTTTTTACGAAATTTTATTTTTAGGAATGTGTTTCCGCCGAATCTTGTACAGGCTTGTATTGCTCAGGTATATTAATTTTCCTATAAATATTATTGATTAATATTGTATAATAAAAATTTTAATTAATTAATATTGTGCTTCAGTACCGCACAGTACTAATAGAGCCCAAAAATAAAACAGGGGGTAAATATTACATTTAAATTAAATTTGTTTATAATTGATTCTATTAATGTATTTCATAAACAATTTAATATTTTTTCCAGTAAACATACAAGATTGGGACATAAGTCATAAATATGGAGATGGTATGAATACTTTGGGCTTGGTTATATTTGGAATTGTGTTAGGAATAGCTCTTAGTAAAATGGGTGAACAAGGAAAAATTCTCTTATCTTTTTTTGACGCTTTATCTGAAGCAACAATGCTTATTACTAGATGGGTCATATGGTAAGCAAATGACATAACAAATTATTTATTTAATTAATTTAAGTCATGCAAAAAGTTTTATTTTTTTTTATAGGACATCTCCAATTGGTGTGCTCTTTCTTGTTACTTCAAAGCTTTTAGAAATTGAGGATATTGGTGCTATTGCTGGACAATTAAGTTTATATTTCATTACAGTATTATTAGGTTTGATTATTCATGGTTGTGTAACACTTTCTGTTATATTCTTCATTTGCACAAAGCAGTTGCCATTTAAACTCATAGGCAAGATGACTCAAGTTTTAGCTACTGCATTTGGTACCTCATCAAGGTGAATTATATGAATTCATTCATTCTAGAAAACATGTCAGTGAAAGTTTGGAATTTATAAATAATTTATTTCTGTGAATACAGCACTGCCACATTGCCAGTAACAATACAGTGTTTGGATAATATAGGTGTAGACCAGAGAATTACAAGATTTGTTGTTCCAATTGGTGCTACCATTAATATGGATGGAACTGCATTATACGAAGCTGTTGCTGCAATTTTTATAGCTCAAGTCAGGAGAATTCCATTGACTCTTGGCAATGTTATTGGTGTTAGGTAATTGTTGAATTAAATGAATTGAACTTTGAAACTTAAGTTTAAAATCTTAATAACTTTGATGGTTTGATATACTTTTGTAGTATAACAGCGACTGCAGCCAGTATTGGAGCTGCTGGCATTCCACAAGCTGGTCTTGTTACAATGGTTATGGTGTTAGATACTGTAGGATTGCCTGCTGAAGATGTAACGCTTATCATTGCAGTAGATTGGCTCCTGTGAGTTATCCGCTTTGGCATAATTATTAATCAAATTAAAATCTTTTACATTTTAAATAATTGTTAAATTCGCCTACAGGGATCGTTTCCGAACCACGATAAACGTCATATGCGATGCACTCGGAGCTTATGTCATTGAACATTTAAGTAAAAAAGATCTTGAAGCAAGTGCAAACCTTCAGGAGGAAACAATCGAATTAGCCAGAGTGAGGAAAGCAGATGCATAATTTTTTAGTTTTCTTGTTACAAATTCGCCATGATATTATATGAACACAATTTTACTGTGTTCATAATATTTTTTATATACTTTATAGCCAATAATTTGTATTAATGTATATTCATGTTGACTCTAATTTTAATTTATATGATAATCTACACATAATTATGTAATTACTAAGTATTTTAATCACAAGAATGCTGTTAGATACTTAAAAAGATTGTTACTGTTGCATACTTAAAAAAAAGTAATTAAGTATTAATGTACTTTGAAAGATCAAACCTTGATTTATTTATGTTCATAAATGTATTAAAAATACATAGTTTTTCTTATTTAAAAAAAAATATTTTATTGCAATTACTTTTCTATGTGAAATTTTAAATATTATATATTCCATTATATTAAAACATTCCACAGATTTATAGAATACAACTAATATAAAAATTATATTTAATACTGTTTCACTTCTGTATATATATATAATATTTATTAATTTAGATTTTATTATTATAATCTTAGGAATAATCTCTTCTAATCATATTTGAAAATGTATATTACGAATTCTTTCTATAGTTTCATATTCTTCAATTATATGAATTCCTTTAAAATTTGTTTAATTATATCTTTAAAAATGCTTGTTTAATCATAAACATATATATACCTTGAAAATAGCGAAGATTTGTATTTACATTTACAAAGCAATTCTTTTGTACAATTATATGTCTAAAAGAACTTAACACCTTGATTATCATCAAATAAAATTAATTCTGCTTTCTTATTTCCTTCCAGTGTTTTAAGTGCTCTGATTAATACTTCTGTATCAAGTCCATAAAATTCTAAAAACAGGAAGCATTTGTTTTACATCACAATTTTTCTTATCTTCCTTAAATACAACTTTTATAAAAGTACATACCCTGATTTGTTGTATCTTCTCCTTGCGTTAACTCAAATAAAGTACATACGGAACCGATAAATCCATTCTCTTGTGCCCAGTTATAAATAATTTCACCCCATTCTTCCAAAGTATGCCAATAAATTAGCCACCTTTGTCTTGTCTTATCTAATGGGCTTGCATTCCCTGATTTTGCTAATTCTTCCAATACCAATAAGATAGCCTCTGATGGTAATTTGCCTGTTTCATATATTAAAGAATAAATTTGTAGGCAAATAATAAGTTTATCGTTTTACTCGATCATTGTTATTGTAAAAAGGATACGATTAATTGCAGTATTATTAAATAACGGGCTTGAATGCACTTCTCTTATATCTATAATAGCTTGTTTTGTTATACGATAATATTCTAGGATTAAACTTTTCCATGCTGCTAATTGTTTAGCTCTAGTATCTGAATGAGGCTGAAGTCTGAAAGTTTTCATCAAATATTTAAATATATAGAATGTCAGAATCAATGCTTATGTATGTACATAAATCATAGTTTAAGATAGATGATCAATATAACCTATTAATACTTACGTAAAGAAAGGAGGAAAACTGTATTGCCATGGCCATTCAATTTCTGCCATTATTATTAATATATCAAAAAACTTATGTGAATCACACGATGATACAGGTAGTTACACCTTCGAAATATTCTTCATAACAAAAAAGGATACTTCTGAAAATTCTAACAATAGGAACAAGTACTTCTGAATATGTCATCTACAATTACAATATACGCGAAGCGGTTGGGTGTTTGATTGGCTATCTTATCACTCTGAAATTGTTTTATTAGAATCAAAACTATATTGCAAGAAAAATTAATCAGTTATAAAATTAAAAAAGTAAATGTGAAGAAAACAAAAGCTAATTAATGAAGTTATCAAAATATTTTAATAAAATTTCTAAAATGATAACTTCTTTTAAAAAAAATGCTCGTTTTACAAATAGTATTACACATTTATTTAACAATAAATTCATACAAACAATGATGTAACCATATTAAATTAAGTATAAAATACATCCTATAATATCAATTACAAATTTAACCTATAAATGTTGATTATTGTAGTGTATTTAAATTTTTATAAATGATTATGTATTGATTTTGATAATATATTCCTTCATTTTCAAAATCTCTGTATGGTCTTAAGCTGGAAAATGGATTCTGTTCAAAATATGTATACTTTACACGATTGTTTAAAACTTCATTGAGTCTGATTTGTTCTTTTTCTGCTTCTGTTGAAGTATAAGATGTTAGAATCAATGGACAATTTTGTTCAGCTACTATCTCTAAAGATTGTCTCCATGAATAGTTTTCAGATCTAAAATCTTCACATTCATGTATTCCTGCATTATATCCAACAATAAAATCTGGCTTCACATATGAATCATTATTTATATAATTCTCATAAAGCATACTACATGTTTGAATTGAAAGTTGTTTATTATCATATTGACAGTCCTTACACAGATTCACTGATATGGAATCTATAGATAATTCAGGTCCTATTAGAAAAATTTGTACTGTTGTAATGCATGGTAACCAGTGTAAGAGAATTTCCCAAAGTTCTATACTATCAATGTCTATCATATTGGCAGCAATAACATGAACAACGAAACTATTACCATTCAAAAGATATCGCAATTTTTGTACTGCGTAAAGAAATGTTAAAGGTCGTGAAAGATATTCTGAATTAATCATTGTTTCCTCTACTATTGACATATGTGAATTCTCCCATGGTTCAATGTAAGAATCTATAAAATCTTTCATGTTTTTTGGTAAATTTACATGATTTATATGATATGGTATTCTTATTTTTGGTATCTTTTTCTCATGTGTTATTGAGATAACATCTAAATTAAAACATAACTTTATCAGATCACAATATCTTTTATGTACAATATCATCTTTGTGCTTCGTGCAAAAACTAGTATTTGGACAATTAGGGCAATCTTCAAGAACTCTTATACTTTGATCATTACATACAACACATAATCTAAGAAATTTGAACATTTGCTCTTCATAATGCTCTAATTTTCTACCAACCTTTATTGCTACTAGTAACATGAAATTCATTTTCATTCGAGTCCAAGCTTTTATATCAACATTTTGTTGAATATTTAAAAAGGTTGATAGTTGATTGTCCTTTAAAATATTGCATATTGCGTTGCATAAATCTTTATGTTGTGACCAATGCATTTTTTGGTGTTCCTTGGAACAATAAGAGATCATAGTGCAATTACCACATCTTTTTAAAGAGATTTTTCCCCCAAATTTTTTACAAACGTGGCATGCATTTGCATAAAAGAAATAGTTATATTTAGGTAGCATTTTATATATAAAATTTTGTATAAAAATATACAAATACAAAGGTATGTATGTAATATAAAATCTTCAAATATTATAAAAACTGTTTTCTTTCTCCGTACTGAGTGGCGATGCATACGATTAAGTATCATTTTAGATAAAATTTTTCTTGATTGTTCAATCACCGTGTACGTTTCACATTTTATATAAAAGATTATGTAAGATCTATGATACTTAGGTAGATTATGAATGTTATACACTGCAAATATTTGTAAATAAATAAAAACTTCACTAATAATTTATACTTTATATGTATCTGTTTCGATAAATGTAAAAATCTTTTCAATAAAAGTTGTCCATAAAACAACAATTATTTCTTGCTGTATTATAAACAAACCTCCGACATAAAACCGAAACCAGTATTGCCATCTACAGTACAAGATTTAGACTTTGATTGCGCTTAAATATTTACTGTTTGCTTTTATTTAAATGTTTGATAGTGGGAGAGTTTTGAGATGAAAATTAAGAAAATGCAGATTCACTGAGTTGATTATAAACATATATTACTATATTGTCATATTTATAGTCTAAGGTACAGTTTAATAAAACGAACTAAAGAACTCTATTCGATAGTTCTAACCTTGAAATCGTGTTGTTCCATAATAAATGTCATAAACGGTATTTGACAATATAACTTTTTAATCTTATACGAAAAATATTGTGGCTATAATAAGTCGTAAAGTGGCAAATTAACAGTTTTTGAAACTACTAAAATATTTATTTGTCTTTGATATTTATCAAAATGGAGTTATCAAATAAATACGAATAATGCCTCAATTGTTCTTAAATGATTAATGGAATTGTCACTGTGTTGGATTGTGTTTTTCTTAATTCTTTTTCCAATTTTTAGTACGTTTCGTCGTTTGTGAAATTATTATTCCTTTCAGAATTGTTGAAAATATGATTACCTTGAGAGGAAAATTGAAGAAGGATAGTGATATACCAAACTCAAAAAACAGAGAATATAATAAACGTGTTTCTGTCCGTGATAAGCTATTAATAAAAGAGGTATAATGAGATAAGGATGTATGAAATTGTTTTGAAATTGAGAAAAAAGTTATAACTAGCTGCTTTAATTTTTTCATTCATTTAGGTTCAAGAAATGCAGCAAACATTACCTAGTACATGTCAGGTGAAATTTCAAGATCCCGATTGTCTACACGAGTTTATTCTCCTGATTGTTCCTGACGAAGGATATTGGGTTGGAGGTAGATTTCATTTCCAAGTTTATATACCTGAAGAATATAATATGGCTGTAAGTATATCAACATTAAAACTTATATATAGGAATTTGCGATCAGTCTGATATTAAGAAAATTATTTTAGCCACCAAAAGTTAAATGCCTAACAAAATTGTGGCATCCTAATATAAATGAGGATGGTAACGTATGCCTTTCAATTTTAAGGCAGAGTAGTATAGATGAAATGGGGTGGGCACCGACTCGTAAGCTTAAAGATGTTGTATGGGGTTTGAATTCACTTTTCACAGTAAGTCTTTAAAAATTCTACTTAAAATGTTTCTGTGATTATATTAATCAATCATATCCTTCTGCAGGATCTTCTAAATTTTGATGATCCTTTAAACAGAGAAGCAGCTGATCTATTTGTAAAAGATAAGGAGTCCTTTCGAAGTAAGGTTAAGGATTATGTTATGCAATATGCAAAAAGATGATTCAGATCAGTGGGTAATGTTATAACAGTGACACTGTACGTTTATGGAATTAGCTTTTTATTTTGGTGGAAAGTTCGAGTTTGATTAAAAAGTGTTTTTTAAATTTGATATTGACTAATTTGTATTTAACTATCATTCGGTACTAGTCTTCTCATTTTAGGGAGATTGTTTTTGTTATATTTGAGCCTGTTAACTGTATGCAGCTTTTGAATGTTACGATACTTCATTGCAGTTAAATTTGTGTAATTAATGGTACAGAGGGCGAGAACGGAGAACATGTCATGTGTACAATATACTTATCCTTTTTATAGAGCATTGTAATGACGAAAGACCATAATTTGTAAATAAAGTCAATATTTAATAATAAAGCTTTCTTTAATTTATCATTTATTGGTGATTTTATTAGAATATAATTATCATTTTTGTACAATTTTGTACAAGGCTTGTACCTTGATTCGTTAAAACGTGATTTTATCTTACGTTATATTCAAATATCGATCGGTCGATTCTTTCTTACTCATAGATCTTAGGAGTAACGATACGAGTAGACGGTAATATTTCGTTAAAATAATTAAACGTAACAAATAAATAATAACAAAAAAGAGAACAAGGAAGGGAGATTCTTATATTTCGATACTATCCTCTTCTTTTTTTAGTTGCTCTTCCTTGTTCTTTAAGAAACTGACTAGATGCGTGCATGAAATTTTACAGTCACATAAAGAAAATTGGAAAATCATTGCTTAATAATATCTTATTCGTTAGAACGTGGTGAGCAGTTCTTCTTGTATGCTAGTCGATCTAATGAGTTTTTGAGTGGAACCTAACAGGCTTTCACTTGCCAGGCTTTGGTTCTCAGATGCTATTTTCGACTTCTCTTCGTGGTACTCTTCGTTATACTCTTTCAGTCTGTTACCTAAGAACACTGCTCTCTCGCGTTTCCTAATCATAAATTCCGATAGTTGTAGCCATCTGTGTTCATGGCATTCTTCCACCAATGGTCGTTTACTAAAATAAAAACAGAACATATAGAAACTCCGATTCACGTAGTATAATATTAAAACAGAGAATACAAACCTGGGTGCTCGTTTAAAAACCAACATAAGGAATCTAGTGGCCTCCTGACTCAACTCTTTATACAGATGTTCGAATCTGTATCTCACGAAGAGAATATTTTGTCTGGTCTCATCAGGATCCTTGCCACGGAACGGTGAAATACCAGATAGGAGTACATACATTAGTACACCGACCATCCAGACGTCTGTCTGAGGATGAGCCGGTTCCTCATTGTATACCTCGGGTGCTCTATACTCTGGATGACCAGCTTTCGGTACTGTTGTACCCAACTTACTAACGAGTCGGGCAGAACCCATATCAACGAGTTTGACTTGGACCGATCTGACATTAGACATCACTATATTGTCAGGCTGAATGTCAAGATGACAATATCCTCGCCAGTGAAGGTACTGCAAACCGTCCAGAATTTGGGTCATAGCAACTGCTACGCAATTTTCTGTATATTCGTGTCTACTCGAGAAATATGTGAGAATGTCGGCTCCCTGAAGCTTTTCCAAGACGAATAATGC
Organism: Bombus campestris; assembly: GCA_905333015.3. NCBI lineage: Eukaryota > Metazoa > Arthropoda > Insecta > Hymenoptera > Apidae > Bombus > Bombus campestris. The sequence goes on along the minus strand of HG995132.1, from coordinate 204,285 downwards.
AATCGGAGAACCTTGTGCTTTGTACGCTGCCTCCAACATCGCTATCCTCTCGTGTCTCAACGAACGAAGAGCTTCGAACTCTCTGTTCACTTGCTTTTCTGTTTCCGTATTCAGCTCGAGAATCTTGGCGACTATCACACGGTCTGTACTTTTGTCAACACCTTTTACTACAACGGAGAATTGGCCTCTGGAGATCTCAGAGATGAAGCTATACTTGCTTGAGAGATTCGTGTCGGTCGACCACTCGATAGGATGGTCCTCGATGGAGTAATCCATATGCGGCTTGTCTTCATCGAGCACTATTTCTTGACCTGACTCGGTCAGTTCTTGAAGATGCCTCATGGCTCGAGTAATTTGAACCTTCGGACATCCTGGTAGTCTAGTTTTGATCAGCTTCGATGGGATACCCTTTTCGCTCCAACCGACGCGATTTCGTGCTGCTAAACGGAAGTTATAGGAAGTGTCCGGTGTCAGGTCTCTCATCATGTAAAACTCGTGATCGATGTTCGAGGCTATATCTATCCAATCGACCGAGTCACCTAGTTTGTATTGGAGATTGTAACACAAGACCGGAGAGTTGCCATCGTATTTGGGCTGCTTCCATCGTAGAAGTATCTCTGTGTCTGATACATCGGAAAGCTCGGGAGAATCAGGACCCGAAGGAACGATAGCTTCCACTAATCTCGTTCTGACCACAGTCTGTCCGAGGGAGTTCCTGGCGACAATCTTGTAACTACCGATATCGTGTTCCTTCGTTGGATCGAAGCTAAGTATAGATCTGCCGTCTTGGTCCTCGGTGACCTTTACTCTGTTGCTCTCCTGAATCATCATGTCGTTCTTGTACCACTGAATCACTGGTTTGGGACTTCCAACAGCTAGACAAGCTAGCTGAGCAGGCATTCCTTCTTCCATGGGTTTAATTTGCGGTTTTTCACGGAAGAATGGTAGATGTCCCTCCTTCTTCGACTCTATCATCGCCTCTGCCTCTGCGTAACTATCCAATCGAGTGCCCAATTCGTGTTTCAAGCGTCTCAGAGTGAAGTTATCCGTACCGTATCTACTGATTCTTGCTCGTCTCTCGTCGTCGATTTCTTCGTCCATAATATCCGTAAAGCGACGACGTTCTCGTATAATAGGGGTCCTCCAATCGAAGCTTTCTTCGGTGATGGTACGAGAGAATCCAGGACTGCGATTGCACGCAACCTTCATGTATTCACGCAAACGTACAGGGAAGTCCGTGTCGCGTAATTGAAGAAGATAGGTGTCTGGGCCATTTTGATAGTGGCTTTCGCTCTTGATCATTCCAATCTCCGTGTCGATCGGTTCCCTCGTAGCAGTCTGGTTCTCCCAAGGTTTAGCCGGGGGTCTCTTTATCGGACTGTATGGTCTTTCCTCGCTGGGCTCGGGAGTGTACTTTTGGCCAGGCGGATAGACCATTCTGGACGGGTGTTCGAAGGCTGTATTCAATTTGCGTCTGCGGAACCACGTGCGGCAGGAAGCGTTGTTATACCAATCGCGATACAGTTTGTAGTAGTTCTTCAAGTTCTCCGACGGGATCTTGTACAAATCAAACGGAAGTCTGTCAGCATAGTTCAACCAAGGATGGGCAAGAGCAGCCTTGACATCCATTCTTCTATCAGCGTTGTACATCAGTAGAGAACGAATAAAATCTTTGGCTTCGTCCGAGATGTTCTCCCAACGATCATCGAACTCCCATTTTCCTTCCCTGATCTTCAGCATCGTCTCCCTGTCGTTGTTACCTCTGAATGGCGAAATTCCAGATAGCAAGATGTACGTGATAATACCAACGGCCCACATATCCGCACCGAAGGACACTCCCTCGTTGTTGGTAGCTTCCGGTGCCACGTATTCGGGCATACCGTATGTCAAAGTCATTAATTTCGCGTGTGAAATTCTTCTTGCGAGGCCAAAGTCGCAGATCTTCAAGTCGTCGCCACCTGTATGCGAGATCAACAGGTCTCCGAGCGTCAAACCAAGATGAGCAAAATGATTCGAATGCATGTAATCCAATCCCCACAGTAACTGTCTGATATATCCAGCAATATCTGCTTCGGTGTAGTATGCCTGTTTCGTCAAAGTGTCCACTAGCTCACCACCAGCAGCCAGTTCCATGATTAGTGTGACGGATTTATCAGTCTCATAAGCGTCGTGCAGTCTCAGCAATTTCCTATGGTTCAGACTGTTCATTATTTCTATCTCGTTGTACATGTATGGCCTGAGTTCTCCCTTTCCATGCATGACTTTGGCCGCGAAATTCTTTCCGGTGCTTCTTTCAACAGCGTGGTAAGTGACACCTTGAGTACCACGGCCAAGCTCGTCACCGAGGTCGTAGAACTCGTCGAGAGGCTTATCGCGATGAGGTTTAATATCAGACTTCCTCCTGTACGTTCTGTATCCGTACTCGTGTTCGTTCTCCTCCACGTGCAGCATCACGGAACAGGAAATGGATCCGGCCACGTTTCTTGCGCTCACCGAGTATAAACCTTCATCCTTCACGATGGTATCGCTGATCGTTAAAATCGTAGTGTCCGGTTCGGTGAATTCGATCCGAATTCTGGAAGAGGTAGTAAGAGGTTTCCAGTCCTTGTACCACTTGATCTCCGGGTAGGGTACGCCAATAACTTTAGCCATTAGTTGCCCAGTTTTTCTAACCATTACGATAGTTTCCTCCGGTCTCTGAATAAATGTTGGGTATTCGGCAATCTGTAGCCAAACTCTCTGTCTAGCTTCACCATGTTCGTTAGTAGCGACAGCTTCGTACATTCCCTCGTCTCTTTCGAGCATCCTATTAATGAATAAAGTGGCTTGTCCATTTCTCGTATAGCTCTGATCATATCTTCCACCAGACTCTATCAATTGGTCGTTGAAATAATAGGTCATCTTGGGTTTTGGATAGCCATAAACGAACCAGAAGAGGTTACAATTGTGATTCTTTACACCATATTGAGTATCGTGTTCTTGACGAAGGAATCTAGGTGCCTGAGCGTAATTGTCGTGAGGTGGTCTTTCGATGTCGAAGTCCTTGGGGAAGTAAGGACTGGTCTCCGGACGGAAGTCGATGCCAGGTGGCAAGTAAGGGAAGAATTTCGGTGGATCTGGCTCCAATTTTGCGCGATACGTTTGCGCGTGCGGCGAAGGGTCGCTGATTCCGTACTTGTTCTCTACACGGATACGGAACTTGTAGTCTCTGAAGGGTTCCAGGTTACGGATGTCACACACGCAGCTACGAATACCTGTGCGGACAGTGAACCAATCACCGTCCGGAAGTTCGCACATTTCTATTTGATACGTCACTGGAATGCGAGGTCCAATGGGGATGGATGGTTTCCAAGAGAGTGTCAGATGACGATCCATCATTCTGCTGATAATTGGACGATCGGCCAAAGGCAATGGAACGCCAGATTTGCGGTACTTGTCGAAATCCGCGTATTGATCTCCTAGAGCTTTCTTTGGTCGTGGTTCCAACGATTCGTAAATTAAGTCCGCGGTGCAAGAATCTTCGCCATGAGGGTTTGATATTTTTAACATATATTTCCCCGCGTCCAATTCGTCGGCATTGTTTATAACCAAACGCAACAAGCTGCCTTCTTGGTTCATCCTGATCCTATCGGTTTGCCACATTTTGTTACCATTGTGGAACCATTGGAATTCAGGTTCGGGGATACCTGTGACGCAGGCTGTAAATTTGGCTGCCATCCCTTTATAATATTCACAATCGCCGATTTTTTTCAAGAACGACGGTGGCTCAGCCTTCTGTATCTTCTCGATTGTATCGACCACTGTCAAATTCGCTACACACTCAGCTTCACCGCCCTTATTCACTGCTTTGCACTTGTACGCTCCGGCCTCATTATAGGTGCAATCTTTCACGTACAAACAGCAAACATCTCCGTCACGTTTAATCTTATATTTATCGTCATCATTTAAGATCGGTCTGTCATTGAAGTACCATGTAATATCCGGCCGTGGTACGCCGGTGATGCGAGCTAAGAACTTGGCATCGAACGAGGGCAATTGTTGTAGATCCTTGAACTTCTGCAAGAAGTTTGGTGGTTGGAAGATCTTCCTGATGTTAGCCGTGGATTTCGTAGAATCTTCACCGAGTGGATTCGATATACGACATTCGTATACACCAGCATCTCCAGACTCGCAAGGGTTCATCTCCAGTTCTGTCTTCTTTCCATCGCAAGTCACAGTTAAGCGATCGGATGGCTGCAGAGGAGCACCGTCCTTGGACCAGCTGACTTCTGGCACGGGATTGCCAGTGAAAGAAACAGACAAGTTTAACGGTTGACCTTCCTCGACGTAGACGTCTCGCATCGGATTCACGAATCCAGGTTTCTCTTCTGGTTGATCGGATAAAAGTTTTCCGAGAACGCTGATCGTTCCTGTACAAGATGAAGTGCCTTCTGTGTTGCTTGCGATCACCGTGTATTCTCCCGCGTCTTCTGCCGTCACTTTGTCTATGATCAACGCTTGAGTTCCATCCGGCAGATCGACAGCCTTTATATGCTTTCCATCGGGCACGAGCTGAAAACGCAAAGTCGATGAGAATAAGCGAAAAGCATTCGTAAATTTTCAAGATTTGTAGAATTCACGATGATTTACGAACCTCTTCGCCGTTCTTTAGCCACTGAAGCTGTGGCGTTGGTTTGCCTAGAAGTTTGACTATCATTTTTGCCGGGAAGCCTTGCACGACATTCAATGGTTGAAGCGTGGTTACGAATTCTGGTCGTTTCTCTTTCTCTTCGATCTCTACTTTGGCGGAGCCAGTAATTTCACCGAGCGAATTGGAAACAGTCATCGAGTATACGCCAGCGTCTTCCGGACGAACATAGTCGATCCTTAAACCGAGAATACCGTTTGGTTCGTTCATGAAGTATATCTCTTTCGATTGCCGTAGTGGTATGCCGTCTTTGAACCATTGAACTTGCGGATTCGGGAAAGCAACCACTTGGGCTTCCAGTTTCAGTGGTTGTCCTACGATAGCCTTGGCATCTTCTAATGCTTTCGAGAAAGATGGCTTTCTCCTTGAAGCTGAAATTATATTTATTATTATTATTATTATTATTATTATCATCTTCATTCCTAATTTCATTTCAATATTTATAATATAATATAATTAATCAATATTTAATATAAAGGAATTTCCGAAAGATTTAATTATGAATTTGATTATTTGAATTAATCCCTAATTTGATTTTTCACCTAATCGTAAAACGTCACTCACGTTTAATAGCCACGGCACACAACGAAGACTGTTCGCCAGTAGAATTGGACATCACGAGTTTATAAGCTCCACAGTCTGTCGGTTTCACGCGATCGATCGTCAATTTAGTGCTGCCATCCGGAAGTGTCTCAATCTTCGTGTGTTCATCAGCAACGATCTTCTCTCCATCTTTATACCAACCTACATCAGGTACAGGGCTACCATCGATCTTCGCTTTAAGCTCCAGGCAATCACCCTCGTCCACTTCTTTTGTCTTAGGCAGAAGATGGATAAAGCTAGGAGAGATCAATTGCATCGTCAAAGTACAACCAGTTTGCGCGCATCCATCGACGTTGGTAGCCCGGCATTTGATCTTTCCAACATCGTCTACAGAAAATGTCGCGATGGAATAAGTGCTGTCCACGATGCCATCCACGTGTGTAGTAATCTTGCATCGATCATCCTCTTTGATCGCTTCACCATCTTTTAGCCAGATTAGCTTTGGCTTGGGGACACCGGTTACGCGAACTTTCAGTTCTAGATCTGTCCGATCTTTGCACTCTATATTGGTCAAGTTCTTGAGGAAGGTCGGTGCCTCGGCTGAAAATCGAATTGCATAATTAAAAATTCTTTCTCACCGCACAATGGCGAAGATAGTCTTTTCGAACAATTAATACAGAACAGTAGCCAACAGTATTTACACAGATGAATTTTTATACTCACTGTGTGGAGTCAGGGTTGCTTGTCCAGTCGCTTCACCCAGATAATTCTTAGCTGTAAGATGATAAGTTCCCTTGTCTTCGACTTCCACATCTTTAATGATAAGTTTGAACTTGTTCTTCCTCTTATCCTCCTCGAAATCGTATTTATCTCCTTTCTCCAGGACTCTACCATCCTTGGACCACGTGATATCAGGTTTTGGATTTCCTTTAACGATGGCCTCCCACGTAAACGAGTCTCCAACGGACGCAACAACGTCTTTCAATTCTTCAATTTCAGGATGCAGAAGGAGATGTAAGAAAGCCTGATTAAAAGTAACAAATATTCATATATTTTCAGCTCAAACGAGTAGTCCTCTTTACGACGTTGAATTTATACTAACGCTAGCTTCAGCTTCGCCGTATTTGTTCTTCAGTTTCAGCGTGTATTCTCCAGTGTCTTCTTTCGAGCATTTTGGCACGCTCAAAGTGACCGTGGTACTGGTTAGATTGTCATTTGCCGGCTTGCTCTGCGTGGTGAACTTTAGTCGCATGTCGTCATGTGGGATTTCTTCACCCTTGAAGTACCTTTTTAAACGAGCGACATGAAATTATAAAAAGAGTTATATGGCTGTTTGAGGGAATGTGGCGACAAACTCCTAATAGTAGGACTTGCATGCTTCTGACATTATAATATATGTAATTCATTACGTGTACTCATAGATGTCTGAAAATTCGTAAAAATATTTTCTGAATAAATACCCGTGGTGTTTCTATATTTATTTCATTTTTTTTTCTTTTTTTTTCTTTCTTTCTTTTTTTTTTCTTTTTTTTTTTTGGGACAAAGTAGTGCATTTACGCTACGTTTCCTTTGAATTTATTACTTAACATAGTGTCGCTAAAGATAATTTACGACTTGTAATCAATGACGTACCCAATATCCCAATTGTGAAGCAGTAGCAAAGGAAATGGGGATAAAATAAGTAGTACTTACAAATAGTACTGATAAATAATGTATAAATAGTTCCGTGAATAGCATTAACAAATATCATGGATAATATTTAAAGGGTCAGTACAAAAGTCTAAAAACTGTTAAAAAATCAATGATGAAATATACCATGTTGCGTCAGGAACAGGATCAGCAGTGAACGTAGCCTTAAACTGTCCGGTCTTTCCTTTGGCCACATCCACGTCATTCAAAGGTTCAGTAAACTTGGGTCTTCGAAGTTCGTCCACAGTTTCAACGGTCAAATATCCTTCGACCATAACTTCGCCAAGTTTGTTCGTGAACGTGCATGTATACAATCCCTCGTCTTCGAGAATGGCCTTTTGAAGTTCCAAAGTAAAAAGTTCTCCAGCGCTGGTGATTCTGACGCGTTCTCCGCTTCGAAGAGGTTTCCCATTCTTGAACCATTTCCCATCGGCCCTTGGTAAACTCGTCGCTCTGATATTGAACACGACCGTCTGGGTTTCGTAGATCGTTTTATCGCTGAGGGTCGCTTCGATGACGTGAGGAGGCGCTAATTGGGAAATACCAAGATCAGAATGCTTTTCGTGAACAATTGGAGACTAGATTCTGGATGGTCAGATCTAAAAGTTCGTTTACGTTTTTGCCGTGCATCTAGTGCGTCCTTGCCACGTGCTACATTGTTATTTTATACATTTTTAAATCTAAAATACCAGACAATTTTTTATATTAATTAAATTAATTTTAATTTATTTTTTAATCCAAGTTAATTAATTTAATTTTGTTCTATTTGTAATTTGAAATTGTCTAGTACTTTTTCTAATTGCTTACCTTGATGAAAAGGAAAAGTACCCAGTTCCAGCCAGGTTCGACTGATTATTCTTGCACTGTATAAGCGGTAAGTGTCTGGACCGAGTATAGAAGCGCCGACAAAATTTAATGCTTCCTCTTGCATTATAATTTTAGTGCAAGAATAGCGAGGAGTATAAACGGTGAAATGAAAAAAAAAAAAAAAAAGAAAAAATAGAAAATAATATTAAATGATTCTGGAGAAGTATTAAACTTTGTTGCGCGCTTCGTCAGGTGTTGACATGTAAAGGCAACATACATATGATGATTCGATATGATTAACACAAAGCTTGAAAGAGACAACAAGAAATTACACGGAGAAACACAAACGAGGAAAGCACAGGAACAATGTTGGAAGCGTGTAAAAAGAATGCCAGAAGAACGCTGCGAATAATCGATGTTAAACTCTGTCGATCTGCCAGAACGAATGCGTTCGAACAGCCGATGGAGCAATCCGGTCGTACCTGAGTCTCTGGAGGATTCTTTTTCAAGGATATCGTCCAAAACGCTGCGCTGCCGTTTAACGCGATCTAGAAGAGCCTCGAGCTCTTCGTCGACCTCTTCTTCATCACCGCTTTGAGCAGCCTTCAACGCGCTCTCCCTTGATACCGATCTTTCCAACATTCTCTTCGATTCCGTCGAGTCCATTCTCTCTATTTTCCAGCTCTGTCTCGAAAGTCCATTTTGTACAGATCCTCGACGCTCTTCCACGTTCGTCTCGACAACTTTCTCCGCGGTCGAATTCACTCGTTCGATCCTTTGCTTCGTCAACTTGCTTTCCTCGATCGTAGGAGTCTGTGGTTGCTCCAGCTCCACGGAGGACATCTTCCTGAAAGAACCACCGTTCTCAAGGACAGCGGATCGGAGTAGCTTTACGCTTTCCTGTGTCAATTTCTCCGATGGCAACTCTTCCAGAGACCGTTCCTCCATGATGGTTTCCGTGATTAACGAAGCTCTGTAAGGTTTCGCGTCGTCTAGGAGCTTTTCGTCAGGCAGACGGCCGTTACCATTGAACTCTTCGTAGGATCCATTCGTCAATTTCACGTCTTCGGATAATTCAGCGCACTGCATGACGTCCTCGGTGCTGACGTCTCTTGAAATCGCTTTCAGAGTCGACTCGTCGTCCGAAACAGAAACGATCGAGACACCACGGTTTACCCGAAGCCTCGACCTGTTATCCTCGCTGTTCTCCGAGAATTCCTCGATCAACACGCCGTTCTGTGGTCTCTGGACCGATTCTTCTTGCACGCTGTAGCTATAGGTGGCAATCTCTTCGACGCCAGGACCGTCCGTGTTCGTTTCCTGGCACTCGACCTTTGTCGCGGTCATCTTGCTGATCGTGTGGCTCTCGTCGGGACCTGTGAACGCTTGGACTGGTCACAAAACAGCTCTTTCGACTACTACCTACTAGAGAGCAGAGACGATCCGTGCTACTCGACGACTTTCGCGACAATCTGTCCTCTCTGATCTGTAGAGGAGCTATAGCCACTCGAAAGCAGTTTCACTTTGATCGAGGCTCGTGAAATCTCTGGTCGGTGTGGCGTTATTTTTATGCTGTCGTGCGTACGGATTTTGTGACTGACGTGGAACATTTTACTCGAAATTGAATCGCTTGTCCATTTTATAGACATTTTTGTGGTAAACGAAAATGGTAAATATTCAAGCTACATCATTCGTTTGGATATTCTTATAGTACATTGTTTTCTGTATTAATTCAGTCAGAAAATTCCCGTTTACGACGATGGTTACATGAATGTAAATAGCGAGTAGCTGTTGAGCGTGTGGGAAATTTACCTGCGAGTATAGCTTCGTGGGTCGTCGTGGAGGCCACGGAGATCGTGATCGTTTCACCCTGGCCCCGTATTACTTGGACGCTTTGTTTCTCCAGTTTCACTCGACCTGAATTTATCAGACATGTTTTTTGGGCTACGATTCTACGTCTACGATTAATCAGCCATCGTTTTAACATCAATTAGCATATCGGCAAGGCTATTCGTGTCATTTTATATCTTGCCTTTCGATCAGTGTCAACGGTACAAAATTAAGCCCCTATCGCAAGGATTTCGATGGATTAGAAAAAGGAAACAAAAATTATATACGTATATGATGTTAACAGAAAAAAGTGGATATAACGAAGCTCGCTTGCTTTGCGTCTCAAATACCGTATACTCAAACACAAAACGCACTATTTTTATCTTTCTACTCCCTTGAACGGATTGAAAGAGGAAAAAGAACGAGCAAAAAACGCGACACGTTCTCTTGGAACGTTTCAAAAGTCTTACCAAAATCTTGCGACATCGCGTCGATCGCAGAAGACAGATTTTTACAGCTTTCAAGCGTTTCAATAGCAGACTGACTATGTCAAATATTCTTTGCCTGTTACACTCGTCGTTACAGTGTTATCGACGATCGTTTTGATTACCTTCCGATCCGGATTCCTCCGCGCGTTCCTTCTTCGTTTCGATCTCCTCCTCCTCCTCGACTTTCTGCGCTTTCCTTTCTTCTTCCTCGACGCTGATCTTTTCCACGGTCTCCTTCTTCATTTCCGTTTTTTCCTCCACGCTTTCTTCCGTCTTCGCTATAGAATTCATACATTTTGGGACATTTTGAGAGCACAAATGCGATTCGTTACAAACGTATGAAATAGAATAGGCAACGCATGATAGTGACAGCAGTACAGATGTACATACAAATACGTCGTAAGAATGGTTTCTTTTCGGGTTTTATCAAAAGAAAAAACAGCAGAAAACACGGAAAACGTGAGATACATGTACAAGGGGACAGAAAGAAGGCACGAACAAAAGGTTCGTGTCAGTGTGTCGGATTCGTGACGCGAGATTATTTTCTCTGTACCTTAGAGATTATACTCGTCACATCGGTATGAACGACAAACTGAACAGGAAACCGTACCTTTCCTTAAGTACTTACTGAACGTGGGGAAAATCGAACGCACGACGATTCGCTGGCAAGTCTCTCAAAAATGAAAAATATATAGCTGCCCCGTCGATTCTGTTGATTCTGGAAAATTCTAACGTCAATAAGATCGAACTTGCCGATCGTCCTTTTGAATCTTTTTCTTTAACAACGAATAGAGAACAGGAACGACGGAGCAGCGCTACAATCGAACCGAATAAGAAAAGCTGTTTGGATTCTTACTCAATATCATAACTTTGCTCTTGCTAGTCACGTAGCCTAGCTCGTTTTCTGCTCGAACTTCGTAGATGCCCGCGTCCGAACCTTTCACCAAAGTCACCGTCAGATCGTAGTTTTCCTGCCGCTTGCTGTCCCTCGTAATTTTAATTCTCGCGTCCGTCGAAACCTCCTTGCCATCTTTGTACCATTTCACCTCGGGATCTGGCGTACCGGATACTTCGAAGATCAGTTTCAATGTATCGCCTTCGTTGATTCTTTGGTCGACGAGCTTCTTCAACAATTTCGGTCTGGTGTTCACGATTAACGTAGAACTGCTTTTAACTTCACCAAATTCGTTCTTCAATTTGCAAGTGTACGTTCCTTTCATTTCAGCCTTAACCTCGGACATGATTAACTTGACGAAATTGCCTTCCTCCGTGCGAACATAGTCTTTTCTCGTTTCCGTGATCTCCATGTCGCCGATATACCAATGGACGCTCGGTTTTGGGCATCCACCGACTTCTACCTTGAACTCGATGTTCCTCGTGCCTTCGTTGACTGTGACGTCGTACATTTTCGTCTTGAATCGTGGAAGACCTTTCACCTGGAAAACGAGAAACGATCACGATTATTCTAAGCGCCGTAAATTAAGTATGAAAAATAGTAATCTCCCCTTATTTAAAAAGTAGTTAATATCGTTTAGAAACGACGCTGTTCTATTCACCTGGATTACAGTTTCATCAGTGACAGTTCCATGATCGGAGAAGATTTCCGCCCTGTAATCCCCTGCGTCCTCGCTTACTATACCAGTGATCTTTAGAATGAATGTCTTGCCCTGCTGAATCATTTTTATGCGACTGTCTTCGACAAGCAGTTCTCCATCTCTGTACCATTTAATATTAGGTGGCATCAGTGAGTCCACGTCTATGGACAAAGTAAGAGTGCCTTTTTGATCTAAAATTTGTGGTTCGCCTAATCCCTTCGCGATCTTCGGTGGACTTAATACTTTCAACTTCCAAATTTCTGTCGTCTGATTCACTTCGTTTCGTGCGACAATCGAGTAGGAACCAGCATCGTCCAAACGAGCGTTTCTTATCGTTAACTTGTAAGTTTCGTTGCCTTCTTTAATGATACTTATGCGACTGTCTTCCCGTAGTTCTTGGCCATCCTTGTACCATTTAACTTCTGGTGCCGGTGTGGCTTCGATTTGCACGAGCATCGTTAACGTTTCGTCGATGATCACAGACATGTCAGTTTGCTTTTTCGTGATCTTTGGCGCAGACTTCACGATCAGCTCGATCTGCGTGGTATCTTCGCCTAATTCGTTCTTTGCTCTGACCGTGTAGGTGCCTGCATCCTTGGCAGTGACGTTCTTGATCACCAAGGACATGGATTCTTCATCCTCCCAAAGGTACTTGTATCTTCCACCAGCAACGATTTCCTCCCCATCTTTGCTCCATTTGATGTCTGGTTTCGGATATCCTCTGATTTGTAGTTCCAACATGGCAGATCCGCCGGCACTTACTTCCGAATGCCTGGCTTCTGAACACAGTTTTGGCTTTTCTGGATCTTTCAACAGCTGGTTTACCGCGCCTTGCACCGTTAGCTCTGCGCTGCAGCTAATGTTACCTGGGTTTTCAGTTTTCTTAATTAATACATCAGATCATCTACATATATATTACTACTATTATATACATCTACAGGCTCCTTAAGATGTTTTTTGGAGCGTAGCTGGTCACTTGAACATCATGTCGTGGTCGTGTCATACAACATGCACGTTTAGAGTTTAAAATACCTATGAAATTATTAAAAGAAAAAAAAAAATAGAAAAAATGGATTATTACCTGTACTGGTTTGCGCGACGCAAGTATAAAGACCAGCATCCTCTGGTTTGACATGTTGGAATACTAAAGCCAAGGTGTCTTCGTTGTCCTTGAACAGCACTTTGAAGCGTTCTTCTGGGTCGAAAGGCTTTCCATCGCGTAACCAGGTGAACTGGGGTTCCATGCCAGGTTCGAGGAAGTCTTCAGGAAGGTATAACATTTTTTCATCCGATACAGTTACAGTTGCCTCGCAGCAAGCTTCTCCAAATCGATTCTTCGCGGTGCATGAGTATTTGCCAGCGTCCTGCTTTTGGACATCCGCGATTACTAACTCGTAGAAACCTTTGTCCGCCTGTTCGGTGACGATCTTTACACGTGGATGGTTCATATCGATTAAAACATCGTCTTTGAAGCTGTATTAAAAACAAATTAAAAGACATAAACTAAAGACATTCTTCGAATACCATTCTTTGTTTACAACTGACAAAATATAGCTTACAATTTCATCTCAGGATTAGGATCTCCTTTCGCTTTCACCATGAAACGCAGATAAGTATTTTCCAAGAGTTCCGTGTCCTTTAATCGCACCAAGAAGATTGGCGCATTAGCCTCTGCTCTTGCTTTTTTCTCTTCAGGGGTTACTGATATTAATAAAAAAAAAAAAAATTTTTTTTATTTTTACATGGTACTTTATCCATCGTAGCATGTAAATGTCATAAACGTACGTTTTTGTACAATAAGTTGAGCGGTGCAAGTAGATTGGCCTTCACTGTTCATAGCTCTAGCGATGTAAATGCCAGAATCCGACTCGAGAACGTTCTGAAGTTGAAGTTTGAAGGTTTTTCCAGTGGCAGAGGCTGTTAGACGATCTGCTAATCTATCATCCAATGGTTTGTTGTCTTTTAGCCATTGCACTCTTGTTGTTGCATCAGTGTGCAATAGAGTGCACTCGAAGGAAGTCGTTTCTCCAGCTATGTAAAGCAATGATTCGTAAAATTGTTAAAAAATATTGATGAACGAAACACAAGGCAAATTGTTATCGTACATCTAGTTGAAAAATTTATATACAATATGGTACAGTCAAAAATACTTGATCTTTATACAAAAGAATCGTAGGGGGTACAACAGTGTCTAGAACTGAAGTAATTCTCGTTGCGTTCATATGCAAGAACGGAGGAGGGAGACTACTATAAAATTTGCAAAATGGATGTATCGAATATCTCACAAATGCTTAGTATTTTACAAATTTTTGTATTTATACTTCATTTTGTTTGGCTGACGATCGGAAGCGTGTTGCGTGTGTAATGCGCTTTTCCTATATAAAAAAATTTCTATATAAAATAAAATACGTATAAAAAAGAAGATGATACAGCAACCACAGAAAGAACAGCTATTTGAAAAATGTAAATAATAAAGCAGATCGTGTTAAATCGTCAAGTGTGCCAGTGTTCTAAGATATAAAAAGAGGAAAAGAGGAAAATATGAAAGTGTGAAGTGTAACGTGAGTCTGTGATGTATTTTCGCGAATGATAGACAGAACATCTAGGATTAATTTGAAGCTTGACCAACCGCCTAGTGGAATGTCGAAGCAATTTTACTCAGCTGGCTAGAAGAAAAAATATAAGAAGAAGAACAAAGTATAAAAACTATTCTTGATACAGTATGACAGAAGATTGATAGAAAGAAATGTGCAATACAGTTGATGATGAGAAAGTAGTCAAATTCTGTGTCACTTTACCTACGGCGTGTATCAATTCCACGTTATTTTCTGGTATCGCTAGAACAGTAAAAATGGATCTTATGTCACCCGTTCGAGCAAACTTCCTTTACTTGTAATCACATACTTTCATTCTCCATTGACGATCTATTGACCGTATTCTAGCGAATTTTTAAAATCTAGTATCGTTTATACACATATTCTTGAAGCCTTTATATGTTATTTATTCTTTAGTTACCAACTACTCTACATCTATTAACTATATCTCAACTATATCTACTTTCACATCACATCCGATCACTTACGTTCAACGTTGGATCCCTCGAGAGTCTTGACGAACACAGGTTTTCCTATTCCACTATCACTTTCGATCTTCTTCGTGTCCGACCTGGTTTCTACCGCACTGCCACCAGCTTGGTAAGTACTGGAGCTCGCCTCCATCCTTACCGCACTGCTCATGGATGATTCCATGTATGCCGCACTCTGGCTACTGGATACTGAAGAATACTCTATACAGGTAAATACAAACAACTATTAATAATCGATCAAAAGGTATCGCTTCGATCGTTAAGTTGCTTGGAAACTTCTCAAGTTAGATTTTCCTTGTATGCTTAAAACCTTGTGTGCGAATTGATAGATATTCTACGTAAAACAATTCATTAAAATTATTCCGTTCTTTTTAAAGATGCAAAAAGGTCTCGATGAATCTAATAAAACTACTCGCTCTTTATTCTTTACCTTCGACAACTTTCGAAGAGCTGCTGAATCGACTGGAAGAATATCTTCGAGACATGTCTGCACCTTCTTCCTCAACTTTAGCTTTCTCCGGATTTCCCGGATTGTCTTTCTTCTTTTCGTCGGGATTTGGTCCCGGATTTGCTTTTTCTGCTCCTGGGTTCGCTTCTGCCTTCTTTGGTCCTGGATTTGCTTTAATTTCCTCCTTGATTTCTGGCACTTCTGTCAGTTGTAAGTCATCCGCAGCGTGTTCAGCGAGTGCCACCACGTCACTCGCGTACTGTCGAATTTCTTTCAGCCAGTAAGCCTTCACTAGATCCTTATGGGCTACCAACGTAATGGGGTAGGCTGAGCTCGCTGGATTGTGTAATTCGAAAGACCGTATGTCACCTGGATGGTCTTTCACCTCTACTTCCGGTAGCTGAGATTCATATTAGACGATAAGTAGATAAATATAGAATAACGAACCGATGATTCTTTATCATAGTTGGTCTTATTGTTAATTAGCCTAGCCGGGATATAATTTCTTTATAGAGATCATATTGATTGCAATAACTTCTTTATCCCTCTCTAGGGATTTTACTCTATTTTTTTTTTTTTTTTTTTACATGTTATTTAATTTCCATCAAAAATAATCCTATTATATAGTATATTAATACTTACAAGTTATGATTTGCCTTTCACAACTTGTAATTCCATAATCACTGAAGTTTCTGATTAAGGAAGATCACTAAGGGCGAATACTCACTCGAATAATGTCTTTGAGGACGAAGACCGATCTGTCTTCCGATATTCGTCTGACTTTGCAGACGAGTATGCGAGCCTTAAAGAGAAACAGATACCTTTCCTTGCTCTTACCGTCCTTGTCAATCACCGTGTACCACTCCTGTCGATCACACATCACATGTTACAGCAATTTATCAAAGTAATATACTCTGATACGATCACGATCGATAAAAGTTCACTCGAAATATACTGACGTGTGTGAGTAATCTGCCAAGTTTATGAATATTTCCTTTATACCCTTCGATATTGCTTATGAACTTATTGTCTGTCGCCCTATGAGGGATACCTAGCATCAACTCCAATGCCTTTTGGAGGTCGTCGCAGTTTTCGCCTAGTCGGGTCGAATACTTCACCAGCTCCTGCAAACATCATTCAAATTATGCGGAAATCTGTTGGAAATTTTCGAATATAAAACAGATGCTATTCATCTCTTGCAATTTTTCCAATCAAAATATTCGCAAAGGGTGTGGAAAATACATCATAGTTTCAAACTGAAATTAACAGTATCGAGTTCACGAGCGATCGAAGACTAATTTTCCATTTGTTCGGTTCGATAGATCTCGCGTGCGGTTCTTCTATGACAGAGAGGCGGCGGGAAAGATAACACGTCGTGAAGATGACCCGTTTTTAGCTCGCTAAATCCGTACTGCGCCCACTCGTTCCAACACCACGACGAAACGCTCTGTTGCGGCATTGCAACTATACCACGACGAACTTTGTGACTTCCCTTGATCTATATCCAAGCGTGCCGTATCATGGAAGTGAAACGATGTCATTCAGGTCGATCGAATATTCGACAGATCTCGAGCACAGACGCGATCGGATACGGTAGCTTACCAAATATTTCGACAATTGTAGAAATCCCTTATGAATATATTATGTGCATTGATCGAGTATGACAGTCTCGTTGCAGCGCCAATCTCAATTCCAAAATATTCCGTATAACACATACGATATAAGTATAAAAGTTTTCATGGTAACTGTCCAAGTACTTTCGCAAGCCACTACGTAACATGAAAATAGAGTCTTCTTCGTACATTTTACCTTTGCAAAATAATTCTTCCATCATTTCAGATAGAATCGCTGGAATTACCTTTTCACAAATACCACGGACAAAGTTTCGAGTTGCATTGGACTATCTCGAACACGTTGGAAGATATTTGAAAAATAGTTTAACTCGGTCGCGTTACGTCCTCAGCGCCTCTCGTCACCTTTATGTTCCGGGCAACCAGCCCAGACCAATTTCTGGCTTAAGCCAAAGGTTTAAGGTAACAAACCAAGATTATATGTACGAGCAATAACACGATCACTATCGATCACGTGCAATCTATTCTTCCGTGCTATTTCACGCGATCCTCTCGATCAAAGTTCAAACCTTGTCCACCGAGTTTAATTATTTCCTTTCGTTTTCTTATTATTTTACGGAGATGGCATTTAATTAAATTTTTGAAGAAAGAGCCTCTGAAATAATAATTATTCGTTTGGAATGCGTTTTCAAGGCGAATCGGGAAGTATTTTAGCGCCGGGCTAATTTTATCTGACAGATTGAAATTTCGACGCGGATATAGGTCACGTGCGGATTCTACAGGTCGTCGTGTCTCGCGTCACCAGCAGGTCGATTTTTCCGTTTATAGATATCAACGTAATACGAAAGTTTTCCTCTCTCTCTCTCTCTCTCTCTCTCTCTCTCTCTCAATTTCTTATTCCAGTGAAAATAGAACCAAGAAACACGTGTATAAAATAAAAGAGAAACTAGAAACACGACGTAGGAATTCGGTGATTCACTTTCTTCTTTGCTGTTACAACAAAACGGAGGAAATAGAAAACGACACTGTACGAACGTATAACGCACGTTTTTCGCGATTTTTCATTGTGTTTGAACCATGTTCGAAACGATATCATGCGAATAGGGACATCGATAACGAGCTTACGCATCGAGTGTCCTGTCGAATTTCAGCGAAAACTTTGTACGAAAATCAGCGATGCGAGTGCAAGTTCGTGCAAAACTGCTGGAATGCTTTCAAAAGATACACTAGCCATGCTGTATTTCTGTCATAACACCCTTGAGATGTATTTTCGATCTGGATCCGCGTTAACAATCTTCCGCCATTCAGCGCGAGATTTCGTAAAGAATGGATGAAAAAGCGGGTTAAAGAGCAACCTTACCTTGAGCAGGAGCTGGTAGTCGTTTATGCGTTGTATCGGAAGTTTCAAGTGTTCCGATAGGCTTTTGTCGTCACGGAGAGTCTGGCTCAGCTCCTGTAAATAATTACATTTTTCCAAACTTTATTCTACGTCGTTTTATATAACACGTTGCGTAGAAATATTGTCCTAAGATTTTTGTATATTTTAAACACGTTAAAAACGTTCAAAACGTTCAAGATTCTTAAACACCGGCCTGAAGGGTTGGAAATATTAGTTTTTTCAAATTTGAAAATATTATTCTTTCAAGATTGTTCGTCGCGGAGTAGAGAGAAGACAAGAGATCGATGGAAAATTGGCAATCGTAGTTTCTCATCGTAGAACACCGAATTGTTCGACGCCGTAATTCGACACCAGGATGAAGAGACGCGTATTTTTGGATGCGACTGGATTTTCCACGCGACTATTATATTTCCTATCGATCCGCTTAGGCAAATCTAGCGATGTAGGAGTTATATATCATCCACCAAGGTGAAGAATATTTTTTATTAATAATCTATCGATGGTTATCACGCACCCTTGCCACTCTATTCGAAACTCCATAACTTACGTGTCTCCTACTATCGAAAATTCCAAGTAAATCATCTATCACGTGTATCACTGACACTGTACCGATTAAATTAAACGAATTTCGTAAGAAAATGTCTATATCGATCTTCACAGTATCGAAGCATTTACAAGAAAAGACGAAGCAATTGCAAAAATCATCTTGAAGGCACAAAATATTTCGAGGAATCGGAAAGACCTTGTCTATAGAAATGATAAAAAAAAAAAAAAAAAACTCTTGTTCACCAAAGAATAAAATTCCTATAGAATCGTAAGTATTCGAACGAGAGTGGTTCACCAACCAAGAAGTTGCAAGGTCCACGTTGAAAGAAAATTGTAGAGGGACGGTGGAAGGGCTGACGCACCTTAACGAAGGTCAAGGGAGGTAAACACCGTTGTTCGTGTTTCGAGTCGTTGGTTCGAAGAGGACACCGTGGCTGGTCGCAGACTGGACCAGGTCTCTGCTCTTCCACCGATCCTCTTCCTCGAGGGGGATCCACGGTCGGTGGTTACCGAAAAACATTAGTCGGGAGACCAATACAGCCACGGCTATACTTAGACGCCGCACCGGACGAACTCGTGGACTGACCACGCACAAAAACAACGTGAACAGTTCTATAGATCGACGAGAACTTTTGCTTCACACGCACTGTTCTGATCTTCTTCCAGAAACTAGGAGGAAGACAGAGAATCTTCTTTGCTTTTGACGCAATTGGCTTGTGCATGGAATTCTGGGGATTCGATAATTTGATTTTTTGATACATCGAAGAGACGTTTAACGAACAATGTTGGCATACAATAATTCTTTCTGAAAGATTAAATTGGTAAAGTGGAATGCATTTCTTTGTACGACCTTTCGTTTTTGAGGAAACAGAATTGGAAAATTTATAGTGTCCTTAGAACGTACACTTATTGCGTGCGGTAGAAAAATGGTATATCTCGATTGAAGTTATACGCATTGTTTTACTATTTATAAATTCTGTAAACAATCTTGCATACGTATATGTTTCAGTGTGTAGAAACCTTTTCTGTTTTCCTTCCCATTAAAAGAATGTGCTAATTTAAGACTATGATCTTCTACCACCGTGACGATTCTACGACTACGAAGAACATATTCGTATAGTAAATTAGAAAATCAGGGTAAGAAAAGGGTAAATTCAGAGAATGAAAATTAACGAACGGATTTCTCAAACATATCTTCTCTATATCAAGAGCTTGAGCAAGAGGGTGGTAATAAAGGTGAATCAAATCAGAAAGAGAAACTTGTGAACAAGTTCGAGCGTTCCAAGTACAAGTAAGCTACGAGAAACCCTAATGCACCAAAGATGTTTCACTTTGAAATCGGACACGTTCGGCAAGGTAATATCGTGCGATCTAATTTTAATTTCGGGTCATTAAATGATATTCATATACGACAGGCTATATCGTGTGAAAATCTCGCGGTGGTCTTGAGTCAACTTCTAGAAATAACGGGGCGAATCACGAGAAAAAAGCGAGTAGCATACTTGAAATAATAAAATACTCTAATACACTATGCGTAGTGTACCACCTACGTTTCCGAGTTAGATCATCGCTATTTTATTAATTTCGAAACGAAAACTTTCTTCTGTCGCTAATCATTAAGCTTTCCATGTTCTAAAATTCGAATCGAGAATCAAAGCTCGCTCTCGTAAACATTTTTATCTAGACTGCGGTCATTCGTTTGCATAATTTCATATTTCTATAGATGCAATTAAAATGAAATCCAAATAGAACGAAAAGAAGGAATGTAAGGGCATGCTAATAAATTTTGAAACAAGAATACAGTAGAATTCGAAGGTCCATCGGATCGACGATGTACAGCTGAGACACTCGAGGCGTGCGATTCGTTTTTCGTCGAGCAGAGATTACGCTGACTGCTGTCATCGTGTAATGACAGCAGCAACGGTGACATCGTCAGCCGATAACGTGGCCACTTTCTTCCTTTTCTTTTCGTGGCACGCGTCTCGCCGCGAGTCTATCGTGCATAAGTAAGAGGAGCGAAAGATGTTCCGTCCGTTAAGAATAAACCAAGCTATTTCGAGGGCTGGACGGACGCCCGCTTACCCCCGCTCGTTATGTAATTGCGAAATTTTCTTCGATTCATGCAAACGCGTGCTTCGGTCATGGAAAATCCTTGAACTCTGATCCTCGTTTCCATTACGTTGTCCTTTATTATGTCAAAGATGGTCTATAAAAAAATAATTCTTTTTCTTAAAAAAAAAAGAAAAAAAAAAAAAGAAAAAAAAAGAAAAAAAAAGAAGAAAAAGTAAATAAAGTATGAAAGGCGAATAGAGCAGGGCGACGGTATTTTATAAATAGTAGGTATTTGCGTTCTTGCTTATGGAGAGTAATCTTAAATTATCAAAATGCGTAGAACTATCTATAGAACGTGTCAGTAAAATTGTCATAACTGAATTATATTTGGAGCAAACGTTATTATCGACGTTGGCGTCGCGACGCCAAACTACAATGTCGATGAACAGAAATCTTTCTTACCATCCGGCTCTCTACTATGAGTAGGATAAGTCCATTTTACACGTCTGTTATTCGTAATTTCTGCTCTCGAGTTAACGATAATCGCGTCAGTGAATCGTATTTAATAATCGGCTTTCTTTTATCAGCAGATTATAGAGATATTTTACCGATTCTTTGATTAAGCGACTGACCTCAAAGTAATCTCGTACCGCGTCGTTCATCTGAAGGAACTCCTGAGCCGCCGGTTCGTCTCTGCAGTAAGCCACATGTTTGTCGAAATCCCTTTCCTGAAGCCACGAATAATTTAAGTAACAAATTCGATAAAAGTCTTTACAGCATGTTAAGATATACTTCAGCAAGATTTTCAAACTTACCAATCGTAGAAAAGTCTTCCCCAGCATACGTGGCTGATCCGCATAATACTTAACACCCTCGATCAACACCCTGCCGAACGATCTAAGTAAGGTACCGATTAATTTTCACGCTAAAAACACACCATGCCTACGTGCTCAAGGCTGCGCCCTTCTCGGCTTCTTTTTTCAGTGCGACATATAGGGTGCAACAACATTAAGTTACGTCCATTAATCCTCCATGATTTAATTACGCCAATATAGTTTCCTCTATGCTGAGATTAATCCACGAAATGTTACGTCCAGTGGGAGGTCGTGAAATGATGATTAATTAATATTAGGGCGGGGCACGAGTGAATTAATACATGTTTTATTTTCTAGTTGGGCTAGTAGGGATAAGAATCGAATTTTCTTTAACGAGAAACGCTATGATTAGAGACGGCCGTTCAGCGAAATCGTTCTTCCTTACAACGTCCGACCGTGGACGAAATACTCTACTGAAACGTCAGACTCGACGCAAATATCACGTGTCAAATCACTTTCCTTATATCGTCCGACTACGAATGACGCACTCTACCGAGATGTTGATTCAAGGAATATACCGCGTGTTTACAATGATAATACACATTCTTATAACGAAATATACTTTTGGAAGAACGAATTAACACTGGCAGAGTCAATCGAAGCGTGCTCATAAAACGATGACAGGAGGGTGCTCAAAACTTTTGAAAAAGCAATACCTTGCCGAATCAAACATACAATAAGATTAACTGCCACGAAACACACGATCGCACAAAATACGCACATCGTTATCAGACTTACGTTGCTCGCACATCGTTTCGCTAAAGAGAGAATAACGTCTTTGATGTCGATTTAACGACGAGCATGCGTGACGCGTCTTGTGTGTGCATGTGTTTCTTTTCGTTTTCATTCTAATAAAGAACATATGTATGTCGTGAATCGTCGCCATAGTTTGCGGGTAGACGCTCGAATAACACTTGTGTCAGCTCAAATAACAACAATGCAACGTAAAACGAGCTTGATATATCAAATGGAATTTGTAAAGAAAGATCGTGTCTCGTGTGGGGCCTTTGTAACGAATGTTCAATCCGATTGTGTCGCAGTGAATTTCTCCCCTTGGCCAACCTTGGTTCATCGAGTATACGTACGTATTGTGGAAGTCGGCAATCTGCTTCAGATTTGTGAAGATGATATCTTTGTTGTCGCGTACGATCCGTGGAACATCCGGATTATCGAGGGGTTTCAAGTAACGTTCAACGACCTGTTGAAGATCTCTGCCAAATTCTTCCTCGGTTTCCACCAGTTCTTTCACTACAGCTCTAGAGAAATCGATCATCAATCGATATGCAAAGGATATCGTTAGAGAAGAAAGAATTACTTACTCTCGTCGATATTGAGAGTCTTCCGGCCGATGTCCAAGTGCCGAGTCCTCGCTGAGGGCCGTTTGCATCAGGATGGACATGGGCAGCCATCCTTCCCTTGAGTCTGCTGTACGAACATACACTCTGTAGAAACGAATTCTTTACTTAGAATATAGTCCTCTATGCTTTCTTAATATGCTAACGTATAATGGAAATCGTTAGATTCAGAAGTTAAGGTATATTACCGACAGCAGAATTTATCGGTGAATTTAGAAATTAGTCGGCTGCGTTCTCCAATGTAAAAAACGACTAAATACAGGATCTCCAAATGTAGTTTGTTTTTGTATCAATTTTGGATATTCTTCATCTAACAGATATTTTCTATGATGTATAATTTTGTGCCGGACACGTCAACTTCGTGCGGTTCATATATTTTTGCTTTTTGATATCGTAATATTCTAATTACTTCTAATAATAAGTAAATTTAACGTCATATGCATTCGACTAATTCGCAAGAATTCGAGATAAATTTAGTCCAAACATATTCTCATCGCCGGTAGTATAATCGGTTCGCTTTAAATGGTACTGATAAATTCAAGGCTTAATGGATAGAACAGGCCGCCAACAAATTTTGCGTTTTGCTGAATGAACGACGAATACGCATACAGAGGGGCCTGTCGCTTTAGTCGTTAAACTTAAATTTAACTTTCAAACACCCACACATTTCTAACATCTAGCTATTCTTTATAACACATAACGAAGTATATTTTGATCTGTACAAAGTTTCCTCTAATTAATCGCATCTTCCTCCATTTCCATCGCAGGAATAAAGAAGGCTTCCAAACGTTTCTGTTTGTCGCACAAAATCTACCTCTTGATTTATCTAATCCTACATTTACGCAATAATTTCTGATAATGAATTCTTTTCAACCGTCAATCATTAATTTTCACAAAACTTTTACGGAAAGCAGTTTTCCAAAAAGAAAGAAAAAGAAAAAATATTTCACCCATATCTTCTTTTAAGGAACGAAGAATGTATTTTCCTCGATAATTCGAAAACTGGTAGTCAATGTTAAGAAAATTGGTAGCTAACATCGGATAGGGAGAACTCCTTTCAGCGCGCCCTGAGTCGACTCGATCTCCCCGAAACGGACGTTTGGTTTATTATTTTATAAAGTGTAGGAAAATTGACAAAACGATACAACTGAAACGATTTACGTCGTCAGGTAGATGTAGTAGATAGTAAATAATTCGCGATCCATTGAACGAGGCCGATGCCAAAGTGGCGAATCAAACTTTCCGCTTGAACCTCACCTTTACGCGAACCTATTCTCAGAACTGGCTGGTATTTCGCCTTCGTTGGAATCAAGCGTTTCTGACAGTCAAGCGGAGCCAGGCGTTATGCATTATGCAATTGGAATTTACTTTGATGCAATATTTAACGTCAAATCGATGGTGTATTTTCTTAAACCTGACAGCTATTAGTGGCGCGACAAGCGAATGCTCGTGTTCTCGTTGAATAGAACATCCTTGAGATTAGGTCAACGATATAACGTTACGTATTTTTCGAACTGATCACATCCTTTTAACGAATAATTTATAAGCACGTAGCACGATTTCGAATCTATCCTGGCCGACAGCCAATCATTAGTACCTTACCGACGTATCGTCGGTTTTCGAGACATTCATAAACGTTTTATCTTCGTTAACGTCGTCCTAAATCATCGCGATCCGTAGATGACAGTCGAACGTACCAAAACAGAGACCGTTGGTATTAATACCGATTAATATTCCTTATATTGTCGCAAATGAGACATAGATGAAAATTTAGATCTTTGAAAATCGTCGATTACTTTTGAAAAGTTTCAATTTCAGACGACGGATGGTATTCTTTCGTTTTTAACTGCTCCTTATTGTTTTCGATTCTTATATATGGTTCATTCAAAGTGCCTAGGAATATTAAAAACTAGTTTCGTATCTTTTTCGAATTTCCGGAAGCTTGAGATATTAAGAGAATCGAAGATAAAATGAAATTCTCAGGAATCTAACGAACCTAACAAGGAAATAAAAAGAACATAAAAAGAATTCGAAGAGTTAAAAGTATCTCCAATTTACTAATTTACTATTCATAACTTGTCGATAACTCGCATCTGAATGATAAAACGCGGAGATCAGCGATTTCTAAGCGAAATAGCAATCAATAAAGGTGGTCGAAGATCCGCATAATAAATGTTCGTGTAATAGAGGGTGCGTTTCCCCACGAAAAGCAAACAGTTCGTGCTTGATAATATCGTGACCACTTAAACAACCATTTCCGTGTAATCTCAGGGGATGAAATACGACGAGTTCATTGGCTTCGCCGTTAACATAATGTTTGGAGGCTACCATTTGACCGGAGCACCTGTCGTTGCTATAATTTCGTGCACGGATTTAGTCGTCCACGTAAATGCTCTTTCGCTTTGGATATTTCTCGTTCGATGGAAAATTTCCGCTTTCCATGCGTTTCATTTGCCCGTCACTCGTGGTTTTGATTTGAAAATTAAGATCTTTCGTTTGTATTTAGAGGTTGGTCACGCGTAAATTCGAATTATTTCGTCCAGGTGATCAGGCGATCGTACCAATAAATGCGAAAGCAACAGCTCCATTTAGTTTGTGAGTGGCTGTTGAAGAAACGTGATTTACTGAATAGGCTGCACCTGTTTGGCGTATATTTCAGTCACTCGTACACAGCTTTGAGGAACAGCGATGACGCGTCCTTGGCTCTTCCGAGTTCAATGCAGAATTGTTTCAAGTTGACGATTCCTATAGAACATCTTCTTAGATTTATTTCTCTCATTGTTCGATGAAGATATTCAAGTTCTCCGATTTGTGATCGTCGAATTCCTTTTATAGTTACATAAATATGCGATTCCTCCAGATATTGCAGCGATCCGAACATACAAATTGAGAACGACTTCGCGTTCGAGGGAGAGAAACGGTTTCACTTCTTCGTCATTCTAGAACTCGTCTGAAACGAACTCTTTCTTCTTTTCTGTGCCCTCTTTCCTTCTCCCACAACTCAATTTCACCGTACAACTATTAATATTTCTTTTCTATAAAAAGTTGAAAGTGTGTATTTTTTCTCTACCTGATATCAGAAATGTAGGAAATCTCGAAATAAAGAGATAATTATTTTCTGAATCGTTTATTCCGAATTCTTCGTCATCTTACGACACGGTCAAAGGGCTGATACTTTACCTCTGGAAGCTGCTGTCCGAGGAGAACCTCGGGATGCTTCTAGCACGGGGATCCGCGTACTTTCGACGGGGTCGAACCGACAATTTGTGCCAGGCAGCGGAATTGTCCAACGTTTTGCCGATCTCGCCACCGACTTCCAGATCAGGATCCAACTTGATCTTTCTATAACACGTTCAAACGTGTACACAGTGAGATAGCCCCGTTCATCGTGCTCCCTTTCTTATTTTATTTGCAGCTTCATGCAGACTAAACATCATTTTCCATTAACCGAAGCGAATTAGCGTGTTCGTTAAATGAAAAGCAAGATCTCGTTGCAACGGACTCAACCTCGTTTAGATCGTCAGGCATTTGCGGTTTCTTTGTTACTTGGTTTGCTCAGCGTATTTATAGCGTGTACAAGCGAAGACAATTCAAGATCGTGTTTCCACCGTTGTCTTCTATTGTCAAAAACAGTTTGATTATTTTAGACTGGAGGGAGGGGGAGGGGGAGGGGGGGGGAAAGCGACGCAACATCACTATGGGCTACACACTTTTACAGACGAATGTTTATGTTTTCTGGCCATGTGGACTTTCTGTTATTCATTTTCTCTGAATCGTTAAATACCGTTATGGATCGTTATCATCAGTTCATTTTTAGATTGTCGAAATATCACACTGCGACGTATATAAAAGTTATCGATATGAAAAATGTAAATTTGCCGAAGCGCACGATGCAAAATCGCAACGACCTGACTACATCGAGCATTATTCTCGTCGTGCGACCCGTCGGGTCCGAAATTTTCCATTTGCCTCGTATCCAAGGCACTCGTCGACGTATTTTATAAACGGGAGAGAAACAGACCGGCGAAAACGCGTTTCGCGTAAAAATATCGCCGCGAAAATAAGCAAAGGGGAGAGACGTCCACGGAGTGATCTTTCACGTTTGACACGTAAATCGAACGTGCCTTAATTTCTCCCTCGTGTCTTCAGCGTTTCAATGCGTTTCTATTAATACACGCGTGCAACGTTTGATCGTGCATTGTGCAGGAAAATCTTCCATCGAGCGTTTCCAACTTACGATCCAACTTACCATGTGATTTCGCTTCATTCTTTGTCAGAGGATCTCTTTATTTTCTCAACAATTTCCGTCGCCGATATTAGTTTCTTCTTTAAGAATTGTAAGCGCGGTAGAAGAATCGTAGTAGCGGTCCGTTTTAACTATGTATGTTTATTTAGTTTTATGGAAACAACGGTGCACTCTTGCTCGTAAGTAAAGATTAAGAGTTAGTAGTTGGTAGTTATATTAAAGAAATCCGAAAATATATTATAACTATCTTTCTTCTAATATTGATTAAATGATTCATCGATACTTGATCGACGAAGAGTTTGTTGAAGTCGTGAGTTGTATTAACAGAAAAGAAGAAAGATACGTATACTATGATATGATATGATATGCGACAATTTCTATACTTAAAATATCCCATCTACCATTCCAACAATTGAAGAAATTTAACGTTTCCTCGTCTTCTCTTACAGTATCATCTTACTTCTTACAACCTATGTAACTATATAACTTCAACATTAAAAATCGTCTTGGAAAACGAACAAATTTTAAATTGAACATTTGAACTATGAAGAAGAAGGACGGTGTTCCATCCAACACATGCGGCTTACAAGCGTAACAACGTTGCAGTTAATTGCAGCCACTTTGATTCGCAACGCACCACTGGATCATTCGCCATTAATTAGAACAAAGTAAACTGCGTTTGGTAAAAGTGACAGATAGCACACGGTATCGGCATCGTTTGAACGCGTTAGACTATATACGACACGCGGCGATGATTATTTTCAGCCCGGGCGCACGTTGCGTACACGGAAATAGACTTTAAACGCGAACGAACGGTCGGACTTCGCGCCAAGTCAACGTTCCGCCGGCGAAACGATCGCGCGGAAATTTGTTTGTCCGTCGATTTTATGAAGCTGGAGGTTTCGCTTACTTGGCCGGGTCGGCGTACTCGAGCGCCTCGACGATGTCGCCGACGTTCACGGAGAATCCATCGGTCTCGTTCTTGTAGTCCTTCACCACGATGTAATTATCCGATGATTTCTGTAACAGCGGAATTTCAAAACGAATTTACTAAATGACGATGATTTACTGAATGGTCACGCGTTCTATAGTTTCCTACGGTTCGTTCGATCATGGTTCGGGTATATGAAATGTTTGCAAGTTTCGAAGAATATCTGTTTTCAAAGAAAGTAAACTTTTGGACGATCTCTTGCTTGCACAGTGACTCAATTCGAAATATTAATAGGACTTGTGAATTTTGTAGGTTGAAAATAGAAATAGTGGTTTCGAAAAAAAAACACCTGTTCTAGCAAGAAATAAGGAGTTAAAGTTTGTATATCTGATCGCGAAGCGTGCTGTTTGTCCAGTGACTTGTTTGGAAATAAATACAGGACGAGTAGGGTTTAATGGCAGAAAATAGGACTAAAAATTTTCCTAATACACCTGTTCTCGAAAAACGTTAGGGGGACAAATTTATCAGGATCCTGTCTTATCGTCCCCTGTTTAATGTAAAATTCTATTACTCATTACGTTACCCGCTCAAAGCAATTGTCCTGAAAGTTGCTCAGTCTCCTCAGACTCGGCGTATTTTCTCTGCTCCCAGAATATCCAAACGATTTATCAGACCTCGACAGTACAATGCCATTACACTCCTGTCTCTGATAAGTCCCAGTACCGGATCCATCGAGGCTACTAGCCATCGAGATGGTCCCGTACGTGGACAACATTTCAACGTCCATATCCTCTTCCTTCGCAACCGGACAACAGTACATAGAAAATCGATGTGCGGTTGGACGAGTGAGTTGGAGCGCGGAAAAAACGTGCAGTGGTTCAAAATAATGAATTCCATCCTCGTCGAGTACCGTGTAAGCCACTTCTCCAGTTAAAACAGATCTAGAAGCTTCTCTGGGCACCACAGCTTGTATACCTTGTTTTAGAATCATAAATATCGACGATGGCTTATGGTTTCTTCTTAAAAGGAATTCTTCCATGGCTAAACTATTGTCAGACTGAAGCAGAACCGAAGGTACGTCGGCTGATGACTGCAGAGGACCTTCTTCGGCTACGATCATCAAAGCTGCGCTCTCTCTGACGAGAGTTCTCAAACGTGGGTCAGTTCTGGCCAATTCTGGATCGCTACACAACTGTGTTAATGCGTTCATAAACGGCGGCCTCTCCTCGGCTAATTTCCTCATCACTGTCAGTCGTTTCAAAACGTCCAGCGTCACTCTGTCACTGGCTAGGGCTCGCGTTGATTTTTCGTCGCTGATCACTGCCAATAAGCTACTGGCGATATTAGACATACCTAGAGCCCTGGCCAATCCTACAGCCTGCAGAACCATCTCTCGAACATTTTCTCCATCGTCGTTTAATAATTCTTGAACGTGAATTTCACTAGATTCTCTGACCGCTTGAACGATGGCCTTGTGAACAGTTTCAGCCGCTTCTTTCTCCGTGGCTATCGTGGAAACTTCTTCAGACACTTTTCGGAGTACCCGAGAGACCAATTCCGGATCGTTTTTAGAAACTGTTCTGAACGCCGGGCCAACTAGATCTGTGCCGTGTTCTTCCTCGAGAACCATAGATAACCTGTCCAGTACCACGTCTTCTTTGAGAGATTGGCTGCCTACAGTGGATTTCAGAATGTCCACTTTATTGTTTTTACTTTCCAATAACTCTAACAGAGCAGACTGACACAAGTTACTTCGATTTTGGGGAACTAGAAGTATCTGCAGGATCTCTTCCACAGATTCCTCGATGCTAATATTCCTTTGACGTAAAAGGACATTGAAAGCTTCGCTGATGGAAGAATAAACGAAATCTTGTTTAGAATCGTTACCATTTTCCATAGACTGACTGGTGATCGCCAGGACAGCGCTTGTCATTGCTATTTTCACCGCGTCTTTCAACCAGTAGCCACCTTCGTCGCTTTCTCGCCCTTCTCCGTTTCCATTATCATTCCTACTACCATTTATAACGGGAGGCTTTGTACCATTCATCGACTTGGATTCCACGTGATTCTCCTCCGGTTGTTGTTCCTGTTGAATGGCAATATTGTTAGCTAGTTGAGCCACAGTGGACACTATCTGCGCCATTTTCACTGCAGTGGTACCACGCAAACCGAGCTTCTCCGCCATTACGAGAGCTTGTTCCAAAGCTACCGCCTTTGGATCTACGTCAACATCCACAGCTGGCAAATCCGTGGCTACTTTCCTTCCCACGGACAAACCAGCTTCTGATAATTGCCGAAGCATCCTTGCGTCTATGCTAGTTTCTCCCTGATGCTGAACATGAGCATTGTAATGCAAATTCTGAGGCCTGAGTAATTTTAGTTCTTCGGGAGTGACCTCGAATCCTTGAACAGAGAATTCTACCTCACCTTCAGGCGTATCAGTCAAATCTGGAGCTACGAAACGAGGACCTTCTTCAGTTTGAACTATCTGGCCTGGTACAAACGTCACGCCCAGTTCTCCAGACTCTACTACGCGACCTGGAACGAACCTTGGCCCCTCGGCTGTATCTACCACCTGTCCAGGTACGAATCTAGAACCTTCGTCGTCCGTGGAAATCACCTGACCAGGAATAAAAGTGGGGCCGGCTTTGGTTTCGACGATTTGACCTGGTACGAAACGTGGCCCATCCCCAGTCTCCACGGTCTGGCCAGGAACGAATTTCGCACCCGTTCTAGTCTCCACCATTTGACCAGGAACAAACTTAGGACCGGTACTGGTGTCGATTACCTGACCTGGAACGAATTGCTCACCTTTTTCTGTCATCACTATCTGACCGGGTAGGAAACCATCTTCCGTCATCACACCAGGCACGAACCGAGGTCCGTCTTTTCCCCCCTTCACCAACTGACCAGGAACTATTCTTTTCCCTTCGGGTAAATCTCTTTCGCTCTCTGGATAGAATTCTACTCCTCTGTCAGTTTGCACCATGTGGCCAAAGATTTCGCTCTGTTGGATGGAAACGTTGGTAGTTTTCGGATCAACAGGCATGCCAACAGGCCCAGCATCGTAGAACACGACCTCGTCAAACGTACTAGCCGCGGCAAACTCGATTCCCTTATCCGTTATCCTAGTTTTTCCTGGTAGAAACTTTTCACCTGCTGGTGTCCTCACTACCTGACCTTCCACGAATTTCTGTCCTTTCGGAGTATCCAAAGTCATACCGGGAACGAAAGTCGAACCTACTTCAGTATCCTTGACTATACCAGGCATGAAGTAACTTTCTCCAGAATTAGAAGTCACGTACTGCCCCGGTACAAATTGTGGCCCCTGACAGGTTGGGATCGTCTGACCTGGAACGAACTTTGTTTCTCCAGTCGGAGTTTCGACAGACTGTCCAGGAATGAATTCCCAGGACTCATCGATCTGTACGCTCTGTCCTGGCACGAATATCTGTTCTCCATGATTGTCGGTGATTGTCTGACCAGGCATAAATCGGGCTCCATCAGGAGTAAGAATGGTTTGACCAGGAACGAAGGTCCCGTCCTTCGACACTTGACCAGCGACAAATTTTGGACCATCGTCCGTTAGAACGGTCTGACCCTGAACGAATCTGGCTCCTTCGTTGGTGTGGAAGGTTTGACCCTGAAGGAAACGACGACCCTGTTCCGTGACCAGTGTCTGTCCAGCTATAAATACGGGCGTTTCTTCGTTATCATGCTCTTTCAAGTCGAGGATCTGACCAGGGACGAGAAGAGGGCCGTCAGGAGTGTTCACGGTTAGACCAGGAACGAACGCAGGACCCTGAGGTGTTCGCAGCGTCTGGCCAGGTACAAAAATAGGTCCGTTCGGCGTCTGTACTGTCTGCCCGGTGATAAATCTCTGCGCGGATTTGATGTCTAATTTCAGACCTTTCACGTTATACCGAGTCGTCTCCTTTCCTTTGCCCAGGTTTTGCACCAATTCCGGGATTTCTTCCACTCTCGGTAGCTGGTCTATCGCCTCGTCGCCGGCCTGTACAAGCTTCACGTTTACGTTCGACACCTCCTTCAAGTCACTGGCTGGAATATTCCGTATGGCCGACTGCAGAGCCGCGTCAGGTTCTATTTTCAGCGACGTCAATGGCTTCACGATTGATATCGCCTCGAATCCTCCTGTGCTGTCTGAGATAGGGCTAGTGCACGAAGACGTAGCACTTTGTTCGACGATTTGTGGCTTTACTTTGATAGGAGTGGGCAATTTGTCCACGATTGGTTGCATGGATGGTTGGTTAGTATCCTGGAACGAGTTCCAATCCAAAGTTTCTGGTAGAGACTTCTCCGCGCCCTTCAGAGGATTCGTTACCGATATAAAATTACACGCTCTGCTTCTAGCCTGCTTCAAGTTCACGTTTTTCCATGTTTCTTCCTTCGTTTCCTCCTTGAAGCTACGAAGCTTCAGTTGCTTCGTCTGCCTTAGCTCTTCCTCTTCAGCGGCCTTTTCCTTCTCTTCGAAAATTTTCTTTGCATAACTCAAACCAGCTTGTCGTTTCCTCTTTCGTTTCTTAGCCTCGGCCTCCAGTCTTTCTCTTTCCTTTACCGCTTCCTGGCTCGGCCCAAGCCCATCGTACAGATTCTCAAAGTCCTCTAAATTCTTGAAATCCACCGAAACATTCTTCCCTTGTTTCAGTCTGAACAAAACAGTGTCGCAGTCTCTGGATAACATCACGTCCTTTACATCGCCATCTCTGACTGCAGCCTCCAGTCTGGATGGAAATACCAGGCTGCATCTTCTTTCTCCCACCGTGTATACGAACTTTGCCTGTTCCTCCTCGACAGCAGGATGTTTCGTGTTTAACAAGTCTCTCAGAACTCTCTGTTGTTCCCCTTCTCCCTCCAAGATTGGGAACACATAGCGATAGTCCTTGAGGATCACGTGTTTCTTCTTCTCGCCCAGGACGAAGCCAGCCGTGTAATGGTGCGGTCCTAGGCCGGAAGCGTTTGTTATCTTGCATTTCGATTTGTCGTGGGAGTGGACACCCAATAAAACTGGAATGTAATGATGAGTAGGCAAACCATAGGATTTGCCGGTGATCCGACAGAAACGTTTTGCATCAGCTGGACTGATCGGTGGTAAAAGAGGGAAGTAATTTGGTTTAGGGAGGCCCCTGCTTCTACCCGTTATCCTGCAAAAGGACATTGTTCGTCTCCACTCGTGGAGCTTCTTAAACATTCGTTTAATCGATTTTCTTTATTATTCTCCGTTAACTTTGATTTTCTTTACCATTTATTTTTTCCACTTATCTTCGAGCCTGTTTCCTTTTAGACATTCCACGATATATTCATACTTTGAGTTCAATGTTATTAATAGATTATATAGAATTAATAGATTATATATAGAATGGTATACAAAGATGCTTGCTTATTCGAAAATGTTAGGAAGTAAGTGTTTGTTATCTACGCCAATTGCTAGAATCTTGGCATTCCATCCACGAAAACCACGGATTCTAGCGTTTGATCGTTCAATCGCGACTTCCCCTTGCCGTTCTGCTTGCTCACGTCAGTTAGCGAGACCGATGTCGACGCGTGAATCAACAGTTGACATTGTCCCCTCCTCGCCATAATTCGTTCACACGGCGACCGACGAAATCTCTCGTGACTGCGGTCGAGTACCACGCGACTGGCAAACTTCATGAATACCGGCGGATCTTCGCCGCAAATATCCTTTATCTTCCACGCAGCTCGACTAACTCTAAACTAAATGCAAAATCCAAAATCCAAAATACCCACTGTGTCAAGATATTTGAAAAGGTCGCAGTTTCCTTGCCAATGAACTGTGACGAAGATATTCTATTTTTCTCTGGTTTCAATTACAGAGCTCCTCAGAGAGGGGCTTCTTAAAATAAAGAGCTTCTGCTTACTTGCAAAGATCGTTTATGCGAATTCTGCGTTCAATTTCCTCGCGAGGATGATTCACACCACTCATCCAGCAAACCACGGCCCGATCCAAAATGATTCATTCGATTTATCTAGCAAATACGATATCCGTTGATCGATCAGAACGAAGGTGATTCTTGCAGCTAGTAAAACAAATCTCGTAAGCCGCTTGGTTCTTAAGCCGACGCGTCAACGTGCACGGGCTTATTTTTACCGTAATTTCTCTTCTCGAGGTTTCCACGTCGTTTTCATCGTGTGCTCGTTAAAAAGTATTTCGTCGAACCCGAAGCCGGTGGCTCGTGCCTCGTCGTCGAGGCACGGTTTATTTTTACGTACGGGATGCCTACGAGGATTCCGTGGGAGCTGTTCGTTCGTTCGTTCGTTCCTTTCGTCCCCTGGTAGCTGGCCAATTCGGCGATTTCCTCGTCGTAAAAAAGAGTCACTTTTCTTTTTTTTTTTTTTTTTTTTTTCGTGGCGTTGCTCTCCCTCGAGGCTCACCAAAGTGACAACAGTTCACCCTGTTCGTGCGCGAATTTTTGGCTATCTAACAGCTTCTAGACGCCTAGATTGTCAGTGGAGCTTCGACCACTGGATAAAACCTAGCCTGACATATTTGCCTACCGGATTGTCAAACGTCGTCGCGTCTCATTCGCCTTATTTTTCGGCTCTTTTAAGATTTTGTAGAGAAATTGTGTCAGTTTCAAACGTATTTCAGGATGAAATTTCTTGTACGATTCAGTTGCGAGTCGTTTCGCGATTTTATCGGGAAATTGTATCACAGTTGGGCCTGCTTTGAATTTCTTGTCTCGCCTTTCTTAACGAGGTTGGTTGCTTAGCTGTTTCACAATTTTCTCGTCAGATTATATCATATTTCGGCTTATTTTGTCCTTTGATACGTTGAAAGCTAATTTTGAGCTTATTTTTGGATTTTAACGCATCTGATTAGCAGAATTTCATTAGTGTTTCGTTGTAAGTCGAGCAGGTAACTTGTATCGATGTTAATGTACGCTCAAAGGTGGTCGCTAAACGTCGAGCTGTTCTCGGTCCCTATTCATTAACGATAACTACGGATGGCAAGTCCTATTTATCTTCCCCTGGCGCGATTCGGCGCGGCAAACTATTTCCACCTCGTCACTTTCACCAACCGATCTTCACCAACCACCAACCCATCTATTTTCACGTCGGTGCACTGCACTCGTCCTCTCGGTATCGGCTGTCAGACATTCGCGTCGACGACGATCAACGACGCGCCGTTATCCGACGGCCGTACGCACTTTCGCTTCTCTAACAAGTCAACGAGCAAAGGACAAAGAAATACGCGAAAGGTATTTTAAATGTACGTCAATTTCAAGTTCTTTGGATTATTATCGATTTTTTGTTTTTGAGATCAACGATCCTCGACCCACAAATCTCTTCGTCGCCAACGTCCGACGACGATAATCACAGAGAAATCTTGTTGCAAACTAGCCACGAGATTCAATGAGAACGCTTCGATAGATCAATTACAATATAATTCTTCTATGGATCATTTTTTCGCCGTCAACGATAATCGTAAATGACGACGATGTCATTCGATTTTCCAGAGAATCGAA
The DNA here is from genome assembly GCA_905333015.3 of Bombus campestris. Taxonomy (NCBI): domain Eukaryota; kingdom Metazoa; phylum Arthropoda; class Insecta; order Hymenoptera; family Apidae; genus Bombus; species Bombus campestris. The sequence goes on along the minus strand of HG995132.1, from coordinate 168,633 downwards.
ATATTCCGCGTTTCCCCCAAGCTCCATACACTCATTTATTTTTCTCGTTCACTAAATAATAATTGTCTTCAACCGCCCTGATTCCTGTCCCAACGATCACTGTCTCTCTGAATCAGACTCGCGTGTCATGTCGAGCAGAGTTCCCGTGCTGTTCCTTACGAAAAGCGTTTTGCGATACGGCGGCGAACGCCAGACTAGCCGATGTACGAAGTGGCTAAGAGCCGTTCGCGCGACGAGTCTCTCGGCTCCCCACGACCAGAAATAGCTACCCTTCTTACACTTCTCCAATACATCTTTAGAACGGAGTACACGGATCAGCAGCGCTGTGCGTGTCGCGCGTTCGAAGGGTGTACAGACGCGTGAAAAGCTGCTTGTTCCGCGGACACCACGACACCGTGTCTTTTCCCGCGTCACCGAGGGAATTCCCCGCGGAGGAACTCCGTCCTCGGAGTGTTCTAATTTGGCGGCATTTTCGGCTATAGGCGAAGGTGGTGCTTAGGGCGAAACGCGAAGATTTCCAGTGGAAGTTGAAAGTTTCAGGCGAGCGAAAGGCGACGAGTAATATGAAATCGTTGCATAACGCATCGATAAATATTTATAAATCGTTCCATGTAAGTTTTTAAAATTTCCTCTCGGAGTAAAAATGATAAGGAATGGATGGTGTTTTCGATTGTGTGAGGTTGTTGGGTAACGAATATCTTTTTGGGATAAACGGTGTATCTCTGAGCGTAATTCGTTTAACATGTATAATTTGATTACATTTTTGATCAAAGTAAGAACCATCCCTACCACCTTGTTACGCGATGAATATTTTCCTGAAATACATAATTGGCGCCAATAAGCACAACTTGCTTCAAGATGAAAATAAAAACTACCTATGAATATCTATTTCGTTTTACGCAATTGCACAAGTTCATTGATTTCAGTTTTATGAAAATCCAATACTCTTTACAGGCCAATCACACCAAGTTCCTATTCACGAAGGAATATGGTCTGAAAATTGTATTCGAATGGACTAAACTGTGATGATTTTGTGCTTTGATCGCGCTACGTGCGATTCATAGATGGAAATGGGTTGAAGCGAAAGTCTGATAGGATCTTATGAAAACACCAACGAAAATACTGTTCGATATAGGACAATGAAATCGCCGATGGGGAACCTTCTGATCCTCGTGCGCTTTCTTATTGGAAAAATAGAAAGTTGTTGCAGTTGGTGGTCGGTAACTGTACTGGACGGCTGCAAGGTTTATTTAACAAACAAGCAGCGAAAAGGGCAATGTTGATGTCGACTATTTCCAGCGATCCGATTGTTGCCACAAACGCCTACCTCAGGCCCAATTTCTTTCTTTAGGACCGTTGCGTCATTATTTGATATAAATCGCGCCGCATTTCGGGCTGTACGCGTGAGAAACTGTTCTCGCGACCTACTTACGGTCGCGATATGAAATATCGTTCGTCCGATTCGATCCTCTAAAATTATCGACCCACCGAATTGTTCCGCGAAAACCGTAGGGTAAAAGACGAAAACGACGGCAAACGAACGATCCTTGCTATTTACAGTACATCGACACAAACCATAAATCGGCGATAATGCTTCTCACTGCTTTTAGTTTTCTCCTGCTTTCAGCTATTTTGTTTCTGTTCTTCGGGATCTGTTCCTTAAGAGCCTGTTATTATAATTTGTGTAACAGCGTATCCTTTGATGTGAACTAGAGTGTACAAAATGTACAGTCGCAATTGTTACGATTGATATAATCGGCAATAGTAACAATTGACAAAGGTAATGAATACACCACATAATAATATGTGTATGCCTTAAACATGGTTAAAAATGTTTAATAAAAAGGTTACCTATACTCGTATAGTCGTATAGTTTAATTTTCTCTTATCCACTGACCATCGTAACCAATTCAATGAATAGGAATTTATTTATTTATTCCGGCGTGTATCGAGCGATGCAAGTGATCTACCGCGCACAAGTGTCAGAAGCGTAATTTACAAAAGACGGATAAGGCACCTGTTACCATTTTTCAGTGATTATCGGCCGAATTTTCGCTTTCACGATGCCAGTAAATTTCGATACGCGCGATGTATTACGGCAGAAGGTGTCAAAGAATCTAAACATCATTCGCATTTTGCAAAGTATCGAAATGGAATTGGCACATTGCCATGCGTCTTCACGCATTGACGTTTGATATTTGCGCGTGCGATTTCGATAAATTTATGGTAACAGCGCGAAGAAATAGGGAATGCGCGTGGATAGAATGATACAATTGATGATATGTGCATATGTTCAAAACCAAAAACTGTGGAATGTGGAACGTAAATAAAGAGCAACAATATAGTCACAGCGAACAGAAATTACTCTGTTCTGGTTATTAATTTCCTGATGACTGTCTTAGCGTTGGCAACTACGACTGCATCAAGAATAATGATATTTACGTGGAAAAACGAGCATAAGATGTTTCTCTCAGACTATAACGTTGAAACGAAAAACGAACGAAATGTCTAAGGTCTTTGCGAAATGGCGCCCGAAGCACAGTTACGTTCAGAGGTTTGCATTTATGATGAAAAATCAAAAATTCCACCGATCGTTTACTTTCCCGATAATATTATTACATTACTAGATTATATACGCTATTAGACCAAAGCCATAATTCTTTATAAAAGTGGAGGCGGAGGGGGAAATATCAATTTCCCTCGTTTGCCAGACGTTTCATAACTTTATAGAAACAAACAATCGGTCAGAAGCATTCTGTTCGAAACGATTTACGATAAAGCTTGAACTTGCAGCCAGACAATAATTGGACGTTCCAAGGTTCGCGCTGATTTACGAGAAATCGCCCGTGCGTTGAATTTTGGCCGATTCGACGGCCATAACTTATACAGAGGCGACAAGAAATTTTAACTTAAAGCACACTGTAAAAAGCAAACAAATTAATTTTCTATTTCATCGAGTCATCGGATACATTTACGTGAATAATATAAAGTGCGCGCGCCATTCGTTTCAACGTTGAGAACCTCGAAAACTCGTTTCTATCGGCGATGATTTAACACGAAGACGTACGATTTTTAAGTTGCCAGACGCACGTTTGACAACCAGTTATCGTTTACTGAAAACTCGTAAACCTGCACGTGAAGCAGCAGCGTCACAATTTCTATTGGCACATTGATGTGATTTTGATCGTCTGCCAAAAACTCTTCACTGCATGAGACTCAACGTGTCAACGCCACCGTGCGTGATTCATCGGATCCGCATTCGACAAAGAAACTATTTATGACACCTATTACGTTCTTCTTTCATACGTAAATTGAATTTGTATGACGATCGAGCAGGAAGAATATTTTAAGCGATCGCGTAAATCGTTCAACAGCTCGTGGAAGGGCAACGACAGGATCGATTGAATCGTTTAAACATTAAACCGATTAAAGGCAGCGCAATTTCTAGAATTATTTAACGTTAAGCGAAATTACTATTCAATTTAAATCACCTTGGAGACGATTCTATTTCGATGATCTTATCCGAGCTAGATGATTGCATATAACGCCATCCACGTGAATTTTGTCTAAAGAACCGATCTAACTGGTGATTTATGATTAAAGGAAAGCCAAATCTAAACATAACTCGGCTATGGATCATTAGGTCCTTTGGATATATGTCAATTGACTCGAGTTTGTCTGTTCCAACGACCGTGATGTTCGTCCGGTTAACTTCATATTTCAGAGCTTTGAAATGAGGGACGAAGCTGACGAGTGGTGCCCCTGTATTTCCAGAATCAAGCTATTTTCGAAATTTCCTTTGGATAATTTATTTCGCGGATGACCTGAAAATATTGAATACAGCGAAATACAATCTTCTGTAGATCGCAAGACAGTTTGGAATTGCGAAATTCATAACTGCAGAATTCAAAGTATATTTAGATATCAAGGAAATATGTTACCGTAGAAGTACGAAATTAAATTAATACGCTTCGTAACGTATGCAACGATCAGGTTTTCAGGCATTTCACCAGTTGCGAGAAGTACCAGAAGATATGTAAGACTTTCTCCGTCACGCGATGAACCACCACTGTTTGTTATAAAGTTTAGTACAACAAACCCATGCGAGTGAATCAACAAAATCAGTAGTAACAGCATCTTTGCTGCATGTTCCAGAGAATTGACAGAGTTCCAAGAATAATAATTATCGAAGAGCTATCGGATTAACAAGCCAGCTTCTAATTTTCAAAAAGTTTCACTATTTCATATCTCTCTATATCCTCACATACATATTTTCAAGTGCAAAGTTCCGTTCATCTTAAAATAGTAACATGATACAACGAGAGAGGAAGCATACATGCAAGTCCTAGAACCAAAAAGTTCAATGTAAAATCACAATTGAAAAGGTAAATCTACGTTTTGGGAGTAAAAGCGTAGATCTATGCGATCCATCTTTTAAGCGTTAATGCTATATCCAAGCGATACTTTTTCATTATTCGTTACCACGAATCATATTTTGTCTCATTATAGTAGCAGTAACTGGATCGCCTTAACTGGATCGAGCAAACAAGTATAATATATTGCTTCCAATATGCGTACCAAAGAATGCCAGATATTTTGTAATTAATTAAGGCCTAATTAAGGATGGAAACGAGACGTTTCGGAATCGAGTGGCATGTGCGCCGTTGGCCAGGACCGGCGCACGTTAACAGATTGGCCTTCCAGGAAGCGTGAAACACCGACAGAATGCGTTTCGTATAAATCATGTCGGGGACTCGGTAGGGAAAAAAGAATCTGCTTGGCTGAATTAAGGGGCGAGACAGAAGCTGAAGAGAAAAGGAAGCGGCGCGGGAGGGGGAGAGGCAGACGATCGCCGAGAAGAACGAGAGACGTGTTCGTGCATTGCGGGAGTAGTTGGAATGGCGGTGAGTTCTTGGTTGTCTTCGGTCTTTGGCATCGAACCAGATATTCTATCTACCTTCGTGCGGTGCGCCTTGGTTTTAGTTTAATTTAGATGGCGGTATCATGACGTAACGTATTTAGCGTGGAGGCATAGGCATATACGTCTTGTTAGTTGCCATTTAGCCAATTACTCAAAAACGTTTGATGTTTCGCCCTTTATTCCCGTTGTTTCCTTCAAGAATGCGCAAGTTAACGAGCACGTAAAACCGCAATGCCAGTTTGCGCGCTATACGCCACTTCGATAGGAGGAAGAAGCTTGGTATAATAAGGGCGAAATGGCCGTTCCCTTCGTGAGATTATTGTCATTGATATTATTCTTTAGAGGTGATGTTTCTATTACTCGTGAGAACTAAATGTTTTTAACGTTTGAAATTGACGAAAGCATAACTCACCCTGCCTGACGACTCGATCGTGATTCCCTCTCGTCTGATGACTCGAGTTATCTCCGCTGAAATTTCTGGACACAGATTTAACAACAGTGTTATCAAAACTCTACTGTTCGTCTTGAATTTAAGATTTTAACGGTTCAATCAACGCGTTTGGATCTGAACGTTTTATCGTATCTTTAATCGTTGTGTAACTTACCTTGTTTCGATTTGGACGTAATTGAAGTGTTGGAAGCCATTGCGGTGGATTCCACATTACACTATCATTCTGAAAATTAATAAGAAAAAGAACTTTAAGTTACGTTATAATATTTAATTTATGTTCTTAATTCTGAATCTCCGTTTATGATGGCAGTGCTGCCATCTCAATCTAAACGGCTAAACGGTGATTCAAATATCGGATTTCAGCGAAGACGTAAACTCTTTCTCGACCAGTGGGTAACTTATCGACGACTTTGTTAAATCATTTTCTGATTACATATTTTCTCTTTCTATTAACAATATAATCTTTAGAAAGTAACGCAGAGTGATCGATTATACAAATTCATAACCCCACATTCATCACTTACCACTCTATTCAGTAAGAATATATTCAGTATTCGTAAGAAAACGAATCCCTTTCACGAAACTCAATCTAAATTTACCTTAATCTTCTCATATTTTACTTCGAATCCATTATCAAACGCATAGAAAAACGTAATGACTGTCACACTATTTTCTCACAATATTTTTCCAACTCTTCTATGCAATTTAAACGCGCAACAATGCAAAGGAATTTTTATCATGCACCATGCCTGCGCACCGAGCCATGCGCAGTTCTCTTTAGCGCGCAATTTTCATTTCACCAATATATTTTTCTTTACTTTACTACTTAAAAAAATCGCGTATTTAAACAGGGAACGTCGTCATCTTAAATCTCAAACGTCTGTTCAATAAATGTAGCAATGCTATACAACTGTACAATAATCCTATAAATATTACTATACACAATGTAGATGTTGTTTCCGCGTATTTGCGCGGTAAATTTAAATATTTTATGAAAAGTGTGACGGTCACTAGGAAGTTTCGATCGATTTCATGGGGGATAAATCGAACGTTGTACGTAGATGGTTAAAGTGGCGTCGGTGGATCAACCTTTAGTTTAAGCGAAATCTATTTCCGACACGCGGCACCCGTATTCGTTCGTCCGATTGGCTGGCCACCTAGCACCGCACGATGTTGGCCGCATTTTCTTGTATTTCGCCGCTAATCGGGTCACTTCCGCCATTGATTTCGACGTTGAAATCCACGCGCCAGACACGAAGCTTTACGCTGGTTCATACAACGCGATGGAGGAAGTATTATCGGACCAGCTTGATAAACAGTCTGAATTGACTGCTTTAACGCCGTCCAGCGAGAATATACTCGTACGATACCTTTCACAAACCTGACTCACTTGAAAATGTAAATTATACGCAACATTCTAGCGTAAATTTAATTAAACTAAATCAAAAATAACTTTAAAAATCATATTTTTATCATATTTAAGAATGATGTCAATAAAGTGTAGTAATTTCAAAAAAATACTTTTGCATTTTGCTAACCATAACTCCCTAATTCTTCGACGATCATTTAATCCCAATTTTGTTAAAGACAACGAGGAAGAAGTAAACATTACGCCCTCGATAAGGATCCATCTCCTTGGATGCCGTCAAATGAAAATAAACTTGTTCTGCTAATCCAATTCAATCACCAACAGCCGATACTGCCGTGTAGACTCGATCGAATTCTTTTTTTAGACATTGAAACGGTGCAGAAGCGGAAAAGAAACGATTACTGTACAATTTACAATCATGTATATTCAGAATAAAGCTTCGAATATCGAGCCTTATATTCTACGATAAAAATTTGTTGAAGAACGATAAAAGCACAGCAAAAATCAATGTTAATTAAGTATGATATCGTGAAAATGACTAGCGTTATCGAACGATTTATATTATTGCGCGCTGTAGCAACTTGTTGTGTCTCAAGAAGACGTAACGTAGTTAGATATTTTGAGTAACGCACCTTGGAAATGCGTGGGCTACCTTCATCGCGGTCATGCTCGTTTAGTCATCTTTCCGCGAACCTAAAAACTTGGCCTTCGACTGGACTGTTCGCGGTTTAATTCACTGGACGAGTCGTGTCGTGATGGAAACTGTGCCAGCAAAATGGCACAGCTATTTCACGAGGCACCTTGGGCATGTAACACAGAATTTTATTTCATCGCGAGTTTCACGGCACAGGTTGATGGATCAAAGTCGCACCACTATCATCATCCCGTTAAGAAGACTTTGATGTTTCGACTGCAGTCATCATATAACTTTGTATCTCGATAAATCGTTTGAGTGAGTGAGTGAGTGAGTGAGTGAGTGAGTGAGTGAGTGAGTGAGTGAGTGAGAGAGAGAGAGAGAGAGAGAGAGAGAGAGAAGCTTTAAAGCGTAAGCTTAAAAAAAACTGATGTTAAAAATAATCATTAAGTAGATTGTATTACATGGAAAGTTAGATGTACAGTCGAAAGATGAGTCGACGTTTGTGCAGTTATTTGCTGCCTTAACTGAATATGGAAACGAAAATGATCAGTTATTTCCACGCGAGAGAAAGCTTATTAATCATAGAAGTTTTCGCAGTGGACGAGCGATAATCAGTAGAAGATTTGTTACACCCTATTCGCGTGCTTCCGCATGGCAAGTTGACAGCATTCCATATCTGTCACCGCGCCGACAGCTCGTCGAAGATACGACAGCCTCCATATACATAAATATCGCGAATACTTTCTATCGTCTGATAAGAACCGATGAAATGAATTTCCTCATTGAACAAACGTTGTCTTCACCCTTGAGCTAACTTAATCTTCCCTGATCTTTCTCGATCTTCTTAACTATCGACAGTCGTCAAAATATCTCTGTTAATCGAAAAGATACGCTACTCTTTTTATCCAGAATGTAGTTCAGAATGCAACGACACAATCGTACGATTTTATTCCGGTAACGCATCTAACCCTCTCCGAGCAACAAATTAATCATCCGGTGCGCAATAGAGAACTCAAGGCCGCGCTCGCGTTCATTTCATAATATACCAAGCCCGCCTGTAACAGCTTCTATTTTTCAATTGCACGTCACTGATATCTCGAAGACGATATTCGTGAGAAAGCAGCTCGTCCACCATGCGTCCCGAAATAATCGGTCGAAATTCACCGAGCACAGGCACGATAATAACAAAAAATCTATCGATGACAGCGAAAAAGAGACAGACGCTAAGTCCCGTCTAGCACGAGGGCCGGTCGAACGAGGAAGTTGTAAACCTTCAAGGAACCCGGCGGAATGGGGATTCGAATGGTGGATCCGAGCGTAAAGCCAGCACGCTGCTGTTCGTGTACCGCTTGAATGCGAGATCGACACTTGCACAACACTCACGAAAATAGCACGACGACGAGCTGACACGATGGCCAGCGGAAGAGGAAAGGACGTACGTACGAAAAAGAAGCTGATGAAAATGCTAGACGGACTCACCTCCAGCTAAACACATTCACAGTCGGTTTATCGAGTTTCTTTGTCGTCGACGAACGAAGGTAAATCGCGACCCTCGTCAACACGCTGATCACTGGATGTACACGGTGGATCGATGGATCAGCCACTGGATATATCGTTCACCACTTTGCGTTCGGAATCCCCGAATAAATCCCCCGAGGCGGTGAGGAAGCCAGCCGGCGGCTATCTCGAGACTGCTACCAATGCCAGCCGCAAGGCGTCCCGACACCCTCCACGCTTCTCTTCTTCTTCTTCTTCTTCTTCGTCTTCTTCATCGTGGCCCACGTCGTCTTCTTTCCTTTCTTCGTTTCTTTCACTTATAACCGTGCGTTGTGCATCGACATCGCTCTGGCATCCTTCTAGTCGTCGTCATCCTCGTTCATCTCCTCTTCTCGAGGTAGTTCATGGAACAACGCACCTGTTGTTCGATGCACCGGTTTCATCGAAATTTCGTTTGTTGGTTCATGTCGTTGTAAGCATTGGCCGAAGATTTATCGAAGAGAAGGTTCGTGAAAATGGAAAAGCGATGCAGTGTAAATTCGAGGATATTTTGAATCAAAGGATTAAGAAAATATATATATATATATATATATATATATATATATATATATATATATATATATATATATATATATATATATATATATATATATATAGGAAGAGAAGGCTTAAAAGAGAAGGCTGACGAACTAAAGTATTATCGTAATGAATTTTCGTTACGGAGATTGGTAGATTTTTTTTGTCGATAGAAATGCTAAATAATGTAGAATAAAATTGAGGAAATTTGGAATTATAGAAAAATTACAGAAGTAGCTAGCAATCTTGGAAACGTGGGTTGAAGATTTAAGATAGTATCGTACTTGATTTTAGGGGACAATTTTACCAATGATACAATAGAAAAGTATTCGTTTGCAGAAATGGCGACCTTTGGTATTCCTCTCTAGCGTCCTCTCGTCGTTGTACGCGAGCCAAGGGTTCTTCGAGTAATTAACGAGGGATCGTTACACAATTGTGAATTATCGGCAATGGCCATTACGTGCGTCTAAAAGCGTGCCTATTTTTGTCGTAAATATTAACTTCTTCTCCTTTGTGTAATTAATTTCTTATCGCTTCGCATTTCGAATCGTGTTCGTCGTAGCAGCTGTACGTGCGCCAAGGTTCGATTAAATAATTAGAAATACTCGATTACGCAATCGATGGGCATCGATCGATTTAAAAATACTTGTCCATTTCACAAGCATAATTTTCGAGTCTGATTCGTGCGATCATCGACGTCTTACGATCTAGCGGAAGATTAACGTGATTATTTTACTATTTTACAAACTATCTCAAACTGTACGTACTGTTCGTAAACAGAATTGTTTCGATGTGACGAGCGCTTTGTCATCGTCATGATGTGCATAGAATTCAATCTACGGCATTGGCGCACCTATCTCACAATTTGCTTTATCCTTAATCGTGTCGACAAATAAAATTCATTAATTATTTTATAGTATACTCGTTTATAAATGGAAATCATGGAATTTTCCAATTTTGAATTCCGAGAGAAAGCAAATAGAAAGCGCGAATCACAGAATTTTCAACTTCTCAAATTGTTTCATCCCACCTAATCTCTCTTCCACGACACTATGCGCCCTACACTACATCCTCTGCGCTATAATTAAAAATTTCAGAGTGTTTCAGAGAGCGCAGCGACGCGAATTATCTGCATCATTGGACACGCTCGCAATATCGTCGACGAGGCGGACGAACGAAGATCGGTTGTGCTTTGGCTGGTTCTAATAATAATCGATGCCCTAACGTGCCTCCAGGGATTTCTCTCCTGGTCCACAGCTGATATGTCCGTTGTATTTGTAATGCGTTGTACAGATCATAATTTCTACGGCAGCCAGCCAGCCTATAGCTGCAGTCAGTCGTCCTTTTTGCTATTCACAGCCGTCTTCTGTCCGGCGCCGATGGTACTTCGACGGATCGTTCGGAGTCTATTTGTGTTCTGACTTGGTTTTAATACGCGCACCACATGGTTTCGCCGTCGATGTACTTTTTACGACCGGCGAGATATGTCCCGTTTTTCTTCCTGCAACTAGACACCTGTCATTTAGTCCAGACAAATCGCAATTAGCCCTTTTCAGCTTCGATGAAGTATTGGTTATAAATAAGTTCGTTTACGATGTCGCGTACTCGCAGTTTCTTCATCTTATATACAAGCGTAGGAAATTGGCATAATCTAAATTTATGGTATTTTATTCGCATAATTAGAGTTTACGCAAGTAAGTTAGGACAAATAGATTCAATAGGAAGAGTTAATTCAATTTAATATTGAAATAGGAAAGTTTGAAGTTATTAGGATTTCGTCGCAAGGAGTGAAGTTTAGATAAATGGGATTTTAGTCTGAGGCAGTAATTGCCCGTAGAGACGTTATAAAGTCTGCTCTTTTACTCTCTTTCACTGTCCAAGTACGAGATAAAATATCACTTTGTCGCAAATGAAGCAACTACAAGTCTTACATACTCAAATACTCATCACCTTAAAAAGTCATTAATGTCATACATATTGCATGGTAGAATTATTGTGATTGCTAACGCAATTATACTCCAAAAATGTTTCGCATGAAGCCGGCGCTAACCGAGACGAAACGATAAAAAGATTGAAAGACTGCGTTGTACCGAAACGACACACGCGCGGCTATAAGTTCATTTCCGTGTTATTAATGCAAAGATGCCGCGTGTAGGACATTCGTACATAATATCTGACTAATTGAGGCCGACGCGTGTACTTGGCGATCCTCCAAGTCGCTTTGATCGCACGTAGATCGACCCTATGCGAAAACAACACGCACACGGCACGCACGTACCCACACGTACCCACACGTCCCTGTGGAACGTGTTTCTGTAGATTTAAGTACACGCTTGTGCCATACGAAACGAGCAAATGGATCGAACTGAAGTTTGTAGTCTTTTCACGATGCTCAAAGACCACTTTGCACCAAAGTCTTGTTTAGAGAAGGAAATAGAAGAATATGAACAATGGTTTCAAAGAGAATCGTACATCATAGGTAATATCGTCAGTTTGCTGGAAGTAAATATGCGAGGAAATCGATTTTTTAAGGATCTCTAAATTTTAAGCATCTTTGATAAAATTATCCTTCGCATTTATTTCTTACTATGCGATAAAAGCAATGTAAAACCAATCCTTCAAGCTCAAGACATTTTTAAACGGCAGAATTTTATTAGTAAAATTCATGACTCGCTTTAATAGAAAATAGTAATTCTCGTTTCGACGATTAATTTTTGAAGACATTCGAAAAATCGCCAATTCTTGAAGTGCGTTACTCATCCTAGTGAATCAACGGTAACGACAAAATCGGTAATGACAAAAGTTGGTCGCGGAGAAACGAGCATCGAAAGTCGCGCGAGCGCTTTCCGCGAACCTTTCTCGAGGATATGTCAACGTGTCGGAAGAACCGCGCGTGAACGACCATTTTTCCTGCGATTTATTAACGATACTACCGCGAGACGTTGACAGAGGAGAGGCAGAAAACGAAGTGGAATAACTGTCATGAATCGACGCGGTGAGGTACGAGCTTGAATCCAACGTGAGTACGCCGATTCAATGGCACCAGCACCAATTTTTCCATCGATCTACCTCGCGGAGGAATGCTGCTAACTTTATTCAGGTACGGAAGAAAAACAATTTCAAATAAAAAAAAAAAAAAAGTAATATATCATCGATCCTTTTTACAAAATAAAAAATGCGGCTGAATAATTTTGCTAACCAAAAAAAACAGATTGACCATGATCGTTCCGCTACTAATCAGCGCAGTTGGCGTCGAAACCAATCCCGAAAAATTATCGTTCGCACCGTCAGAAGAAAACAAAGCAGTGGCCCGATCGCATCGACAAGGTTCTACGTTTTTAAAGGAGAAATTCGTTCGCGATGAAGATTCGAGTCTCGTAGAGAAGCGGCAATCGAACAAGAATAGCCGATATTCCAGCGATCAAGATTCGATAGTACATGGTGGTAGTGTCAGTTTCACGAAGAACAGAATCCCGAGACAAGGCGGCGGAGGATTAGCGCACAAAATGGCTAAGGACGCGCTCAAATCTCCGAAGATGCAGGAGACTATAAGGAAGCTTTCGCGAGTTTCGCCCAAGGGAACTCTTCGTGGGAGTATCAAAATGCCGACAGTATGGAAAACTGGCTCGAAGGTGGCCGAGGGTAAAACACACCGGAAAGTGTTGAGACACAAGGGACAAAGAAAGAAGAAGAAGAAGAAGAGAAAAAGGTAGCGAAAGAAGTTGTTACCCTATCGATGTTCAGACACGTAAATATATTTGGTAATCGCATAGAACAGGACATATCTCGTTGATTTCAATGATCTCGGTATAAAGTAGAATTTATAGGGACGAAATTTTAGTTGGCGGTAGTTGAATGAACTTTTGTTCGTTCGTTCGTTCGTTCGTTCGTTCGTTCGTTCAACTTATCTGAACGTGAATTCCCATTACACGTACCGTATGAACGGTCTAATCTCCGCTAGGATTCATATAAATGGGATTTTATCGTATGTTGTCAACATATCGGCAGTATATAATTGCTATATTTTAGCCTGTTTTTCAGACATCACCGAAAGTTCAGAAAGCAGCAACCTGGTTTGTTAAAGAGAGGATCCTCTAAGGTAGGTAAGCTTCGTTCATCAATTTTCCACTAATTATCATGGCCTCCTCGAGCGGTCAATTCGACTACGCATCGGATAAACGTTCGAAAAATATTCCTTTACTCAGAGAACGTTGGACACCGAAAGGGGCATTAACGCGTTAACAAAGAAATCAAACGGAAGGGGAAATTCTATGATTAAGCATAATCCGGTTATTCTCGGCGGCCGCTCACGCGACGAATTGTCCACCGAATCGGACGTCGAAGTTAGCGCTATCAAAGTCGACGACAGCGATTACGTTGATTTTTCCTCGCCTTCGAGTACCACCCAAGAATCGTATAAGATCGAAAGCGAAAAGATGATCGATCGTTTAATGAGAACTACCACGAAGGATCCGTCGAAAAAGAATCCAGGCGACCAAGGGATCGAGTATTCGGATTATTATAGCGACGACGAAGTTCTCCAAGACATCGCCGCGAATAAAATTCCGATAGAGCTGGCCGAGTGGAAAAATCTTAACGATCGATTCGCACGACAAGCGATGAATTTTACGTCGCGCCGTAGCAATCGGATCAAACACTTGATCAAACCGTACTATCCGGATTACGATACACGTGGAAGAGACGACCTCAGGTACAAGGACGACGGTGTCAATTACCTTAATAATTTTCAAAACTATCCGACAAATGAACGTTTCTCGAGACTAAATCGCAACTCCCGACTCTTTGGAGCAGATGATCCTTTTCTCAGTTACGAGACCAATTACGGATCCTCGGAACATCAAAACGAAAATTTCGACGCGCCATATTCGGCCAATACGGCAGAAATTCCGCAACACTCGCGAGTAGCCGAAAATAATCATTTCGATTGGAATGAATCGAACGATCAAGTTCAACAACCTGTCGTCGAGACGCAGGATCCAGATCAATTTAATTATTGGAATCAATACGAAACTCCCGAGGGAAACCTAAATCTGGACGAATCTCAGACTGTGAACGTAAACGAACCGGTCGAACCGCAAATTCAAAGTTTAAATAACTACCAACGGATAGAGACGAATTTGCCACAGGAAGGAAACTTCGAACAGAGTATGACGAATCAACCTTTAATAGATAACACGAGGATTCCAGGCGCGAAAGGAGAAAATACGGAAATTCCTACTCCATTTAATTACTCTCCCCCTCGATTGTACAGTAATCAAGAAAACCAGCAACAAGACGAACAAGTAGCTCTGCAAAATTTCCCAGTACAGTCCAGATACAATCTTTCGACGGTAAACGTTGCCAACGCGATGGACCAGCCCCTTGGAAAGGTTCTACAATTCCTAGGAATTAACATCGACGGTGGTAATCGCAAAGAAAATCCAAGTTTCGACGAAAATATTAATCGTCAAATATTGCCATATTCCAATACCTACGGAAATGGAATACCGGAGGAACATTTTATAAGTCCAAGTTATCTAAAGAAGAAACCGGGCAGAGAACAAACCAGTTTTCACGAGGATGACAATACAAGAGGATTGGACCATCAAGCAATTAGATACAGAAGCAGAAGTAAGGCGGAAGAGGGAGATTTTGTGGGGCAGTCGAATCGAAATGGAATATATAACAAGGATATTTTGGCACGTCTGAACGATGATAGGGACCCTGGTCATAATACGAATACCTCCACTGCGGTGCATAACACGAAAGAGTTAGCCAGTGAAATACTCAGTACGATAATGGACGAACTGGAGGAACTGAAAGAAGATCGATCGAAGAACAACAAGAGGGAAGGTAAGATCGAGTAAATCGTGCATAATGTGTAATGCGATGTTTCGCTAAATGAAATAGATGGCCTGAAGCTTGGCTCTATCCCTGATATGTGAAACGAGCGATATTTTTAGGCTTACCTTGCCGTTTGTCAGGGTCCTGGTCAACGGCTCAGGCCGGAATGAAACTGGATATGAGAGTCGTGAATCGTACTATAATCGTGAAGCTTTCCGACCTCGCGTCACCGCGTTTACACGATAGTTTGCTGAATGGAACGTGGAACGTATCTGGTCACGCCCCATTCAAACGTGGCTCGCCATTTACCCTCATCGCCACCAATAATTGTACCAATTCCATAGCCGTCTTTGTTGGTATGCAATTTCACGAATAATTGTACTTTTTTGCAAATTAATTTATCAACTAATTGATTAATGCAAATTAACTTTGCAAATCAAGACACTAACTGCTACGCGAGCGTTGTACATTTTAGCGTGATAGACTAAAATCTTCCAAATAAAACGGTCTCTAATGATATCTAACATTTGTAGAATATTTTGTCGTAAGAAAAATAATAATTCAGATATATCTATCGTTGAACGAATCAAAAGTGGTTTTCTGATTTTCGAGCTTTTCTTTTCTTTTCTTTTTCTTTTCTTTTTTCTTTTTTCTTTTCTTTTCTTTTAGTAATTTAAATACCAAGCAGAGAAAAATGCGAAATTGAAAAGTATCGTTAAAAGCCGCCGTTGCATGGTCAATGTGCTAAATAAAATAACTGAAAGTAAAACGCTGAATCGAGATTTGTGAATACGTAAGTCGTTAATGAAACTCTGTTTAGGTGCTTGCAGGGTCTGCCAGGGTATCGATACCATAGCAGGTGTTTGGTCCGTAGCTCGACAACCAAAAGGTTGCAAAGACTTCCAGGTGTCCACGAGTGTCTTCAACGATATTTTCCGCAAAACGAAATTGTCTAGTTTGAAAGAGAAACAAGCCGCGAATTCGACGGAAAATGCGACGATGAAGCATAAAAAGAGGAAAAGCTAGGGGTAGTTGAAAAGCTTGTGAAATCCGTATGACGCGGAAGATCAACGGAACAGGTAAGAAAAAACGTTGGAATTTCGAGAGATGGAGCTACGATAATGGAAAAATGATGATCGATCCGCGTGTAGTTAACGATTCGTATGAAAATAATGTATCGCAACACTTATGTAATAACACGTATACAAGAAAAATGTAGAATACTTTGTATTATGATGTAAGTAGCCTCTAATAAATATGGCGTTTTGTACTGCGTAATTTTTTATCACGGTATTGTAGATTTACAAGTTCCCTGGTTTCTCGATCGGACGTTTATAAATTTCTAATTTTACAGTGATCATAGTTTTACACACACATTTTCAAAAAATCTAACGACGAATATTTTTATAATATCGATTCGCGTCTTCCGAGATATTGACGTATCGTATCGAAGCCTAACACGCAGATCTACGAATATTTCAAATAAAAATTATTTATCTTCATAGCCAAGTACATAGCGAAGAATAGTTACGATACCTTCAGCAGACCAATTTGTTCTGTAGTGTCCGGAGTATACACCGGGATTGACATAATCTGTTCACCACTTCCTAGCGCGTAGTCCCTTACATTAAAATTAGCGAACCTATGCATGCCGGTTTTCCTAAATTAATATTTCTCCCACGTAGGATATTTTAATAAACAACTTGTTTTTCATCTCACCCGACTTCCACACACTCTTTCGTATCAGTTTCTTCAGGAAGCGGTTCACACACGACAATAAACTTTATGTTAGAGTTAATAGACTGATCCAGCATCGCGCATAAGATCCTATTTTGCAACGGGTACTTGTCCTCGTGCACTCGAAACTCTGTGAACAATGCTTTCTCAGCTCCAAATTTTTGCAACAGAGAATAAAGAAAGAAAGAAGGAGAGAAAGAAGGAGAGAAAGAAAGAAAGAAAGAAAGAAAGAAAGAAAGAAAGAGAGAAAGAGTGAAAGAAAGAAGAAAAGAAAAAAGGAAAAAAGGAAAAAATCGAAGAGATTACTATTGTCTTACTTCTCCTAAAATTATATGTTAACTTTTGGTTTGGTGGTAGCGGTTTCCCCACTGAAACCGTTTCCATGTCAGCTCCACAATAACCCAGGAAACAATATTCGATGTAAAGGAGCTGATACTCTGGATTCTGCATTACGGTGCTTTTTGGGAATAAAATCAAATTCATGATTTCAATGATAATCGAGTCCTTTCCAAGCTGTAATTAGTACTTCATGAAATTCTTAATTTCTGTTAACTTCTGTAATCTTAGTGATTGGAAAAATCAATTGGTAAAAAACATTTTAATTCGTACGTCATTGTCTTTATCGTCGATAATATAATCGGACGACAAGTCTTCCGTAGGCGAGTCTGAAATTCATTTTCGTAAATAACCCCAATCTATGCACGTCCCATATAAATTAGCGTAACCTTGTTTCCAATTATAAATTGTTAATACATGCCCTTAAAACTGAACGTAGCACGTTCTTTATATTGTTGCCAGTTTTTATCTGCGATCACGTTGGTCACCTCGGAGATCGAATCGACCGATTTTGCCCGATCTGGCTCATCCGTTTTACCCTGAATGTATATCCGTGAGATGAAAATTAAAGACTGGAAGAACAGCAAATAAACGGATCTTCTAATCTTACGTTTGAGACGAAAGCATTAAATTCCACCAGGCTTGCTCTCCCCATTTCAGATTCTTCGTTTGACTTCTCCGTAGTTTTCATAGGCCTCGGTCTATTCAAAATCACGTCTTTAAATCTATTTAATTTTCTATTTAAAAAATGCAATACTTCTCTACAATCTCGTTCTCTATGGTTTTTTCGATCGTATCGTCCCACTTAACCGTAAAAGTAGACTTATGTCCGTCCGTATGGAGTTCCGCGTTCGAATCTACATTGTCAGTTTCGTCTACGCTCTTTTTCATCACGGTGAAGGGAGCGTCGTCATGCTTAAACCGCGTTGCCGACGAACAGACGTCAACAGAATTTTCACCTAAATAAAACACCTGTTCGACCGAGTCTATCCTATGTAGGAAACGTTCTATTACCAATTATTTCCTCGCTCTGTACTTGATTCGTCGATATAAGTAGGCTCGATTATGCTCGTCGTTGTTACATCGGGCAGTATCCCCGGATCTCTATCCTCTATTTTCGAATCTTCATCCTTCGACACCAACGGATCGTCTTTTGGCGGGACAACTTCCTTCGATTTCGACGGTTTCTCTGGAATCAGCCTTTTCACCGGTGATTCTGATATTATACCGTATCTTTTTTTGAACGCTTCGACTTGCTCGATGTCACAGCTTAGTCTGACCCATAGAGACAATTGACCAAAATTCATTCCAATCGAGCAGGCCAGTACACTGTTCACGGGTGTAATATAGTGAAGTTTGTTTTGTGGATAGTCCAATATATCTTTGATGCAAAGCTTCCCTTTGGCTACCATGTAGTTGTCGTTGTCGTCAAACACGTTCACTTGGAAGGTCACGAGTTCTAGAAGAATGTAGTTGAAGAAGGAGAATAGGTCCGATATTCGATAGACGAACGACGAATTGAAGTTCAGCTTGGGACATTTGAGCGTGGGCGTGTAAGTTGTATCTTGATTGCAAATGTTCCAACTCACGAACAACAACACGTTGCTAATGTCCTTTTCTCGGAAGAGTATCTGCTTAGCCTGGCGTACAATAAAATTTCTCGCAAAATTATTTCCCGATTATTTTATTTCATATTAACGAGTTTATTCAGTACTAACGGACGTGGAAAGCTGTAAGGATACGATGTGAAGCTCCACCAGACCCTGGCCATCCGCGATTACTAACGGAAACGAATCAGAAAATGCGCTCGTAGCATCGACACACTCGTTTGGACAATCGGCACTGCAGAAAGAGTCTACTTTCTGGGCCTCGGATTTAGGTCCTCTGTGTATAGGATGGTATCGTGTCGAGTCAATATTTTGCGCGTGCTTCACGATTTCATTCACCTAAATGGTACGAGTTTTATCCTCTATCGACATCCTATCGGTTCCGGTCGAGTTTTAATTAAATTTTAATCCTTACTGGTATCCCACTCACGGTTTCTTTGCATCTGTCTAGGTATCTGATGTATTCCTGTAACGATTTATTGCTGGCGGAAGAGTTATTTCCGTTCTGCACAGTCTCACGCGTTTCCGGGGATTTGTACGGGCCAGATTTGTCGTCCTGCAACTGACTTCAAAAGGTGACTTCGTGAGTTTCGCGAAACGATCAAAGTTGTTCAAGTTCGTTACCGAGAAACGTTCGATGCGCCTAAAGTTCTTGGTATATAGCCGTTTCTTCTAGGTGCGAGAGAATCGTTGTGAAAAGGTGTCTTCGAGTCGATCAAGTCGTTCTTCCTCTTTATTGCCTGTCCTTTGCATTGCATTTGCGTATCGTTGAAGTAGCACGTGAGCGGTTTAGTGGAATTACAGCAACATCGGTCACATTGTATATCTAGATTGCACCTTAGTAAGCCGCTACAAGTACAGTCATCGTCATCGGAGACTTTAACCGGTCGACTATAACTCTGCACATTGGGCAATAATTTTCTCTTCGGCTTTTCTTGTTTGCTGTAAGGATCGGAGCAATATTTTCTTCTACTACAACCAGATCGAATCGAACTCTTTGCAACACTGCTTAATGTCGTATCATTGTTGTTCATGTCTTTCACGAATTGATACTTGATCGGTGTGATTGCACGGTACAGAGTGTTGGCTTCATCGGGTATCGTGTATGTATACTCTTCAAGAATATCACACAATACGGATAATACCGTATCAGGATCCGTTGACTGGCAAGCATTGTCTTTTTTCTGCTGCTGGAGACCGACTTGAAAAGCTGCGGCTTCTTGAATTCCTTGTACAAGCGTCTCTATGCCACTGTAACACAGTGTCTAACGATAATCACCGAAAATAGAATATTAGCGATAGAAAATGTTCGATTACAAAAGGGAAATAAAGTGTAAGAAGGTACTATTATACGAAGGCGTCACTTTATTACGTGTTTTATTTACTATAAGCCTTATCTATATTTTGTTGAAATATAATCAAATACCATTGCTTAAACGAACACATGGAATTCTGCCTAAAACATCTGGAAGCACCAGAAATTTCCACAATTATTAATATTGACTGTGTGCGTTATTCGGAAGAACGATATTAAAATTCGTCAAATCTTCCAATTCTAACGAACGGGGCATTGAAATATTTTGAATTCTCTAAACTCTGTCTATTCTATCTTAACTAAACTAGGTTCAAAAATAATCGAACAATTTTTGTTAGCAATTAGAGTCACCGAAGAGCAGTTTCTCAAGCGAGACAACTTGCCTGTGTCTCTGATCCTGATCCATCACGTCACTGTAAACGGCATCAGTAGCCATGTGTTTCTCATTAAATTTCGCTGCATCCGTAGGTGTGCTTATCTGCGCTTGTTCCAGAAGCTTCAGCATTTTATCTGGAGTCAAATAATTCTCTGTAACTATTGCAGGATCTGCACTTTGCGTAGCAATTTCTGCTTCTTCCATTCTTGTCGTTTCTTTCATAGGTGTTATAATCTCCAGATCTTTCGTGTCTACGGCGGATACGCCAGATCCATGTTCTGTCTGCACCGATCTATCCATCAATTTAATAGATTTTTCCATTGCATTCGTAGTGTCTATATGCGATGATAGTTCGCAACATCCTTTGCATTTCTGCTCTTTCCTAGCGATATCCAGCTCAAAAATCTTTTCCAGCGCTTCGCAATATTCCACTTGAATATTGCCAAGAATATTGCATTTTTCCACTTGAATGCTGGCATCTTTGTGCGATTCGCATCTGTCGATTATCATTGGTATCTTCGTCTCGGGTTGTTTCGTCGATATTGGCGTAGTCTTTGTCGTTTCCTGTTTCTCCGTCTGTGTCTGAAAGCACTAGAATAACGCGTTCGTTACTTTCATTGAAGCTTCGCAAATGTATCTTCGTTATATGTAAAATATATTGGAATATCAAAATTTATATCTGGTCGAATACCGAGAAAAAAACACTTACTTAGTTAAAGAAGCAAACATCTGAATTGTCAGGCGGGAGACCAGCATTATTGATTCAGAAAAAAAATTACACACTGACCGTTAACTGTACCGTTAAACTGTCTATATTCTTCTGTAGTTCTTCGAGTTTCCCGAGCAACTGTTCGTTCGATGTTTTCAGCGCCACGATATTAGCCTGTTCGGTGTTAAAAGCGGTTTTCAAAGTTTCTTGATCGTCGAGCTGCTCCGTGACTTTTTTCTTTAACTCCTTGTTCTCTAGCTCCACTTCGCCATATTTGGAGCTCAGGTCGATGAGCTCGCTGTTGTGCTGCTGCAATATCTTCATCTCGTTTACCAGATCCTTTATATGCTCATCCTTCTCTCGCAGCCAGAGTTGAGAATCCTTCGCCTTTAACATCTGTTCGTCGATCTCCGCCACTCGTTTCTTCTCTGCCAGGAGCTCCGTCGCGATCCTTTCGTTCTTCCTAATTACATATTTATAACATTCTTTATTATAGCTACTCCACTTCCTATTTTATGAATAAAGACGGTGCATTTACATTTGATATTTAACGTTTATCTGCTAGGACCCAGGAGATAGATACTTATGAGATAAAATTTATTTATAAAATAACAAAGGTTGAGGAGAGAAAGTTTAATTACGCGTGAAACTTGTGTTGGAGAATTTATAAGTTGTTTCATGCAAAAAAAAAAAAAAAAAAAAAAAAAAAAAAAAAAGCATGCATAAGAAAAAAAGAGAAAGGTAAAGGATGATAATGCGATAGGTGGAACGCGATTCACACAGTTGGTCAAGTATTGTTTAGAAATATCGTTGTTGTGCACCAGCAAAGAGACGTTGAGCGTACTTTGTCTTCTCGTAAAGCTCCCTCTTCAAATCGTTGATTTGCGCATTCAACGACTCGTTCTCGTTCTCAGTGGCTATTAGCTTATCATTCAGTTGCTTCAATTGTCGCCAGACTCTTATGTACTCAACGTTCTCTGCTACTTTCTCCCTTTGGTTCATAGCTGTATAAGTAGACAATTCTTCCTCTAGTTCGGTTATCCGATTAGACATTTCTTTCTTCTGCGCTTCCAATTCCTGCTCACCAAATACAATTTTCATTACGCATTATATCATCTCTATCCCTAATTCTATATTTAATAAATTGTAATAAATTAATGTTTGTTCGTTTGTTTTTCGTTCGATCATTTATTAGACATTATAAATAAAAATAACGAATAAAACGGAAGAAACTCATCGATCGTTATTACCTCGATTCTATTGAGATTACATCGGGCATTGTCGTCAATACGGTGACAAGATGGTATCTTAGTGCGGCTGCTTTCACTTCGGCATGTTCTAAAACGAGCATCTCGACTCAATGATCTATCACGATATGCCGTGTTATGAATCATAGATTGCTTGTAATATGACGCTATGGACTTACGTGCGTCCAGACGAAGGCCTCGCTTGGGGATTACGACTTCTTGATGACGATCTACCTGTTATTGTATGACTCAGCAGTTGATTTCTTAGCACCGAGACTTTATCTTTCAGCTGGAAAATCGATTGCAACATTATCGTATTAGTCGCAATAGTTGTCGACTTGAAATCTTATTCACTCTATTTTCAATCTATTTAGCTTCAAACAGATCAATGGTTCGGAAATGACTTCCTTAACGATTACAAGATAGAGTTGTTTCTTTTTTCCACTTCTTATTTTTCAATTCTTTTTCTATTGACTTTGAAAATTTTTAATTAAAATTGGAGTAGAAAAATTGTAAAAAGGAAAAATTCAACTTTTACCTTGGAGTTCTCAAGTTCAAGACTGATTATTTTATTCTTATCCTCATAAACGTCCAAGGCAATTGTGCATGATCTTGAATTGCCAGTTACTCTCATCAGCTTCGTTGTCAATCGTTTGATCTTATCTTCCTGACAGTTTGTTAATTTCTTTAAGTTATTTGCTTCATCGAGCAGTCGTAAATATCTGTCTTCCAGTTGGTAACGATCGAGCTTAAATACAATGTGTCGCTCCCTGGGATCTTTAATTTGTTTCAAGTAAAAGTCATAAATTATAGAAAGCCAAGTGTAATATTATTTTAATATTCCTGTCAGATACGAACCTATACTACTGCGACAGGAATCCACACAAGAACCTTCTCTCACAGGCAAAATGTCTCGATTTGGATCGTCGGCCATAATTCCAAAATTCCACTATATTACCTAAAAAAGAAAAAAAAAAAAAAACTACGACAAAATAAATTATTAATAATAATTATTAATAATAACATTCATTTCGGATCGAAATATTCAAATATTTGTGCAAAAGTGCAAAAATTAACAAATTTGAAAATTAAAACATTTCGAAATTTTTTAACACAAAAGTTTCAATGTCAAAGATTACATGAACTTCCAAATTTAAAAATTGAAACAGGCAAGCTGTCATATTTTATATAGCAGTTCGTGTAATTCGAACGCGAATGCGCGTTATGTTGTACTTTAAATATGAAGCCCCTTTTTTTCTTGTTTCGATGTCCGTTCAAATTTTGGCGGGCAAACAGACATATCCGGCGGCGATCTTTCAATAAGGAATGATTTCTCGATAAGAGATTTCACATGTATGGACAGAAATATCTTGATAAAATGCTCTATTAACTTTTACCGAATCTTCACCCGCCTAGAATCGTGTATAAGAGAACACAAATGCTATTCGAGGGTTATGCTCGGCAAGGTTCGTTGAACACAGTGGTTGTCTCCAAACCGAATGACTGAAATTCTGCCTTGAATTATATCCTTATTTCTCCTCTATTACAAATTTTATTCTCTATAGAAAAAAGAATGTTAAATAAATTATTAAATATATTTTCACTACAAAAACAATCTATATCTTTTCCTTGCATAACAATAATGATAATGATAATGATAATAATAATAATAATAATAATAATAATAATAATAATAATATAAATAAACATAGGTATACAATTTCATAATGTTACTGCATAAGAAAATATTTAAAATTGATTTATGCAAATATTAAATTTCAACAAGAAAAATCAAAAGCATTTCGTATATATATATATATATATATATATATATATATATAGCACTTATAGAAGCAAATACAATAATTGAATTATTTGACTGGTATATGCATCGCACATATGCATATTTAAAATACGTGTTTCGTCGGAATATGTGGAAATGTAGGAAAATATGTATGTCATAGAGTTGATTAAGAGGAAAGAGATACGTATCCCCTTTGTGATGCGTCACCGGGTATATGGGGCAGTGCTTCGATACGCCGGTACAACCTGCACTGCACTAACCTTGGTTTGACATCGTGGAGTGTGCGTGCGAGAGAAAAGTTAAGATGGCGGCGGATGGAGATGTGATCCCTGATCAAGAAAAAGTACGAATAGTTTCGGACTTTATACTGCATTCACCGCCGGGCGAATTCAACGAGGTTTTTAATGATGTGAGAGTCTTGTTGAACAACGACAACCTGTTGAAGGAGGGTGCGTCCGGAGCATTTGCTCAATACAACAAGGATCAGCTCACGCCTGTTAAGGTACATCATCGACCTCTCTGTGATGAACTTTTACAATTTTTTATGATAGTATCCGGGGTATCGTTTAGTATCTGTGGTAATCGGAGATCACGCTATCTCAGGAAAGTGTCGGATCGAATTCCAATGGCCAGTAACGGTCCTAATCGTGCAACACGCGTTTGGAATTTCGACAGGTGACGTTGACTTTACAGTGAAATTGGAGCGCGATAATATTCACCTGGTTAATGTGATTGTTTACCTAATGTATCCTTAAATCGCTATACTGCAGTTGCTATGTGCAAATCTTAGTGGAGTTTCGATCGAAATCGTACGCTGCATTAGGGTTAATTATAGTTACATTTTGTGCTCTCATTTCAATAGGAAATATTTCAGATTCATCTATAATAATTTCTATTTCCGTTTCAAGCTTCATTTCATTTCGAAATTTCAAAGTAATATTCATTTTGTAATTCTATGAAATAGATTTGGTTAAATTAAGGTTAGATACTAATTCATTTATAAGTGTATATATATATATATGATAAAATTTTTGACACTTGTTAATCTTGCGTTACGTTGGTCAATTTGTTCCTGTTTTTGACTTCAGATTGACGGAAGCGAATATCCTGCTCTTATAACAGAACACAATGATTTAGGTGGACAAAGGTTTTATGATGCTCGCAGTAAGCAAAGTTTTAAATATGACCATCTTAGAAAGGAAGCACAGGATTACGAACCGTACGAACCAGATCCTGTAGCTGAACCATGGAGGTCGGCTCTACAAGATGAAATAACGACTTACACTCAAAGTCATTACAGACACGGCGCATGTTCAGTTTTTGGAAAGAGTCAAGGAGGTATAGTTGGTTTTTTGCTTAATTTCAGAAAATTTTAATCGTTTGAAAATCGCAATTGTAAACAAAATGTGGTTTATTCGCTTACATAGGTAACATTACCCTAACGGCTTGCATAGAAGATCATCAGTTTCAACCTAAAAATTTTTGGAATGGCCGTTGGCGTTCTGTATGGACTGTTAGTTTTAGTCCAAGTTCTGGAAATGCCGAATTAAGAGGTAGCCTTAAAGTACAAGTTCATTACTATGAAGATGGAAATGTACAGCTTGTCAGTAGCAAAGAAGTAAAAGAAAGCTTACCGATCTCAAATGAGAAACAAACAGCAAAGGAGTTAATACGGCTTGTTGAGGAATCAGAAAATGACTATCAAACCGCTATATCGGAAAATTATCAAACAATGTCTGATACAACCTTTAAGGCCCTACGAAGGCAATTACCTGTTATGCGAACGAAAATTGACTGGAACAAAATTGTATCGTACAGTATTGGCAAAGAGCTTAAAAGTCAATAGAAATAGATTTTTTATATAATATTAAGAGAAATAATTAAAAAGCGCATTTTGCTGCATGGGTGAAGTCTGGAGGTGTGATGTGCATGGGAGCAAATGTAACAATGCTATAAGTTTGGTTAAACATGTTTTGACTGAAACTCATGCATGCCACTCAAGGTTCCTCTGGACCCCTAAATGTATCTTGTTAATAACAAAAGTAATAAAAAGAAACATCACTGTAGCTATCGATTTTTTAAGAGCAAAAGAGAAAGAAGTACAGATATTTTAACTACAATTATCTTCTTTTTACCGAACTTTTTAAATTCTGTATTAACAATTTCTAATTGCATAAAAGATATTTTTGCGATTATATTTTATTTCTAATGAATTTTATTATCAAATGCCTTGATATAATACTGGGTTTAAATGTAACAGAACATATATGTTGTTTATAAACACTCATCATTACGATGAAAAAACGTCCATTATTTTACAATATTTAAGGGATTGATTTATATATTAATCTATATATTATGTGGATTGATGCCCGTTTATAAATTTACTACTATCTAATAATTTACAACCGGGGTAACGGGGATCCTTGGTCTTACTTTTTGTAAGCACTTTAATTGGAATTATATTTGGTAAACCAAGTCGTGTAAAATTTGCAAC
This sequence comes from Bombus campestris, assembly GCA_905333015.3. Taxonomy (NCBI): domain Eukaryota; kingdom Metazoa; phylum Arthropoda; class Insecta; order Hymenoptera; family Apidae; genus Bombus; species Bombus campestris. The sequence continues at coordinate 141,710 of HG995132.1, read as the reverse complement.
CGATGGATAAAATCAAACAAACGTGAAACTTGGGGTGAAATGTCGAAATCCGTTAATACATTTATTAGACACATTCAAATTGCATCAATCAGATAGTAATCTTGTACAATAATTATATTTCAGTGAAAAAACATTTCTAATGAACTGCATTTACTGAATTTACTTGTTGTAATTAATTACATGGATTATTGTCTTGTTGATAATTTGAATGAATAGATAATTCTACTTCATCAATTTTGTAAAATTTATAGTTTATAATCTGGAGAGTTGAAGTTTAATATTAAAAGATTAAATGCATCAATTTTAACTTATATTGATATCATAATGTTAATAGTCAACATTACAAGGTATAGGTACATGAAGTATTGCACAGTGGGGAAAGAAATTGCTGTCTAACATGTGCATGTTCGGTCAGCCTAATGAAACCATCGAGTTAAAATACTTGAATCAATGGTGATTAAAATTTTAATTAATTAGTTGCACAACAATATAATTTTTTTTAAACACTTAAGCCTTGTAACACCTAAAAAGCACAATAACATGTTTAATATATCTGTAAATGAATATTGTCATGTTGTCATGGTTTCATGCTATGTACAAATATAATAGCATGCTGGGGCCACAGGTGATGTCAAAATATACAATATCAAATTAAATAGATATGTCTATCATCGATTCACAATCTGGTACAGAATGCCATTAAGTGTTCATAGCATTCGATACACGGAGCAAAACTTCATTCATTACAAATATTGGTGGGCAAGGCCTACTATTTTTGTCCAATTTTATATTTCATAAAATATAAATTTATACATTTTTGTTAACATGTATTGTTTTATGATAAGTATGTCTATTATGGCAAATATGTTGCAAAGTTTAATAGTACGGTATGAAATAAATGTTGATCATTGCAACTTGATTTCTGTGTTAATCGTATTATAGTTGTACTACGAGTCATTTGTATCGAATAATGATGTTGAAAAATCTTTTGGTGCTATCGCTTACCACACATTACACAACCAGACATGTATGCGAAAACGGAAACTAACAAAGTACATAATGCATTGTACATTGTAGAATGTAGCCTATAGCCTGCTGGAGCCTTAATCTGTTCACTTTATGTTGAGGGGGTATTATGTACATATGTTATTTGAATGAATGAATGCGACGAAGCACACTACCATTTGACTTTTCAGACCTTAGGATTCGAAACATGTTTGTAATATTATTCATATTTTGTAAGTTACATCGTAATTCAAAATATTTTATTTAATCATGCTATTCGATAATTTTTAGAGAGAGAGAGAGAAAAAAAAAAAAAGAAACTTTGAACGAAATACATACATAACTTAAATATAAGATCATAAAATCATTTGATCAGTTGTGAAGAAGAAGTTAAAAGAAATGTGCAGAGATATAATACAAAAAAACTTAGTATACTAAATATTGCAATAATAAAATTTTATATGTAAATACGATGATACATATTATTTAAACATTGTAATTTGTGTTACGTATGTAAATTACAAATGAAGTGTTGAAGTTTCGAATCTTATCAAACTTTACAAAAAATAGTTGCCTATGATAATAAAATTAGGTATTACCTACAATCGAATGTACCGTAAAATAAGAAACGCATGTCCTTATGTAAAAACTTAAACACAGAATACATTTATCAGTTAAATTATGTATTATTAAATGTTATGATTGATTAAATAAAGTGATATAACACTTTATACTTTGGCTATCAACTTAAACATCATGTTTACGTCAGAAAACAAATAAATTTTATTTTTTTTCTATATGTACTTTACTTTAGATAATAGTTAATATTAACAAAATTCAAATATCAATCATTGTTGATGTCAACAAATGTAGGTAATACAACTATGGAATTATTGAAGGTAGAAGAAAAAAAAAAAGAAAAAAAGACGCGTAAAAAATGTGTTATATAAACTTTATTTTCAAATTTTATATAACATAAACAACTAATTATGATAAATAAATGCATACATAGAAATTGCACTATACTGTCATTAAAAAAAAAAAAAAAAAAAAAAAAAAAAAAAACCTTATGATTTCTCTATTAAAATGATAAGATAGGACAGAATATATAATATAAAATATTGTATTTGAATTAATTACTTTCTAATATTATTTTATTGTAATTTGTGGCAGTAACCTCGAGAAACTTTTATTACAGAATGTAAACAATCATAGTGCACATGTGCTGCTGTGCATTGTTTTCGAAAAAGTACTTTTAATCTCAACTATGCAATTTCGATGATTAAAGTGCTTACCTTGACTTCATCTACAACAAAGCTTTGGAACACTAATACGAACATTTCGGGATGATTATCTGTTCGCATAATTAATAGACAATCTAAAAGACAATTTCACGAATTTTAACATTCACAGTCATGTTTGTTTACAAGCCAGTCGTTGCTAACGTGCTAAGAATCATTGGTCACAAGGTACTGTCACGTGACTATTGACTTGATCGTAGAGTAAGTTGTGTGTCAGGAGTTTGTACGCAGGTTGTGGACAAAGTTTGTGCTTAAATAAATTATTTTCAATTCACTATTAACTACGCTGTTATACTTACTCAACGATGATTTTAATGCCAAAGGAATCCGCAAAATTAATAGATTTTTGTTCTAAGGATGTTTCCGTTGAAGAAGAAGGAATCAAAAGTCTTGCCTACGCGGTAAATAGCTTTTCACTATCGTTCAAATCTTTCTCATAAATTTGTTGTAATATATTTAAAAAATTAATTATGAAATTATATCATAAATAGTGCCTGAACATTTCTGTTGCACATTTTTAACCGACTAAGAAATGAGATAAAGAGTTTAAGGATATGATTGATCGCGTATAAACTAATCAATATTCCTTTTTTACAGGTTTTTGAAGCCCTTAACGATCGCAAAATAAGCGTGAACAATTTTTCACAATGTCAGTTTCACCCTTCTCCTGATGATCTAAAGGCAGTCGATTGGATATTTGTCTTGGACACATTGAATTATTCCTTTTGGAGTAAAACAAATTGTCCAAAGTGGACCGTTAATGGCCAGACCGGGTATTTTGCCTTGTGTGCTGCTATTAAGAGAGCTGTAGATGTGAGTTAAAAAGTGTCTAAAATTATAAATAAATGACATTATGTTTAGAAGGAAAGTTAAACTGCAGAAAAATTTAGTTTTGGGAAGATTATCTGTCTTTTATCATATAATATGTTTTTCACGATCTTTAATTGCTTGACATCTGCACTTTTCCTTTGGTTCAGAAATTACCGATTCTTCTATAGTTTCTGTTTTTGATGAAGGTATAGATTCGGTCAATGGGTCTAATTCAGATTTTGTATCTGATCGAGTATCTTTCTTCTTTTTTACTTTTCTTCTTTTCTTTTCTTTTTTTCTTCTTTTTCCAACACTTTCAATTTTACGTGCTTCCTTCTTCTCCGTCTTTGCCGAGATCTTTCTCTTTTTCTGTTTCAGTTTCTGCTTTAATTTATCCTTGCTCAGAGCCTTTTCTTCGCTTCTTTTCTTTTCTTTCTGAAGCGTTCTACGTATCTGAAATGATACTATATTTTATACCAGACAAACCTTGATATCAATATTATTTTCTATCGATTATATAGTTTGCAGTCTTAATAACAGATAATAGAAATTTTCTTACTTTATCTTGCTTTATTAGCTTAGCTGCATCCTTTTTATCACTTTCCGCAAACAATGTTTTGTCCTAAAATTGAAATTAAAACTGTAATGTGGCATTCATGTTTGAGACGATTTTATATTAAATTCATATAAAATACTTCATCATCGTAGAAATATTTTTTGCAGCAAACGCGTTCTCTACTTCCAGGCAAGTGCCTAGCCAAATAACATCTTGTATACATTTTTACATCTTCAAAAAGTCCTATAAATAAAACATTAAATTTTATCGATTTGTGAGGATAAATTTTCATGAAATTCAGTAACACATACTTTTCATTCTCTCTGTTTCTCTGTCCACCTTTTCTTGGTACGCATTTATAAATTCATTCCTTTGATCTTCTACGCATTGCAACAAAAGCTGTTCCTTTTCAATTTGTTTCTTTTGAAATTCTAATCTTTCTTCCCATCTATACAGCATAAAGAAAAAATGTTTATTTTTCTAACACAAAGTATATTATGAATTTCATATATACTTCAGTTCCACGATCTTGCGTTTTCCTTCTTGTTCATGCGCTAATCGCGTTTCTATCGTTTTCTTTCGTATACGTTCCTTCCTGTTCCATTCCAAAAGAGTTTGAATTATCTTTTGCCTTCGAATATCCGTTGCTGCTATTTGTTTCTGCTGAATCATTTCTGCACGAGCTTTGCTTTTAATATACCGCATTTGTCGAGTTTCTTTCTTTCTCTGAGCCAATGCTTGCAGCCTTTCATCAATTTTCCTTTGTTTCTCTTTCTGCTTTTGCAGCTTCATTTTCTCAGCCATTTTGCTTTGAGTGATCGCGGACTTTCGTAACTCCATTAATCTTTCCCTTTCTCTCAACCTAACAGAACGTTGTTTTTATGCGATACCATTCTCAGGCAATAGATTCTTTATATAATTCAACGGGTGTCTGGTCTGAAAGAACAATGGCGCACAGAGCAATGATGCAAGAAAAGTAATTTTCCAGGGGACGAAAAAGATCAATTTCATTTAATTATATTTATAATTAAGTATCGTGGATTCTTATTATAATACGACTAGTAAACTGACATTATTAACGTATGTAGCTGAAACTTTTCAATTTTGCAGTTATGTCATTGTTCTTCAGGATCAGCGATATTTACTCGGGTGGTTACCTCTTCACTTCTTTCTCAGCCTGTTCTTCAGCATACAAGATCGCTCTCTGCTCGATGGATTGTTTCGTTCTTCTATTCAATTCCTTCTTTATGCTGTCACAGTGCAGTCTTCTCAGATATCTTCTGTACATATTGTAATCTTTGAGAGAACATTTTGCGTCTAAATTTTTAGTAACGAAGCCAGATTTGATCAAATGCCGAATGATATTCGGTTTGGAGAAATGAGGAAGCAAATGTTTATCGTGGAGGGAGTCGTAAGTCCATTGTATCTCGTAGCCGTATGGATCGCTTAAATTAAACTCCGCGTCCGGCGTGGAGATCCATAGTTGCTCGCCAAGCTTACGACGCGTGAAATTGTAAACACCGTCCGGTCCGGGAACCATTGGGATTTTCGACTCTAACGGCATTACTTTCCATTTTGGTAGTCCAAATTCTGGTAGCGCGCCTTTCGGCTTAGGAATCGAATCGAACAGCTTGTCCAGAGCCCTAATTTATACGTAAATAATTCAATACGAATAAAAATTAAGGGAGATCGAGCTGCAATAAGGAGGAAGTTCCACTTTTCAGCAATTTGATCGAATGAAGAAAAAGTAACTAAAGATCGTGTACTTTTGCGAAATTCATGGTCAATCAATACTCGCAAAACCACAGGGGAAGGACATCGCAGGCCACATCTTTTGTTTTTTATACGAGAGTAGTTTTAGTAATTTTAACCTTTAAATAAGATCAATAATATCAGGAAATCAACAAAATTGTACGAAATTTATATCTTTCTTTCTCTTTCAATCAATTCAAACAATTTAAACGTCGGAGCTCTCCCCTTATTGCTGTAAATCCTGCAATTCATATTATATTCAAGAATCACGTGTAATCACGTGTACTCACGTGGGCCTTTTGAGACCGATTACGTCGGTCGAATATTGCTTACAAGCTGGGTTCATCTTATTAGCCTCGAGAAGCAACGTTTCTCGCTTGACGTGTCCTCAGAGATTTGACCGTCAATAACATTTTGTGGTTACATGGGAATTTTGCATGTAATATAGGTAAATGTCACGTTCCGACCTTCTCCGCGTCCACGCGTCTACACGTCTACACGTCTACACGTCTAGCTTCTTTTGTTCGTAAACCGTTTGTCCTGGTCGTTTCAAAAATACTTTAACACGTTGGTGTCTGTGTGTCGTTTCGAGAGTTACACGATTGTTGAAATTCTACCAATAGCTACGCCATACTTTATTTTTCCTTTTTTCTTTTTCAAACAATTTACTTGGAACAGGAGGGGAAACCTATAGTCGATCCCAAGTATTATTCTCAAATAACGAGATCCGAAGCTGAGCATATTTTTCGTGGCGATACTGAAACTAGTATCCCGCTGTTAGACGAAAGAGTTAAATCCTTGAGAGATGCCGGAAAGGTTTTGTTAGAAAAGTATCAAGGTACATGATTGAAATCCCTTTCTCTTCTTCAGATCATAGTTTTGCTTATTAAGTTCGCATATAATAAAGGAATCTGGTGCAAAACTTTACCGATCTTTGTTGAAGCAGAAATTAGATTTTCGTAATTGAACGAGCTTATTTCTTTTATAAATTCTTAATAAATTTCGAACAGAGACTCGAGCATACTGTAAAGTTATACACTAGACTACCAAACTGTTTTACACACATGCGATAAATCACTTTTTCGAATTGAATTTTAACACGCAATTTCTATTAAACATTGTATCACAATCACCCATTATACCGGGCTAGCAATTTCCTTCTCTACTTCTAGGCACTTTTACCAACTGTGTGAAATCGTGTTCGCGCTCAGCCGAAAAATTGCTGAAATGTATCGTGGAAGAATTTGAGTCCTATCGAGACGTGGCAGACTACAGAATTCACAAAGGTAACGATATTATTAATGATAATCCTATGAAAGAGAATTATCTCCAAAAGCAAATGTAATAACAGAGTGTTTGTCTTCCAGTTAGCTTCTATAAGCGGGCTCAAATACTGATAGGCGACATTTGGGCCTGTTTCAAGGGGCAGGGAATCGGCGAATTCGAAGACATAGACTGCATCACGATGTTCGCCGATTATCGTATTCCACAAGTTCTACTACACTTTGGTGCTATTCGTTATAGTAATACTCTTCTGAGCAGACTACAGTCTGGTGAGTCTATTGCGCAGTTTCTAAATCAAATTCTACATCGTTATATTTTAAAAGGTTTTTAGATAATTCTTTCTAAACGATTTCATTATAAACGACTTGTCTTTTTTCATACTTTTTCTATACTTTTTCCAATGTCTCTTTGATATCAGTGTTCAGCCAATCGCGGTATAAATAGAGTCATTAAAGTTAAGTGGAAGGGGTTTCCCTATTAGATAGCACGGTATTTAATATTGCAGATGTAGAATTAGAAAACGGTAGCGAAGACGAGGTCGAAATTCGAGGTTGCTCTATAGAGGTTATCGAACGGGTCAAGGACGAAGTGAGAACTCTAATCGGGCGCTACCCTGATCTAGCATTAAAAAAATCAGACATTAACGCTATATTGATCGATCATTTTCTATGGGATTATCGGCGAGAACACGCCGCTGAATTAGAAAGTATACCGTTCCATAAAACTAGATGCATATATTACTGAGCATGTCACGTGTCTCACGTGTAATTAGTATTTAAGGAGAAAAGAAAAAGAAAAAGGAAAAAAAAAAAAAAAAAACGTTGAAAATTGCCTATCACGCGTATAATAACTTTATGATTTAAAAATTATGGCTATCTCGTTTTATAGGTTTCCAACAAAAAGTAGTATTTTTACAATTACGAAAGACGCTGATAGAATACACATACTGATTTTCTAGTTATACAGACACTTATGTACGTGCACGTATTCAAATAAAATACTCATATTCTAGGAGGTTTTTAAATAATTTCTTTTAAACGATTTCCGTGGTTCTCTCCTGATCCATCGTCTCGATGATCCCTAGTCCGTCCCTTTTAAGAGCGAAAGGTAAAAAGCTTTGGTGATCTTTTTTCTCTTACATAATAAACAGTATATTTATGTATATAATATCGATATAGCACAGTTTCTAGCGTACAGATAACGTAAAGTTAAATCCATACGAATTTTGATATTTTTATTGAAGTACTTTCGTTGGCCATCGATTTTCATAATTCGTATATACACAGATACATATTTAGACGTTAATAAATAATAAATAGTAATGTCGTATATGGGAACACTACATGGTAGATTTATATATAATACTATATAGTAAACTTTGTGACTGTGATTAAGAGTTCCTTCTTATATACAGAAAACAATTTCGACAGTTCGACTGTGTTCCGGCGACGTGTATTTACAAATTGATCGTAGAATATTACGACGTATGCGTAAAATTTAGCTGGTCGTTTCGTAGTTTTTCCAAATGTTTGCTATTTAGAAAGTTACGTTCAAATTGCTCGGATATTTCGAAAGGACCACGCAAAATATATTTTCTTTGGCTAATCACGGGTTCATATCATTTGGCACACACAATCACATCGACATTTCCTGTCGCGAATGCAATTGCTCTTGTAAATCGATCGATCTGTATCGAGCCTGTATTGTTTCATACGATTAATCGACCCTTTCGTTGAACGGCGTTGAAACATTCTTACGTTGAGCAAGGATGTTAACTTGTTCTACTTCTTCTAGCTTCTCGATAAAATTCTGTTCCTCGGAAAAATAATTTCTATCGCACTCTATAAAAAAGAAGACCAAGTTATCTGGATTTTTTACATCCTTTATCTAGACGCTTTGCATTTAATACGTTAATTTAATTTGATCCCTAAGCGAACATTCTCCTTCTCTTTCTCTTTCGCTTTCGCTCTCCTTTTTAAAACTTTGGGCCCGATTTTACATAAACGTGCTTTAACTCTTTCTCTGCATCTGTTCCCAAAATATTATATTCGACTTTAATTTTCCAGGTAGAATTACGTTCGTGTCGTTGGACACGTCGCTCTTCCCTTGCACTACTTCCGCCGTTTGGTTTTCCGTTATATTAGGTGGTTGCTCCATAACGACGTGACTAGCCGGAGGTGAAGTCACTTTGTTCGGAATTTGCCTCAGGCCGTCTCGAAATTGTTTCGAAAGCGATCTGGCAGTCAGACTGTGCATCTGTCTTGGCGTTTCAACTATTTGGATCTCTGGCGTTGACGATCTCTCCTTATTCGCGTTGCTCGATTTAGTTATCTAAATAGAATAGATAAGAAACAGTCAAAAATCATTTCTGCTAACTTCATCGACCTCTATACGATCTCTCGTAGCTGGTTGTGAAAAATGTTTGCAAGAATTTTTCATCGTATATCGTAACTAAAGTCTCCTCCTTTAGATATGTTTGTATAAACGAGGATGCACCGTAAATTTATATTTTTTTGAGCATAATTAAAGAAACGGAACCTTGAAAAATTTGTCCCTCTAAATATCATGACGTGCTCTGTATCTGCTATTGAACTCTGTATACTTTATATATTATACTTTTGCGTATTCCCGTCTCCTAATTTTGTATTATATAAATCCATAATATCTTTAGTCTACATATATCATATACCATAAACAATGCATCGGTGAAAATGAAGCGCCCTATACTAAAATTAGATAAATAGAATACTATAAAAAGAAAGACCCGAAGCTTCGTATTTTTAAAGCTATTCAACGTATATAATGCCTTATTTATGGTATATCAGTAACCTACATGCTACCAGCATCTTGCAAAATGACGATCAATGTCGACCAATTGGTATCTTTCCTTTGTTAGACATCTGTTTGTAACAGGCTCTGCCAATCGATCATTCGAGAATCCATTCTTACCTTCGAGATAGGTCCAGGAACGGGTTCGGTCTGTTTGCTAAACGCTTCAGCGAGCCTCCTGACCGATGGCATCGGCAGCACCTTATTATCAAATTCCTCTTCGCTCAGACTTTTCTTCTTGACGTCACTCATCGATCGGCGACTCTGTTCCCTCTCAAAGGAATTGTCCGTCTCATTTTCCGAATCGTCGACCGAAGAATCGTTACTCTTAATGTTACACTTCTCCAAACTATAATTATTCGCGATGTTTCTCACCGATCCTTTTTTAACCATTCCAAATTCGTTGTACGTTGAATTCTGATTATAGCTCTCTACCTCCTCATCTTCTTGGCTATTCGGATTCGAATAGAATTTGGCGATGTTCGGCACCGATTTCGCCGACTTCAATCGAAAATCGTTGTAACTCTCGTTCTCATACTTGTTCAAAGTTTCCGTGCTCTGTGTCAAGTTGTTATCGCCAGAAGCACGGTTGCTTTCGATCACATCGCCACGGTCGTTCTCATAATCGTTTCTCCGTGTTAAGTTCGATTTGTTCGGCGTTCTGGTTAACCTTGGCTTGAATTCCTCGTTACCTATGCTGTTCAATTGAATCGTCGATTGTGTTCGTCGAATTCCGTTATCGTAACCGAAAGACTTAAGGTCCAATTTATTGACCACTCTAGGCGTGGAAGTTTTAGCCGTTTTATCAGAGAATTCATTTTCGAATCCATAAGCCTTCAAGTCGATCCTCTTGATCTTGCGTGGATTTTCATCGGAATTGGACTTTTTCGTTTCTATAACGGCGTTCTCGTAATTTTCTCGATTATTCAGTTTCGCGTTGATTTCATTCTTGCTATTTTTCCTCTCGTTTTCCAGAATTTCTTCCATTCGTTGGTCGTCCCACGGCATCCGCGACTCGATTTTCGGGAACCTGTCCTTGCCTCTCTCCGCCTCGTCCGAAGAGTCATTTTGTCGAACAGGCTGTTGATATTTGTTCTCCGCGTTGTTATTCTGCCATCTCGCCACCTTCGATTTCACGTCGTTGCTTCGGCTCAGGATCGTCTCCGTTTCTCTGTATTGCGTTTCCTCCTGAAACAGAAAATGGTTCCGTTGAATTAAACCATCCAATATCGGGCGCTCGTTTTAGTTCACAAAATGTTTCTTCCATGTGGCTTTTGCAGCTGTTAGTAACGTTTTTACATCTAGAATTAGTTTGATATAAGCGTCGCGCGTATGCACGTATATAGCCCATGCATATTACACCTAATAAATTTTATCGAGAAAATTAAAAGTTGTTAGTTGTGATCAAACACCTTATAACGGAGAATGGCACCAAAGAATTTTGCGTAGCATTCATTTTTCTTTTTGTTTCTTTTTTTTTCTTTCGGTTCGATGATTTCTGATGAAAGCTTTTGTCGATCATAGAGCATGCAGAACCTTTATCGTTTGTTAGTCGACATGCATCGAATTTGAAATGCATGTAAACGGTACTTACCGATCGGAAAAGGCATTTTTCGCAGCGATCATGCATGTGCAATGTGCATAGAACGACTTCGTATTAACAGAATGTTCTCGATCACATGTTTTATTATTTTTATTATTTTTAAGCCGCCTCTTTTACGATCTACGTGTACTATATACAAGAAAGAACGATCGTTTTGTATTATATTATACAAGGCTGATACATTACTGCGTGCGATCTACAAAAAAGAGTCAGGAAATTTTTATTTACAGTTTGCTTACAGAGCGTACTAATTTTTCCGTTATACCACGATTGAAACTATTTATAAAGATGGTATTCAAGTAGTCGTAGAATCTTTGAATTTGCTACGCGAGGGTTAATCGTAGGGACAAATACCTACACCGTTATAGTGTCATGCACACTTCAAGTAAAGTCACATGTCTCGTTGTTCGTTACGTTCATTAGAAACAATATATATATATATAACAGTTACAATATACGCTGCTACGCTATTTTGTACAATAAACCTCTTCTCTATAATCTAGCGATGAAAAATAGAATTCGCATCTTTGATACGTTTTGGACACCTTTCGAGGAACTTTTAGCCTACAATATGGCACTATATATTATACGATAAAATAAAAAAAGACATTTCTTTTTTAAAAAACAAAGGGGAACCGATTCAAGTAACTACTTTCACCATATCGTCAGATCGGTCAAACATCTCACACCAGTTTTTTTTCGCTCGTTCGATTCGGAACTTTTGCTCTTCTTTTTCTTCCCTTTGCTTCGAAGATCTTGTAAAGTTTCGAAGGTTTTCTCCACCATCTCCGGCACGATAGGTGGCTCCAGCTTCAAACTTTCGTTATCGTCCGACAATCGTTTCTGCGATCGAACTCTTCTCCAACTATCGTTGAACATCTTCCTTCTGGATGTATTGAAAAAATAATTAGAATCGTTATCCGGATTCGGTCGTAATTTGATTTTCTTAGGCGTGTCCCTTAGACATTTTCGCATTATCAGTTTGTCAGGCGACTGAACATCTTCGTCTTGCCAAGATTCGTCCGAGGACGATCTGTATGACGAGAGCACCGTCGTCTTGACTCGTCTCTTGTACAACTTGTTCTTATTACGCTTTCTCTTCGTATTTATATTCAGGTACTTTATCGTATCTCTGTCCTCGGAACTGTCACTTTCGTAATCGCTCTGTCTATCAGACTCCTGATCCATTTTTTCGTTCGACGCATTATTTATCCCGTTCATGCGCTGTAAGGCAGAATCGCTGTGAGACGACCGCCTCGTTCCTTTGGTATTTTTACAATTCCTTATACACGATCGTAATATTATTTTTCTATACATGGGAATTCCTTTCCCGTCGATCTTTTCCCCCTTCTTTATACCGCCAAACGTCTGAAACTTGAATTTACTGAAATCCGTGATATCGAAGGACTGGTCGTCGCGTGTCTCCATTTTCAAGTTATCCTCCGCGTCAGAATCTTCCACGCTTTTATCAAGAGATCTCTTTATTCCTCCGAATGTGTGATACTTGTAGCCGTTAAGGTTCCAGTATCTCCTTCCATTGAACGACAGAATCTCATCGTTTTTCGTATTATTCTGCGTGTCATTGATCCATAGCCTGCAAAACACCTCGCTTTGCCTCTTATTATCCTCCATGCGGTTCATATCGGCCGAGAACATTCCTGAGTCATTTGACTTCAGGATACTCTTCTCGGGTTCGTAGAGCGGATTATAAGCGACTTTTTGCGAAAATTCACTCGACACAAGTTTTAAAATATCATTGTCAATGCCAAGAGGTTTAGCATCTTGTCCACCGATATCAAAATATTCAGCTTCCTTTTCTACGATCGTTTCGTACTTGTCAATATGTTCTTTATTCTCTGTCGTATTTTTCGAATATTCTACACCGTTTCGAGCATCGTTTCCCGTACATTTTTCGTTTGAGCCGTTGATATTTTCGTGATTACGATCAGTCGAGTCTGTTGATACATCGAGTTCCAAACGTAGAAGAGGGTTGACGGCAAATTGCGGACTGGAGTACGGATCGCGATAGGTCCATCTAGAAAGGCTGCCACGCAGGGAAGCCTCCTCGAACTTTTCGAGCTGGAAACTCACCTGTTGATCCTGGTCCGCCATTCCGTTGGAGCTTGATCGTTGAGACAACGAGCTGCTCGGTCTGCTCGAGGTCGACGCCGTCGATCTTCTCCCTTTCTCGTTACCCGATGCTCTTGAATCGTTGATGTAATAGTCCCTGCCGAACCTACGCATTCCACGCATTTATTCAATTAGTTAGTTCATTACCCATTTCCTAATGGGTTAAAAATTGTTAAATCCCGATAATTCTGCCAAGATTATTGATTTCATGCAGGAAGATTCCTTCTAAAGGGGGGGGGGTTTCTTTTTTTTTTTCTTTCTCTCTTTGAAATACGAATATGTATTTGCGTGTCTTAAAAATTTTGTACATCGGACAAAGCTTCTTTGTGCGACAGATTGTCCGACATATGATCTCTATTTATCATAGATTTCTTTATTCGTATTTTATTTGCGAAAGAAAATATTTGTGGTTTCTGGAAATTCCACGTACAGAACAAAGTTTTGAATTCCTATTGCATTCGTACGTTATGGTATTACATGTATAGCGTCTATCTACCACAGACAGTCGTTATTAAAAGGTCAAGCTAGTTTCTAATTCTGCATGAAAGATGAAAATTTAGATATCTGTACATCTTTTTCACATAATTTCGAATATCACCTTTTGATATCCGGTTCATGGGGCGTCAGCACGACATCCATATCCGCACCGTTGCTCTTTGGCAATTCGGTGTGAATTCTGAACAAAAATATTATCCGTAGAAAATTAGTCTTATCAAATGCGCATATGAACAAAGATGATTATTATAAATCTTACCCAGGAATGTCTGACGATCTTCTAGAGTACTGCCTCTCCAAAAGCCTCTTTTGAATGTTTTCCTGGCTATAGGGGTTGTTCTCGATAGGTGGTGCATTTTCCCACTTTTTGTGCTCGCGTTCAGCAATTGTACCTATTTTTTTTTTTTTTTTTTTTTTTTTTTTTTCATTGCAAACAAGTTACATTTAAAACAACGCCTTTAATTATATCGACAGACATACATTGACTCTGAATTTCTAAAAAATTACGACGAGGATTGAGATTTGAAAAGAAATGAAACTGTTAAATTGATCACCTGGTCTCGGGGGAGTACCTAGCCGACCACCCTCTTCCTCCGGATCTTTGTTCTGCAGGGACAGATGCGAAGCCGATTGAGCTTTGGCAAACGCCACAGCCTGTCGGCACTTGCTGCACAGTGGAATATTGAAAGATTGTTATAGTATCATCGGCAAGAAGAAAGTTCTTTACGGCGCTTCGCGGACCGTTGAACGGTGACGTTACGAAACGAACCTAGTTTCGATACTTTCGACGCGAGACAATCGAGAAATCTCGAATCTTACTCTTTTATATTCCATTAAAAATGTTCATTTACGTCGGCCTTGGCCGAGAATTTTCATTTACAAGGAAAGATAACTTTGTCAAAGGTTATAACTCGGTTATAACGTTTTAAACTCGGTAAATATATTTTAAAGCCTCTCGAAGGCTATCATAAGTGAAAGTTCATCGTGCCACGTCCTTTTCAAGTTGAAAAATTAATAAAGATAAACGAGCAGAGTTAAATGTTTTACCGTCATTCGATACTGGACGAAGAGTCGTAGTGGTTAGAAATGATAATACCGGTGTTGATATTACCTTTCGTCATCCTCCATCGAGGAATCCGTTAATGGCGAAAACTCGAATGATTCCGACTTCGTCAAGCTATCCAAGTGTCTCTGAGTCGCGATATCGTAATGTTCGGTGTATTCGCTTTCCTGCTGAATATCTTCGGCTAACGTTCACGAACAAAAGTGAAACGAGTGGCAATCATAAGCTCGTAAACTCTTACAACAGGTGACTACGTTACTAAAATATTTACCATGAAAGTCGACTTTTTGCCGAGCAAACATCGTTTCCTCGTTTTCGAATGCTTCCACACTGTCGTCATTGACGGCCATCAGTTTTTTCTTCGCGCATTCCAAGGAATCCAGTACGATATTCTCCTGCGAGATGCACGTTTTCTCGCTGCGAGCATTTCCCAGATTAATTTCCATGGAAATCCTCGTCGGCGTGGGTGTCGGCGTCTTTGGCACGTTCAGCTCACTATCATCGGGCAGAAGAATCGTCAAAGGCTTCGAATCAACAGAATTCGATAGATTATCCGATTCACTTTTCTTCATCGATCCATCTACTCTAATGAAATCGTCCCCGTTGATTAAATTTCTCGTTTTATCCCCTTCGGGTACATTGTTCGTTTTCTGTCGCTCCGTTCCTACCTTCTTCAAGCCGTTACTAATTACATTTATTGATTCTATTGATTCTGAAACAGGTTTCCCATCCTCAGTTTCGACTCTCTCCAATTTTCTTTTCACTTCCTTCTCCTTAATCTCTTTGGCTTTCACTTCTCCGTTTCCCCTCACACCTTGTTCATAATCGTCTTCCTTTTCCCTCTGTTCCTCCGCTTTCCTTTGGTCTTTCACGCGTCCACAGTCAGTCTTTCCCTCATCAGATACGTATAGGTATCCGCCATTGGAAAACGAATTCGCATCATCCTCCTTCAACGAGAGGTCGTCCGACGAATTTAAGTATCGCAGACCATTCTCCAACTCCTGTTTCTTTGGAGATCGTGGCACCACGCTGCTTATGGCCTCCATTAATTCTTTCTCTATCTCTTCGTCCGACTGTGCCGATGAACACTCGGACAAATCGGATGTGTCTTCCGCGTCCATGTCACCGATTAAAGCCTTGAAATCGGCGCTAGGATTAGGCACCAACATGGCCACAGGGTCAGCCTGGCTTTGAACTCTCTTCTTTTGGAACAGCCAATTCTCTTCCCACGACTCGATCGGAGAAACTAAACCTATGTGCGTGGTCGTTGTGTCTGGATCGTCTTGACTGTCCTCCGATTCTTGACAAGCTACGGTAATAAAAATTAGGTAATTAGAAAGCAATGGCAATGGGGCTAAGTTAAGTTGGATTTCTGGATTCATCGAGCGTAGAATAAAATAGTACAAAGGACAATTCTAGACGCTGCTCGCTACAACATTTCTTTTCGCGCAACACCCTCTCGTCTTCTACTTATTACCACGTTTTTTAACGATTCTTGTCTTCTCACGTTGCACCACACGTTCTAGTCCACTCGTGCTTGTCCGAATTACCGCTCACTCGCTATCGGGTCTAACGCAAACAATTCCTTTGTTCCTCAGTTACTCGTCTTTCACACGTATTTTCACTGCCGCCACAAATTTGAAATCACAATAAATTACAATAAATTGCATTAAATTGCATTAAATTGCAATAAATTACAATAAATTGTAGTCCGATTTTAACGTGTAACAGGATTTGAATAACCATTGACGACGCTATAATACAACTAATCGGAATATCCAGCGACAAACTCAATTGTGTTATATCGCTTCCACACCATCAGCAGAAATATTACATACGCAAATGTCATTCTTATCTTTGTCTATCAAATTCATAAAGGTGAACGACCATAAGAATAAAAATTTCGATAAAACATAATGAATTGAAATTAGATGAACGACACGTGGATAAGCAGCACTTACGATCGATAATGTCCATTCCAAGTTCAGGAAACGGAACTCGATGGGCGTTCTTAATGGGCAAGACGTCGTGTTCCCTATGATCCTCGTCGGACGCGTAAGTTGTCGTCACTTCCTCGATTCTTTCCTCTATCTAAAACGATCAAACACACGCGTCATTAATAAACCGTAGGGGAAACGACCTCGATAAAGTCTGTCTATAGATTTTCGTGTTTTCTTTATTTAAATTTGTTTTTTTGTTTTTTTGTTTTTTTTTTTCTTCTCTTATTGGTTGGGATCGGCGTGCGTATTTCAAAGTGGGACAACGGGGCTCCACTTCCGTTGCTTATCATTCGCGAGTAACACGCTTATCGACCGAGAATCACCCAAGAACAACCTACAAACCTAGTCGCGCGAAATTACACGAAACGGTTCATTTTTCCAATCGTAATTTTTCATATCACGTGCCAGATCTAAAATTCAGACATGTCCTCGTTACTTGACTCTCATCATTATTTATGCTGATGTAATTGTTTTCAAATCGAGTTCGTTAGTCCGTGGTTCAAAGTTTCGATATTTCAATTATTTATTTATTTATTTATTTCAGCTGCGTTCGTTGGACAAGAGAAGTAGGTGTAGGTTTCACATTAAACGATGCAAAAGTTACTACAAATATTAGTCGACTATGAATTTATATAGCATTTGGCTTGTTTAAAAAGGTGATTTAAAAAAAAAGCTTGATTTTGCTTGATCTTGAGTTGGGCTTGAGTTGGCTTACTCAAATTACTGGAAAGTCTCATCAAGATACTCGATACAAGTCGAAAGACTCGGTAAGGGGTCGTATCTACGTATTTCCTCGGAAGAGTTCTCGTTTCTTTCGCAAATTCTTCGACGTTCCGCCAAGGTCATAAGCGACGTTCGCCATAAAAGGATCGCTTACCGTGAGAGATAATGGGTCCGCCGGTTGGTTTCTAACGCGTCTCGAGCAAGACGCACTACAGTCGCTGCTACAATCATCCTGAGACAGTGGTTCCAGGTTGCTGCAGCCTTCTTCCACACCTTCGTCGAGACCTGTCTCATTTTCGCCTGAAATACGAAGAAGGATTCTCTTTTGAATTGCCTCCATCCTCTCTCCTACATTTTCTTCAACATTAGAACTGCCGACTCGTGTTATACATGTAACATACCATATACATCGATGATTATAATTAATCATGCCACATCTCAATCTCAATAGTGACACACTGCATTATTACGTTTCTATATCATTAAACGTTGGCATTAATTTTATGAAAACCACATCTTCCTATATACTAATTGCACGAAAAACAATCCGAAATCCGTCGTTCGCGTTTAATTATTCCTTCTATTCTTATTTATACTTTTCATACAAGATCAAAGGAACGTACTTAACGCACACTTAGCGGACACTGGTTTTCCTGGGAGAACGTTGCTATTGCCGTCCACCTGTTCCTTTTGGAATTTCTCGATGACCTAGAAAATCCAACATTCGCTCATCGATTTATCCTCTCTCGCTCGATCCACGAGCGAATACCAGGAATTCCATGAACGGAGCCCAAACACCTCGAGGGAATGCCCCCGAGAGAGAGAGAGATCAGACTCCGAGAAATGAATATTTCTAACCTTGTTGAGTATCGCGGTGGCCAGTATATCCTCGTAACTGTCCTCCACGACGTTCCGTGCCTCTGGGGCATTTCCGGACACACCGGAACCACCGAGGCCCGGCAACTTCCTCGCTTCCTCCACGGCACGCTCCACGATCTCGCGCAGCGCCGTGTGCGCCATCGTTGGCGAATCCGTGTTTGGTTTGTCTGCGAATTTTTGTAATATCGATTTTTGCGCTCTACGTTACAGTAGGGTTTGTCTGTTAGCTGTTAAGTTTGTTGGTCGTGAATACGCTCCTTGCCAAAGTGTTTGGGAATGTTTAAAAATGTTTTATGGCAGACGTTCCATAGATTTTCTTTCGGGCATTTAGTTTTTTTTCTTTTTTTTTCTTTTTTTTTTTTTCTTTTTTTTTTTTTGGGTATTGATAGGATTTTGCGAAAATTTTGGGCACATTTGGAACATCCTATGGTAGATGGACGCTGTATAGAGTTTCAATGTGACTCTGTAAGATTACGATAAGTTTATTTACGAAATATATGTATGCCTAGTGTACTTATGACGTTTTTGGGGACATTTCGTGGTAGATGTTGCGTGGACTTTGTTTCAGTGTAAAATCGTAACATATTGATGGGTGTTTCGATAGGTGCGAAAGATATTTGCGAATATTTGAAGAGATTTGTGATGGATGTAACACTGTGTTTATTCTATTCTTCAGCATTTTTGCAAACGCGTGAAGATTGCTGTGGTAAAGGCGTCCTACTTTAAATCGAACTACTCCCGTGTTTACTTACGGCGTGACAAAGTGTTGGATGATAAAAATACTCGCGCCAATACGAACTGTTCAAAACAATCGAAGAAGTCGTTCAACTTAAAATTGCCATTTCAATATCTGTCATCGCCAAAAGAATTCCTGACAGGAAGAAATTCTTGAAAATCGCCTGTTCATCCCTCCATACTCATCGATCCATCCTTCTAATAAACCTCAATATTCGCTACGTTCATACGCGAATGTGGAAAAATGTAGCAAGACGTACGAATATCAGAGAAAACTCTGATCATAAATTATCACGGTTTATGAACATTAGAAATCTCCGAAAATCGATTTGAGGAGAAACCTTATCGAAAAGGAAATAGATGACGCGAAAGGGTTAACGAGCAAGACAGGACAAGGAAAAGCAGCGGTACGATGGCGTACTTTCATCGACGCGGTGGCTAGCCACGGTATTGGTAATGGATCGAGCGACGAACGCGTCTCGTTTGGCCGCGTACGAACGCCAAGCCAAGGTAATTTCACCGGTTCCCGGCCTTGTCAGCTATTCCTCGTTCTTCTTTTGCCTGTCCGCGTGCGCGCGACCGAGAGAAATTCGACGGGGACGACCTGCTGAACTCTTTTCGCGGGAAACTTCGAGCTGTGACAGCGGGGACGCGCGTTCACTCAGCGGCTCAGAGGCTCAGAGGATCCATACTGCATCTGTTCAACCGGTTAGATAGTTGCAATCGGTCGAGTTAATGTCTTGTTCGCTCTATTAACAGATACACGAAAGTATTTCAACACTCGGCACAGAAAACTTTTACGCACATGATTGCGTGTGTTCTATGAGACACGCAGTTTAAAACCTCATTAGCACTGACACAACTATGATCATTCTATTGGTAATAAATTTAGATCCTTGATTTGAAGACGTATATAGAAATTGCAAGATACTTATTGTAACCATGCATTTGGTAAACAATTATTATAGTATAATAAATAGCCGTTTCTGTGCCAAATGTACTTGTGCCAAATATCGTGTAATTTCTAATACATCTTCGGATTTCCTTCAAACTTGATCAATATCAGCATGATAGTCGAGTTTCGTAAAACTGCTAACGAAATTTCGGGTATTCGAATACCTTCGCGAGCCTCTGTACAAGCTGAGCATAGAAGTTCGATCGAAGTTCTTGGAAACTATGAGCATTATAGGCGTTGAACGATCTTCCTTTAGCTATTCACCTCTTTATACTTTCTTTAGCTTTATTCTACGTCTTCACACTTTCTAATTGTTTAGAGGACTGCTTCAAGTTCGTTTCAGTGATTCATCCACGCGATAATCTTGAAAGAAGCGTTTAATGGAGGATTAGTAATACGACAGGTTGTTCGTTGTTTCATGATTAATGCGCGATTCTATTCGAGTTCCATTCGCGGTTTATTCACGGCGATTGAAGTCTAAATCTAGCGCTCAGGCTGATTTGCATCGGCCTATACGAGCAGCAACATTTTCCGCCAACTGTGTCTCCGTGTATGAAAAACGCACAGATTCCGACGATCGACGGGCTTTCTAACCCTGGTCTCTCGCTACAAGGTGAAGGTCGTCTACATTTATTTTCTGCCTACTGAACTATCACCGGTTCGTTCAACAATTTCCGCGGCCATTCATTAGCCTCACCATGGCGCGTGATCGTCTCTCAATTAATCCAATTCTTCCATTACTCGAGCAGCAGATCATTTTGCAATGAAATTCCATCGACAAATACACGTTCTCTATCTTCTTTTTCCTTTTTCCTCTCTCTCTCTCTCTCTCTCTCTCTCTCTCTATTTTATTTCTCTTGTTTCGTCGAACGAGTTGTTCGAAAGCCACGCTGGATCAATTCCACAAATTAAAAGTAGAAAGAAAAAACGATGCTGCAACTATTACGATTATACGATACAGCTATGGTATGACGTCTTGCTGTAAAATAAGCGTATGGATGTGAGTGTTTCGTTTCTTCACGTACTCTCACTCACGTACGAGTATTAGCCATGCGTTTACGTAACGCAGTTAAGAAATTAATAAAAAGCGGAGTCGATCGGTTTGGCTTCTGAGAGGTTAAAGTGCAAACGTCATCGATGATGAAAACCGTGAAAAAACCCGTCCCCTTGTCTCCATCGATTACTTCTCCATCGATGATTTTTTCCTCCACGACCTTCGTTGCGCTTTTTCTTCGCACATTCGATCAATCCACTCGGTAATATTCATAAATTGACGCAAACGTAGTCCAGCCAGCGCGATAGAACTGCATACTGATATAAAAGAGCGCTGCCTTCGAAGGATGATCGTATCGATGATCGATTACGACCGTTCGCGTTTTTGCGAAACGCGCTGCCCATTATTCGCGGCGGTTCGCTTTGTTTTTCCGAACTTTCTAACGGGCGAGTCACAGCGGGAGGGAATTTCGAAAGGGAACGAAATCGTTTCCACCCAGCTCGTAACGCTTCATTTCTCATTCGTGAAATCGTTTCGAGCAAACGAAATCGCGCGACAATCGGCGAAATCGAGTCGCGACTCGAAAATGTGTACACCACGAAACGCGTGTGACGCAACGAAATTATAGCGATTATCGACCTGGACGGGCGTAATCGCGGCGCACAAAGGTTTCTCCCTGTGTCAAATTAACGTGCAATGCGATCGATCCAGGGAAATCGTGTCTTCTCCATGGTTGTTAATTTAATATTTCTCGAAACGATAGCATTCGTGCACCGAGCTTCTTGACTTTGCCTCTGGTCTCTGTTATTCACGAATTTACATTATGAATTTAATACCGTAAGCGAAAATAGAACAACGCACGCGGTGATTATTAAGTCTCTCATTTTAAGCTTAACTGATAAGATTACGATATAGTAGAGTAGGGTTGTGAATGTTGCCTATTGGTTGCACGGGAATAGCAATCGAAAGGTTTCTAACGATCTAATATTTAAATTGTACTTGTTGAAAGAAAAATTGAGCTTTCGTAATCAATAGCTGAAGAAAATACAAGTTTCGTATTGAAAAGTACGGGAGTTACTACGAATATTAATTGACCATGGATATATAGCTCGTCTAAAGAAATAATTTGGCTTGATTAATCTCGTATTGGTTTCTTGAAATTATTGAAAAGTTGAGCTATCTACTTGTTGCAGCGATCCTTTCAATTTTGATATTCGGGTTTCCTCAGTAAATTACGGATATTCCTGCGCAAGTTTACGATTTTATGCGAACAACAAAACCAAGAGATAGAACCTGAGCAAAGATTCGTTTCGCTCGCTCAAATATTATAAATTGCGCAATGAATACGTCACTTTGAATATCTTCTTCAATATTATAATACAATATATGCATAAAAATTGCTTATATCATTATGATTTGCGTGAATGCATAAACACGCGCATCTTTTTTTATAAGGAAGCGAGGAAACGGGAATTTGGAAGACCGGTTTCTTCGTTATTTTTCCATAATTAGGCGCGAATTTAATCTCGAAGATGCGAGAAAAATATTCTTCGCTTTATTTCATCGTGAAATATTTTCCGACAGACGCGAACCAAACAAGTTGCGAAGGACTTTTTAAATCTAAATCACGTTCGACCTCGTGATCTGTACGTCGTCGAGTAAACCTGAATCGTTGGAGATAAAAATATCGAAAGGGAGGGTAAAGAGAGATTCGACGAGCGAGAGGAAATTATTCGAAATGGAAGAATCATACGATTCCATTCCTCTGGTGATGCGACTCGTGATAATCTTGCGACCTTATTGAAGGCGAAAGACGTGTTATCGTTGCGGGGCAGCTGTGTCAGTTGTTCCTTTGAATCGATCGCAATCGAATAATCGAATAATCGAATCGGTGACAATGACGCACCGATTCTCACCAGCGAGAAATTGTATGGAATTTTTTTTCGTAAACTATATTATCTACGTGACCGCTATGCGAGTACGCAGAACGCAGGTGGAACATTTGTTTAAGGAGAAGATATTTATCTCGAAAGAATTTACGAAGAAAGAATTACAAGGACGAGAGTAGAAGGAGAAATCAGGAATGTTAAATAAATTCTTTCTATAAATTTTCCACAAACTTTATCATTTACACATCGTATTTTTACGAACATGACGGTGCGAATACACGTAATATAGGTATAGAATTTCTGTAACGAGACGTGTATTTATTTAAAAGAAAGAATCACGACACCGAACGGAGAAGGAGGAATCGCCAAGAAGGACGCTAAATAAGTTCTTTTATGTTATTTACGCTTACCAAGATGACAATACGGGCACACGCAACATAGATATAAAATCTATTTAAAAAGAGAAATTACAACAACGGGCTACGCCGAGCCATCAAGAAGAACGTTCGTTTCGAAATGTGTCGGAGGATGATTTTTCTCGGCTTCCTCTCCCTCTTTCTTTTACGAAACATCGTAAAATATTATATCATTACAGAATGTGCTGCGAAATTGTCAAAGAGGAGAGGAGAGGAGGCAGATCCTCTTGGTGACAGATTATTACGGTGCAATCGAGGAACCGTGCCAGGGACACGCGAATAGTTGTTGGCCGGTGACAATTTGCAATAACCGCGGCGAATCTGTGCCGATGATGCTGCTTTCGCGAATGCAAACTGGATCGAAATTTTATAACCGCTCTATTTTGCATGTCCTACGTTCTACGGATTGGAAAAGATTATATCGGTTGCATTCTATCGAAAGTTTCTCGACTTGTCCGTAACTCGATTCGTAATTACCGACAAATACACCGTGAATGTATATTGCGTTTATGGGATATTGAAAAGCGTCAAAATGCGTAGGACACATAACACGAAGAAATATATGAAACATCCATCCACTCGTGATACTCGATAGGCGAAACAAATGTTTCTTCCAGTTCCATCCTTTTAGTGACCATAAAGACAGGAATTTGCATAAATGTAAATTCAGGAACGTGATTGGCGACTTTTTATCATATTTAATAACTTTTCTTTCGAAACTGATGATTAGAAAGTGAAGTCACACGTCTGGCACGTCAAGTTCAACTTGTTATCGATAAATATCATTGGTATATATCAAGTAAATGTTTGGTTTGAGAAAACTTAAGAATGGAGCGAAAAAAATCCCGAGGCATTTAATAACACTTTTCTATCGGTTAGAGAGTTGCGTATTGAAAGCGAAGAAGTAGATTTCACGTGAATTGAATCGCAACCTATTAACATACTCCCACTGCTTTCTTCTACTAATACCATCCTTTTACCGACTATTCAATTTCAAGTTAAGACAAAATTGGCAATATTTACCATTTCTTACGGTGAACAGCACGTAGATGAAATAGGCGACGATCAGACCGCCGATCAGTGTCAGCATCTCAGCGGTGAGTTCCAGCAACATTTATCACGCGTTTCACATCGTATCTCTGACTGATAAGCTAGCAAACGATTTCCTCGCGCTTTCCACGTAACGCTGTTTTATCATTACAAGTGGTATTCCGGTAACACTCGATGATATTCTGATATCCACGTTTCGTTCGATCTCTCTGACGTCCGATTTAAACGATCAATTTGTCCATTTGACGGATCACGATCTAGAAAAAAAAAGTTCCAAAATTCAACGAACTCTCGCAAACTTCTGCTTATTCCACGCGCTGTAAGTACCGACGTATTCGACGTTCTTTCTCTCGACGTAATTATGCCAGATACCCACAGGTACACAGAAGACAAGATCTCGACAATCATCCGAGGAAGAACGCTTCCGTCGCGTTAGTCGAATATATTTCCTGCCAGCCTATAACTTTCTCGTTTTCTCATGATCGACTAATACCGGAAGCCCGCAACACGAGTTCCGTGCATCGCTGTTTACAACCGTTGGCGATTCCTCATTATCGAGGAAAAAATTACGCGCTGAATTCGGCTCGCCAAGAACTCTCCATAATTCCACCACGATACGATACGATATTTTACTCCTTTCCTCCTGATAATCGCACTTTCCATCCGTCGAATCGATTACACGCTGCTTAAGTCGTTAAAAATAACAGGTCGTTTCCTTCATTCTCTCCTCGATGACGATAAATAAGTTCTTCTCCCGCAATAAGTAAAGGAGAGCGTCTTGGAGAATGATTTCATACCATCGACAATTCGAGAATACAAACCGCTGTGCAGCTGTATATACATTTTATACGCGAATTTAGACGACGTTGCACGCGTACGTTCCGAACACGTGCACGGTGCGAATACGATCCAACGACAGACGCAACGAGAACCTTTAAACCCTCATTTGAATAGTTGTCTGACCACGATCCCCTGAACTTTGAAATTTCTCGCTGGAGATGCTAATCTGTTTACGTGTCTATCGTCAGCAGGTTATCTCTGCTATCGTTACAATTGTCGTCATCGATAATCACATCGACTCTTGTTTTCGTTACACTACGATGTTTTTGTCGAAAAGAAAAACGAAAAGAAAAGAAAAGAAAAAAAAAAAAAAAAAAAGAATCGAAAGACAGATCAACGTACGTAATACAGGGAACTAACGATAGCACGTACCTACGTGGCTTTCCGAAGATATTCGAACACATGTAAATACTCTTTATCAATTTATTATCTGTATTATGCGGAACGTTTCGGAATTTTATTAGCCTTGTTACGAGATACGATCGTTCTGATTATACTGGTCAAGATCGTATATGTATGCTGCTGTATGTTGATTTTTTAATACTATATTAAATAAATTTATACTAAAAATATTTATATGAAAAAAAAATGTTAATATATTACGTCTGCAATAAATATCTTGTAATTTCGATATACATTTTCAAATTCATTTGAAGTTACATCAATTTGATGATGACAGTCGTGTCCCATTACAATGCTAATGAAATTTCAAAACGTTTTATATAATACATAAGATATGTGCGTAATAATTTTCTAAGGCAAAGTGTTTAAGCTGCAGTTCGGAAAACATTTATTCGCCCGTTTTATCAAGAACAGAGAGAGAGAGAGAGAGAGAGAGAGAGAGAGAGAGAGAGAGAGAGAGAGAGAGAGAGAGAGAAAGGGGAAATTTATGCCCGTGTCGTGTTACGGTTAGTCGAATCACACTAATCGCTGTTACCTTTTTTGTAGCTGGTCGCGTGAAATACTGTCAGGGGGCATTTAATACTCGCGATCATCGTAATTACCACGGTGGCGATTGCATAATTTGCGATTGCGTTTAGATATTTCTTTCTATTACTTTAATTTAGTTGCGGCTCCATGCGTTTCTTAATTTTAAGCGGATAAACTGGCAAAGACACAAAAAAGTATGGATGCAAGCTGTACAAAATGCAAGCTGTTCGTAATATCGTCTGAAAAATGCCTCGAAGGCATTGCGGAGCGAAGATCGAACAGTTGACGCATGGCTTCGTCGTGTGTCTTATCGAAGCCAATTATTATCGTTTTTCCAACGCGTAGCGAACGCCGTCTATAGCAGGTGAAGATATTATTGCGAAGCAGTTAGTAGTCTAGCGGTCGATTCGAAACTCGTGCAATTTCTAAGGCTTCTTCAGAATCCTCGAAAACCATAAAAATCCATGTTTCCCCCACTCAAATGCCAGTATGACCAAAGTGTGACGAACAGAGTGTAAATTGCATTATCGGCTATTAATCAGTTCGTTGAATTTCAAATACCTTAAAATACCATGGAGACGGTGTTAGCTTATCGGAATCGGTGGATCAAATTAAAAGGAAATGAGATAAGAGACCAGGAGGTTTATTCCTAAATCTTTCTAATCAGGCATCAACTACCGCGTCCATCGAGACCATATCCAAATCCTGGTTCAACAGAGATAAAAAGCCCGGTGTTTACATCACGAAGGAGGCTCCGTTCACTCGCGAATGAGGTAATTAAAGGCCAGCCGGAGAACGCGGCGAGATTAGCGAAATTGATTCGTCGAATCGTGAGTCGCTTTTTCCCTCTTTGCATCTTCCGTCTTGCTATCTTATCTCTCAAGGGCGCAATTAACGAGCAAGCTAGTTGGCCCAGGTAATTGCAATTATATACGCATCGTAATTTGAACAAACACTTCTTTACGCTCATTTTAACTGTCCTTCGCAATCGAAAATAATTTCCATAACACCTTGACGATCGTCGACTTATCTTCTGTATACCTTTCGTTGGATCTATCGTTGCTACTATCTCTAATAATAGTAATGTAAAATTCAGAAATATTCATATGCTTACGAGTATGTTATATTAAATGCAAAGATCACACGTCGCCGTTCGAAATTCACTTGGATCTCACTTTCACTTGCTGGCCGTTAGTGGCGGAATTTTCAAAGGGGTGTACGTTTGCCCGCTCGCCCGGTTGCCACGCGTTTATATCGTTTACGTGATATCGTCTTTACGTGTTCGACATATTTTTAATTGAAACGGATGCTGGTTGGTTAGAATACGACGCGGAAACACGAATCGGCCGATCGTCGAACCGGCGAATCGCGAGTCGCCGCGCTCTCTGTGTGTGTGTAATCGCAGGCCTGCGCTGCTCGCGACTGAGCCTTTGCCAAAGCGGCTTGATACCCGACCGACGTACCCCACATACGCCGCTCTGTACGGCTTCCTTTTAGTGGGGGATACTTTTGCGAGGGAACCTACATTTTCTAAAATCGACAGACGCCATCCGAACGATCGTGCGACAACCAGCCAAGACGCATCGTCGCGCACACGGATTTCTCATTTATTATTGTTACTATTACTATTATCATTATTGTTCTTCATGCTTTTCTTTTCTTTTTTTTTTTTTTTTTTTTTTTTTTTCCTGAGATATTCAAGTATTTAATCTACGTATGCAGTTTCGCGCAAAGCTAAATAGCGGCTGCATAGATAGACTTTACATTATCGGTGTTTGTTTTTAAGGTAAGTAGAAATCCATTTACGAGCATTTCCATTTGTTGAAACGTAATTTCAGGCGATGCCTGATTATCCGAGGTTTTATTTGTCGAACTTCTATCGCATCAACTTTAACTACATAAATTGTTCGCCCCTGGACGAGTTCACATACAGCAATAAGCAAAACTCGACGCGCACTCTTTGGAACTCTTGCGATAATTATTTTAAAATTCGACCAAACGATACGATTCTTTCTTCTTGGAAAAGTTAGATGGATTAGAGTCGACTGGACTAGATGTCGATGCGTAAACGAATTTTTTTTAAAATTATTCTATTTTAACGGCTGTGTGTTCAGTTTTGCACATTATTCTAAATAGAGTTTTATCGTATTGAAGCGTTTAATGCACACGTGTATGACCTTTTCAGAAACTTGTATCCCACGTGGACAGATTTTGTCTTATAGATGTTTCTGTCATGCAATAGGTAATTATGTGTTTTTCCTACAGTTGCGTCGATCAGTGGTAATTTTGAATTCAACTTATAAACGATAGTAGAATTAAATCTCGCTATTAGAGGCGAAAAATTGTCAGCTACACGCGAGGAGACTGATCTGTATCTGCGAAACTGATAAAACTCCTCTTGTCGAATTTATTGCATGTAAGAATGGCGAATAAAGATTCGAGAGAAACTTATGGAACAATGCGATCTGTGCTTTATTCAGTCGTGTAAACTGTGATAAATATATGTAGGAATAAACCGCATCATTGTATGTAAACGTCGACGAAATGGCGCGTAATAAATATCGATGGCTGAGCTTTACAGTTGCATTCATCTGCATACATACAAGTTAGAAACGGTAATATTTACCGCGTGAAAGTTTACAGTTTAACATTGCGGTAGAAAATTTTACTTATAAATTAGTAAACATTAGTTTTAGATTTATCAATGCTTTATCCATGTCATTTTTAATTTAGAAGCTTTCAAATTTTATTGTACCGAGTATACATCAAAGATTGTACGAATTGCACGAATTGATATAAATCGACTCCTTTGGGACATTTCATTCAGGTAAATCACAATGCGTTATCTTCGATATTCGATAGAATTTAAAACAATCGCGCGGTGATTTCGTGGAAAAACCAATTGGACTCGAACGAATTTTCCTCGAAAATAAATAATAAATAAAACCAATGTGATTACACCTGATGACGTTCAACTTGTGCGTTTAATTATCGACTCTTCCAAGCAGCGGAATAAAAAGAGTGATTTTTTTCCGGAATAACGATAAGGCAAACTTTTCTTTCGGATACTGACTCATTTTCCTTACGTAATCGGTAAACGAGCTACGTCGTTTAAGATTATTGTCCTGAAATCATTATATTCACCATTGTTCCGTACTTCAGATCGTCCTTCGATCGAAGAACCGCGAATGATTCATTCGTGAGAAAATAAATTGCACAAAAGTCAAGAGGATCCAGTAATTATCGTCAAATATATAACAATTGATAAAAGATTGATAAAGAAATTTCTAAAACGGGAATTCACAATCAACGAAGTGCTAATTACATAAATTTTAAATTTCCAAGTTTTGTTGCTAAATTTTTATCACCAAAGTGTTTAAAAGACGGTGACCTTAAATTACCACATAAGTAGACTTTGAAATATAGCGTGAGACACATCGACGAATGATAGTTAGAACGATAGATAGAATGTCTTTATAACTCATAAAAAGTAGCGATATTATCACTGACATCAACATATATCATCAACATTAACATCAAGCATCTAATACGTATTATGTAAATCAACATTCGTTTTTGTTTATCTTCTGTTCATCTGATTCGAGAAACCTACAAATACATTTAAATAAATAACAAATATTATTATTCGAGAGAAAAAAACTTTTTTACTGAATTATTCGGTAGCCTGCCATCGAATGTCGACGTAAAGCTTATGCTAAACGAGCACAAATGTCGCCTATATGACTTTTACGTGCGCGCTTGCCACGACGATCGCTTTTCCATGCAAATTATCTCTTCTCTGTACGCGCTCTTCTGTTGCTTTTGTACATATGACAACGTATTCAAGCGGTTTCTTTCTTATACACGTTACACTTGGATCATTGTGAATGCGAGCGAAGAAACACAAAATTTCGTCGTAGAATACGCGTCGTTATTTTTTCAACGTCAAGCCATCCTCATATGGTACCAATTTACAGTAAAGTTTAAAGATCACGAATTCTTAACCATGCCTTTTTTCTTACAAGCGAGTCGCGCCTTTTCTTACGAGCTTTACTCTTCTCGCTTGATTTCTCGAGTCATCCCACTCGACCACAACCTTTCTGGCAGAGGATCAGGTTCGAATTTATCCCGA
Source organism: Bombus campestris (assembly GCA_905333015.3). Taxonomy (NCBI): domain Eukaryota; kingdom Metazoa; phylum Arthropoda; class Insecta; order Hymenoptera; family Apidae; genus Bombus; species Bombus campestris. Next base: position 111,339 of record HG995132.1, on the reverse strand, counting down.
TGAAACTGCGATTTCGACGCTACGAAAATCGATAGACAGTGTGGGAACACGTCGTCCTCGTTTCCCGCTTTTATCCTTTTGCTCTCCTTTCGGTTTCAATTAAAAGAGCTCGGCGGCGCATTTTTCCCAAGAGCAAGATACGTAAATACAGAAAACGATAAGATTTGTATTTACCTAGAAAATCTCTTTGTGTGTTTCCAAGCTTCTAAAATTTCAAATTATATCTCCAGTTTCATCTATACTGCATTTCCTGTTAATATTTTCTTTCCCCCCCCCCCCACTAATTTCCGAGCAGTTAGTTTCTCAATGTAAAAAGTATAAAAAAGTATTGGGCTATTGTTTTTCTCTGAATTCGTCGTTTCTACGAACCGTTCACGACGATGAATCCAAGCTGTTGATCGATAGTGGACACATAGGAGTGAAACAATCGTGTAGATGTCGATCTATTGATTGCGGAAAGTTCTCGGTGAGAATCGAACGTTCATACTAGAGTACGTATCGATAACGAGTGACTCAGGCAATACACGTAGAGACTTGACTACACGTGACAGGAATGCCGTATTGTGTATTTGAGATGTATAGGAGCGTGATACGATTGGGAAATGCCAGACTATTGTGTGAGAATAGTTCGCGAAAAATTCAGAATGGATTGTTAAAAGTCGGACATCTAAACGGAGAATTAATTTAAACGTTAAATGCTTCAAACTTCATTCGAATCGTCGGCTAATAGTCAAATTTACGCACAGAAGATTAATATCTACGAGCAAACCTATTTCCGTACGAAAAAGTTTGATTTCACAGTTTCCCCGACATAGAGATTCTGTCACTTGTACCACATTTCCTTTCCAAATGCTACATTCTCTACTCTCAAATCCCAGCCTATGACGATTCCCAGTCTTGTACGATTCTACCACAATCATGCCGTAATTAACGTAATTCTAACCAGAATAATTAGAAAAATTCATCCACGAGAACTGCGAAATAGTGAGCACCGAACGAGTCGTCTCCGTTTTACGGTTGCATCGACTTCTTTCTAAGGTTATCCCTGGCTCGTGGGAAGGTAAAAAACGCGCACTGAATCGTCAAACAGAGACCGGCAGCGACAATGATGATTTCTACGCTGCTTATGTAACTCTCTAAAGCTAGGTCGTTCGACGTTGATTCGCGCTCGTCATCGACGAACGAACGTCATTCCGATTGAAGCAACAAGAAAGAACTACATACATTATAAAATTTCCTTTATTATTATTATTATTATTATTATTATTATTATTATTATTATTATTAGTAGTAGTAGTAGTAGTAGTAGTAGTAGTAGTAGTAGTAGTACAGCCGTTAGTATTCTAATCGAATATTAATTGGCATGGTGTTCTAACGTTGCTCGACTGGAGAACGGATTTTATTGAGTAAGATAAAATGTTGGGTCATCGAGATTACGCGGTGAAATAATAGTTATAGGACACGAGACTTTAGAACGGATCGAGGCAGATATGATCGTAAAAAGTCACGCGAAACACGTGTATTTTAGGATACAGTTGGGGATAAAGACAAGAACGTAGGTAAGTGTGAATGAAGCTTGATCGAACTGGTACATAGTGTTATACGTCCAAGTTTATCTGTTAAAACTATTTAATGAATCGTTGAGATTAATGTTTACATTTCTGTGTAAACAAACCGTATTTAACGAAACATCATTGATATCTATTTCCACTAGTTGTTTCCACTTACTTTTCTTCCAGACTGTACATCGTGTGTATTATGTTTCGAGTCGTTTGTAAGAAGCGAGCCTGTATGTGTGTTGTTTGAGCGAAAACGCTCGACGCGCCTGGGGCCAGGCAACCCGTTCCACGTCGCTGCGTTGCGGTGCGATCATCCTAAATCATAACGCCTGTGCCCCTATACTTTGAAGCGCGTATACGTGGATTTTAAGGGTCGTTTGATATCTTTAAACGATGCCCAGGCATCGAACATTATAGCCCGATGAAATATAGCTTGATAAGAGGTATATATTGGTCGTGAAATCAAAACAGTGTGTGCTGTCTCGTTCGAGGAATACGAACGACGTGAAGGGCTACTTACTTTCTAAGGACGATCGCAGGGCCATGGCCAAACGTGAGAGCGCGTCTACCAAGGGTGTTATATGTCTTTCCATAAGCTTGTCATCTAGCAACCAGCGTTAGTCGAGTTATTAGCTCGAGCAAGGAAACGTGCAATTAGAAATCGATGTCATGTTTGGTTCTTTCATCCTTTTCATTAACCACATGCTATATTTTCTTAATTGCGACTGTTAACCGTGCATTCTGTACAGGGTGTTTTAAACCACATAGCCGTTTTAAAACATGTTACATTAAATCGAATAAGATACGCTACAAGTATTAGAACTTTACAATGGAAAGTTAATCGTGGAGGAATATATTTGCCACGTATCAAAATTTCTCTTTACTTGTATTTCTGATTTTCGGTGTTTTGTATTTGTAAATGGATATGAAACAGCCTGTACAGGTGCGGACGTTTTCTTGTAACTTTTGTTTGGCGGCGGAAATGTTCGGTTGCAGAGTCGCGGCGCAACCAAGCGTCAAAGAAGCAATCGAGATACCCGAGAGTTAATTGCCAACCGGGCAGTGCCGCGTTTAACAGATGTATCAGGGGTAAAAAAAGCGATCAAGATGGTTGGTAGTTAATTGTTAAGTAGGTAACAAATACGCAGCGGGTAGAAATATAGCCGTAGCGATTAAGAAAGGAATTCGAAGCTCTCCAGATACGTCTCCTTTCTTATTTCAATGCATTCGACCGTTTTCTGCAGATGGCAGCATAGTTTGGTTACACATCGGATACACTTGCGGTCATCTAAACTAATATTTGTTAATTAAATTAAAAAAAGCAAACGTACGGAGAAATATTAATTTATAATCTTCCCGTTACTTTTCTCAATCTGTTTCAGTTTATAAAAATTTATTGCTACGTGTATTATAGTCAATCTTTCAACGTAAGGCAAAGTTAAAGGCGCATGAGAGAGAGAGAGAGAGAGAGAGAGAGAGAGAGAGAGAGAGAGTGAGCAATTACTTGCGTATTTGTGTATTTAGACTTACATGCCGGATGATCGTATAATCGATGGATCGGGGTGTCGTTCAAGTTACCCATCAATCTCACCACTATCTTCTCAACGAAATCTCGAACCGTTTCCATCGTGTTCGCCTCTTCTTCCTTCGTGGCCAAACCCTGTCCCGAACTGGCAGCTGCATTTTCCACTCCTAAGAAAATTCAAATATTTCTTTAAATTATTTAGCAAAACGTCGTACGGTGCTTTATACTTCATAGCCAGCTTTAATTTAATTAAAAGATCGACGAGCTTATAACTCGTTTGACAATTAAAATCAAGGACGTCGTTTAGTCTCGTAATTAATTTCTTCGTTTCTCATCGTTTGCGGTACTTGCACTATCTTTCGATTGAATTGTTCGACTGGAAACGGAAGCGAGATTCATCGAACCGACGTTATTGCGTTCAATTAAGCACGCTACATTAAAATTCCTTTGAATCTTCGTGAGGTTCGAAAGGAAAAAGATTCCATGCGAACGACGAGCAGCTGTCCCTGCGATATCATTTTGAACTGGGTCAACGAGCATAAGTCCGGCATCGTTACCATTACTTTTACCTTATCAGCTTGATATACGAACATTTTATAGCACATCATTAACACATCACATACGTTTCATATACGATTGTCCAATTTTTTCTTCATAAACTACGAACGATCCCGTGACAAATAAAATACTATAATAGTTCAATTAATCAACAATCTAACGCAATATCTTAAAAAATGCTAACCTTTTATCCTACGAGATTAACAGACAAGTGGCAATTATTTGACACGCGACTCTTTAATTTGCTCGTCTGAAAACTGCAAATAATCTCTGTCAAACGAACTACTCGCCCAATTATTCTCCTATGTTATTATCCATATTATCGTCCAATTGTTTCTTCAATTTAACAAGAGTAACGAAAATATCTGCTGAAGCGACCACGATATTAAAATCAAGTCATCATTCGTCTACTTCAACAGGTTCCCTAATTTTTCCATCCAATTAAATCCATCCATCTAAGATACAAGATAAGAGGCAAGAAAAAGGAAAAATGGAAACAACTTACTCATTCACGCGGCCGTAACTTTCTCCCCCTTTTCGTCAGAACGAACGATTGTTCCAACATGAGCACGAATCGCGCGTTGCCACGAACATTTTCAAAAACTGTTGACCGAATCGATTTGTTTACAATAGGCGCCGGTCGAAATGACGTATCAAGTATCGGTTCAAGGGAACGACGCGGCGCGATCGCGAATCTTTGTGCAACTGACGCGGCGCTTTCTAAACGAAAGTATCGACGACCATTAAAGATCTACCACCGTAGTCCTTTTTTCCCCTTGTGTTTGTAACCGCATTCTCTTAGGCGAGTACCGCAAGACCGGTACCGGTATATTTATCAGTTATCACACGGCTTCGAGGCCGCTCGAGCGCCAACAGACATCGATCTTCGCTCGAGGATACTTGGCTCGACGTTCGTCCCACGGCATCGATCCTTTGCCCTTCAGTTCAATCAAAATACAATCTCTTTAGTCTTCCCAATACTACTCCATCCTTCGTTTCCTATCATCGACCATTATGTGATTTATTTATTCAATCTTTTACCACAAACTCTCTCTCCCTCTCTCTCTCTCTCTCTCTCTCTCTCTCTATCTCTCTCTCTCTCTACATCCTTTTCTACAGATGGATATTTAAAGATCGTTACGAATCTTGAGACGATTCTGACGAAACTTGATTCTGATGATCGTTTTGATTGCGTTTTGATGCTGCATGTTGCGAAAGGATCTTATGGAATTTTTTTTTTTACAAATTCTTCTTCTATAATTCTTCTCCGAAGATGGATCTGTAACGTAGAGTAGAAACTGTTACCGATCTTGAGATCAATGTGACCGTTTCTGTTGCTTTTTAATCTAGGACAAGAGCACACTTACGAAACTTTGTTCCAATTTCCTATCGCTCGTCTCTGACAATCATTAATTTCGGGCTTGAACGGCCCTTCGTTAAACGAGGCTTCGTTTATTAAAAATTTCTTGTCACTCACTTTTGCCAAGTTTCAATGTTGTTCGTTCCAGTTACACTCTATTCTCGAAATTTCGAAAAAAAAAAGAAAAAGAAGAAAAAAAGGAAAAAAAAAAAGAAAGAAACGAGGCTCTATTTGTTAAATATCCTTTCTCAATTTTCCGTCAATCTCTTCTTTTCACATTACATCTTCAACAAGTCTGCTGCAGCGAACAAACGAGAAAAATATCTCCGGAGGAAGTTTCTTCGAAATTTTTACAATGCCTGCAGAATCATCAACCGACCAACCCGTTCCACTCGTCGAGCCTTTCGAAACGTCTCATCCACTTTTTCATCTCCAATCATCCCGTTCGAAGCCAGACTAATCCTTCAGTCTTGATTAGGTATCGCGACTTTCGCGCGCCTCTGCCGTCCTTGTCTGCTATTTTCCATTTCTAAACGTATAGAACCGGTTACTGGAAGCCTTCCTCACCATCCACCAGATCTCGAACAACCTCTCTCAAAGTCTTCGACGACGTTCACTGAAAAATGGCGAGAAAACGCTAGGTTCCACGATATTTTCACCAACGGGACCTGCTTTCACGTTGCCGGCTCGTTCGACTTTCGTCCTTCGCGGCTGCAGCTTGTTCGCTTGCACGTTGCAATTATTATCGATACACGATTATTCCCCACGCGTGGACCCTGGCAGTCACCTTGCGGTTGCACAACACGCGCGTGCACGAAGTAAACGACGTGTATCGTTGCGAGTGGAGCCGGGAGGAATTCTCCTTCGTGGAATAAACGGCACGAAAGAAAATTCACGCAGGTGGAGAGGGGGAAAAAAAATGTTGCTCGATCGGTCCGAGTGGCGATCGACATTGACCGTTCGGTGACTCGTTTTGCGCGAGCGGATTCTTTCCAGGGATGCGAGTAACGGAGCGGACGAGACAGCGAAAGAAACAGGCAGAAAGGATTACAGGAGTGCGCGATGTTACTCCCAAGAGTACTGGAGCAGAACTGAGGTTCGCTACGGAGGGCCCGGAGACAATAAGACCGATGAGCGCGCGGGAGTTCCGCTTACAACCGGCCCGAAAACCGATCGGAATTCGGCCCCGCGGCTCCTAATCGACCCTGCCACCGTGTCTTAACGACCTGCTTGCTTTAAGCCTTTTCCGTGTCCCTTGCATGATATCTTCCAGGACAGGAGTAAAGTGGTTTCCTTGGAAATATACTTATCCAAAGCTCGTCTTTCTTTCCTTCGTGACGAAGAAAACGCTTTGTAGTCTCTTAACGAAGGATTCGGTTAAAAGTCGCATCGTAGTGGGATTTTTTTTTTTTTTTTTTTCGCGGAATCGTCAATGTTTCGTCCTATATTTTATATAAAAATTCAACTTTAGCTAGCCTATTGCAATTCACGAATTTAACACGAACGGTAATCAAGCGAAGAGATCGCGAGTTCTAACCAGCTGGAGGATCTGGTTTTCTGAAATTTCGCGCGACGGAATGCGACGCGATCCATGCTGGTTTCCTAGAAGAAATAACGAGCGTGGATGTTTCGGCTCGCGAAAAACGACGAACAGGGACAAAACTGTTGGGCACGGCCGTGCTCTGACCATGTTTGGCGAAAGGACAGATCCTTGGAATAGGCTGTGTAAGTTGGTAGAAATCAAGAAACCTGATGCGTGTATCCATGTACAAAGAACGCATCTCCATTTGGACAAACCTCCTGCGATCTTGCCTCCTTCAGCAATTCATAATTCCTGTAACTCTGAAACTGCATCCTTCGAACCCGTCTTTCAAACGACTATTCAATTAACGTTGTGTAATCCTTCTCTAACGTGGATAAGTTTTCTCGATTTTCTCGGCTTCTTACGTCCCAGACTAATTTTTGTTCCAAAACGGAAACAAGAAATGAAATATCGTGGATTCTCTTACATCTGTCTCAGAGTTAAAAATTTTCAAAAATTTTGGATCGAGAAGCAAAGGGCTACCTACGATCAATCCTAATTCCTTTCACAAATAAAGAAAATTTCTCTTATAAAGTGTAAAATGTAGAAATTGTAACTTGGTTAAAAGTTAAACACAGCATACACACGTAATATCAGGTTAATAAAACGAAACCACGGATCTTGTTAAAAGTTTCTTGTTCTTCGAAACTTCCTTGAGAAACTTTCCCAACGTTACTCAACTCTCTATACGTACATACGCAGCCTGGTCGATACAAATAAAATACAAAGTACAAAATTCTGGTTGGAGGGGCAAATCCATAGCATAGCATAATTCGATGGCAAACTACTTTCGTGCTTGCCTAACGTTATGGTCGAATAAGATAAGATCATTCGGGGTTAGAAGTATATTCGTGTCAAGTTAAGTAGTTTGATAGTAACAAATTTTCAAATTATCTTTTAATAATAGACCATTTAAATAATGATTAATGTTGAAATACGTCGCGTACACATTATATTTAGAACAGTATATTGTCGACAATTTGATGGCTATAGTTTCTTCATGACGACGACTGACCTTAATGTTTTCTGTTGTAATTATCCTATGTAATTTAGTGCCGTGTGAATGTTATTTATTTCCACAGGTTATTTTATCGTTTAGTTTATTAGCTCTCGTAATGTAACATCTCCTCACTGATCTTAATCACTCTACCATACTTTCTGGTGTTTTTCTTTTTTCTTTTTCTTTCCTTTTTGCTCACTACGCACCTAAAATATACGATATTTTCCTATTCATTCGTTATTATTACGTTCGACTAAAAGTGCCTTACAACACACAGCATAAAAAAAGTTTGATTATTCTGTGTAAAGTTGAAGATGGAACTTGGAGATATCGGAGCTTAGTTAACTCGAAGAACCTTGTCTCGCTACACAAGTGACCCGCATCGTAACTTGCACTGTCAAGTTATTCATAACGGGCCAAGGAATCATGAATCGCGTACATTCCACGTGACGTGAGACACGGGCATTTTTTTTTTTTCCATCGAAGAAAAGCTACAGTTTCCACGGGGCCACTATTTTATCCGTCCGCTATCTTAGTTCTCGTATAGAAGTTCTCGTTCCTGATCAAACGGTCCGATACGATTCACGCGGAAAAGATCGTAGGCCGTGTGCAACGAACAACGAGCATCGCGGGGAATCCAGCGTGAGATCATTTTTGCGACCCGTTCTTATTGTTGCCTCTTCCGTTACACGACTTTTCTGGCTTGGAACAAGGACGCCCGTTTCAAGATGGCACAATAGTGTCTCAGCTCGCGATTCAACGCTGAAATCCAACGTCGATTAACACGCTCGCTCCAAGATTTTCTCCAAGATAGTTATTTCAGGTTAATTTCGTTTTTCTTTATTTTCCTTGCGACTGTTTTTCCCATTCTTTCACTGGATCGCTCGTGTCGCGAATCTCTTCCAATTGGCTAAAGATCTAAGATCCTCTTACAGACGTTTCCGTATAAACGCCTGGACAAATTGCAACGTTCGTTACGTCGATTGACGTTGATCTTTCGCGTTGACAGATTAGATAATCTTCTTCGATGAGTAACAACGTCTCGCGAATTTCTCAATGTTCTTGCGGCAATCTATTGGCGTGAGATGACGTTTTCTTAACTAAGACGGTGAGTTGATGGATCATTTCGTATATGTTATTTTATATTCGCCACGTTGTATGCTTGCAAACGTGTACCTACGTGTTTCGCGTAATTTTCACTAATCTTGCGTTATCGTATAAAATATGTAAACGGTAAAAAAAATATATATATAAGGAAATAGAAAACGGAGAGAAAATTCGAGACAGATGATCGACCGAGTGATAATTATAGCGGGAGAAAATGAAAGTAGTCGGTAGAATTGGAAACATCGGAGCTTGTAAAATTCAACTTCCAATTGACTTATCGTTAAGCTCAACTATATAGCCGAACAGATTAAGAGACGAGAGGATCGCAAGGGAGACGACGCCAAAGCAAGCGACAACAAATGCTACGCGGAGCAAGAGCAACGGGATTAAAATTTACTCGAGGTCGTTTCGACGTTTAATTAAGCTTTACATCGTCGTTTAGAACAGATGGTTCGAGATTATCGTCGAGCCGTGGAAATTCGCTCGAATTTCACTCCGCTCGCCGTCTCCACGACAAACTCGCAATTAATTCCCTTTCTAGCGCCGTATGCACAACGCGTATCGATTCGTCGATCGTTCACCGCGCCCACGGCTTCCAACCTGCAAATCAATTTTCCTCGAAGGACTTGCAATTGTCCGCGATTCTCCTTCGAGCTCGACCTCCGTTCGCGATTCTTTCGTGGACAATCGTTTCTCCGTTGCTTCTTTTCAAGGCACTGCATTAGCGAGGAACATGTAGGAATGCTCCTCCTTGTGTCGCCTTGGAAGCTGCATTATTTATAAGGGGTCCGTCGGATCGATTTTCTCGGGAACTCGAGGGACGCGTCGATTTTCTTGCATTCGAAAGTTTCACTAGCTCCACTCGCCGTGTCTATTCACATTCAACGTACTTTTATTCAAACTTTTCACGATACGTTTGGCGAATAATTTTGGATGCAGTTTGCAGCAGAGGGTGGCGCAACAGGTAGCTATTGTCGTTTGCAGAATTCGCGAATGCTTTTGAAAGTCTATAGGTTACAGAGACGAGACAGAGATGGAACATTTTGCACAGGTCACAAGGAGTATGTGAATTTTCTCTATGCTCTATGTACCTTTCCTTTTGCTTTATATATTATACCAAATATAGAATGTTCGTTCGACTTCCCTTGAGGATGTCTTCAGTGCTGCAATTATAAAACCTGTCAAAGTAACGGTTCTTTGATATCTTGTTATTCCAATAATAACGCTAGTATTATATATATATATATATATATATATATATATATATATATATATAATTATTATATTATATAATTGCTTTCAAATGTTTGTGACAAAATTAATGATAATATTGAAATAAAATCATGATTATTTTTATTGTATTTGATTAGTTTCATCATAATACTTTAATTGTATGCACTGGTGTAATATTAACAAGGAACTTTGAATGAAATTGTATGCTTATAGAGTAGAAACCAGGAAATTATGAATAAAATTCTAAATAAAATAGTAGGAATATTTTTTTCACATAACTGGATAGTCTTCCTAAGGATAACGAGTAAAATGCTTTTTCAAACGACAACTCCCAGTAGTAGATCATTTTATAGCAACTACACGTTGAAAAGATGATATCGCTAGCAACTAGTTCGTTTTCCTGTTTTTTCCTCGGACACGTATTAATTGAAATAGTTTCGTCGCTGCTTCAAAAAGAAACCGGTTACCGAGTCGATAAAAGCCTTCTTGTCTTCGGTTCGTTTACGCCCTTATATAATCGGTATCGGACCCGTTTCCGGCGATAATCATAACGATTGCAACACGGTTTTATCGATGGGGAAAGTGACAATGTCGATAATCCATGTAATCCATATCGAGAGATCGATCATTTATCACCTGTTCACATTCATATTATCATCCGAGAATTAAATTTACGGTTTCAAATAACAAAAAGGTACCGTTTCATTTTTTCATATCGACACAATTAATCAAAACGTTGAATTAAAAAAAGAAAGAAAAAGTGATTTACTCACAAGTTTGTTTATCGCAAGGAGGATAAATAATTCCAAGGTAAACTTTAGAAAATAACTTTTTTTATCGTCATTAATATTCTCTGATTTCTAAGTTACGTTGATCGATCGATATACTTCCTAAGCGGCTTATATGCGAATTAAAGATTCGTGGAAATCGTAGAATAAAGATTAATGAACAAACCTGCCACGTAAACTTGCGATTTTGCCGTATTGAAGTATCGATGTAAATCTTTCTCGTCGATCGGCCCACCGAATGCCTCTACTCCGTTTTTCTTCAACCAGTACCTAATAATAAATTGCAATTTCATTAAAAACTTTTCGAAAGTCGAATGATAACGATCGCATAAATGTTATTTTAGAAAATTATGCAAGGTAAGAGTCAAATTGAAAGGAGAAATTACGCAATGGTTTAATCGAGTTACTTTACTGGACGTTTCGTAAAATTAAATAGATTTTCGTGTAGAATTGTTTAACGAATTAGGTAGTATATCGCCGTGGGGAACCTTTGTTGACGGCAAAAGAGACAATGCCAAGCGTTATCCGACGGGTCCCAACGGGAGCAGCCTTTCCTGCAGGATTTTCCACCGCAATCCTCGCAGCGGACTCCACGACCCAAGAAAAATGGCTTTAGACAGCAGGAGCAACGATTCTCGCTCACGGGAATTTGTTTTTCGTCCTCCTTCGAGTCTCCAGACTTCCTGCAACATCGCACGTAATTTAGACAAAAAATTCTGCCCCTTACTAGGAATTGATGAATTATCTGGCAAATTGAAAATTTCTATACTAATATACTATGTAAATTAAAAATTACTGGTATTTGCTATTGGAATCTTCCTGCTACCAACACAGGCGATTAAGGATCAATTTCATTGCGAACTTACGTTCAGAAATTTATCTACGATGAATATTCCAAATGCTTTCGATCAAGGGAAACGATACTTTGTCGTGCGTGGACAATTATAATCACATAATGGTACGAAACGACATTAAGGACACAGTGGTGGACAAAAGAAAGTTTCAAATTGCTACTTGCGTGTATGTAATAAATTAGTAACTTTCAACTTTACGTCTATTCATTCCTTTGGTCAAATGCACTTCCAGTCTCTAAGGTTATGGTGTTCGCTGGTGGTACCCCCTCGCTTTCAAACTTTCTTTCATCCTCCACTCTACATCTCAATAATACAGTTTATAAGAATTTGCTTTTATTAGAGGACCATTATAAAATGATCGGTATCCAACAATTTCCACCGATAGTTACTTACAATTGTCAATTAAAGTGTCACGAACAGATAGATACATAATTCGTAGAACGTTTATATGCACGAAACCAGCTTTATCAGTTATCGACTATAACAGCGCGGTTCCGCGATCGCGATTACTCGATGTAGAGGCGCTCTAGGAGGTGCTGTACGCTTTGCAACTTAAGCGCGTAACCGGTCGAGTGCAGTGTACGCGTCGTTATGTAACCACTTTTAAATAAATGTACTTTCGAAATGCTTTCTTGCCTATATCAAATCCAGTTAACTTTCCACGACGACCTGGCGGCAACTCGATTACACAACGCTATCCATTACAAAACGTTTTTATGCCCAGTGAACGATATATATTGTACATTGGTTCACGAAAATAAGTGGACACCTGTCATAGTATGGCTTTCACCGTTCATGTTGTACATGCTGTCTGAAAAATTTTGAGATTTCATTAACACCATAACGAGACTGTCATCGTCATTATACTGATAAGATTCGAATCCAACTTGAACATCTATATATACATCTATATATATAGAAACTGCAAGATATTCATAGCAAACTCATGTACGTAGTAAGACATTACCTATAGAGTATGAACAGTTATCTCGAGAATGTAATAAATGTTAAATATGACTTTACCGCGTGTTGAGATTTATTAATGTAATGGATAATTGACTGTTTAATTATTTCTCTAATTCCTGCGATTTATATATGCTTCTATTAAATCTTGTAGTTTCTATATATATATATATATATATATATATATAATCTTCAAATTTATTTTAAGCTCGACAAATATAATCGGCGGCAGCGTTCATAACGGCGATAGTGATGATTTCAAAATATTTCGTATAATACGAATAACATATTCGCAAGGGGTGTCTACCAGTCGATCTTTTCTGTCTTTTTCAAAAGAATCCTTGTTCCATTTTCGCCCATTTATAATTACAGTTCCTCTATCTTGATTCTCCTTTACGAAAAACGGAAGCCAGAAATTACCAAGGGAGCAGAAATTTCCATAAACGTCGATTATTTCCTCCGCTTTTGTGCCACGAAACAACGCATCCGTCATTGTCGACGAGCGTCAATTATTCATGCACGTAGGTATTACGCGATGTCCAATGATAGGTCACTGCGTTTAATGAAATTTTCGCCAGTTTGCATTAGCATATGCCTCGTTACAACGTACAACGGTTCCCTAATTTCGTCATTGTTCTACAAAGACGAACGACCACTTTGATGGAACTTTTATTAACATTAAATGTTCATTTTCTTTTTATTCGTATTCTATTTGTAAAAATATGGCTGCTTGATTATACGTATTATGTACTTTGTTTGTTCGATGTTTCCAGTAGATTAGGAATGAAGTATCGATTTAAATAGAATCTCGTGTTCTTACCGAAGGATTAATACAACATATTTTATCGTTTACTCAGATCGTTATCGATTTCCTATAGCCAATTAATTATTTCGAGCAATGCGTCACTCCATACGACCACGCCCTCCATTTTCTCATTTTTCAACATTGAATTACGCCATACAAGAGATTGAATTCAAGAGAGCCAGTATTTAAACAACTCTCAATCGCAATTGGAATACACGTGGGGTAACAAACGAGAAAAATCTTAAAGAGAAAGCCCTAAATTATACATAGAACGATGATATTATATATAACCTAATAACACAGAAAACACGCTGGGATCGCTAATGAATTCGACCAAAGCACCGACTAAATTTGATCGAAGAATCTCATGACTCACAAATCAGGCTGTACCGCGAGATTCTTATCTCACGATATAATTTTCATCTCTTCCACTTGTTGCACGGTATTACGACACAGAAGCGTGACACGATGATCCACGATGATCCACGATGATGGAGGATCAATCCTCGCGATCGAAGAAAGTGGCAGCAGCTCTCAAACCGGCGTGGCTTTCCTCGTCTCTTTCCATGTCGGAGGTGACAACCTTCACCACGACCACTTCGATGGTTATCAAAAGAAAAAGCACCATGAACGTCGCCATATTGTACTTCTCCTGTCCAGGGACAACTCTTTCTGCCTCCAGCAGCAACGTGCTGATGATACTCGAGACGTAGCCCAACATCCTGCTTCTCTTTTCACTTTCAATTCCACGGCAAGCCGCACTTCCGTATCATTCGCCTCGATTTTGCGTTGGTAAAGCTCCCTGCAACGAGTGAACGGGCGAAGAAGGTGCACCTAGATCTTACCACTTCTCCTCACCCATGTATAATATAAACGAGAACTTACTGGTAATGTGCAGTCCATCACACGGATTAACCAACTGGAAAACGAGCACTAATTTTCCTTGTATATGATGCGCGTCAATCGTTTTTGTCGCTTCCTATGTCGTTTCTGTTAGACTATTAGCTCTTTGTATTATATTATACACTTTCTCGACATTATACATATACGTATGCAAGCTATATATACACCAATAATATATTTCCTCTCTTCTAAGCTTTTTGTTCGATTCTTCGATAATTATTATTATTCACATTATTATGTGAAAAATCAGTTTTTCATTTCTTTAAAATTAGTTTGGCGTTTAGATAATTTATATTCGAAATTGGTATAATTGGTATCTCGATAACTGGAATTAAGTTTCTTCGTTAAAAGATATTGATTTTTAATTGACCATCCTTGTCTCATCTATTTCACATCTTTTGATTTAATTTGAATCGCTGATCCAGTTCTTTTAATGTTCGTATTTGCTCGACGGATAATACTATTTCTTCCACTTTTATCACACATTTCTTTTTCCTCTGCGACTATCTATTTCCAGGTTCGCCGATTTATTCCCCTTCTCTTCCCGATAAATACAACTTAATACCTCGTACACCGGCTGTTTTTCAACGATCTTTTTGCCAGCCGTGTGCTTTTTCTCTTTCCGTCGACGCTTGTCGATTGACCTCCTCTTTCTCTCGCCGATAATTAAACTCAATCACGCTGATTCTGCGGCTCCCAGCGCAGCAAAAGAACTGGCTTCCAATGCAGACATTCGATTGCCTGTGGCGCGGCCGATAAATCGATGCGCTTTTCATGCAAATGCGAAGATTCAGCGATCTCTTCGAGCCGACTTCAAGGATAATTCCTCTAGATGATCCTCGCAGCTTCGACAATACTATCGAGAACCGACGATAATCAAATCGAGTCAGATCTTTCCTCTTCCATTACAAATGTCAATTTGTCCGCAAAGCGGATCCCCCCTCCCCTCCCTTCCAATGATGTTTCTCAGAAATCTGTGATCGATGTGTAACTGACAGAACATCACATTAAACCTCTCGAACAATTCATCATTTGTAGGATAATCGACTCGACTTTCTTCCTTATTATAGCCTAAGTAGTAGGCAATCAAATTAGGGTTGATTCCTCCTCTTCAATTATGCGTGCCAATTTCTGCAGAATGGAATCTCGCAACACAATATTCATCACAAATGTGTGTAAATCACATTAAGTCTTGGGAATATTTCACCACTGACGATCAATCGACTCAACTTCTAACGTGATCGAGTCGAATCTTTCTCTTCTCCTCCGATGTCGATACAAACAAAACTTTTGCAGATCAGAATAGAATCCGAAGAAGAAAATCACACTCAATTTCTCTTCCTCTTCGATGGTTATTCATATAACAACGTTCGTAGACCATTCCTGGAATCCTGTTGAAGCAACGTTCTTCGCTAGTCAGCGATCTAGGTAAAAGATCACACTGTGTCTTCCAAACAATTCACAAGCGGGAAAACAATCGGCTCAGTAGTTTCCCTCCTCGCCACCAGTCAAACGAATCAACCGAAAGCGATCTCTCTTGCAGCTGGATCTTCCATTCAACTGAGTTCGCCGACCATTTTCGTGGACACCGGTTGGCGAACGGTGCCGATCAGCTCGTTCCTTTGTGCCGGAGTGCCGGTTTGAAAGTGACAGTAGCTTGGCCGGTCGGGGAAACTCGACGCGTTATGCACACGAGCTACACGGTATGGTAGGAGATCTGTCTAGTTCAAGATCTTTCCCTTTGGCTTGAGGAGAGGTTGAGCACCCCTATCCATCGATTAACCCGAACTTTCACTGGATTTCGACTCTGTGTTTCGAGAACTAGTGGCGGCAGAAAGAGAAAAAAGAAAAAGAGC
Organism: Bombus campestris; assembly: GCA_905333015.3. Lineage (NCBI taxonomy): Eukaryota > Metazoa > Arthropoda > Insecta > Hymenoptera > Apidae > Bombus > Bombus campestris. The sequence goes on along the minus strand of HG995132.1, from coordinate 95,246 downwards.
AGCAGCCGACTCGGTCGAACCTTCGACGTCAATTGACGAAATCGTCGCTGGTTCGAACGCTGTTATACGTCGAAATCGAGAATCCCCCTTGGTGTGGCCTGATGCATGACGTAATTTCGAAAGTGCCGCACAGCGATTGTTACGTGGTACATACAACCTTTCACGAGTTAACCAGATAGCTCTAGATCGTGATATTTCGTAACAGTATATATATATATATATATATATATATAAATCATCGATTCGATTAGTTCGTTCGAACAAAGACGACCTTTTTCTTTTTTTTTCTTTTTTTTCTTTTTTGCAGATGATCGGTTTGAAGGTTGACAAGATGTTTGTTAATAGAAAAGAGAATTTTTCTCGTTATATGTATGTACAATGCTTGGTACGAGGCGAGATTTCACGCTTGGTAATCTAGGACACGGGTTTACGATTATAAAAGAAACGGTGTTTTATGTAGGCCGTGGATCGAAAGAGAGAGTAGCTGGTTTAATGAATCCTTTTGAGCGAAGGATTATTCCGACGTTATTAAAATTCTGCTCCCTCAAGTAGTATAATACGGTAAGACATGCCACGAAGAACGAATCCTATAACGAGCAGTTTTTATGACGAAAAGCAGAGTGCTACAACGAACGGAACGAAATATTGGCCACTTTGTCCATCGTTATCGTGGTAAAAAGCAAACAAGAATTATGAGAATGGGTGGAGCAAGTACCAGATGTCGCAGTCAAGGGAAAGATGTTGCCAAACATGATTGTCTCCTCTCATTTTATGGTTTCCATTAAATAATAAATTTCATACAATTTCCACCACTTGTCTTTTAGTTTATATTACACTTTGCTGCTGTTTAAATCCTTGGCGATAACTGGCGATAACTTTGCTTTTCAGTGTGGGCCTGGGACGAATTACTCTTAAGTATGTATGTTTCAATGTTGAACGGATGCTACAACGCACGTGGTTTGAAAATCAATTTCGTTTGCTCTAGCATATCTTACGTATATTCTTCCTATCTTCTCTCCTTTCGTGCTCTTAATGTTCACGTTTCAATAATACCATATATAAATCATTATTACACCCGACTACAACGAGGAAAAGATAGCGCAAGCAAGACTCGATGCATTCGAATTGGTTGAAGGAGAAATAGTTGATATATTACTCACTATCAGCAATGTTTTGTTCACGTAAGTGGATTACATTGATAGGAGTTCAGCTAACATAACACTTTAACGACAGCGCACGTCAATCTGCATTCTACATATGTGAAATTAAATATATCAAGTAACATTTTTAAATTGTTTAAGTTGATAATAATTGAGAATAATTGAGATTGTCAAATAACATTTAACTATCCGAGCATTTTTGACACATCGTTAAATTTTCATATCGACGTTTTAATTATTTTAAGAAATAGAATTCGGATAGAATTGTTCTCAATAGAAAAACTTGTAAAAATGAATGGCTATATTTGAAGGTATATCTTGTTGTAATAAATCAAGTTTGGATAAATAAAATTCTACCGTATACCATATATTAATGTTATTATTGGATTCACAGTATCTCGTTCTACTGATGTTTGACGCTACGCACTGAAACGTATCCAAATCAACCAAATCATGAATGACTCGATACAGCATTATCAGGCCACAATCTTCTCCAGTAAAAAAAAAAAAAAAAAAAAAAAAAAAAAAAAAAAAAAAAAAAAGAAAAAAAACAGGTCGTTACAAAGCTCGTACTTTCCATGTCTTCCGGAATTTAAAGAGAGATTGTTGTTGTTTTTTTTTTTTTAAATTACAAGCGATTTCCGAAATACCAAATAGCATCGGCTATATCAAATCGCGTAGGGTTTTGGCAAGATCATAAATTACAACGCTATGTAGGTTTCGCCGAAGGCCTCCACGTGTGATTAGTATTTTTCGTGCCCACGTGTCGTTAATAGCTGTAGGATTACGCGATGAAATTGCGTGAAAGGTATGCCTATTCCCAGTTATTGCGAAACGATGTTTACAATCGAGGAGAATATCTTACGACACGTGCTACTCGCTAACGTACCGAATTAAAATTATAAGCTGGCAAATAACATTGTCTTCTCAATCGCTTACTATAATAGTGAAATTTATCTTTGTTTTTTAAACAATTTCGTTACGTTTGCCACGTAGCCACACTTTGTTATTTCGTAATAGATCTGCTTGATAAGATCGCTCGAATACTTTCAATTCCACCTTGAAGTAAAATACAGAAATTTAATGGAAATCACAGGAACGATATGAAATAAAAATTGTAAACTGGAAAACGACATTCTTCTTTCATTTGCGTAAGAGCAAGTTTTGTATTTGTTTGTCAAACAATTTCGTTGTTTTTCGCATACTTTGTTATTTTGCGATAAATCTATTTAATAAAATGGCACGAATATTTTCAATCTCGTCTCGAGGTAAAATACAGGAACTGTTAAAATTGTTTTGAAAATAACACGACGATGGCGTGATTTATGTTCGCCAGAACGATTCAATTAAACCTTGAACCTTGGTAATAAATAATAGTTCGCCTAGTTGGTTTCTGTCTTCCATTTTTACGGAAATCGATCCGTTTCGTTTCTCGTTTCCATTCGGATTCCTCCCGATTCCGTGTTAACATTCGCATCGTATATTCTAGTAGGCTGAAAAGCTTAGCCATTGATCGATATCCGAACTATCGTACTTTAACCTAATCTCCATCTACCTGGTATTTAACTTTATCGAACTATGTAATTTTTTGAAAAAAAAAAAAAAAAAAAAAAAAAAAAAAAGAAAAAAACATTGTAACAAAGACTGATCGCGTTTTGTAATTTTTTTTCGTTCCGCACGAGGTGCAACAAGTCACAGCACGTTATGTTCCATCTGTTAAGAATTTTAAATTACAAATTGTTCACTTTAAAATTTTTCTGTAACGTGTCAGCGCCGTGAATATGTTTGCTTTGCCTCAGGATTTTTTCTTTATTCTCCGTGTATGATATTGAAAGCCAGAAGTAACATTCAAAGAGCCTTATTCTCGACGGCATCACCTCTTAAGAATTTTTTTTCGATGCGACACGTTCCCCAACCTCGGTCATGAATCACACGACGAAGCTTCGTCCTATACCCGCTGTGCTGTTCTCATCGAGCAAAGAAAATGTCCGCTCAAAGGGATCTGCTGGGTGATAAATCCATGGGAAGTTGATCCAAGTGTCTCGCGCGAGTCTCATGGAATCGGCGTCGCGCAGTAAGTGGGCCAATAAATCGCCGGTGAACGGTTCGATCGTTAGCATCTTAATTGCACGAGCGAAACGCCCACGTGAAAAATCCAATGATTTACGGCTGCGTAATTTGAACTTTTACGTCCAATGTTTCCCTTGCTAATGGATTTTCAAACAGTATCGAAGGTTATCGCGGATCGATATTCGTCCATTTTAAAGGGAACGTCACGGCAAAGGCGGTGTATACTCTCGTTTCAGATATCGAGGCATGGAAACTTAAGAAAAGCCGAGCAACCATTATGAAATTATCAAAACTCTTGTATAAATAGTATTTCAACATGTTTAATCAAGAATTCACCTGATACTTGAAAAATTTTCAAAATCGATTTTCTTAAAGACGAAGCTTAAAAACAAAGAAGCTATTCTTCTACGGAGTTTGAGTTAAAAAGCTTTGAGCATAAAATTATTGTATAAATTATGGTAATTTTCTACATTGTTATAATTCTTTCATGTTGATTTTATAACCAATTTCGTAATTTTGCGTCTAAAATATAAAATTCTGATTGATTAATCTTTCTTTTCCCTGCTTCTTCTCGTGCCAACATTTGATGAATTTTAAGGACGGAAGTGTACATTATGCAATGGTAAGAGTGTAAGACAGAAGAAATTACAGGACCGTTATGTAACCGAGTTACAGCAGCACGTGGGCTTATGAAACGTTGACAGCACACGGGGAAGCGTTCGATAATGCAACTGGACTTGTATCTTCAATATCACTTTGAAACCTCTCCGCACTAGTTAATTCGTTTAAGATCGTTCGAATTCGCCACTGCTTTTACCTACGGACGCTAATGGACCATCAGAGGGAATTACGTTCGTAATTGAAGGGTTCGAACAAAATTTGGGACGAGCAGTAAAGTCTTTAATTTTCGAAAACTGAAAGCTTCGTGTTGTAATCAATGAAAGATCATGACACTTGAGGAAGCTCTATATAAAACCGTGAGAATAATGGCCTGATGATCTTGTGGTTGCTATTTTATTTCTTCTCCTATAATTTATTTTGTTAGTATTTAAGTGAGTTTGCCTGTTTACTGTAATATTATTATACGTTGAGTAGCAGAATACACAAGTAGCCTAATGTAATTTTTACTTGGCAATTTTCAATCTAAAGATTTGGGACTAAAGCTAGAGTACAATTTAAACTTTGTTATAAATACAATCACACATACATCGTTATGAATTACGATATTCTATATGTGTTCACTTAGAAATAGAAGGAAAGCGAAGTTTTATCCTTTATTTTGTGGCATCTTTGTTTCACTGTATCCAAAGAAAGATATGTAGTCGTTACAATTATAACAGCCTATGTAATATGACTTATCCAATACGTCGAGTTTCGAATCATTTCAAGAAAAAAACACAAGCTAAAGTCTCAATCTTGATTAATTATGCGATTCCCGTTCTAGGCATAATTAATCGCGATAAATGAATCGAACGACTCATACCGACAAGTTGCGTGGTCTCGCTTATATCCAGTAGGGTGGTCCGTTTCCTCCTTTAATCACCACCAATCGGAACAAACGAACGATATATACATTTCCAATCTCCTCGGAAGCAAATAAACACCGCAGACAAGCACGTACAATCTATCTCAAGCTGCGATCGACAGCGACTCGACGAACCGATGAAATTACGAATCCTGGTAAACGCGAAGCTCAGCGTGCGATGCCTATTCGTTCAGAAGTTCTCCGTGATATCGTACAAAACCGTTAACCTCGATCTTCTTGCCATCGATAGAAAGTACGTCCGTACAGAGAGCGCGTCGTCCACGCTTCTGTCGAGCGGACACACGAGTTTCGTCCTTACCGTTTCTCCCGCTTTCTCCGGCAAAGGATCGTCCGTAGCAGGAAAATTTTGATCAACCGCTTCGCCTCGCTCGGTTTCATCAAGCACTTTCAGTATTCTTTCTCTCTTTAACGTCGCACGTCCATACAAAACACACGAACCGAATCACGGACAAGAGTTACTGTTACTCAATTTGCCGTAGATATTGCTGAAAGCTTCTTTCAGTGAATCACAAGTAAAATTAAAGCGACAAAGGATCCTTTGCGAGCAACACTGTTCGCGTCCAAATTCGGATAGCTTCCAAAGAATAGCCGTGTATCACAAAGACTTTTTATAAATGAAGATCGTCAACGTTATATAACAAGGTCGAATTAGAACTGTCCAATGTTCTTGTTTCTAATTAATCGCGCCTGTTTTCTACTCTACGAACACTGTAACCAACAAAACCAAAGAAAAAAGAAAAAAAGAAACGCGCGCGCGCGCGCGCGATGCTTTAACAAATCTTCATGGAATGATCTTCGGAATAGGACACGTCCCTCTCCTTTTTCGTTTATTCAGAAAATGAATTTGAAAAGAGGCGTTCTAATACCGGTAAAAGAAGCAAAATACACCGGCTGACTGACTATCCGCGACACGAAGCATCTCAACAATGAGGGAGCCGTTGTTCGAGGCTTCCCCGGTCTACGGTTCCTCCTCTGCTTCCGGCCCCCCCCCCCCTCTACACGCTGACCGAAGCTATTGTTTAATATGGTTTGATACGTCGGCCATTGTGTAACGACGTTTTGCCATTAAGGACGCCCGTGTCGTGGCCCGGACTGTGCATCCCAATGTCCAGTTTGTTCTCCGTTCTGTTCTTCCCGACGCGCCACGTCTTTCCTCCCTCCTTGTTCCACTCTCGAGGTCGCGATGTCGTTTCTGTTGGTCGACGTTGGTCGATGCTGTTGAACCGTACACCGAGCCACGCATCACTAATCGGCAACCGTGCGCGTACATCCGGTCCTGCCATGAATTCACCAACCGCTGCTGACCTCACGTGCCTGCACAGCCAACACGTGGACACACCTGTCTCACAATTCTAGATCGTTTCATACCTTCCGATTTTTTCACGTCTCCTCCGTCTTGGTATCTTCGAGGATCGCGCGAAATTCTTGGATCGGATAACGTAAAGATTACGCCAAGTTCGGGGTTAGGTAATCGAAATATTAGAGATGTTACAAGGGTAGGTTGCTTCCAAGGTCGGGTAATTTACAGATCAGGAACGCTTGGATCTTGTGATTTGTGAATTGGATAATTTGGCGTCGTGAATTGGGCGTCGCAAAAATTTTGCAAAGATTGGACGTTTCGAGAATTGCGTGATTTAAGGATTAGTTGATTTTGTACTTGGGGATTGAAGAATTATACAGTGTTTGGTTTAGGTAACTTAAGGTGATTGGGTGATTGGGTGATTCAAGGATTGAACGATGCTTGATTTAGATAATTTAAGGACTGGACGATTTAAAAGTTGGTTTAAGGATTGGGGGATGCTTGGTTCGAATGTTTCAAAGATTGAATGGATGATGACGAATTGACTGACGAATGTGCTTCGATTGCTAATTGCTGTATAATGATTGAGTGAGCATTGCTGTGTGCAGACGTAGGCTTGATATATTCAAATATTCTTCTTTTTCTGATGGAAAATTGCTTGCAATTGAAAATCGTAGGCAGTGACATTTCACGGATAATTACGATAGATCCATGCTTGTCCTCCACCTCCTCCATCCTTCAATTACCTCCTTTCATGACTAATCCCTCTTTCATGATTTATCAGAAAGACAATTCCACCCGTTGCTCATATCTCAAAACCCACGATTGTAATTTACCTTTTCATAGAAAAAATACACTATACAATGGCTACAAAAAGTGCATACTTTTATTTTCTAATAAATCATTTTTCTATCAAATTCTATATTTCATTCACACAGCGTCGAACCTTGCTATTCGCATGAAAGTACTGCCAAGTGAAAAAACTTTGTTTAATATATCCATGCTCAATTTATTAATGTACATATATGTATATGTATATGTATATGTATATGTATATAACAGAAGATCTTGCAGCAAACCATGCAACATCAGTTTCCTCCGCAGCCGGCTTAGACTCGTTGGAATTCACGTGACCGACTGCTTCGTCATTCTTCTAAACGTTTCCTATATTACGCCGAGGAAGTGGAGAAGTTGTATATAACTGTTTTCTTAACGCTCGACAAAATTTCAACGAACTCGTGCAAATACATTACGATTCGTGGCAGGTGTCCGGTCACATCAAGCGCATTCGTAATCGCCAGCCTGTGTTTCGTGCCCTCTGATCGGACGTTAGATCTCGTCCACGAGCCCGTACGTTCGTTTTCAGGCAAAATGGAGCGTATAGGATGCGCGGTCGGGGAAATGGATCCGAGTAATGGCTCGTGAGCGGCTCACGTTTGATCTATCGAAGAAAATTCCTTTTTTCCGTATGTTCTATTTTTAATAGCAATCAGAACGTAACGTATTCTACAGGGTAGAGTGGTGTCTCAAAAAATTGCTACTCGCGTAATTCTCGTGACGAGGACTTTTCCAATGGCAAGATCCTTGTAGCCTTTCTTCGCGTCTGTTGGGGGAAAATTCTGGAAAATGAAGAGAAAAATACGCTCGAAAGTATCCACGAGATTCGTGTAGGTGCATTCCTCGCGTTAATTGCCAGATTCCACGTTCCTGACTACCAGTTAGCGCATCGTAATATTCATTTACGATACCTACGCCGGTGTTACATAATGCGAATGAAATCGTGGCCGCTTGTTGCGGGTGGAAAAATATAATACGTTTGATTGACACATTCACACAGTTATCCGATCGAGAAAGAGCAAACTGGAGACTAGTTTGCTATTTATTTTATGCCATTAAACTCACGGTTTCGTGAAACCGACGAGTAACGTTTGGATAAACAAGCTTTTCGATTCGATGATTATTTTTAGATTAAGGCAGATTGCCGAAGGGAAAGTTCGTAAGAGATCTGCGTGGGAAATAGATCTGATCGGTGTACGTGAAATGTTTTTTAAATAAAATGTTAACCACGTAGTCTCTTCGAGACAATTACAAAGTTATGTAGCTGGGACAGACTTTTTTAATAGCGTCTTCAACCTTTAGCAGATGTTAGTGTGCTTCTAATAACCGGCAAGGCACAAGTTACCAAATTTCATCTCGTTTCACGACGTAGCGATGATTTTTTTTTTTAGTAAAAATCTTCTTCCTTAATCTTATTTCATTTGGTCGACAATAGGGCCAGATTGAATGCATCGATTAGCCAAATTGAAATTTTCATGATACATCTATCATACATCATCGTTCATACAATTCGTCTATCATTTTCCTGTATTGTATCATTTCATACGGGATTTCAGATATACCGAACGCAGATCGATTTTCAGCTTCGATCGTCTGCATATTATCGTGGTTATTAACGGTACCAGAGGTTGGCTCTTCCGTTTTATCATATAACATACTCCCACATATATTGCGCGTTCGAATCTGTCAATTTGCATTGCATTAAATTTCCAGCAACGAGATTTCCAGTTTTCTAATATTATTTGTCTCTTCTATCATGTAAATTTTGTACCATCGTTGAATCGTCCTCGTGTATCTTTTATCTCCATGTATATGTTAGTCGAATATTGTACATGTTCATAGAGAATTAATTCAACGAAATTTCTAAATCGACTTGGTTTATGAAACGATATTCGAAAACAATGCAATTTTAATACCGTTAATAAGCATTTCCCGAAGATTGCGTTTGATTTATTTCAGTGCTTAAACGAGTCGTTTGCATAACCTTCCCGCTTATTTCATATCACTGTGCCTAATTTACGAAGAATACAAATAGCTTTTGCCTCGCATACGAGGACTTTGAATCATTTAAAGCCCGGTCGAAGTCAATTGGCCAGTCAAGGTCGCTTTCCCCACTATATACATTTTACTCGACCACTTGACCACTTTCTGAACATAAATCAAACGTTTAACTCTTTCACAATATAAATACCAGATAAAACGATTCGGACGTCCTACCGAATACACTACTAAAACATCAGTATTTTTGCAGTTATTTACTCGTAAAATTATTATTATTATTATTATTATTATTATTATTATTATTATTATGCTATAAAGTTAGTCTAGCATAATTATTTTTCTAAGGTTTCGAAACTTTTTAGTGGATCTCTCTCAGAGACGAGTTTGTAGTTAATGGCTATGAATGAAATGTAAATTACTAAAATTTATTGCTCATGAAAATTCGGAACTACCTACACGTTGCATCAAGCCATGAGAGAAATGCCAAGACAAAGAAACAACTTTCTCTGCTACTGTCTCTTTTCTTCGTCGTTATATTATACTCTCAGAAAATGACACAAACACATCATAATAGGAATAAGACAAGTAGTACAGAAGCGACAGAATAATAATTACTCATGAGCAGATAATAATTACTCGTACAAGATAATAATGAATTAATTACTCATGTGGAAGACGCATGCAACTTCTATCGACGAAAAGAAAAAAGATTTCCCCTTTCAAGCTATTCCATTCGAATACTCGAATAATCGCGCCCACCACGGGAAAAGAACTCGCTCCACGGTTCGGTTTGAATAATTGAAAAATGTCGAGGTTCGCGACCCGATACACGTATAATATTTTCGCATCGTTTATTCGCGGTATCGGGTCAGAATCGAGCGCCTCCGTGTCGACCCGGTCTCCTCCTGGAGTCGTTCTTCTCACGCGGTATCGCGGGACTATTGTCGCGGCCGCTCGTGCACGCCAACGGTTCACATTCGTTAAGAAATTACTTCTTCATCTAGGCCACACTTACACGTTGTGGAACAATCAACGCTCACTAAGGCGTATACACATGGCATATACACGTCGTCGCGCGATATCGATCTGTTCCGAATTATTAAAGGCAGAAAACGCGTCTGAAACGCGTCTGGATACGTCGCAATCGCGAACCACGCGCCGTGGCAGACGCGAGAGTTCCCCACGTTGAATTAATGGCACGTAACATTGTTACGAAAACGAACGTAATAGAGGAATGTCGCTGTTGCAGGAAACTATATAACAATAATCGAGTTTCGATTTAGCTTCTTGTCTTGTGTTTCTTTCCGGGCTTTCTGTGCCTTTATGCCTCTTTCTAATTGCCCGAGAAACTAAAATGTTCGTGCCTCTCTTGTTGCTGTTGTAGATCGTGTTATCTCGTCTATCGTCCCTTTTCTATTTTTGCTGCTGGTCGTCACAAAAGATCCTTAGCAAAGAGGAATCTGTTGAATTAAAATGGTATTTTCTACGATCTGTAATTACACAGTTGATTAGTTTTAACGGCTTGATTGATCGATATCTCGCTTTAGGCGTGGCACTTATGCGAGTTGATGATTGTATTAAGAATGGTAGGATCTTGTAAATGTTTTAATATTGCGCAGTCCATTGGCGCCGCTGTAGCCACGTAATGAACATTATTATATTTATAGTCTTTCGCATTTTCAAACTCTTTTCTCTTCTAATTCTTTTTTTCTCTCTTTCTAATATTTCACTATAGAAAATTCGCTGTTTAGTTTACTAATAATCGTAAAGATAATCGTGAAACTTTCGGTTAATTTAATGATATATACGTGAGAATAAGTAACAATTAGTAACAAAACTGGTTGTGTAATAATACGACGCGATAGAACTATTTCAGTCTTCAAAAAAAAAAAAAAAAAAAAAAAAAAAAAAAAAAAAAAAAAAAAAAAAAAACGAGTATCGTGAGTACTGCGTAAAATAAAACGTTCGACGAAGCTTATCTTGGATTATTCATGCCACAGATGCGCAATTAGCCAGCGATTAACTGATTACGTGGGCTTTCACGTTGTAGATTAAAGTATTCGGAGATAAATTATACTTGTTCCATAGACTGTACCGTTTCAAACACCGTGTATACCTTAACGGGTGAATAGCACTATTTATGGACATTAAGACTACGATAATATGCAGAAAATGACACCTCGTAGCAAGCACCTACGTACACGTGTACTGGCCATAAATTCGTCAAGAATTAAGAAACCGACGGGTACCATCTATACGAACCGTTCGAAATACTTAAAATTTCAAAATAACTCGTAACTATTATTAGACTTGTAGTTTCATAAAAATTTTGCGCTGACGATGTTTTTCTATTCGGAATATCAAAGCAAATTACCGTGAAACTAGAATTTTATTTTGTAAAACGATCGTTAGGTTTTAATTTTCATAAAAATCGGAGTTTCAGCGAAGAAAAGAATAAAGAGTGAGGCGAGGTGAAACTTTGGCCATAATATCCTTTTCGATATTCTGCATGGAAATATCGCCGACACGAGTTTTCGTGTGCTCTTCGCTCTTCTCTCTTCGCTCTTCGCGATGGAGCCTCGATTTTTGTCATCCCCCGTATCTTGAGAGATCACCGAAATATAATTTACCGCGTGCTCGAGGGGAAAAAAGAGAATATGAACGACACTCGTCAGACTGGTCAGAACAAGAGAGAGTAAATAAAAGCAAGCACTGCATACCGAAGTTCGTCGTACGCATACGCATATATACGAACATCTTCGTTTATAAACACGGCCACGCGCGTCTCTACAGGGTATTAAAAAAGTTGAGGCTTGATTTTGTGTATAGAGATAATTAATGTTGAAAAAGAGCCACTGATAAGCTTTCCAACCATTTTTTCCCACTCGTTATCCACAGCTTTGGCAATCAATAAGAAAAATATATCTTTATTCCCATATTTAGTATAAAGTTGGCGTTTTCTTTCATTTCTTTTTTCCGCTACAACAATGATAATCTCGTGAACTTTGGGAACGGTGTCGCGATTTTAACAAAATATTGGATAATGGAAGCATCTGTAACATTTTCCTGTTGAAATATTTGACCTACTTTTTATTAAATCTTTTTATTCAAGTTTTACAGATATTTTTGCAATTATCTTACCATGTTATTGACATGTATATCAATTTAAGGAATTATCAAAGTGTAAAATTATACGCATTTTTGCTGCGTTAGATAATGTTCATTGAACTAATTGATCAGTTAGGAAATTTTTAAGCGGCCGTCGTTTACTTATTATATTAGATGGCACCGCTTATCGTTTCATAAATTATATGCGAATACGATAATTAAAACTTGTGTAACAGTTCGAATCTCTTTATTTAGCTACGAAAATAGCCAGTGACAAATGTGTTAAACTACCCTCGAGCCAAATTTTTCTCAATTCCAAAGAGATGTACAATCTTTCGCGCACACATACGTACAGTGCATCGAAAGGTATGTGTCGAGAATCATAATAACTTGGACCAATTATGGAAATAACCAATCTACGTGTCGAGTTATCTTCGAACCAAATTTATCAAAAGTCCAAAGAAATGTCCAACGATTTTTTGACGTAATAAAGCGAAAAATATCGGTGCATACGCGAGTTATAACGGCCAAAGATTCTTCTCCAAGGCCTTTGGCCGGACTACTTTGGCCAGGAACTCGAAACGTCGAGTGCGAGCCTCGTTTTATATCGGCTCGGAACGAAGAAATTCCAACTGGATCGTTAAGAAACCAGCTTCCCAACTGCGCTCCTCGCCATATTTTCCCGCAAAAGTGTCAAGAGAGATCTAAAATAACGATTCCTCGGCGATGATCGCGGGTCCACGACTCGCGAAAGTCGTTCACCTAATCGGTTCTTGCTTCGAGAACCATTCGGAAAAAGCTTCGAACACCGATCGCCGTGTAGCTTTTACACGCCTCTGTGCAGGTGAATCCGTGTGTCGTGAACACAGGTAGACAGCTTTATGGCCGAGCAAATGTGTGACGCGTGTACAGGCCGACACAGAAAAAAGGGAACGCCCCGCGATACTCCTATGTTATCTATTCGAATCGTTTGCATAAAATGCTGTTTAAATAGAAGGTGACGAATCTTATTTTTCCTTGATTTTTTTTTTTTTTTTTTTAAATGTCTAATGTCACTTTATGGTTGAAAGTGCTTTTTCCCTTTCTAATCAAATTATTTTCAAGGTTATTAACATTTTTACCCAGTGTTCCTTGCCTTCTGTTTATTTCTTCTGGACAATGTTCGCTGAATTATACGATCTCTCTATTCCTTTTCTGATCAGGAGATTTTTTTTCAGGAGGTTTTCTTATTCTGTTCATCCATTAGAGATGACTCGATAATTTCATTTGTTTTGCTCTTTATCTTCAAAGTCATCGATATTCTTATCCTAAAGACGTTGTTATTATATATATTGTGCATTAACGACAATATTGCAGTTCTGTTTGTTTCTTCTGATTAAATAAGCTTTTTACTTTCAAGGTTATGCATACTCTGTAAAGAAATTATTGTAATGTTTCTATATCGCTCAGTTTCTTGTAGCTGTGGCATTTATTTAATTATCCGAAGCGTCTTACTTGATTACATTATTTTTCACCTTCAACGTCGTTATTATCTTGCTGCTAAAAACGTTTCTACGTTGTATTTATTTTTCGCAAACAAAACCTAACCCCAAACTGCTTGAAGCGTTCATCTTTTTCCCCCTTTCCGGCCAGCTACAAATGTCTTAACGTTGGTAGGTTATCGGTGTCTTTTCACGCGTGAAAATTATAATTAGTTCCGCGTGCAATAGGCAAACAATTGCCGAAAGACAATAGGCAATCTAATCTCCGTAAATATTTCATAATCCAAAAGATAGTCCTCGCTATCTCGGCTTTGTGATTGGTGTATCAGGTGATGCCAGGTTTCGTGGCTTTCCAATTAAAGACATCTTCGAAACTGTGTTGAATCGAAGGAAGCCGACGAACAGCGTTGTTACAGCTATGGGAACAGAGAAAACCGAGATACCAAGATATGAAATTATCTTCTTCTCTTTTCCTATTAGATTCTAGGCGGTTTGTCAATAAAAACCGGGAATGAAACGCAACGCAAGAAACAGCCTAATGAATATTTAAGTCACGCGTAGCGTGATGTTTCTCGTAACTCTTCGAGATGCATTAACGAAATCATCGTGGCAAGTTTCATAATAGATATAATCTATCGAAGACGAGGAACGCCAACCGCAGGAACGCGTATCTCAAAGAGAAAAGAAATATTCGACAAATAGTTGAAAGACGGGAATTGAAAATACACTAACCTCGTTTAGAATCTTTTCCGAAGCTTTCTAATGACTCGAGTTTTTTTTCTTATCGAACTCGCTATCTATGAAACTAATTGAGATAGTATTGATACATCTACGGGTGAATTTTCTGATTGTAACCACCCATTCTATCTCGAGATAATTCTCGATTATTTCAAATTCATGTCGATCAGTCTAAATTTACGAATTGTTTACGCGCGAAAGAATTTTATCTCAGTGTTTATATCATAGCAGGTTGGTATCCTGTTTTTTTTTCTTTCTTCTTTTTTGTGTCTTGAATCGCGCAATAATCGATGTACTCGTGGATTACGTTGCATAAAAGCGGCATGTCTCTATGTGAATACACGAATAATATTTGTGATTCTTGTCAAACTCGGCGACCATTGGACCTCGTGACGACAACGAGGATCAGATATGCTTTATGATCGAAGAGTTCGTTTCGATAGAAACATATCGCTTTCGGTATACGTTTCACGATGAAAATGTTTCATGCAGTGCTAGTAAAAAGAAGAAGAAGAAGAAGAAAAACAAAAAATGCAAAAGGTGGTGGAACGAAGTGCCGTTAACTCGAAAGAAAACAAATCGATTGGAATTCGGTATCTAAACGCGATTTCTAAATTTCTTGAGTAATCTATATTATTATCTATTTAAAATCTACAATAAAATCAACAGAAAATTCAAGAAAATCGTTCATGTATAAAGAACGAGGAGAAGACGAAGAAGAAGAAGAAGAAGAAGAAGAAGAAGAAGAAGAAGAAGAAGAAGAAGAAGAAGAAGAAGAAGAAGAAGAAAAAGTGCTTCAAAGCGCATCACAAACAGACGAAACATGTTCAGAACGTGCACTCTACGTCACGCGCCATTAACGCCTATCTGCGATATCTTCAAGACTCGAAAGCGTATTTTTTCGCTGCCGTGACCAGAAGAAGCTAAAGCAGGTTCTAAGAAAATATAATCACCGCACGAACCGTATATTTATGAAATTGAATAATATATCAATGGAGATTAACAATCGGAGTCGAGGTGCTCGGCCTACTTTTGCGTTCTCCATTTTGCTCCATCGGTCAGGAGATCTCTTTTTCCAACGATTCAAGTATTTATTAATATCAAAGAAGGCTACGCAATTACTTACTAAATCATAACATTAACTGAGACTCATGTAAATATTGTTTAACACTTATATATTTATAGAATACACGTAACTGTGGCCACCAAGACTTTATCAGCGAATCTGACAATAAATAATAATATTTAAAAATTGAAAAGAAACCACATTTAGTGATCTTTATTTCACCATCACTCCCCGACAATTGGAAAATCTTTCTTTCAGAGGAATTAAATAAAAAATTGAAAGAAACGGTCGAAAGATCTTTCTTTACGTTTACCCAGACTTGTATTGTCGAAGATAAAGGGGTTTTCCCCTTTATGAAGGGGAATGAAACAACAAATCAAATGAAAACTGCACTTACCCCCTAAGGACACCACTGTAGATGAGAAAACAAATACCAGAAGCAACACCAGCCACCACTAAACTCATACCAGGCGACATCAACATTTTTCCATTCATTGAACAAGCCTGCCTCTCGAATCGAATATCAATCGATCGGGCGGTGTCTCTGTCCAACGACGATAGGATTGACGTTTAATTATAGCCGATGGATCCACTTGACTGTTCCTTGCACGCTGATCGCTATCGAGTCCATTCTTCCTCCCTTTGCCGAAGGTTGACGAGATAAAAAGAAAAAAAGTCTTGAAAACTCTAGCTACTCGAGTCTGTTAGTCGAAGATATTCCGAGAAATTCGATTTTGCCTTCGTCCCTCTTCGAATATTTGAAAATATCCCCGAGATACTTGGAACAGCTATACAGACACTGTTCACTCTGATGACTGATTCTGGTTATTTGATCGAGTTTCACGATACGCTGCAACGTTCTGGTTATCTGATACAGTCGATAAATACTTCTCGATCGAATTCTAACGATATCGGGCCCAACTGATTGAGGAAATGCATCGACTTGTTGGTTGTTGTTGGTTGATCTTTAAAAGGAGATCCTCAGGCTGTTTAAATCTTTTCAGAACTTAATGATACGGATCCGGATTATCGCAGTTTCTTTCCTCCTGCCTGATGCCTATTCAGTTCCTCAAATAAATCTCTGCCTCATCTACCGTCTTTTCTCTTTTTCTTTTTTTTTTTTTTTTCTTCAATTAGTTTATACAAATGTGTTCTTTTTTTTTCTTTCTTTCTTTCTTTTAAATCTCTTCAAACAAGCAGTTCGATTATTCTTGTAAATATTTGTTTCTTCATATTCGTCTAAATATTTAACTCGGTTCAGAGATTAATAAACAGCGTGTCACGTTCGAAGATTCTTTTCAAACGAACAAAGACGTTCAAAAATCGTCCGGAACGATCGAGTTTCTCGAGCTAAGGGGAATTTTGAATATCCGCCGTGGGATGTCGGCACTTTCACGCACTTTCACGCACTTTTCACGCTGGAAATTTGAACAGCGGCCCGATGATACCGTTATTAGATCGGTAACTGGTATGCATTCAGGAGATGTGAGCGGGCCGCACGATAAGATTGAACTGAAGCAGAGCTAAAGTCCCCGCGTGTAGACACACGTGCACCTTCACAGCATCGTTGCGTACCACGTTAACGCGTTATTCCATGTCGACACTTTGCTTCCTCTAGGATGCAGCTGTCCAATGGAATAGCTGCATTTTCTATGTAAACGTCGACATTTGCAATTCGTTCCAGTTTCAACCTTGTACTTCTAGTCGAACTTTGGAATTACTTCTTCTAGATTCTTTTTTCAGCGAAAAAAGAAAAAAAAAAAAAAAAAAAAGAAAGAAATGAAACCTGGAACAAGTTATTCTATCATTCGTGCAATAGCTAATATGTTTAAAGACAAAGAAAGATAACAAAGATTATGACAATACACTTTTCTCCTAAATCATATTCTTATGTAAACTCTCTGATGGCTTCCATCTTTTGAAATAAATTAATAAATTAGTTGGCAGTTGGTCGTTTTCTCTTTCACAGATTCGAAGCGAATCAATTAACGTAAGAATCATAACGGCGCTTGAAATAGCGGGAAATATTTCCTGAGAAAACGACCGAAGAAAAAGCTACGCGGTTATTATGTAACTTTTATCTAAGTCGTTAAGTCGGCATTGTCTCGGTCCGTGTCGCCTGCAAACAAAGCGAAAATCATTCGCCTAACAAAGTACACAGCATTGAGAGTGAAATATGATCGAACTCGTTCGTAATTTTTCATTTCACTTTTCTATGGAGACTTTGTGTTTGATTCGATTATCTTCCTGTGATGTCATGCGGCTTGCAAGTTACATAATTTGTGGAAGATCATTCAATACGCTTATTACTTTGTTATATTTTACTTTTTTACGATATTATTTCATTTATGCACTATTACTAAAAAAAAAAAAAAAAAAAAAAAAAAAAAAAAAAAAAAAAAAAAAAAAAAACGTCCTTATAACAGTTATTAGTTCTATTTCTTTTGTTTAAAAATAGACGTATAGTGCTCGTATTAGTATCGTAAATATAATTGGATATGTATAATTTCCATCGCGATAATTTTAATTGTTAGATAAAGATATGTTAGTAATTTCGAAAATCTGGAGACTTCTGTAGGAGAAATTCGGAATTGCAGAATTTTTTTTTATCGTTCCTAGTGATAAAACAGACGTTCCGTTTGGTGACGCTTCGTGCACCTACCATTCGGCTAATAGAATTCGTACCTCGTGTACGTGGTTGCCTATAACTTAGGCGCGTCTGACTAACGCCGTCGGTAAACTGTGTCGGATAGGACTTTTCTACTTCAACCAGGCGACTAAAACCAACAGAACTCTACTATTCTTCCAACTTTATTTTCATAATTCTTTCAATCGTATCCTTTACTATTCATCCAATTTATCCTTAATTTATTCCTACGTACACATAAGACAACTTTGGCACAAGTGGCACTTCACTTTTCTATTGTTTCCTCAAGTTTCAATTGAAAATTTTTAGCAATTAACACAAGAACCTATTGGAAATAAAATAGATATGTTAATAAGTAATCTGGAATTTTTTTATACTTATGGTAAATCTTAGAATTCTTTAAAAATTAAAAAAAAAAAAAAAAAAGGATTAAGATGGACAAAATAGATGAATAGGTATTATTTTTGTAAAGAGAATTGTCTTATCAAATTTAATCATTACCAAACTGTCAGCGTCTTAAATATTCTCATTTAATTGAAACATTTATTACCTGTGTGGAGATTTTTATTATCAAGAAAGAGTTCTTCGACATTTTCAAAGTCAAGAGTCGGCTAACAACAAGTGCATTCTACTATGACGCAACTCGACTATTTTTCTTCTACTGCAAACTTGTTCTGCGGTAAAATGATTTGTTCCTTGTAATAGTTTACTCCGCTTACGTGGCAGATCTAAAGTGCAGAAATCACTA
This sequence comes from Bombus campestris, assembly GCA_905333015.3. Taxonomy (NCBI): domain Eukaryota; kingdom Metazoa; phylum Arthropoda; class Insecta; order Hymenoptera; family Apidae; genus Bombus; species Bombus campestris. Next base: position 76,544 of record HG995132.1, on the reverse strand, counting down.
AAATACAAAGACAAATATTATCATGCGCAATACAATGAATGCTCTGGTGGCTACTTCAGGCAAAGGTTAAGAGATTTAGAGACAATCAATAGGAAGGATGAATCTCTGTGTGCGATCTCGTTATCATATTAAGCACGTTCGAATTCAATCATCGGCTCGATAAACATTCGTGTTTTAATAGCGTATTCAATCCCTTGAATCGAAAGTGTTGATTTCAATATAAAATCTTTCGTTTCTTAGTAGAAAATAGGAGTCGTTGATAAAAAAAAAAAAAAAAAAAAAAAAAAACTACGTTCCTATTCTATCTCTAAGATAGATAATCTTATCGATTTTCAATTACAAGTCCTTTCGATAAATCAAAATATTGTTTAACTCGTGAAAAATAAGACAGAATCAGACAGACGAGATCGGAACGCTTCGACGCATTGTTCTTGATATTTATGTAACAATATATTATCATTTGCAACGTTAATTTTTGTAAAGTTATTTTACAAAATAAATAATGTTTGTCCGTTGATTAAACCGAATAGAAACCGAAGCTCGAACGTGTTTTGAATTAACATTAGCAAGATAGAGATATCTCTACTTTTGGATGACATTTCACGGAGATTTGCGGCAAAATTCATGCGTAGATAGTTCGTTGTGTTATTCCAGATGATTTGTCCATCGAGTTTCATTGTTAAAAGTTTCATTAAATCTGCGATAATTCGCTGCTCGTATGCTTCACATTGTTATCGTTCGACAGCATTATCTTTACAAATCAATTGTTTCCTACTTACGGTAATGTTATTGTTAGTGTGTAACGTGGTTCAATGACGAAGCTATCGCGAAGTTTTACAAAAATGTATCAGCATTAGAGATTATTAGGCTACTCTAATTCGAAGGTAATCATTTAAAAAAATCAGCCTTTTTATTACTGAATTGATTTAACGTCATTGATATGACAGCATTGATTTTTCCAAAAGCATCGATTTAATTATTTAATTATTTGTGTTAATTAACTGATTAAGAAAAGATTCGTAGATTATGTAAACAAGAAAGCAATTAAGGACATCGATTATCATCACGATCGAAAAGTATCACGATTTCAAATTAAATTAAAATTCTATATATACAGACTAGTTTTTGTTCTTATCATTTGATAGATTAAAAGTTGAAAACGAGAAATCTCAAATCTCGTGACGTGTCTGTAGTATCGCCAGAACGGCACGACCTATCATCATTTCTTTGAAAAACTGCCAAAAGAAAAACTTTGTACTCTCTTTCTATGCTTTTACCTAAACCCATTATATTCGTATCTAATACCAACCATTCGGAGTAATTAAAAACTTTATAATATTTTCCTGAGAACTAAAAAGAGGAAAAGAAGCTGATCCTGGTATAATACGATAATCAAATACGTTATCAAATACGCTAATACGCTAATACGTTCACGTGTCAGGCCATAAAATTGACAAATGTTTGTGTTAGCGAAACATTGTATGATATTTCTGTTCTGAAATATTCCTCTGAATCTCCTCAAATATCTGCCAAAGAAAAACAGAAAAGAGGACTTCTTCTTGTACATCTTCAGTGTATCGTATGACCTTTGTTCTCGTCCATATCAAAATTGCTCTTCTCTCCTGAAACTAGAAACGAAATGGAAAGAGAAAACTTGAATAGATCTTCAAGTGAAAATTTTAAATTTTCATCAAAATGTAGAGGATATAAAGAGAATTCTATAAAGCATCACTAAGACTAAAAACAAAAGGAAAAAAGGAACCTCCTATGTATCTCTAATTTGCTTCAATCCAAACAGTCTAATACGATATACGATGTATATCAAAGTTAATTCCAGCTGATCGACTCGTCAAATCTTTTAGATCTCCGAAATCGCGCAAGGCGCCGCACAATTAACGACAAAACTACAAGGATGACACGTCCCTTATCGCGGCACGGGTGATCGCGGGCTCGAAAATCTCGCGCAGAAGCAATGGATCGAGCCGTGTTCCATCGATGCGCGCGAGGCCGCTATCAAACGAAGGACGTGTTGGTGGTGCGAGCCGCGGCGAATCTATCGAATTTAGTTAATGTCCAGTGCTCCGTGGACTCGGATGTTGCATCGGCTGTGACTAGCCATGACAGACGAGCTCGTCTGACTGCACAAAACAGCGCAAACGCTTCTATTCCTTTCTCCGACGTTTTCTTTTTTTCTTTTTTTCTTTTTCTTTTTTTTTTTTTTTTACAAACCGCATAAAAAGAAATCAACGAACCTGTTAACGTACATCGAGTAACCTGTAGCCCAGCGACTGATCGATAATACACAACAGAGAGAAAGCGAGCGATCGAGAGAGAGAGAGAGAGAGAGAGAGAGAAAGAGGGTAAATTTCGTAGCTGTATACACTCGCTTCTCCGTACGGAAAATTGTACGGAGAAGCATAATTTAATCCAAATAAATAATTGCCAAAATATATTTTATTTGACTTGATTTTACGAGCAAAATCAATCCCGTGGAAAATTGGTTAAATTAATTGGATAGAAACTAATTCTGGAAAGAGAATTAATCGAAAGGAAAGTGACTCTGAAAAATATTAATCAGGAAGAATTAGATTCTGAAAAATCATTTCTGCGATTTCCCCCCCCCCCCCTCTCTCTCTCTCTCTCTCTCTTCGCTAACAGAAAATTAATTTCTGTAATCTTTTTTATTAGCTCTTTGATGATTTTTTAAATGAATTCTTTTGCTCGAGATTCGATTGTCGTTTGATATATGCCGGTGATTAATCGCGAAACAGCTACGTACACGCGTGGCCCAACGATACATCGACGTAAGTTCTGTGACCGGCATAGAACAGTCGCGGGATCCACGTGGACTAGACCGTACGTTTTTGCGTCTCGCATTCGCGAATTGAAATTCAGTGAAAATCGGTGAAAACACGCTAACGTAACTTTATGTGATACGCTGAAGACCTAATCTCGAGAGACTGGTGTCTCTCTTCTTCATGGATCGGCGGATCCACGAGGTCATCACGTTTCATCGTTCAGGTAAGTTCAATTTTGTATGATATTTTTCTTGCCGATAGTTGAAACTTTTTATTTCGGCGGAGGGAAAAATGCTTCGAAGCAAATGAAGGATATCGTAAATAAATTATTGTAATTGACGTTAAGGTCGCACTTTAATTGTACGTTCTGTAAGGTAATGTGCATCGATTGTGACTAAAGGTGCGCCAACCGCGCTGTTGGACGTAATTACGTTTCAGTCCGATTATAACCAAAGGTTAACTAAGAATAATAAAATTTTTAATTCGCGATAGATACGCAACACGAAGAGAGATTTTAGTCTCTGATATAAATAATATGGTTATAAAAAAAAGCATTTGCACGTTGTTGTACTTTTCGTAAGATTTACATACATCTATGTATGTATATATATTATTACATTGAAATGTGAAAAACAAATACTTTTTATAACTACTGTGTAGTAAATATCAATTGTGAATTGAATAAAATAGTACGTAGAAATTCAGCGAATGAAAAATGAATTTAATGGTAAATTATGGTGATTTCCATTTATGACTAATTATTCCAATCTAAAAGAACAAATGTCGAACTTTCTCCGGCCGTTTATCTTACGTATCGCGACAAGCTTTCAGACCACAGTCCTTCAATTGTTTCAAGCGACACAAAGCTGCTTTCTCTGTTCTTGGTCAAATTCTCTAATGAAAAAAAAAAAAAAAAAAAAAAAAACAAATAAAACAGCCTTCGTAAAATTTCCAAACGAAGAAAGAAAGTAAAGTAAATAATCGCTCGACGACCAATTAGTGACACCCGCGGCACAATTAAAAAAAAAAAAAAAAAAAAAAAAAAAAATGCACAATCTAAATTACTCGAGCCCCGATAAATATTTCACGATATCTGCTTTAAAGCTTCGACATCTCATTTAAAAGGAGGTTGCTTAATTTCTCTATATCTTTGCTGCAACCATCTCGTGATTCGTTTCATTGATCATTCGAACATTCGTCGCATGATCGTTTCATTTCGTATGCCACGCTGTTAAATTCCTTTGTAAATTAATGATTCATCAAGCCATTATCTCAACCTGAAAATTGACACGGTTTGCAACTTGTTCGAATAATCGTATTTGTCCAAGTGTTGATGGGGTTTCATCGTAAATTCAAATTGAAATTTGCAATTCGGCTAGCGATGTCACTATGGTAGAGACAGGCACGTTAGATGGTTCCTCTAGTTCCTGTGATCCTTGACCTTAAAACCTAGAATTCCGGACGAAACTCACGTTCAGTCCTCGAACGACCTTCGATCCACTTCCTATGAAACGGTCGTCGAGTTACTCGTCGCATTAAAAGCATCGTGTGTCTATTGGGTTTCTTTAAACGTCAATACATTTGTCACTTTTTACTAATTAAATTATTAGAGTTTAAAGAATGTGAAAGAAAAATATATATCGAGCTTTTAATATTACGATTTATATTTGGCGAACATTCGTCGAAACATTGGATATATCGGTTCAATCCGTGTTTGTTTTATTCCTTTTGGGAACCATATCCTTGAAGGGCGAAGATTCTTTTCGCGATATATTTTTTTCCGTTTCATACATATTCAAGATGATAATTATGTTGATTTACATTGTTTGTTTGTTTGTTCTTCGATTAACACTTGTGTCATACGTAACAAGGTTCGTTCGTACTCGTCAATGTTCTGTTTTTATCAATTATCAACCAGACGATAGTCGCTTTTTCTATCTTTCAACCGGAAATACTGCATTCATAATTCAAAAACAGACTCATGCTCGAAGGAACGATTCCACGTGAAAATTTATTCACAAATTTTTCCGTATACCGAGCCTTGTGAATTTTCAACTGGTTTTACAAAACAATGACTCATCTTAGAATCAGAGATTCTAACGAGCAATAATCACGACAATTATAGTTAATTTCCCGGAATTTTCGTAAGTTAAATTTTATGTCTCCGATCTGAAATACCTGCGGGCTAGCTTACGATATTTTATCAATCGATCGATGCTGATAAATCTCTACTTTCAAAATTATTCCTATCTGAATCTTTATCCGATCAGGCTTCTTAAACAGCTTTTATAAGAATCAGCAAACGGATTATCCTTATCTACTTCGCAGGGAGACCTTGTGAAACCTTATACTCTACCAACACGCGAAGAAGAAGAAGAAAAATAAAATGATATAGGGAGATTGATATAATTCTATAGAGTTAACCATTTTTTGAATACATTACGTTTCTTATATGAAACATTTTGAAATTTCATTGGCGCTATTATGAAACTCAACTACGGCGATTATATCGATAAACTTTGGAAGGAATCTGAAAATACAAATACGGTCTGAAAGATATTTAGTGCAAGGTGATATATTTCGCGGAGGTGATAAAAATATTTAAATACTCAATTATCTATTTGTTGAGAATTGTGGACCTTAATTGGCGAAATAAAAGTAAAGGAACACTAAGGATACACTTGGAATTCATATTGAAATAGTTTTAGATTTATTTAATAAACGATTTCCAAGATCTTGGTCGATATACATTTGCACGCGTCTCAGCACTCTCTTTGTCTCACCATCTTCCATACCACGCTGCCAACGGAACAGTACATTCGTCCATTTTTCTGTTAATAAGTCTGAATATTCCGACTAATACTAATACAATCTTTTTATTGAACATCTGTTTGCTGTAAGTATCTTCTGTATAGTAAGTAATAACTTCTGTATACATGTTTCGATTAATTTCAAAATCAATATAATCATAGCAGCCGTGTCTCATCGCAATGCTAATGGAGTTCCAAAATGTTTTACTTAACCAGTAAAATACTTTTGTGTATTCACACTGCATACTAATTTCCTATAATATACGTTGACAGTTGGTAGATATCAGGTATGATTTTCAAATCAGTTTCACATTCCATCAACATAATCACAACAATCGTGTCCCATTACAGTGTATCAATGAAACTTCGCAAACTATAACATCTATATAAAGACACCTATAATGTATTCATATTTCTATGTAAATAATATTCAAATATTTTCTTGAGCCAGTGCATTGCCGACGAACGCTTACGTACGTTGTGTGTCGGATTTCCCGCTAGCTTAATTACAATAAACGGGACGAGAACGATCTTTTGCACGATAATGAGCGCAAGGTCGAGCCACCAAGTTATACATTCCGTGTTTGACGGCCATGCGATCCGATCCTCCTTGGCTAAATCAGAGTTTTCCGTCACCCTCTTTTATAGACGAGATGAATTTCTACATTGTATATCCCTTTGTGTCGAATTCTATGGAAATTCCGGCGTCGTCGTAGCTGAGATTATTGTATCGCGATCTGCAGGAACTTAAACGCAAGAGAAATCGGAATAGAGGAAATCCGACGAGAGAGCTAAGGTTGCAGAAAGTTTGTAAATCGATTCAGGTTCCGCACAGTTGTCAGATGCACAAGTTAGATTGTGAAGATTTTTGAACTCGGACACGAGGAGTAAGCGAAAAGTCGAAGACTTGTTAGTCTTATTGCGACGATGGTCAGTAAAGTGTCAAGTAAATACATATGGAAGATCAGGATTTCAAATTTTTCAACATTTCAGAAAAAAATTTTGGAGACTTTTAGTATGTGTTTGAGAATTTGTAGGCGTTTAGGCGTTCGAAAATTTAAATTCTGCAGTATTTGTTTTTAGAATTCTCAAGTATCCGAGAATTTAGGCTTCTGAGAACTCAGATGCGAGAACAAACTTAGAACAACTTAGAAATCTCAGCAAAGATTCCTCTGCGGAGAAGCTAAATTCAGGGACACGTCGATAAGAAAAAGTTTACCAACGGTTTATCGATAAAAGGTATATCACAAACGAGTCGCGAATGACCCAGAATTTTGCTAACAATCGTTAAATACACAATTCCTACAACTCAGAAGACTTAAATGCGGAGTAACATGACTGATAATCTTATTCTGCTTGTTAATTACTCATCAGAAGACGAACCCACATTGGAAATTGAAGGACGATCCTTATAAATAATTCAGTGTTTGTTCATTGAACGTACGTCTTGTTTCTCATTGTTGTTATAAGAACCGGTTCATATCACTCGCTATAAATTACAGATGCTTCAAAAATCTATGGTATCGTATATCTACCTATTCGTATCATAATTCTTCAAATCTTGAATATATCACAATTTTCAAGTTACAATACGTAACAGAAAAATCATGTTATTAGAAAGGAGTAATAAAGGAAGAACACTCTTGGTCAAGGACTCTGTAAGAGATCTTCATATACATTATTCCAACATCTACGTTCCAATTCATTGTTCGAGTTTCCTATTAAATCCCGAAGAACGTGTTAGCCACTGATTGTTACCTTAAACCGCGCGGCGGAATCATTAAATTTTCCGTGATTAGACCCACGATGGATTATCGTTATAGTGGATGAAGAATCATTCGTTGGAATTTTTCATCATAATTCGTCGGAATGTGTTTCTTGATTCGTTGTAATCCTAGTTTTTAACCAGATTATGAAACTTTCCATCTGATGAATGAATTTTCCATCTGTTTTACGAAAACAGAATTATCTTAGAAATTTTAACGAACCATAATCGCACTTAATTTTCTTGCAATTTTAAATTTTATACAATTTTTCTTGTCCTGTCTCGAATAAAAGTTTCAATGCTTGTTTGTCGATCATTTTCAGAGAGCAAACTCGATGAAAGTCAGACGGGCACTTGAGAAAATAATTGCGAAGTAAATACAGGAAGATCAAGGAACTGAAGGGGAAGTGAATCGCGGAAATTAAAGGATAGTAACTCGAGCAAGTGAAGTAGAATCGATTTGGAAAAATTGGTAGAACGTTCGCCGGATTATGGAACAAGAACAGAATACAAAAATGAAAAGCTCGGCGGACTATGTAAAGGCTATCGAGAGTGGCGTTCAACCGTCTCAGGTGACTACGTTCTCTGTGAAACGAGAGCTGCTTCTAAACTTTGGCTGATCTACGCGGAAACTTGTATTTCCTATCTTGTACAGTGTGTTAATAAATTTTGTTACAAGCAACGAGCCTCCGCTGTTCTATTCTTAAATTATTTTTCTCTCCCTTTATAAGAATCGAATGTTTCTTTGACGAAGATACTTAAAAAAACACTGGGAAAGATAAGCAAGGGATTATGCTCAGAGAAAGAAATTTCTTTCAAAAGATTATGCTTAAAGACATTTCAATTTGGGAAACTTCGATGGAGGAAATTTAAATTTGGGAAAAATTACATGTAAGAATTCTTGGTGCAAAGAAGAAACTTACCATGAAGATAACGTAACTATTTATTAGAGGTTGTAATTTGAATGGATGCTAGTCACAAGTGCAAAGAAACTTAGGGCATACTATGTATTTTATTTAGATACTTGAGAACGACTTAAGTTTAATAAATTCCAGGAAGAGAATTGAACCAAGATACTCTAGGCATTTGACAGTTCAAAGGATTCTACGTGTAAAGAAATTTAGATTATAGTAGAATTACAAAAATTAAATCATAATACAGTGAAAATGTAGATTTAAACGATTTCAACTATAAAAGGATTTAAATTACAGTATTGTAAATATATGAGAACTAAAGTTCGAGAAATTCCGGGAACAAAATAATTAGTATTAAACTGATCCAAGAATTTACATAAGAGCGTAAATTTGACAATTTTAGCATCGGAAAAGATAATTTAATTTAAAAAGCAATCTTTTCGCAGGTTATTGAAACGACGGTGTACAAACGACGATGGGCGATTCTAATGATCTTCGTGCTGTACAGCGCCAGCAACGCGATGCAGTGGATCCAATACAGCATCATCGCGAACATCATAATGGTCTATTACAACGTGTCCAGTTTTTCAGTTGACATGACTAGCATGATCTACATGATAACTTACATTCCGTTCATCTTTCCAGCGAGCTATCTGCTCGACAGATTTGTAAGTGCGATCACCAAAGTTGTATTTGATCAACTTCGCCCGTTTTATTTAAAGAATCGCGTGGAAAAATTGATATCCTTAAATCATGTTTATCTATGCATGGACCAAGTTTATCAGAACAGAAATATTTCAAATCAGTCAATTTAACTCGATCGGAAGTTTAATCTAATCTGTTTCGTTATCGAGAGCGATGTCTCGGAGAATATCTTCATATTTATATAAAAATTAGATCTTTCATTCTCGTTGCATTTCGAAAGTTGTTGATAAAGAAATGAAAGAAAAAAAAAATGATCGAAGAACGTATAAAAATACAAAAAAGTTGCGTTCGATTTTTTTCTTCTTTTTTCAATTGTTATGTATTTAATGTGCATATTATACTTTAATTGGACTGTAATTTGTCTCTGAAAATGATTATCTGTCTCTTTGCTTTTTTTTCTCTCTCTCTCTTTCTTTAAGTCTTTTAGGATGTTAGTTCTTTCGAAACGTAAAGTATTGACATCATTTACAAGGAAATTTGATTATATGCTTTGAGGATTAGTGGATCAGGAGTAGGCTGTAAATTTATGCGCGGAGAAAGATAGTTCGATTAAACAGGTTGAGTTTGTCAAGTCCAAAGATTTCGAAATACAAGAAAAATATCGTATTTACCATTTCGGTAGAACAAACGTAGTAATTTGAATTAATAATTGTTCTCACCTCGCTTTATGATCTTTGATGATCAGAATGTCGATGATATCTTCGTACGAAACAGACACAACAGATTTGATTATTTACCTACAGATGTCTGAAATAAAAAATTATTTGCAGTAACAAAATAACCCTCTATTAAAAATATGAACATCGAAGTTTATTAAAATTCCCGTACGAACATGCTATGCTTTAAATACACAATTCTTCCATTCGAAGATCAATAATCTTCCTAGCATCAATTTTCTCCAAAACAGATAAATTTACTTTACAAAATTCCTCTGCTCGAATAATATGTCGGAAAATTTACATCTCTTTAAGAAATATATTTTCTTCTCTCAACTTTACTAATAATATCTCTCTTTCTAGCGTTAATTTTCCTCGTGATAAATAACTTCATAAAAAGAATTCTTCCACGTCTGTTCGAATAAAATTCTGAAAAAAAAATCTTTCGTTCAATTATTCACTTTGTAATATTTCTTTTATTCTTTTTTTTTTTTTTTTTTTTTTTTTTTTTTTTTTTTTTTTTTTTTTACAGAAAATAAATAAAACGAATCGTTGATTTCAGGGGCTCAGGTTCGCAGCCTTGGCAGGAGCGATCGGAACCACGCTCGGTTCCTGGATAAAAGTGTTCAGCGTGAGTCCAGATCGGTTCTGGATTACTTTCGTCGGTCAAACATTCGTCGCTGTGAGTCAAGCGTTCGTGCTGTCGGTGCCAGCACGTTTGGCGGCTGTTTGGTTCGGCCCGGACCAAGTCAGCAGCGCGTGCAGCATCGGCGTTTTTGGAAATCAGGTCAGTCACTGTCGGATCGAAAAATTTTCAACTAGCTTCGTATCGGCTGCATGCTTCGCAAAATTAAAGTCGAATGGATACGATGGATATTGATTGTAGCAGATCGAAGAATCACCTTTTACAGAGAACATGAATGTTTTTACATGTTCCTTTTGGAAGATGTTTCAAAATTATTCCGAGCCAACCTTCTACGGCCTTTCAATATTTCTGGCCTAATTTTGCTTCCATTTCGATAGATGAAAAAATTTCAATCTTTTAAGAAAAGTTCTAGGTACATCGAAACAAGAATTTATACGTATTAAAAGCGATCCTTTCGCATCTTTTCTCGAATTTAAGAAATTTTCTAAGAAGAAAAAGTACGCCCGGATTAATTTATTAACAATTTAATAAAGTTGAATAATTTACTAAAATCTCCAACACGAAACATTTCAACTTGTTAAAGTGTTCAATTCCACAATCTTTGATCTTGCGCATCCTTTTCAAGGTAGCTGAAACGTGATACCTCTTACGAAACAAGTTCGCCTTCACCAATTAATTAGTGCACTCTGTTGAACATGGTCCTTCCGAACGTCGTTTTACATTCTACTTCATCTATGTACAGTTTCAAAGCGCTATGCTGAGAAAGGCATTCCACATTATCATATCAGTCTATTGTCTCAATTACCGTCTCAAAAGTCAGCGCCCATCAATTTACGACGATGATTACTCCACTTTAATCGATTTTGATCGATTGACCGCGGTAACAGAAATGCGTATCAAATGAACACGATTTCCATAAATGGAGTTATCAGTAAGCGGATCTGTACGATTCCGTGATAGTTGTTAAATAATGGTGGCGATAAATGGAGCTCGAGTGCACAATACCTGTGCGGTAGAACTCTATTTGAAGGGACAGGCTCGTTGAAGAGTTAAGCAGTGATTAGATGGGAAACAGAGTCGAACCGTGCACCCACGTTTCATTTCGCGGCGGCATAAGGGGATCCTGGACCCCATCCAGCGAATTAAAGAACGACCACATTGCAACAAGTTACACACCCCTTTCTCGGGGAGGTAATCTGTTCAAGGTGCGCATTGTCGACGAGATTACTTTGTTACGAACTGCGTGCCTTCGTGTGGACGAGGATTATTATTTAATCTTCTTTCTGCTTGAAAGGTTTATATTTTACCTTCGATGTTTTTCCGAATTTCTGTTCTTTATTTGAGTTATCGGAGGTTTTGAGTCAGTTGGAAAATTTATGGCGACATAGGAAACATTGAAGAGTAATACAACTTGTGAATGTTAATGCGTAGGTGAAAAAGAGATTTATATGCAAAATACTACGCGAAATATCGAAAATAGAGTATTCATGGTTATAGTATTCAGAATGGAATTTCCATTCAGATTTCATTGCTTCGCTTAACCACGCAAAAGTAAAAAGCGTACATCGCTTAAAAATATTATATAATAGATATATATTTGTATTTTATGCCAAATGATTCTCTTTCGTCTTATCAAGTATAAAATACATAGGATACGATAGAATATATCGATAGTTAAAAATTAATCTATTTTCCAACTAAAAAATCAAACATTCCGCTTGTCCTCTACGAAATGGAGCATGCGATGAAACTTTTATTAGAAATTCCTATTTGCCGTATGGTATTAACGAAGAATACGCGATAGCCATCGTAAAATTGATATAAATGATCGTTGAACTTGCTTATTTATCACGTATCACCGCCCGTACAAGTTCGCCACGATTCTCGCAAGCTTTCGAGAGCGGAACGCTCGTCGGAATCGCTCGTGATGGGCTGAAAAGAATAATGATCTGTCACTTCCTTTGAATAACAACAATGGGCGTCGAGCATCTCTCCACACGTCAGCAACTTCCCTACCAAACATCCGACTATAAATAACATTTTCCTTTTTCATTTGGAAAAATTCCATCATTTTCCATGTTTGATACTTTCCATTCTTATTTTTTAAAAGGAAGCTGACTTTTACGTATACCTTTATTATTTATAGGAAATTGTAATAATAATCGTTCCGTTATTTTCAGTTGGGTATAGCAATCGGTTTTCTCTTTCCACCGATGCTGGTGCAAAACAGCGAAGATCCCAACGTAATTGGCCGAGGACTGCACGTGATGTTTTATATCGTCGCTGCTTTTACCACTACTATTCTGGTTCTTATACTTCTATGTGCGTGTAATAATCATAAACTTAAGATTGGAAATTCCTCGAAACGATGTTTCACAGCTAAACGAGATTGCTCATCGTGTGGATAAAAACAACGATAAAATTTTTCTTTCAGTTTTCAAGTCCGAACCACCGATTCCTCCGAGTTCAGCGCAAGCTGTACAAAGGGATGCTAAATCCACGGGAAGCTTCTTCGTCTCTGTGAAGAAACTAGTCACAAACACGGGTTACTTGTTATTGTTGCTCAGCTACGGCATCAACGTGGGCGTATTTTACGCTATCAGTACACTCCTCAATCACATAGTTCTTCAATACTTCCCTGTGAGTTTTTCGGCTTCTTTCCTTTATTTATTACTTCCTTTGATTCTCATATTTTGTTTAATTAAAAGGCAAATTTTACCATTAATATTACCGTTGTATTTTTATTTATTTTACGCTCTAATTTTTCATATCTTTTGATTACATTGAAGAGCCTATATCGTTGTGATGGAATTTCAAAGTTATTTAGTACATCGGTATTGTCTATCCGCAAATATTTAGAATCATGAACAAGACGCTGGAAGAATCGGCTTGACCATCGTGTGCGCCGGAATGTTGGGCTCTGTGGTGTGTGGTATTGTACTGGATAAAACGCACAAATTTAAGTGAGTAAATCTGACAAGTACATGGAACGAAAGAGGGTGCTTAACAGATTGCCTGATTCACAATTTAAAATCTATTTGCAGAGAGACAACATTGGGTGTGTATCTTCTCTCATTCTTCGGCATGATTATATTCACGTTCACGCTAGACACCAGTGAAATATATGTTATTTACATAACAGCTGGCATGTTAGGGTAAGTGCAAAGCTACTACCCCTCTCATATTTTGAAATATTATTTAATTTTAGAAATCACTTCTATGAATTTTAACATAACAGTCTCATGCGGCTGTAGCTCAGGTATTTTTATTTTTACTTTTTCTAAAGCATTCTGATATACGCATTTATTTAATCTAACATACGATATTAATGGCAAGTCATTTTATTCCCATTGAAATTCCCCTATCCAAATGAACAATTTCCAATAACCCCCAACCATTGAACAGAATTCTTTGAAAATGTTTCTAAATAAGAATTTTATAAAAAAAAAAAAAAAAAAAAAAAAAGAGAGAGAGAGAGAGAGAGAGAGAGAGAAAATTCTTCCTCCCATGTAATATCAAATTCCGTTTAAAATTCAACGCTTATTTTCCAAATATTCTAGATTCTTCATGACCGGTTACCTTCCCGTGGGATTCGAGTTCGCTGCAGAGTTAACATACCCAGAACCGGAGGGAACCTCCACTGGTTTATTAAACGCAGTGTGTCAAGTGTTCGGTATTGTCTTCACCATTTTCTACGGCTATTGCTTGAACGAGTGGGGCGACTTCTGGGCAAACATCTTTCTTTGTGGCACGTTGGCCCTCGGCACGTTCCTCACCATCATCATTCCCAACGATCTTCGAAGGCAGAAGGCCAAGTTTTAAGCGTTGATCTTTCGTGGTCGAAGATTAATTGACAGAAAGCCGGAGGAACGATCGACTAGTCTTCTTTGTGATCGATGATATTGCGAAAGTAGAGCTTCCGCATCAAAGAATTATTATTTTTAAAGCGGATGAGATAGATGAATTATCAAAGACTGATCAGAAATGGTTGATTCTGTTAAAATATTAGATAAGATAGGTCCTCACAGCTCACGTTTTTTGTTGTTGTTGTTGTTGTTATTATTATTATTTCTTTCTTCTACATGCACGGTACTTCTTTAATTCACAAGTTGCAAGTAACTTCACCAGAATGTTTAAAAAGACTTCAGACATACAAGACGACAGGATACTGATGTATCTTCAAATCTTAATGATACAGATCACTATTAAGAAGAAATACATATGTCCAAATATCATTTTAAGCGAAGAAACGAGGTAGAAGAGGATTAATAAAGTAATAACAATGATAGTCTACATAAGTAAAAAATAACGTTGGGCATGGTTCATGATATGAAATCGTATTGGAATATTTCACGTATCCTGGTAACTGAAGAGATCGGAATAGATTTACGAATGAGATTAATCGTGATATCGTTGACTATTCGAGCTTAGAGAATCAATGACCTATGCTCAGACATAGTTTCTTTCCTAATCTTTCTTCTTCTTTGTACTGTAGCGACTCTTCAGTATCGTGGAGTGAGCCTATTGCGTGTAGGCAACGTGTGGAATTCCTCTGTTGCGTCTTAAGCCAAGGAAAATCGAATGTAGAGCAAGCTACAGAGACAGTTTTCACGTAGTTTTAAGGGTCAGACACTCTCATCTCGTTATTCGTGTTGTTTGATGATTCCAAAAACGACTTTCGCCGAAGATCCTTTCTTCTTTTTCTTTTCTTTTCTTTTCTTGTACCGTACATTGTGTGATGCGAACGAAATAACAGATTTATAGGGGAGTAACAAGAAAATAGAAGCAGCGAATTTGCACTAAATATTAGAACATATCGTAATACTTATAGCAGACAATTTACAACTTGAGTTAACTTTCGCGCTTCGAGACCTCAAACGATGCGAATTACGACGAGAGAATTTAGAGTTATTACGATTGCCGTTCCGAATGAAAGCTAGTACTCGCTGAAACAGCGATAAGTCGTTGAATATAGTATTTTCGTGAAAGTCGAGGAGGAACGGAAGGAATAGTATCGATAATAATGATACTTGTTGCGAATTGATCATTCCAGAAATATTATCGAGATGCTGTGCATCCGAGCGACGGGTAAAATCTAATTATTCTTGTTACTCGTGTAAATGTTTTAATCGAATACGTAGAGTAGATCTCTAAATATTGATCTTTGTGGCGTACAAATCGATTAAATTATATTTCCTCGATCGACATAACTTGCGCCTAGTGTATCGTACAGGATCTTAATAATCGTTCGCGGAGTTGTTTGATCTTTAGCAATCATATTACTTGGGATGCTCATTCGCGATAAAACCAAATCAATGCGAAAGATATCGATGGTAGGAGTATTTTCGAAACGCAAATGAGATAACGAATGTTACATATTTGTGGAAAAAGTCTTTCAAAATTTGCAAATTTGCCTTTTAAAACTCACTGTACTCCTATTTAGAAATTTAATGTAAATGATTCTATCTATTTAGTTCTATAGTTGAGTCGAGTGGAAGACGAAATGACATGGAAGATTATTTTAATAGGATCAAGTGGTTTTTACGCTCTATCCGGTTTAATAAGAATTTTCGATAATTCAATGACCCAGAAACGGCGCGAAATATGCGGCCCATCGAAGGAGCAGATCGCTCCACTAGCACGGAAACTCGATTTACGAAGTGGTCGCCTCAAGCCTCGATTAAGCTTGCCCGAAATCATCGACGAAAAATTAATTATCGCGCGAAGGTCAATTTGGACAAGCTAACAGATACCTGAAAATCAATTTTTCTCCTAGTTGAGAGTGGCTTAGGGAGCGTTGAAACGTCGTTAGACTTCGGATTCTATTTTAGATTACAGAGAATCGATGTTATCGTTATTATATAGAGCTAGATCTAGAATAAAGCATTTCGCCGTTTCGAATATTTCCTCTAACAAAGCAAACGACAATAATCGTAGCTACACGTACAAAACGAGTACTAAGAGAAACATTGTAAAACACTGTAGTGGTAACTGTCGTAGATCACCGATGTGTGTACTACTTGTGTACTATTTCTTATAGGATATTATCGTGTGTCCTAAAGTCGCGGGGCCAGTCGCATAGAAACGAAAAAGATCGACAATAAATCTATCAGTAAGAGAAACAAGGATTTGAGATCGATAGAGATATAGCTTTCTTCTATTTTTATAACATTCCGACCGCAGAGAAATAGTCAAAGTAAAATTGCACAACGTTTACTTTCGATTGTGTTCTTAGACTTTTTACATTAAGAGAAAAAAGAAAAAAAAAAAAAAAAAGAAAAAGAAAAAGAAAAATGTTGGTGCGTAGTTCTTAGCTTGGTATCGTTTTCCAAAGATTAATCGTATGATCAATTTCTGGAAAACGATGCCAATTACCAGGTCTCACCACTGGGAGGTGACTACGCGCGAGACCCGCCCACGAGTTATTTAACATTATATGCATCGGTCTCGACATTCAACCTATTGACGAGAATGTCGAGTTCGGACTCCACGTGATCATGGGCAAGCGTTAAGAGATAGATGTTTCGTAGCCTAACTGCGAAACATATATGTCTCCAACGCAGCATGAATTTTTACAAACGTAGAACAACATACATAACACAACTATCTATCTCCCACACAACGATTACATCGATCAGAGAGATCGAAGTACCAACCATTTAGGAGGTTGCTGACGAACGATCACACTTGCACAGCTCTTGCAGCTGTATCGTGTGATCCAGGAACAGTGTCCGACAAATGCAGTCGGAGGGTTTGGGCATTTTATAAACGCAACTCTACTTAAGAAAACGTGATCATTCGTTATCGCAACGCTAAAAGGAAAAGTAAGTAGAACTCGCGATGCAACAATATCGCAACGCTAACTCTTATAGCGAATTGAATAAAAATTACTATTTACTATATGAAACAGCTACTTTAAATATTCTGGTATTGCTACTTGCAATATTACATTGCAATACTATAAAATTCATTGGAAACTAACATCTTTATAATCTAATTTTAAACAATAGAAAACAGGATAAATTCTGATACGTATAGTTCTATAAGAAATTCTATGAATTCATAATAAAATTTGCAAAAGACAATTCGCAACTCTAAAGCAAACGCGACTATCATTTTATCGCAACTCTAATTCAAACCGTAATCATTTTCTCGCCACACTAATAAAAAGTCGCGGTATTATTTCGCAACTCTAATACAACCCGTAACTAATTTGTCGCAACACTAATAAAAAAAATCGCGATTTGCCCAATGGGACGATGGACCGATATATACATCGGTCAAAAAAGCAAAGACTACTACTACTACTACTACTACTACTACTACTACTACTACAAATACTAAAAGCGAGCATAATGACAAAGTAGTAACAATAATGACTTCCCATGCTCTGGATGAGCCAGAGGATGGGCAGCCATTAGTAGTTGCCATTTATGTTAAAATTATAACGAGTAAATTTACTCGTTTAACTTGAGAAGAGTTAAACAGGTACCTGACTTTTAAATGAGCATCAAATAAGAATTTTGAATATCGCAGACAGTGATGTAGGTATTATTCAAGAAAAAGGAACATTTTATTTTGTAATTAGCACGAGTAAACGAACAAATATCGATAATATAATATAATGCTTAATATGAATTTTATATGTCTGATTATTTAATACCTTAACTTATCTCGCAGTAACGTCATCGATTGCCGTTAGGCTTTCTTTCCCTTTTTGTTTAAACTAATTGATAGTCGAAAACTAGTACGAAAAATATGCGAATTTAGTCTTAGTTTGTAGAAACTATAAAAATGATAAAAATGAATATCGTATTAAGTCGTTAAAGACCCGAATTTACGATAAAAAGTTAAGAAATTGTTCAGTTTGAGTTTGTTATAATGGAAAAACCGTCTTTTGCAATGTCAAAAGATCGTTACCGTTTGATTGACATCCCGACACCTTGTAAAGATATATAAGGAACGCGCAAGTCGCGCGCGAGCTTTTTCCAGCCTGAGCTCCCGGAGAGTGAACATCGAAGAAGAACTTTAACATAAGGTAAATAAAAAAAGAAAAAAATAACTACAATAACATTGAACTAGTAATTTCTAACGTCTAAACCATTAATTTATAACATTTAAGCTACTAATTTATAACGTTTAAGCTATTAATTTACAAAATTTAAACTGTTATTTTATACATTTAAGCCATTAACTTCTAACATTTAAACTATTAATTTATAACACTTATGGCACTAATTTATAATATTAAGGCTATTATGACATTTCAACTATAAATTTAATACATTTGAAACATTAATTTACCACAATGAAACCATTATCTAAGGATATTTAAAACATATATTTATAATATTTAAACTATTAATTAACAACATTTGGAACATTTATTTATTACATTTAAAACATTAATCTATAACATTTAAACTACAAATTTATAACATTAAACCTATTAATTAATAATAATTAAAGCATTAATTAACAATCAAACCGCTAATTAACAACATTTAAACCATTACTCAAGATCAATTACGGCATTAATTCATAATACTTAAGCTATTATTTAATAAAAATTGTACCATTAATTTATAAGAATCCAACCAATAATTAACAACATTTTGGCCATTAATTTATAATAATTCAACAAATAATTAGCAACATTTAAGCAACTTATTAATAACAATTAAACTATTAATTTATAACAGTTGAAACGTACATTAAAAACATTCAAAACATTAATTTATAATAATCAAATCGTTCTTCAAGTAAACAATAAGTCTCTCGGTAACAGCTTAATAGATCCTTTGATAGGTCTAACGAAGAAATACCTAACGGCGATTACAGTCAATTAGTTCATATTATTCGCTACATAATTAATCTGTATCACGTACTGGGATGCAGGCGGTATTGAAGAAGAAAGCCATTTTATGTGACAACTGTAACGAGTAAATTTGCTCGTTTCACTTAAGAGGAGTTAAAAAGGTACCCGGCTTTTAAATGTGCATTAAATAAGAATTTTGAATATCGCACGCAGTGATGTAGGTGTTATTCAAGGAAAAAGAACATTTTACTTTGCAATTAGTACGAGTAAATGAACGAATATCGATAATATAATATAATGCTTAATATGAATATTATCTGTCCGATTATTTAGTACTTTAACTTATTTCACAGAACGTCATCGACTGCCGTTAGGCTTTTCCCCCTTTTTGTTCAAACTAATTGATGGTCGAAAACTAGTATCAAAGAAGTGTGAAAGTAGTCTTAGCTTGTAGAAACTTTTAAAATGATAAAAATGTATATCGTATTAAATCGTTGAAGGCGCCAATTTACGATAAAAAGATAAGAAATTGTTCAATACGAGTTTGTTATAATGGAAAAACCGTCTTTTGCAATGTCAAAAGATCGTTACCGTTTGATTGACATCCCGACACCTTGTAAAGATATATAAGGAACGCGCAAGTCGCGCGCGAGTTTTTTCCAGCCTGAGCTCCCGGAGAGTGAACATCGAAGAAGAACTTTAACATAAGGTAAATAAAAAAAGAAATATCTACAATAACATTGAACTAGTAATTTCTAACGTCTAAACCATTAATTTATAACGTCTAAACCATTAATTTATAACATTTAAGCTATTAATTTACAACATTTAAACTATTAATTCACAACATTTAAGCTATTAATTTATAACATTTAAGCTATCAATTTACAACATTTAAGCTATTAAATTATAGCATTTAAACTGTTATTTTATACATTTAAGCCATTAATTTCTAACATTTATGCCATTAATCTAAAACAATTACTCCAATAATTCTTAACAATTATACCAATAATTTATAACTATATCCTCCCATTAATTCAAAGTAATTATGCTCTTAATTTATAACAGTTGTACCATTAATTGGAAGCAACTCTACATTCATTGATTTAAATCAATACCATCAATTGGTAGTGAGAAATATTAATGATTTATTTTGTTTTATTTAATATTGACGAAATCTTTCAAGTCTCTGAAGTACTATTGTATTTCTATATAGCATTATGTTTTAATTTTAAATACAGTATTTAATTTCTCATGTCACTATTTCATATAAAACCAGCGGTAACGCAGAGTGTACCTATTGGGTGTCTGTGGATGAGATGTAATTTTCCATGTCTGCACAAAACCAAGGAAACAACACCGCATTCATGGAATCAAGGAAGCAGGTGTAATTTAATCCAAGGAAACGACACCTCGCCATTCATCCATACGCACTACAATTGGTGCCTTGCATGGTTTCGTTTCTTCGATGATAAGTTCAATATTCAAATACGATTATGCAGATTCACGTACTACAGCTATTCCAATTAATAAATTTCAATACACGTTACTTCTTTGTTATAAAATAATTTTACATCTTTGCTTCCAATGCTTAAAAACTCTTTATGTAGATGGGACCCGAGCGTAGTTACCCCCTCGTGGTGGGTCCCGGTAATTGGTATCGTTTTTCAAATAATAACACACCAAGTACTATTTTGAATATTAGTATTATTATTTGACAAACGATATCAAGCTAAAAACTACTTGAATATAGTCTGGTCTTGATCATCCAAAATAGTTTTGGTGATCTAGACTGGACTAATACCCCCCCCCCCCCCCGAGGGGCACCGTTGGACACCGTGGGATGCGTGCGTTTTAGCCTTAATTAATCATAAGATAGATAATGTTTGTACTGATCGATGTAATCGTTGTGTGTGAGATACATGTTGCGTTGTGTGGGAGATAGATATTGCGTCGTGTAAGCTTTGTTTTACGTTTGTAAAGATTCGTGTAACTGCTGCGTAGGAGATAGGCGTTTCACGGTTAGGCTACGAAATAACTATCTCTTTACGCAGGCCCATGATCAAGTAGAGTCAGAACTCGACATTCTTGCCAATAAGTCGAATGTCGAGACCGATGCATATAATGTTAAATAACTCATGGGCGGGTCTCGTGCGTAGTCACCTCCTCGTGGTGAGACCTGGTAATTGGCATCGTTTTCCAAAAATTAATCAGTTGATTAATCTTTGGAAAACGATACCAAGCAAAGAACTACGCACCAGTCCAGTTTGGGTCACCAAAAGCCGCGAATAGAATTTTGGATGATCTAGACTGGACTGCAACGTGGGACATCGTGGGACACCGTTGGACACCGTTGGACACCGTTGGACACCGTTGGACACCGTTGGACACCGTTGGACACCGTTGGACACCGTTGGACACCGTTGGACACCGTGGGACACCGTGGGATATGTCTTCACTCTGTCAACCATTCTGAACCCATTCTGTACAATGATACTTATCTGACTTGGAACGAAATATAAAATCTATTCTTCTTTTCCATTGAATCTTGTGGTTATTTCGTGCACGGGAGTGCGTCGCGTGGGACCATTAATTCTTTCGAAAGATCGCGAACGAACGAGTTCGCGCGGCGATTTTTCTTTCATTGTTAGTTTGTTCCGGCTTCTTCTTGTTTCCCAATTTTTAAGGGAAGATTATAACTTTTCGATATTTTCAAAAGTTTAGAGTTGCAAAAATAAAACGTTAAACAGTTTAGTACAACGACTCGTATGCCCCTTTTGCAAGACACATAATTTTATATGCAGTGTCAATAGCTTCGCTTTCTTTCTCTCGTTACTAACCCCAATCTAATGGGGGCGTCGTTTCTTAGTTACGTTTTTGCTGTTGTGTAAATTTCGATATTAATGTGGTTTAATTAATACACGTTTATTTAACGATTCATTGAACATTAAGATAATGAAATAAAGTGATTGCCTGAAACTATCTGTTTTAATTGCTCTTCGGTCGTCTATTTACTAAATGATACTGTTACAATATTAATTTCTAATATTAGCTTCTTTCGTAAGCTTTTGTAATAAAATTTGAGTTTTACTGTGATTTCATTTAATTATTTTATACATTTGTTTTAAATTCTAGTTATTTTTTGTGCAAGTTATTTATGGATAGTAGGGATAATATAAAATTAACAGGAAAATTAACATATGTATGCAAAGACTATTAATGATCAATCCGATAAATTTTTATGGTCAATATAATGATCAATCCGATGAATTTATTTTAATTAATACAGCTTTGTACAATATGAATAATTCTGTTGTCTTTTTATTCGAGCATGGGTAACGTTTGATATGCATTTTATATTTATTTTAAAATATATTTGACACATATTTCATAATAGATAATTTCTTAATTATTTGAAATACTAGGATGAACGTAAGGCCGATTAAATAAATTATTGTTCTATTTCTGATGTATGAAATTATTCTCTTATTTCAAACGAACTTTTAGCGAATTATCTTATTGTTTCAAATTGAGTTATACCGTCATAAACTTGCAACTTGGTAACAATTAGATTGAAATACCTCGAAACAAGGTTTCGCGCGCGTTTGTGCAGTACTCTTTAAGTATATTTAGTGGCGAACTTTTGAATTCTTGCAAATATTTTCCAATATTTATAACACGCGACTATAGTGTATTAATGGAATGTATATTTCGTATTCTAATAACGAAAATTCACAGTATATATTCCAATTGCGAACAGTATAATTCTTGTAAACGATTACATCGTGTTCACGGTATTCGTAAGCATTTGTTCGCTATCGAGAAATATCTCACAATTTTCAACTTATATTTCTCATATTTGTTCCAATTTCTTAATAATAATTTATAAGTCTATAAAAAATAGCAGTATTTTCTAAATAAACGTTCGATAGGAAAAAGAAGAAAATTGTCGAAACTACGTTTCGCTTCTTTTTCCACTCCCTCCCACACCCGCCCTTAAACAGCTTTATTTTCAGGGAATATTTGTGACCGCGCGCAATGCGGTTGTAGAGTCAGTGTTTGCTACGCAATAATTTCTTTTCAATATTTTAAAATCACGATAGTTTTCATTAAATTCGATCGAATAATCACACGCGAAAGTAATAAAGTTTTATGAATTAAATTTATACGCGATATTAGAGTTCTTGTTCGCCGATTATAATTTAAACGGTCGCGATAACGTAGTCTTTTATTTTTCTTTTTTTATATTTATTTTTATGAATATTCGTTTTCGGTATTAGAGTCAGTGCCTCCCTCAAGAGGATAAAGCCTCTCCAGGAGCTCAAGAATGTAAGTAGTTTTATATATTGTATTTCAATTTGTTCTATTAATTATATTTTGTTTGAAATGTTGTTAATTCTAAAATAAAAACGATGGATATTTTAGAAAGCTGTAAATGTCCTTTTTAATTGAAACGAAGTCTTAGAGTCTTAACATTAAAGTACAATAAAACTGTCTGATACGTATAAAAAATGACTGAATGTTTTATTCTCAAACTCTTATATTAGATTTCCAATTTACACACTTATTAGAGTTTAGTCTTTATTATTCCTAAATTTTCAAGTTTGTTATTATGTATTAACGATATTAATGATATCTTATGTTTTGTTATAGACATATCACAGCTTCAACTTCTTTGTCTTGTTTGGGAATGCCCCGATGGTGGCTCAAAAGCCAAGAATGTAAGTATTTTTACATATCGTGCTTCAATTATGTCTGTTCTGTACATTTTTTTTTCATCACTATCAATTAAGAAATGCAATTCGATTGAAAATTTGGGAGGTTAGCATTTTCTGAGGTTATTCTTTCATTAAAATAAAGTAAGTGTTAAAGTCTCAATACCGAATTATGAAGCAAATGACTAACATATTTCACAAATCATTAGATTCCTAATTTTTAGATTTTAAACTTTCATATTAGAGTTTTAGTTTTTATACTTATCAAAGTTTATTAGATTTTCAATCTTTATTACTACTAAAGTTACTAAAGTTAATAAACCTTCGTTTTTCATTATCTCCAACTTGTTAAATAATCAGCAATCACTCATCGTGTTTTGTTCTGTAACAGATTTTTCGCAACCTCCATTTCCACCACTGGACCTTACACGGTTCCCGCCTGATGTCAGTCTCCCTGATGACGTCCTCTGTTTCTCCGCTTCGAACGGTGAGTCGCATGCATTTCTGTTCCTCCGGTCACTCAATCATGTCGTAGGACGAAAGGTCCGAATCGGCACGGGTGACTGGTTGTATACGTAGAATTTTTTTTGCGAGCATAGTGACCGCGGGTACTTTTTATACCCGTGAGTAGTAACATTTTTTTTGAAATTTATTAATTTAGGATAGGTCTTCTTGCACAACGCGATTATAATAATTAGTTTTTTAATAATTAGGTTAGGGATATACACTTGAGAATATATTCGTGCTATTTATGCATATACATGTTAATATTCCGTATGAATATTTGCAATCGGCAAATATCTACACGAATATACCTGTATGACATACATATACTTAATCTTAAACAATGAATCGATGGTGACGATATTAAGTCACGTTCGTTTATTTCATTTCGATTAGAATTTAAAATACGAGTTAAAATTCATTTTTTCCCGTACGAGAATGTGTGAAATTATACGTGCAAGAAGACACTTCGCGACAGGCAGATTTTTAAATCAAAGCAATAATTTTGAACACTGCTTCTGCACTTTCGAGTATGTGCTTTGATAAAGAGATCGCCTGAGATTGTTTCTTTTTTAATAATATATTTAGAGTCAATAATTCCATTTGATCGAGTCTCAGTTTTTTTCAATTAACGCTACCTTTTTTGCAACATTAAAATTTTGTTCCGATTTATTAAATTAATAAAGTAGAGTCACTTAGTTACTGTTAAATTAATAAAGTAGATTTAATCAGATACGAAGTAGTAGAATATGAAATCAAAGAACGTTAGTCCGTTAAATAAAAATTACACAAACTAATCATATTTTTAGATCAGGATTTTCAGGTTTAACCCTTTCCGTGTCCATTGTCAGGATCTCATTCACGTGCCCAGGTGCTACTTGAATGGGAGAAAGACATTGGGCACGATGATCTAGAATTAAGCAATGTAATAATTTCTCAGCGACTGACGATGTATTAGTGTATCGTGCACGACGTATTTTCCACATTATGTATGTGTGTTGTTAGGTCGTGGAATTGCGTCGTTTTTCTCATTCCTTAAAACTTCAAATATTAAAAATGTCGGGACATATATCGATTCAATTTACGTCTCGACACAATCAAAAGTTGCGATAATATCATCCACGCGATTAAGTGTAACTACGCTTTTAATATTGCCGTCAATTACAATTATAATTCCAAGTTTACTTGCATTTATTTTGACGATATCCTTTCCTCAGACGTGTTTTATCACGTTTTACGCAATGGTCACTAGCCTTCGTCAGTCGATTTCAGGAAAAAGGTACGTACCTTAGAGTGTGCATGTTGTGTCAAGCTCGGGTGTCGGAGGCGTCCCGGGACGTCCTCTCTAGTGTAGGATCTTTGCACCCGGGCGTTTGTGTGAGAACCGTGGAGCGAGTGTGTTGGTGTGCTCGTTTTGCCATTTTTTAAATATAGCGCTAGGTAGGATAGGTAGTATACTTTCTGGTATGCCTGTTAATTATAAGTAGGTAGGGCCGGGCAGGTTGGCACAGTCTCTGGTCGGGTAGGCGCTTTTTCGCGTGACCAACCTGTTTCTGGAAATCTGATTTGAAAAATCGACGGTGAAACTGGCACGAGTAGAGCATGCTCTCGTCTCTGGTTTTGCCTGCCGATTTTTCGAATTTCGCGGTCGCGGTCGCGAGTGGGCGAACGAACGTTTATCGCTCGAGCACGCACATGCGAGTGGGCAACGATCACCGCTGTGATCGTTGGTCAGTCCATGCGCACTTCATTCAGCTTCCGCGGTTTATATTTTTATTTTACCTTTATAAGTTCTTTTTTTGTTTGCGATTTAGAAGACTCGAGCTTAGATTTAAGTTTCAGCGGGCATTGCGCTCGAAGAAAGAAGAAGCTATAAGCCGAAGAGGCCCAGCAAACTGCCACTCAAGAGGGCAACTACTAATGGCTCCCCATCCTCTGGGTCATCCAGAGCATGGGAAGTCATTATTGTTACTACTTTGTCACTATGCTCGCTTTTAGTATTTGTAGTAGTAGTAGTAGTCTTAGCTTTTCTGACCGATGTATATATCGGTCCATCGTCCCATTGGGCAAATCGCGATTTTTTTTATTAGTGTTGCGACAAATTAATTACGGGTTGTATTAGAGTTGCGAAATAACACCGCGACTTTTTATTAGTGTGGCGAGAAAATGATTACGGTTTGAATTAGAGTTGCGATAAAAGGATAGTCGCGTTTGCTTTAGAGTTGCGAATTGTCTTTTGCAAATTTTATTATGAATTTATAGAATTTCTTACAGAACTATACGTATCAGAATTTATCCTGTTTTCTATTGTTTAAAATTAGATTATAAAGATGTTAGTTTCCAATGAATTTTATAGTATTGCAATGTAATATTGCAAGTAGCAATACCAGAATATTTGAAGTATCTTTTTCATATAGTAAATAGTAATTTTTATTACATTCACTATAAGAGTTAGCGTTGCGATATTGTTGCATCGCGAGTTCTACTAATTTTTCCTGTTAGCGTTGCGATATCGAATGATCGCGTTTTCTTAAGTAGAGTTGCGTTTATAAAATGCCCAGACCCTCCGACTGCATTTGTCGGACACTGTTCCTGGATCACACGATACAGCTGCAAGAGCTGTGCAAGTGTGATCGTTCATGAGCAACCTCCTAAATGGTTGCCTCTCGATATTAGTGTTGCGTATTGCTTAATTACGAGTGCGTAGATTTATACTTATTAGCGTTGCGTCTCAAATTTCGGGAATTTTCACTTTTCCTTTTTTGATAGATTAATTGATATTGCACATATAACAAAGCACTCTTCGCGTTTGATGTTGAGAATTTTCTGCTTCATAAATATTAATAGTAAATTAGCGTTGCGAAACGAGAATATTCAGTTCCACTCTCGGCGCGTTGATCGGGTTTATATAGAGTGGAAGACGATCGAATTTTAGTAGCCCTTCTGGCTACTGCTTTGTTTCTTTTTCAGCGCCCCTCATTAATGCACCCCTTATTACTACGTTTATTACTGAAAATACTGCTATAAGACATATTCCTTTGTCAACGTTAACGTTACCATGACTGCTAAAATACAGAACTTTATTACGAATGTATGATATGTATATATATTTACATGTATGAAATTGTGAGCGATTTCATGCGTAAGAAAGTATTATAATGAAATATCTTAATGTTGCTACGAAGGCTTGAAATATTTTTTAAAATTTAATTCATCGCGATTGGAATTAATGCTGGTGATTGTTCGTTCTTAGAACCATAACTTTTAGAATTTTTTCGACCGCGATACTTCTAATCTTTTAACAGTAATGTAGAATTTTATAAATATTCGAATTTCATTTGCACGAAACAAAAGTTCATTCGCGATAATCGTCGCGTTTGTAGTAAAAATTCTGCAAAAAATGACTTGTGCACATACCTTTCGGTTCAGTATGTTGCAAATCACTATGTCGTTGTAGAAAGTAACAGATACTGTAAAAGTTAAAAGATAAAGCAAGTGATTTTATAATAATCGGGTTTTCTCTCATCTTAGTTACTCCAAATGAACATTTCAATTTTTAATTCAGTTTAAATTCAATTACTTAAAATTCTTGTTTTCAACGTAACCCTAGTTTCGATTAAAAAGATGCAAATGATTCTCTATATTTGTTAGAATTTAGTCAATAGTAATTTGATCTATAATTGACCATTAGTAGTAGTTTATTTTTCATGTATCAAATGTTCTCGTTTTAAAGATGCCTGCTTATTCCATATATAAAATCCAAGTAAATGAGTTTGATTCAGATTAATGAATTTACAGAAAATACATTTTAGTTACATATTTGAACATTTCATAGCATATTAAATATTTGTGCTAGATACCGAAATGATTTTTCTTTCATTGTCTGATTGTTCAGGCTTCTTTCTGTTTTGCCATTATTAAGAGAAGCATATTGTGATCGCGTTGGAGGATATAACTTTTCGATATCTTCACAAGTTTAGTACAACGAATCGTATGTCTCTTTTGTAAGACTTTAAATTACATATGCAGTGTCAATAGTTTCATTTTCCTTCTCTCGTTCCAAGTAAGACAAATGTATCTTTGATACCGAATGTTGCCAGTACGGTTGCGAATTATTCTACAATGTTTGTACGCGATCGATGTAGTCGTTTTCGCAAATTAATCAGTAGATTAATTTTTGGAAAACGACTACATCGCTCAGTACCAATATTGTACAATGATTCGATACCAAGTTGAGAACTACGCCACTACAGTCCAGTTTGGATCAAAAATGCCACGAAAAGAATTTTGTATAATCTAAACTGGACTGCAAAGTGGGACGTCGTTGGACGTCGCGGGACGCCGTTGGACACCCTGGGACGCCGTTGGACACCATGGGACGCCATTGGACACCGTTGTTCCAGTGTGGATCTCCAAATGCCGCCAAAAGAATTTTGGATGATCTATACTGGGCTGCAACGTGGGACGTCGTTGGACGTCGCGGGACGCCGTTGGACACCGTGGGACACCGTCGGTCCAGTGTGGATCTCCAAATGCCGCCAAAAGAATTTTGGATGATCTATACTGGGCTGCAACGTGGGACATCGTCGGTTCAGTGTGGATCTCCAAATGCCGCCAAAAGAATTTTGGATGATCTATACTGGGCTGCAACGTGGGACATCGTCGGTCCAGTGTGGATCTCCAAATGCCGCCAAAAGAATTTTGGATGATCTATACTGGGCTGCAACGTGGGACATCGTCGGTCCAGTGTGGATCTCCAAATGCCGCCAAAAGAATTTTGGATGATCTATACTGGGCTGCAACGTGGGACATCGTCGGTCCAGTGTGGATCTCCAAATGCCGCCAAAAGAATTTTGGATGATCTATACTGGGCTGCAACGTGGGACATCGTCGGTTCAGTGTGGATCTCCAAATGCCGCCAAAAGAATTTTGGATGATCTATACTGGGCTGCAACGTGGGACATCGTCGGTCCAGTGTGGATCTCCAAATGCCGCCAAAAGAATTTTGGATGATCTATACTGGGCTGCAACGTGGGACATCGTCGGTCCAGTGTGGATCTCCAAATGCCGCCAAAAGAATTTTGGATGATCTATACTGGGCTGCAACGTGGGACATCGTCGGTCCAGTGTGGATCTCCAAATGCCGCCAAAAGAATTTTGGAAGATCTATACTGGGCTGCAACGTGGGACATCGTCGGTCCAGTGTGGATCTCCAAATGCCGCCAAAAGAATTTTGGATGATCTATATTGGGCTGCAACGTGGGACATCGTCGGTCCAGTGTGGATCTCCAAATGCCGCCAAAAGAATTTTGGATGATCTATACTGGGCTGCAACGTGGGACATCGTCGGTTCAGTGTGGATCTCCAAATGCCGCCAAAAGAATTTTGGATGATCTATACTGGGCTGCAACGTGGGACATCGTCGGTCCAGTGTGGATCTCCAAATGCCGCCAAAAGAATTTTGGATGATCTATACTGGGCTGCAACGTGGGACATCGTCGGTCCAGTGTGGATCTCCAAATGCCGCCAAAAGAATTTTGGATGATCTATACTGGGCTGCAACGTGGGACATCGTCGGTCCAGTGTGGATCTCCAAATGCCGCCAAAAGAATTTTGGATGATCTATACTGGGCTGCAACGTGGGACATCGTCGGTCCAGTGTGGATCTCCAAATGCCGCCAAAAGAATTTTGGATGATCTATACTGGGCTGCAACGTGGGACATCGTCGGTCCAGTGTGGATCTCCAAATGCCGCCAAAAGAATTTTGGATGATCTATATTGGGCTGCAACGTGGGACATCGTCGGTCCAGTGTGGATCTCCAAATGCCGCCAAAAGAATTTTGGATGATCTATACTGGGCTGCAACGTGGGACATCCTCGGTCCAGTGTTGATCTCCAAATGCCGCCAAAAGAATTTTGGATGATCTATACTGGGCTGCAACGTGGGACATCGTCGGTCCAGTGTGGATCTCCAAATGCCGCCAAAAGAATTTTGGATGATCTATACTGGGCTGCAACGTGGGACATCGTCGGTCCAGTGTGGATCTCCAAATGCCGCCAAAAGAATTTTGGAAGATCTATACTGGGCTGCAACGTGGGACATCGTCGGTCCAGTGTGGATCTCCAAATGCCGCCAAAAGAATTTTGGATGATCTATATTGGGCTGCAACGTGGGACATCGTCGGTCCAGTGTGGATCTCCAAATGCCGCCAAAAGAATTTTGGATGATCTATACTGGGCTGCAACGTGGGACATCGTCGGTCCAGTGTGGATCTCCAAATGCCGCCAAAAGAATTTTGGATGATCTATATTGGGCTGCAACGTGGGACATCGTCGGTCCAGTGTGGATCTCCAAATGCCGCCAAAAGAATTTTGGATGATCTATACTGGGCTGCAACGTGGGACATCGTCGGTCCAGTGTGGATCTCCAAATGCCGGCAAAAGAATTTTGGATGATCTATACTGGGCTGCAACGTGGGACATCGTCGGTCCAGTGTGGATCTCTAAATGCCGCCAAAAGAATTTTGGATGATCTATACTGGGCTGCAACGTGGGACATCGTTGGTCCAGTGTGGATCTCCAAATGTCGCCAAAAGAATTTTGGTTGATCTATACTGGACTGCAACGTGGGACGTCGCGGGACGCCGTTGGACGCCGCGGGACACCGTTGGACATCGTTGGACATCGCGGGACACCGTTGGACATCGCGGGACACCGTTGGACATCGCGGGACACCGTTGGACATCGTTGGACACCGCGGGACACCGTTGGACATCGTTGGACATCGCGGGATGCGTGCGTTATAGCCTTAATTAATCGATAGCTATGTACCTATGTTAAGTGCATTGTTAGCGTATTCTGTACAACCACACTTAACCATCTTGGAACCCAGAAAAGAAAAATCTCCTCCCTTTCCGCTCGCTTACCACACTGGAGTTGTTATACTTGCGATTTATGGGTTCACGGTCGCTCAGTTCTTTCAAACTGTCGCGTGGCGTACTCGCTCGCGCGTATTCCGGGTGCGTACGGGTCAACGTGCACTGGACAACTCTTTGAATTCGTAAGTCGCCCCAAGGACACCTCTGTCTTGGTGACTACTCGACGACTGCTCGTCGTTTGTCTCGAATCGCGAGAGTTGTCATCGCGCTGGTGATACCTGTAAATCTGTTGACGATCGAGTCGCACGTCCGCGATCCTGTCCGATTGGTACTTTGGTACTCGGACAGGGGCCTGCGTTTCACGTCCTCCGTAATTCTGTTCGGGCCCGCGGGGGTGGACCCCACTGTTCAGTTGGGGCCTTGCCTTCGTAATCCTGTTCAGCGGTCCCTCCCCGGGTTCCACTTATACAGTTGGAGTGTGTTAAATTGCAGGCCCATTCGCTGGACACGGGTATCATCGGTAAATGCCATCGACCGTGATAAGTTTCAAACGACGTGACAGGAATCGAGAGAAGGTCAATGCTTGGGCTTTCCGCCGAACCTTAGGGTTATCGGGTGCACGGGAGTACGTCACGTAGGTTTGTTAGTTCTTTCGAGAGATCGCGATTACGTTCGTTCCGGGCGAACCGCGGATTTTCTTCCATCGTCTCATTATTGGGGCTCCGTTTCCATAGTAGCCTCATTTTCTTTTCTTTCGTTCCATGTTAGGCAAATGTGTCTTTGATACGGAATGCTGCCGGTAGGGTTGCGAATTATTGTACGATATTTGTAACGATCAATGTAATTGTTGTGTGGGAGATGGATGTTGCGTTATATATGTTGATCTACGTTTGTAAAGATTCATGTAACCGCTGCGTTGGAGATATTTGTTTCGCAGTTAGGCTACGAAACAACTATCCCTTAACGCAGGCCCATGGTCAAGTAGAGTCGGAACTCGACATTCTGCCAATAGGTTGAATGTCGAGATCGATGCGTAATGTTAAATAACCCATGGGCGGGTCTCGTGCGTAGTCACCTCCTCGTGGTGAGACCTGGTAATTGGCATCGTTTTCCAAAATTTGATCATACGATTAATCTTTGGAAAACGATACCAAGCAAAGAACTACGCACCAGTCCAGATTGGGTCACCAAAAGCCACTAAGAGAATTACGTATGATCTATACTAGACTGCAACGTAGTACATCGTTGGAGACCGCAGGATGAGTGCAATTTAGCCTAAATCAGTCGTAAGATAGATACATATGTTATGTGTGTTGTAAGCTCAGTCTGTCCAACGATACTTGCCTATCAAGAAATCCTTCCTCCGAGTTCATCTTTGAAAAAAAAAAAAAAACTCCTCTGTGGCTCACCTTATTCAGAAACGATTGGTTTCGCTGTTTATCGGTTCACGATTGCTTAGTTCTTTCAAATTGTCGCGTCACGTACTCGCTCGCGCGTATTCCGAGTACGTGCGGGTCAACGTGCAGTGGAAAAGACCCTGGATTCGTAGGTCGAAATAATGGAAATATACGCAAGAAAATATGGAGTACGCGTCTAGCGTGCAAGTTGCAAGTTGCAATCGCTGCTCGCTCGCTGCGCTCGCTCGTTCGAATCTAGCCCAACCCAAAACCGATACTGCACGTTCGCATATAGTAATAGAAAGCGTATCGTGTACCGACGTTGTAGCGTAGGGACTTTGAAAAAATTTTCGCGTTCGAAAGCTCTTTAGGAATTATTTCGTTAATAAGCGTTATAAGGTGATGTTGCGGAAGGAGGTGTCGGAGAGCGTAAGAGAACGGGATTTCATTCCCGACAGGATAGGTGGACGGCAGCAGGTGGAGTTAAGTTGCGGTTAGGTTACAGTATGACCGCTATAAGAATAGCGAGGGGAAACAGAACCGTATCCCACGCGTCGGCGTCCGTGCTAGCCGCGTCTCCCCCGTTGGAACTGCTGGCCCTCGCACTCCAACAGGTGTTCAATCAACGGAGGGCTCTAGGTTCGGACTGCAACCAACCGGCCCAAGACGTTTGGAGGGAGGCCAGGCACAGGATATGGGAAGGATAGCGCTCCCAATTACAGCAGGAGGACGTCACTCGGCCGCACCGAGCCGTTCGCGCCGTCCTTCCCAACTGGGAGGCGTGGAGAGACCGCGGCTGTGTTTCGCTCACTTACAGGATGACGCAGGTGCTCACGTCCCATGGCGCGTTTGCCGAACACCTGCGAAGGACCCAGCGGGAGGTGACGTCCATCTGTCACCACTGCGAAGAGGAGGAGGATACGGCGCAGCACACGCTGGAGTTATGCCCAGCGTGGGAAGAACCGCGCCGCGTACTGCGCCTCACCATACGCTATAGATTAGCACCTGAAGCGGTCGTCGAGGCCACGGCGAGGGGCCCACAGGAGTTGGCCGCCGTCCGCACATTCTGCAAGCAAGTCATGCTAGCGAAGTAGCGGGCGGAGAGGAACAGGGAGAAGCGAGGCGACCCCGTCAGGATAGCCCGCAGAGGAAGGGGAGGAGCATCGATACTCCGCCGCGTGATCGCGGCACCACCACCACCGCCGCCATCATAGAAGCGCACGGAGAAGTAAAAGCCGTCAAGCCGAGGAGGGTCTGGGTTGCTCCTCGAAATTGCTCGACGGCCCAGGAAATGTGCCGCTAGGGGGCGAGTGATCACGCCCTCTCTGCCATTCATAACCAGGCTGCCTCCCATACAACAAATCATGGAGAGAAGGACGAAGGAGCGTCCTGGGAACGAATTAACGACAGGAACTGGGACGCTCCTCAGAACCGTTACGACGACCACCGTGAGGTTTTTGTCGGTAAGAGTCCGACTACCCGCCGACTACCAGAGGCCGGCCGGGCGTCCATGAGTATTTCCCCACGTATAAAGGAATAGGTTCAGTACGGGTCTTTTTTCCGCATGCGTTCTTTTCCCGCGTTCCGGATCCGTTCCTAGTTCCGGATCCGTTCCTAGTTGCGGATCCGTTCCTAGTTCCGGGTCGGTACAGACCCGGTCCGGTTCAGACCGGTTCAGACCGGTTCAGTACGGTTCAGACCGGATCAGTCCCGGTCAGGTTCAGACCCGGTACGCTTCAGTCTGGTTCATACCGTTTCAGACCGATCCAGACCGGTTCAGTACGGTTCAGACCGGTTCAGTACGGTTCAGTCCGGTTCAGACCGGTTCAGTCCTGGTCAGGTTCAGACCCGGTACGTTTCAGTCCGGTTCAGACCGGTTCAGTACGGTTCAGACCGGTTCAGTACGGTTCAGACCGGTTCAGTACGGTTCAGACCGGTCCAGACCGGTTCCGACTGATCCAGACCGGTTCAGTACGGTTCAGACCGGTTCAGACCGGTTCAGTCCCGGTCAGGTTTAGACCCGGTACGTTTCAGTCCGGTTCAGACCGTTTCAGACCGATCCAGACCGGTTCAGATCGGTACAGTCGCGGTCAGGTTCAGACCTGGTACGTTTCAGACCGATCCAGACCGGTTCAGTCACGGTCAGGTTCAGACCCGGTACGTTTCAGTATGGTTCAGACCGGTTCAGTACGGTTCAGACCGGTCCAGACCGGTTGCGACTGATCCAGACCGGTTCAGACCGGTTCAGACCGGTCCCGACCAGTTCAGTCACGGTCAGGTTCAGAACTGGTACGTTTCAGTCCGGTTCAGACCGTTTCAGACCGATCCAGACCGGTTCAGTACGGTTCAGACCGGTTCAGACCGGTTCAGTCCCGGTCAGGTTCAGACCCGGTACGTTTCAGTCCGGTTCAGACCGTTTCAGACCGATCCAGACCGGTTCAGATCGGTACAGTCGCGGTCAGGTTCAGACCTGGTACGTTTCAGACCGATCCAGACCGGTTCAGTCACGGTCAGGTTCAGACCCGGTACGTTTCAGTCCGGTTCAGACCGTTTCAGACCGATCCAGACCGGTTCAGTACGTTTCAGTCCGGTTCAGACAGATTCAGACCGGTTCAGTACGGTTCAGACCGGTTCAGACCGGTTCAGACCGGTTCAGTCCCGGTTCAGTCCCGGTCAGGTTCAGGCCCGGTTCGGTTCGGTCCGGTTCAGTACGGTTCAGACCGGTCCAGACTGGTTCAGACCGGTCCAGACCGGTTCAGTACGGTTCAGACCGATTCAGACCGTTCCAGATCTGTTCAGACCGATCCAGACCGCTTCAGACCTGTTCAGTCCCGGTCAGGTTCAGACCCGGTTCGGTTTAGTCCGGTTCAGTACGGTTCACACCGGTTCAGTGCGGTTCAGACCGATCCAGACCGGTTCAGACCGGTTCAGTGCGGTTCAGACCGGTTCAGTGCGGTTCAGACCGATCCAGACCGGTTCAGACCGATCCAGACCGGTTCAGACCGGTACAGTCGCGGTCAGGTTCAGACCTGGTAGGTTTCAGTCCGGTTCAGACCGGTTCAGACCGGTTCAGTCCGGGTCAGGTTCAGACCCGGTTCGGTTCAGTCCGGTTCAGACCGGTTCAGACCGGTTCAGACAGATCCAGACCTGTTCAGACCGGTTCAGACCGGTTCAGTCCGGGTCAGGTTCAGACCCGGTCCGGTTCAGACCGGTTCAGACCGGTTCAGACCGATCCAGACCGGTTCAGACCGATCCAGACCGGTTCAGACCGGTACAGTCGCGGTCAGGTTCAGACCTGGTACGTTTCAGTCCGGTTCAGACCGGTTCAGTCCGGGTCAGGTTCAGACCCGGTTCGGTTCAGTCCGGTTCAGACCGGTTCAGACCGGTTCAGACCGGTTCAGTGCGGTTCAGACAGATCCAGACCGGTTCAGACCGATCCAGACCGGTTCAGACCGGTTCAGACCGGTTCAGTCCGGGTCAGGTTCAGACCCGGTCCGGTTCAGACCGGTTCAGACCGGTTCAGACCGATCCAGACCGGTTCAGACCGATCCAGACCGGTTCAGACCGGTACAGTCGCGGTCAGGTTCAGACCTGGTACGTTTCAGTCCGGTTCAGACCGGTTCAGTCCGGGTCAGGTTCAGACCCGGTTCGGTTCAGTCCGGTTCAGACCGGTTCAGACCGGTTCAGACCGGTTCAGTGCGGTTCAGACAGATCCAGACCGGTTCAGACCGATCCAGACCGGTTCAGACCGGTTCAGACCGATCCAGACCGGTTCAGACCGGTTCAGACCGATCCAGACCGGTTCAGACCGGTTCAGACCGGTTCAGACCGGTTCAGACCGGTTCAGTCCGGGGTTAGGTTGGGGTTAGGTTGGGGTTAGGTTGGGGTTAGGTTGGGGTTAGGTTGGGGTTAGGTTGGGGTTAGGTTGGGGTTAGGTTGGGGTTAGGTTGGGGTTAGGTTGGGGTTAGGTTGGGGTTAGGTTGGGGTTAGGTTGGGGTTAGGTTGGGGTTAGGTTATCAGGATCGCGCGTGCATACCGAACGGTGTCGCACGCGTCGGCGTCCGTGCTGGCCGCGTCCCCACCGTTCGAGCTGCAGGCCCTTGCGCTCCAACGGTTGTACAACCACCGTAGGGCCCTGGGCTCGGACGGTGGCGGTGGAGGCGGCGAACGTCCGTTCCAGGACGTGTGGAGGGAGACGCGGCACAGGGTCTGGGAGAGATGGCGCGCCCAACTAACCGAGGAGGACATGTCACGGCCACACCGGGCCGTGCGCGCCGTCCTCCCCAACTGGGAGGCGTGGCGGGACCGCGACGGGGTCCCTCTGACGTACAGGATGACGCAGGTGCTCACCGGCCACGGTGTGTTCGGTGAGTTCCTGAGAAGAATCCAGCGTGAGGTGACGTCAATCTGTCACCACTGCCAGGAGGAAGAGGACACGGCGCAGCACACGCTGGAGCGTTGTCCGGCGTGGGAGGTGCCGCGCCGCGTGCTACGTCTCGCCATAGGCGACGGGTTGGCCCCCGAGGCGCTCGTGGAGGCGACGCTGAGGAGTCCACAGGAGTACGCGGCCGTCCGCACCTTCTGCGAGCAGGTCATGCTGGCGAAGGAGCGGGCGGAGCGGAGCAGGGTGAAGAACCGCGACCCCTGCCGGGTCGTGCGCGGACGAAGAGGAGCGCGAGGAGGAGCAACGTCGACGACGCGACGCCGCGCGACCGCGGCGCCACCACCGACGCCGCCGTCGTAGAAGAGCGCGCGCGCGCGTTCGTCCGAAGGGGGAAAAAACAGGCCGTCAAGCCGGGGAGGGTCTGGGTCCCTGCCCGGAATTGCACGACGGCCCCACGGAACGCCGGCGCCGCGGGGGCTGGTGGTCACCCCCCGGCTGCCAAGAAGAGAAAGAAGAGGATGTCCCCTGCGAAAAATCTCGCGGGGGAGCGACGAGGGAGCGCCCTGGACCGAGAGCTTCGAGACAGGAAACGGGACGCTCCCGAGAACCGTCACGGCGACCATCGTGGGGTTTTAGTCGGTAAGAGTCCGACACTACCCGCCGCCGCCTCCCAGAGGGCGGCCGGGTGTCCATGAGGATTTCCCCACGTATAAAAAAAAAAAAAAAAAAAAAAAAAAGGTTGGGGTTAGGTTGGGGTTAGGTTGGGGTTAGGTTGGGGTTAGGTTGGGGTTAGGTTGGGGTTAGGTTGGGGTTAGGTTGGGGTTAGGTTAACCGAGGAGGACATGTCACGGCCACACCGGGCCGTGCGCGCCGTCCTCCCCAACTGGGAGGCGTGGCGGGACCGCGGCGGGGTCCCTCTGACGTACAGGATGACGCAGGTGCTCACCGGCCACGGTGTGTTCGGTGAGTTCCTGAGAAGAATCCAGCGTGAGGTGACGTCAATCTGTCACCACTGCCAGGAGGAAGAGGACACGGCGCAGCACACGCTGGAGCGTTGTCCGGCGTGGGAGGTGCCGCGCCGCGTGCTACGTCTCGCCATAGGCGACGGGTTGGCCCCCGAGGCGCTCGTGGAGGCGACGCTGAGGAGTCCGCAGGAGTACGCGGCCGTCCGCACCTTCTGCGAGCAGGTCATGCTGGCGAAGGAGCGGGCGGAGCGGAGCAGGGTGAAGAACCGCGACCCCTGCCGGGTCGTGCGCGGACGAAGAGGAGCGCGAGGAGGAGCAACGTCGACGACGCGACGCCGCGCGACCGCGGCGCCACCACCGACGCCGCCGTCGTAGAAGAGCGCGCGCGCGCGTTCGTCCGAAGGGGAAAAAACAGGCCGTCAAGCCGGGGAGGGTCTGGGTCCCTGCCCGGAATTGCACGACGGCCCCACGGAACGCCGGCGCCGCGGGGGCTGGTGGTCACCCCCCGGCTGCCAAGAAGAGAAAGAAGAGGATGTCCCCTGCGAAAAATCTCGCGGGGGAGCGACGAGGGAGCGCCCTGGACCGAGAGCTTCGAGACAGGAAACGGGACGCTCCCGAGAACCGTCACGGCGACCATCGTGGGGTTTTAGTCGGTAAGAGTCCGACACTACCCGCCGCCGCCTCCCAGAGGGCGGCCGGGTGTCCATGAGGATTTCCCCACGTATAATAAAAAAAAAAAAAAAAAAAAAAAAAGGTTGGGGTTAGGTTGGGGTTAGGTTGGGGTTAGGTTAGGTTG
Source organism: Bombus campestris (assembly GCA_905333015.3). Taxonomy (NCBI): domain Eukaryota; kingdom Metazoa; phylum Arthropoda; class Insecta; order Hymenoptera; family Apidae; genus Bombus; species Bombus campestris. The sequence continues at coordinate 37,789 of HG995132.1, read as the reverse complement.
GGGTTAGGTTGGGGTTAGGTTGGGGTTAGGTTGGGGTTAGGTTGGGGTTAGGTTGGGGTTAGGTTGGGGTTAGGTTAGGTTGGGGTTTCCGTGTCCGCATGGAGTTGGGACGCGCGGACAACGCGGGACGACGGCGGCAGCAGCATAGACGAGGAGGCGGAGGATCTGCGGAGAGACATGGCCGCGGCCTGTGACGCCTCAATGCCGCGCTCCAGTACCAGCCACGGAGCGCGAGCCCCGGGCGTCTACTGGTGGACGGAGGAGATAGCCGCCCTCAGAAGAGGATGCGCACTGGCACGTACAGCGCTGCAGAGGGCCCGGCGCAGGCGAACGCGCGACGAGGAGAGGATCTCCCGCTGTTACGACGCGTACAGGGAGAAGAGGAGGATACTCCAGTGGGAGATCCGGACGGCGAAAGCCCGGGCCTGGGACGAGCTCGTCGAATCGGTCGAGGCCGATCCATGGGGGAGGCCCTACCGGTTGGTCACGAGGAGGCTACGACCACCGGCACCCCCATTGACCGCGAGTATGGAGCCGGGGTTGCTCGACACGGTTCTGAGCGCTCTGTTCCCGCGACAGCAACAGGACAGCACGGACAACGTCGACGCGACGAGGAGGAGGACGCCGCCGCTCCGCTCCAACAACACCGTCGCGGAGTGGAGGGAAGAGCTGCGAGTGACGAAGGAAGAGTTACTCGCGGCAACGAAGAGGATGGCGTCCCGCGGCGACGTGGCACCCGGTCCGGACGGAATACCGGGCCGTGTCTGGGCAGAGTCGATGGAGACCCTGGCTCCCCGTCTGCAGCACGTCTTCACGCGGTGCATGAGGGAAGGCGCGTACCCACGGGCGTGGAGGACGGCGAGGCTGGTGCTGCTGCGCAAGGAGGGCCGCCCGCCGGACTCGCCGTCCGCGTACAGACCGATATGCCTTCTGGACGAGGCTGGCAAGCTCCTGGAAAGGATAATCGCCGCCCGTCTGGAGGCGCATATCACGGAGCGTGGATCCGGCTGGCACGATAGCCAGTTCGGATTCAGAAAAGGAAGATCCACCGTGGACGCCGTGAGGATGGTGCGGACGACCGCCGACGACATGGTAGCGCGGGGAGGAGTGGCCATCGCGGTCTCATTGGACGTGACCAACGCGTTCAACACGATCCCCTGGGCCAGGATCGTGGAGGCGCTGGAGAGGCTGGAGGTGCCCGCGTACCTTGTTCGCCTGATACGGTCGTACCTCAGCGACCGTTGGATCGGGTACGCGGGCCGAAACGGCGCGGAGGAGAGGAGGCCGGTGGAGCGCGGTGTCCCGCAGGGGTCGGTCCTGGGACCCATACTGTGGATCACCGCGTACGACTCGGTCCTCCGTTGCCCCATGCCGCCGGGCACGGCCTTGGTGTGCTACGCCGACGACACCTTGGTCATGGCCGGCGGCGGGGGATGGTACGAGGCGCAGGCGATCGCGGACTTGGCGGTGGCGCGCGCGGTGAGGGCGATAGGAAGACTGGGGCTGAACGTGTCGCCGGCCAAGACGGAGGCCGTGGGGTTCTTCGACCGTCGTCGCAGAGGAGCCCCACCGTCCGGACTGTGCGTCAGGTGCGACGGCGAGGACGTACCGGTGAGAGCCCAGATGAGGTACCTGGGCCTCACCATCGACAGCGGATGGACGTTCGAGCCCCACTTCGAGGAACTGGTTCCGAAGGTGGCAGCCGCAGCCAACGCCCTGTGCGGCTTGCTGCCCAACATCGGTGGAGCGGGAACGAGAGTGCGCCGCCTCTACGAGGGAGTGGTGAGATCGAGGGTCCTCTACGGGGCCCCCGTATGGGCCGAAGAACTGCTGGCCAGCCGTCGCAGCCTGACCCTGCTACGGAGGCTGCACAGGACGACCGCCATCAGGATCGCGCGTGCATACCGAACGGTGTCGCACGCGTCGGCGTCCGTGCTGGCCGCGTCCCCACCGTTCGAGCTGCAGGCCCTTGCGCTCCAACGGTTGTACAACCACCGTAGGGCCCTGGGCTCGGACGGTGGCGGTGGAGGCGGCGAACGTCCGTTCCAGGACGTGTGGAGGGAGACGCGGCACAGGGTCTGGGAGAGATGGCGCGCCCAACTAACCGAGGAGGACATGTCACGGCCACACCGGGCCGTGCGCGCCGTCCTCCCCAACTGGGAGGCGTGGCGGGACCGCGGCGGGGTCCCTCTGACGTACAGGATGACGCAGGTGCTCACCGGCCACGGTGTGTTCGGTGAGTTCCTGAGAAGAATCCAGCGTGAGGTGACGTCAATCTGTCACCACTGCCAGGAGGAAGAGGACACGGCGCAGCACACGCTGGAGCGTTGTCCGGCGTGGGAGGTGCCGCGCCGCGTGCTACGTCTCGCCATAGGCGACGGGTTGGCCCCCGAGGCGCTCGTGGAGGCGACGCTGAGGAGTCCACAGGAGTACGCGGCCGTCCGCACCTTCTGCGAGCAGGTCATGCTGGCGAAGGAGCGGGCGGAGCGGAGCAGGGTGAAGAACCGCGACCCCTGCCGGGTCGTGCGCGGACGAAGAGGAGCGCGAGGAGGAGCAACGTCGACGACGCGACGCCGCGCGACCGCGGCGCCACCACCGACGCCGCCGTCGTAGAAGAGCGCGCGCGCGCGTTCGTCCGAAGGGGAAAAAACAGGCCGTCAAGCCGGGGAGGGTCTGGGTCCCTGCCCGGAATTGCACGACGGCCCCACGGAACGCCGGCGCCGCGGGGGCCGGTGGTCACCCCCCGGCTGCCAAGAAGAGAAAGAAGAGGATGTCCCCTGCGAAAAATCTCGCGGGGGAGCGACGAGGGAGCGCCCTGGACCGAGAGCTTCGAGACAGGAAACGGGACGCTCCCGAGAACCGTCACGGCGACCATCGTGGGGTTTTAGTCGGTAAGAGTCCGACACTACCCGCCGCCGCCTCCCAGAGGGCGGCCGGGTGTCCATGAGGATTTCCCCACGTATAAAAAAAAAAAAAAAAAAAAGGTTAGGTTGGGGTTAGGTTGGGGTTAGGTTGGGGTTAGGTTGGGGTTAGGTTGGGGTTAGGTTGGGGTTAGGTTGGGGTTAGGTTGGGGTTAGGTTGGGGTTAGGTTGGGGTTAGGTTGGGGTTAGGTTGGGGTTAGGTTGGGGTTAGGTTGGGGTTAGGTTGGGGTTAGGTTGGGGTTAGGTTGGGGTTAGGTTGGGGTTAGGTTTGGAGGCGGCGAACGTCCGTTCCAGGACGTGTGGAGGGAGACGCGGCACAGGGTCTGGGAGAGATGGCGCGCCCAACTAACCGAGGAGGACATGTCACGGCCACACCGGGCCGTGCGCGCCGTCCTCCCCAACTGGGAGGCGTGGCGGGACCGCGGCGGGGTCCCTCTGACGTACAGGATGACGCAGGTGCTCACCGGCCACGGTGTGTTCGGTGAGTTCCTGAGAAGAATCCAGCGTGAGGTGACGTCAATCTGTCACCACTGCCAGGAGGAAGAGGACACGGCGCAGCACACGCTGGAGCGTTGTCCGGCGTGGGAGGTGCCGCGCCGCGTGCTACGTCTCGCCATAGGCGACGGGTTGGCCCCCGAGGCGCTCGTGGAGGCGACGCTGAGGAGTCCGCAGGAGTACGCGGCCGTCCGCACCTTCTGCGAGCAGGTCATGCTGGCGAAGGAGCGGGCGGAGCGGAGCAGGGTGAAGAACCGCGACCCCTGCCGGGTCGTGCGCGGACGAAGAGGAGCGCGAGGAGGAGCAACGTCGACGACGCGACGCCGCGCGACCGCGGCGCCACCACCGACGCCGCCGTCGTAGAAGAGCGCGCGCGCGCGTTCGTCCGAAGGGGGAAAAAAAACAGGCCGTCAAGCCGGGGAGGGTCTGGGTCCCTGCCCGGAATTGCACGACGGCCCCACGGAACGCCGGCGCCGCGGGGGCTGGTGGTCACCCCCCGGCTGCCAAGAAGAGAAAGAAGAGGATGTCCCCTGCGAAAAATCTCGCGGGGGAGCGACGAGGGAGCGCCCTGGACCGAGAGCTTCGAGACAGGAAACGGGACGCTCCCGAGAACCGTCACGGCGACCATCGTGGGGTTTTAGTCGGTAAGAGTCCGACACTACCCGCCGCCGCCTCCCAGAGGGCGGCCGGGTGTCCATGAGGATTTCCCCACGTATAAAAAAAAAAAAAAAAAAAAAAAAAAAGGTTGGGGTTAGGTTGGGGTTAGGTTGGGGTTAGGTTGGGGTTAGGTTGGGGTTAGGTTGGGGTTAGGTTGGGGTTAGGTTGGGGTTAGGTTGGGGTTAGGTTGGGGTTAGGTTGGGGTTAGGTTGGGGTTAGGTTGGGGTTAGGTTGGGGTTAGGTTGGGGTTAGGTTGGGGTTAGGTTGGGGTTAGGTTGGGGTTAGGTTGGGGTTAGGTTGGGGTTAGGTTGGGGTTAGGTTGGGGTTAGGTTGGGGTTAGGTTGGGGTTAGGTTGGGGTTAGGTTGGGGTTAGGTTGGGGTTAGGTTGGGGTTAGGTTGGGGTTAGGTTGGGGTTAGGTTGGGGTTAGGTTGGGGTTAGGTTGGGGTTAGGTTGGGGTTAGGTTGGGGTTAGGTTGGGGTTAGGTTGGGGTTAGGTTGGGGTTAGGTTGGGGTTAGGTTGGGGTTAGGTTGGGGTTAGGTTGGGGTTAGGTTGGGGTTAGGTTGGGTTAGGTTGGGGTTAGGTTAGGTTGGGGTTAGGTTGGGGTTAGGTTGGGGTTAGGTTGGGGTTAGGTTGGGGTTAGGTTGGGGTTAGGTTGGGGTTAGGTTGGGGTTAGGTTGGGGTTAGGTTGGGGTTAGGTTGGGGTTAGGTTGGGGTTAGGTTGGGGTTAGGTTGGGGGTTCGGTTCGAGGAGCGAAGGCGGGCGGACGTGTTTTTGGCGCGCTCCGATTAATATCGTGTGTGTGTGTAATTGTGGGCTTTGTGTGTGCTGAAAAATAATTTGTGGTAATTTAAATAGTGCGCAAATTATGCGATGAAGGTGAAATAGTGGTTTATGTTGCGTATATTTGCGAAAATTATAGAAATGTAAGCGGTACGTGGCGAGTACGTAGCCGCAAATTTTTACGCGGTTTATTTGAGAGTTTTAGGAGTTTTTTGGGATGTGTAATGTAATAAGGAGTGTTAATGGATAAAACTGTGATTAATGAGTGCTGTAAATTCGGTTTTATTAAATCGTTTTCGGTAATTGAGTGCCCGGGTTAAAGGGTTAATGTGAGGTTAGGCGAGAGCGAGGTACCATTCGGTTGGATTTCTTTCGATTAATTAAAAATTTTCGTCATCATTATGGTAGTCACTCGATAGAGGAGAGTTTAGCGATCACGCCAATATATTTTTGGGTCTGAATTTAACTTGTAGGTCTTAAATTTTTAATAAGTAGTTGTGGGTTAGTCGTAGGGATAAAGTCGAGTTTTTAGTCGAATTTTCCTTAAATTTGAAGTCGAGAGGGTTTATGACCCCTTTTGAGGGTTTTGATGTGGTTTGGTGTTAATCTGGAGTGTTAATTTAATAGTTATATGTTGTTCGAGGTTTTGTTTTGTTTTGATTTGAAATTGGTTATGTGAGGTTATAATTCAGTGCCTTATTGAGAGTAGTGGCAATTTTACGTTATTGGTGGTTAAAAAGGATAGAAATCCTCAATAAGGATCGTTTGTTTGAGTTTTGAAATATTTTGTGAGTTTGGGTGCTTTCCTATTTTAGCCAATTAGCTTTTGCGTTCAATATAAAGTGCGTAGTGGCATGCTGCGAGTCTCAAAATATTATTAGTTGGTTATTATTCATGACTTATGGTAGTGACTAGAGATCTCGAAATGCAAATAGAAGGTTTAGTTTAGTTCATTGAACAATCTACTGGAGGAAAATATATTATATATGTGAGATGTTTAGTCGAATGTGAGTCGTAGTGCTCAGCGAGTCTCAATGTTTTATTGTTTTGTTTGATATCGCTGATGATATATTAGTCAACGACTAGTGTTCTTGTATGCTATTAAGGAGTACGAAATTATGAAATTTTACATTTTTGATTCAATGCAATATATGGCGGTCTGTATTGTCCGAGGAATATACTGTGGCTGATGCGAGGTAAAGCGTAGAGTCGATGCACTCCAAATCTGGAAGTATAAATTTTGGGTTATTTTTTACATTATATATAGTTCAAACCTAGTAATTTTGACCGTTATACTTACGGCTTGTGAGGTGATGATTATTGTATGGAGGTGGTTCATTTATTTCATTTGTTGAAGCAAAATGTTGGGTTTCGTTGTAAATTAATTATGAGTGTTTTGGTAATGAGTAGTTCCGCATTCCAAAACAGGTAGTTGGGATAATAGTTAGGAGTGGATTATGCCATATCTGGAATCATAATATTGGATTAGATTTATAAATCATTAAGAAGTTTGTGGTAACGATAATATAATTAGGAGTAGTTATGCATATGAGTGGCCTAGTTGGGTATTAGTTTTTCATTTTTTCATTTTTTCATTTTCATTTTATACCTTATTGCCGGTTGGATATTATAAGCAACAGTTGTAAGTGATATAAAATGTAATGAGTATCATACTTATGTTTTTCGGTTATCTGGAAGTAATAGTTTAGAGTGTATTGAGTTTTCATACCTGAAATCAAAATTAGTGTGATAGTATAATCAATAGAAGTAAGCCTATTCTATTTATAAGGAGTAGGCATACTAAGGGTTTTGAATCTGTTGGTATAAATAGAATGGAGTAGTATTGAATCTACATCTGAAAGTAGAAATATAGGGTTATATTATCTAGCAATAGTAGAGTTTATATAACTATAATGAGTTAGGTGCTTACCATTTTGGATAAACTGGCCGTAACTGTATGGGAGAGGGGCTATTTTCTATTTTTCTATTTTTCTATTTTCTATTTTTCTATTTTTTCTATTTTCTTTTTCCTTCTTTTTTCTTTTTTCCTTCTATTTTATTTTTTCCTTCTTGTTGCTTTTTTCTCTTTTCTTCCTTTTCTTTTTTCTTTTTTCTTTATTTCTCTCCGAAAGCAGGAATAGTTTATTACTCTACATAGGAAGTTTAAATTTTAAATTTATTATAAGGTGTATTTTCATTTTTCATATCTAATAGCTTTGGGTTTGTAAAATCAATAGTAGCAGTAATATATAGTTTACGAGTACCTTACTTTTTTGGTTAACTGGAAGTAATAGTTTGGAGTGTTTTTAGTTTTCATACCTGAAATCAAAAACAGGGTGATAGTATAATCAATAGAAGTAAGCCTATACTATTTATAGGAGTAGGCATACTTATGGTTTTGACTCTGTTGGGAGAAATAGAATGGAGTAGTATTGAATCTACATCTGAAAATAGAAATATTGGGTTACATTTCCAGCAATAGTAGAGATTATATAATTTATAATGAGTAATGTGTTACCGTTTTGGATAAACTGGCCGTAACTGTATAGGAGGGGGGCTATTTTCTTTCCTTCTTTTTGAAAGCAGGAAAATAGTTTATTACTCTACATAAGAAGTTTAAATTTAAATTTTATCATAAGGTGTATTTTCATTTTCATACCTAATAGCTTGATTTGGGTTAGCAAAATCAACAGTAGCTGTAATATATAATTTATCGAGTACCTTACATATTTGGTTAACGGGAAGTAACAGTTTGGAGTGTATTTAGTTTTCATATCTGAAACCAAAATTAGCGAGATAGTATAATCAATAGAAAATTAGAATGGTTAAGTATATAATCTACACCCGTAAGTTGAAATATTGGGTTACGTTACATAGCTATAGATGTGTTTTTAGGATTGTATAATTTATAATGAGTAATGTGCTTACCGTTTGGATAAGTTGGTCACAACTCTGCTGGGGAGGGGCTACTTATTTCTTTCTTTCTTTCTGAAAGCAGGAATAATAGTTTATTACTCTACATAAGAAGTTTAAATTTGAATTTACTATAAGGTGTACTTTCATTCTCATACCCAATACCTTGATTTGAGTTAGCAAAATCTATATTAGTAGTAATTATATTAGTTAACGAGTACCTTACATTTGGTTAACTGGAAGTAATAGTTTGGAGTGTTTTTAGTTTACATACCTGAAATCAAAAACAGGGTGATAGTATAATCAATAGAAGTAAGCCTATACTATTTATAGGAGTAGGCATACTTATGGTTTTGACTCTGTTGGGAGAAATAGAATGGAGTAGTATTGAATCTACATCTGAAAATAGAAATATTGGGTTACACTTCCAGAAATAGTAGAGATTATATAATTTTATATGAGTAATGTGTTACCGTTTTGGATAAACTGGCCGTAACTGTATAGGAGAGGGGCTATTTTCTCTCCTTCTTTCCGAAAGCAGGAAAATAGTTTATTACTCTACATAAGAAGTTTAAATTTAATTTATTATAAGGTGTATTTTCATTTTCATACCTAATAGCTTGATTTGGGTTTGCAAAATTAATAGTAGCAGTAATATATAATTTAACGAGTACCTTACATATGTGGTTTACTGGAAGTAATAGCTTGGAGGGTATTTAGTTTTTATACCTGAAATCAAAATTAGTGTCATAGTATAATCAATAGAAGATTGTATAATTTATAATGAGTAATGTGCTTACCGTTTGGATAAGTTGGTCACAACGCTGCTGGGGAGGGGCTACTTATTTCTTTCTTTCTTTCTGAAAGCAGGAATAATGGTTTATTGCTCTGCATAGGAAGTTTAAGTTTGGATTTACTATAAGGTGTACTTTCATTCTCATTCCTAATACCTTGATTTGAGTTAGCAAAATCTATATTAGTAGTTATATATTAGTTAACGAGTACCTTACATTTGGGTAACTGGGAGTATTAGTTTGGAGTGAATTTAGTTTTCATTCCTGAAATCAGAATTGTTGTGATGTTATAATCAATAGAAGTAAGCCCATTCTATTTATGAGGAGTAGGCATACTTATGGCTTTGACTCTGTTGGGAGAAATAGAATGGAGTAGTATTGAATCTACTTCTGAAAATAGAAATATTGGGTTACACTTCCAGAAATAGTAGAGATTATATAATTTTATATGAGTAATGTGTTACCGTTTTGGATAAACTGGCCGTAACTGTATAGGAGAGGGGCTATTTTCTCTCCTTCTTTCTGAAAGCAGGAAAATAGTTTATTACTCTACATAAGAAGTTTAAATTTAAATTTATCATAAGGTGTTTTTTCATTTTCATACCTAATAGCTTGATTTGGGTTTGCAAAATTAATAGTAGCAGTAATATATAATTTAACGAGTACCTTACATATTTGGTTTACTGGAAGTAATAGCTTGGAGTGTATTTAGTTTTTATACCTGAAATCAAAATTAGTGTCATAGTATAATCAATAGAAAATTAGAATGGTAAGTATATAATCTACACCCGTAAGTTGAAATATTGGGTTACGTTACATAGCTATAGATGTGTTTTTAGGATTGTATAATTTATAATGAGTAATGTGCTTACCGTTTGGATAAGCTGGCCAAAACTCTGCTGGGGAGGGGCTACTTATTTCTTTCTTTCTTTCTGAAAGCAGGAATAATAGTTTATTACTCTACATAAGAAGTTTAAATTTAAATTTACTATAAGGTGTACTTTCATTCTCATTCCTAATACCTTGATTTGAGTTAGCAAAATCTATATTAGTAGTTATATATTAGTTAACGAGTACCTTACATTTGGTTAACTGGGAGTATTAGTTTGGAGTGAATTTAGTTTTCATTCCTGTAATCAGAATTGTTGTGATGTTATAATCAATAGAAGTAAGCCTATTCTATTTATGAGGAGTAGGCATACTTATGGCTTTGACTCTGTTGGGAGAAATAGAATGGAGTAGTATTGAATCTACATCTGAAAATAGAAATATTGGGTTACACTTCCAGAAATAGTAGAGATTATATAATTTTATATGAGTAATGTGTTACCGTTTTGGATAAACTGGCCGTAACTGTATAGGAGAGGGGCTATTTTCTCTCCTTCTTTCTGAAAGCAGGAAAATAGTTTATTACTCTACATAAGAAGTTTAAATTTAAATTTATCATAAGGTGTATTTTCATTTTCATACCTAATAGCTTGATTTGGGTTTGCAAAATTAATAGTAGCAGTAATATATAATTTAACGAGTACCTTACATATTTGGTTTACTGGAAGTAATAGCTGGAGTGTATTTAGTTTTTATACCTGAAATCAAAATTAGTGTCATAGTATAATCAATAGAAGATTGTATAATTTACAATGAGTAATGTGCTTACCGTTTGGATAAGTTGGTCACAACTCTGCTGGGGAGGGGCTACTTATTTCTTTCTTTCTTTCTGAAAGCAGGAATAATAGTTTATTACTCTACATAAGAAGTTTAAATTTAAATTTACTATAAGGTGTACTTTCATTCTCATTCCTAATACCTTGATTTGAGTTAGCAAAATCCATATTAGTAGTTATATTTTAGTTAACGAGTACCTTACATTTGGTTAACTGGGAGTATTAGTTTGGAGTGAATTTAGTTTTCATTCCTGTTATCAGAATTGTTGTGATGTTATAATCAATAGAAGTAAGCCTATTCTATTTATGAGGAGTAGGCATACTTATGGCTTTGACTCTGTTGGGAGAAATAGAATGGAGTAGTATTGAATCTACGTCTGAAAATAGAAATATTGGGTTACACTTCCAGAAATAGTTGAGATTATATAATTTTATATGAGTAATGTGTTACCGTTTTGGATAGACTGGCCGTAACTGTATAGGAGAGGGGCTATTTTTCTCTCCTTCTTTCTGAAAGCAGGAAAATAGTTTATTACTCTACATAAGAAGTTTAAATTTAAATTTATCATAAGGTGTATTTTCATTTTCATACCTAATAGCTTGATTTGGGTTTGCATAATTAATAGTAGCAGTAATATATAATTTAACGAGTACCTTACATATTTGGTTTACTGGAAGTAATAGTTTGGAGTGTATTTAGTTTTTATACCTGAAATCAAAATTAGTGTCATAGTATAATCAATAGAAGATTGTATAATTTATAATGAGTAATGTGCTTATCGTTTGGATAAGTTGGTCACAACTCTGCTGGGGAGGGGCTACTTATTTCTTTCTTTCTTTCTGAAAGCAGGAATAATAGTTTATTACTCTACATAAGAAGTTTAAATTTGAATTTACTATAAGGGGTACTTTCATTCTCATACCAAATACCTTGATTTGAGCTAGCAAAATCTATATTAGTAGTAATTATACTAGTTAACGAGTACCTTACATTTGGTTAACTGGAAGTATTAGTTGGAGTGAATTTAGTTTTCATTCCTGATTTCAGAATTGTTGTGATGTTATAATCAATAGAAGTAAGCCTATTCTATTTATGAGGAGTAGGTATACCTATGGTTTTGACTCTGTTGGGAGAAATTGAATGGAGTAGTATTGAATCTACATCTGAAAATAGAAATATTGGGTTACATTTCCAGCAATAGTAGAGATTATATAATTTATAATGAATAAGGTGTTACCGTTTTGGATAAACTGGCCGTAACTGTATAGGAGGGGGGCTATTTTCTTTCCTTCTTTTTGAAAGCAGGAAAATAGTTTATTACTCTTCATAAGAAGTTTAAATTTAAATATTATCATAAGGTGTAGTCTCATTCTCATACCTAATAACTCGATTTGGGTTAGCAAAATCAACAGTAGCTGTAATATATAATTTATCGAGTACCTTACATATTTGGTTTACTGGAAGTAATAGCTTGGAGTGTATTTAGTTTTTATACCTGAAATCAAAATTAGTGTCATAGTATAATCAATAGAAGATTGTATAACTTATAATGAGTAATGTGCTTATCTTTTGGATAAGTTGGTCACAACTCTGCTGGGGAGGGGCTACTTATTTCTTTCTTTCTTTCTGAAAGCAGGAATAATAGTTTATTACTCTACATAAGAAGTTTAAATTTGAATTTACTATAAGGGGTACAGCGCAATGAATAAATTCCATACCTGAAATCAAAAGTGGGCTACTAAGTTAAGCATGATATTGTGTAGGTTTATATAACGTATTTATATTGTGTTTTAATTATTATATAGGTGGGAATATTCACCGGTGCATATTGACAGCTGAGGTTATGTTGTCTGTTGGTGTACGCTGGTGTTGTTATATTCTTATATTAGAGTTGCATTTTGATGCCTGAATGAGTATGTGTTTTGACTACGATACACATTGTTGTATGGTGTTTTATGCAGTTAGATGATGCGACGATGGTAATTATAATGCGGTGGCTTGTGGGTTTTGCAGCGTTGCTGATTTTATTTCTCCATCCGCTGTGACAATTAGCCTTATAATGATTGGCTCGTCGAGCGTTGCAGGAGTGTATAAATAAATAAATTAATTAATTTAAGTAATTAATAATTAATAAAATTAAGTCGTGCTCTGGTGAGGCCTATAAAGAAATACCAATAAAGTTTGTGGTTATATATGAGAGAATATTATGGTGCTTACCGTGCTTGGAGCGTTATAGGTGTTGCGCTGGAAAATTTGTGACGATCGTTCCAGACGGAGATTGTACAATATTGTGAGTACTTTTACTTTTGTCAGGTTATGTACTAAGTTTTTCGTTGGCGCTTGCCAATGATGCGTGTTTTTTGTGACAAATGTAGTTTTGTTTGGCACACACTTAGCAATGCTGGGCGTATTGTTACCCAGCTGACACAATTACACACACACGGATACTTTTAGAAATTTTAAAGGAGGTCTATATCGTAGACATAAAGGGTTTGCGGTGATGTCAAGTGTCGTCTACTTGCATTAACCCAGGCGTGGCGTTGCACGATGCGCGTGTAGGGTGCTTCGCTGAGTGGTGGAGTGGCGTCGCCACCCTACGGGTGTGTAAAGAAGATAGGGCTGCTCGACTAGAGTTCCTTTTTAGTGAAATTTTAGTCGGGTCGACCAGAGTTCTATTTTATTTTATTAATTTAATTTAATTTTATTATATGTTATTCTATTTTATTTTTATTTTATTTTTATTTTATTTTATTTTATTTTATTTTATTTTTATTTTTTATTTTATTTTTACTTTGGTTTAGTTTGGTTTTTCAGTTATTTAAATTATTATTTTTTGGTTAGTATTTTCTTTCTCTTAAACTTTTTTCTTCCTTTCTTTTAAATTTTATAGCTTCTTATTATATTAATTTTCAGTTTAATTTAGTTATTTTCTGTTTTGTTTATTTGTTTACTAGCTTATATAGTACTTTAGTTTTTATTTTCTGCTAGTTAGTTATTTGTATAACATTATTTTCGTTTCTATAAACTATACTTTATTTCTTAGTTATAGTTTAGACTATTTTCAGTTTTCACCGCGTTAGTTTATTTTCAGTCAATTTTTTCTTTAATTCTCTTTATTTTCTATATTTATATGTTTATTTGTTACTCGTTTTTACTTATTATTATTTTCTTTCTTTCTTTATTTTCTTTATTTTTCTTTATTTTCTTTATTTTCATTATCAGGTATTTAGTTTCCTAATTTGTTCACTATTAACATTTTGTTTCTAGTATCTCATTTTGTCGTTTTCTCTATTTTATTTTGAGTATTTTTTACTTTTATTCTTTTATTTTGTTATTTTATTTTGTTTTGTTTTATTTTTTATTTTTTCATCAGTTATTATATACTCTCTTTATTTTATGTTATTTTTTTTCCTGAGTCCGTTATGATATTCAGTCAGTTTAATTTTGTCAGTTTAATTTTGTTTGTTTTTCTTTAGTTCAATTTTGATTGGTTTTTTAGCCATGTATTATTTACTTTTCCTATTTTATTTATGTTATTTTATTTATTTCTTTATTTGATTTATTTTGCTTTATTTTATTTTATTTATGGGCTTCTTTATTTTTCTCTAGTTATTTTTGGTTATATTTTATTTTGTTTTTGAATAGAAGTTTCCTCGAGCCGAACCACCCCTCCTTATAGAACTTATTTGAAGTATAATGAATAAGAGGACGCTGTTCGTCACATATGTGTGATAGCGGCTTGTTAGGCTAGCTAATATACGTTGAGCGTCGGTGGGTGCGGGTACTTTGTATGCCGATTCACCCACTTAAATGCAGTCGAGGGAATATTATATGCCGTATTGTATATGTATTTGACGTTGTCTGGTCTGTTGACGATTTGGCGATACTTTGGTTACGAATGGTTTTTTCTTGGATGGTTTTTCACAAGAAACGGTGGTGACTTTGGCTATGTCCATGGACTTATGAGAAAATTAATACTTTAATTATTATGGATAGGTTCGTTAAAGGAATAAAAAGTACGGCGCAGGGGGTTTCGGAGCCCCCAGGCCCTGTCGGTGATTCGAGTAGCGTCCCAGGCTCGACCCGACAGTCATCTTGCGACTGGACGAGCGACGAGGGGTTGGTCGGTCCCAGGGCCGCCCCCCGTTCGTTAACAAAGACCGGGGACCATATAGTCAATACTCCTCCGTTGGCGGGAGGTGGGAAAGAAATCTGCATCCTGGATTCAGACGAAGAGACTTCTAGTCTTGGAGGGGAGATGTCATCGGCGAAGCGCGTAGTTGCGGCATCCAGGAAGAAGGGGGAAGCGAGGGCCTTCGAGCCTAGACCCAAGTTGGCTAGAAGCCCTGGAGAGCGTAGAGTTACGAGATCCAAAGGAGTGGCGGCAGGTGGAGCATCCAGCGATATAACCTCGACGGGTGGCTCTGCTAGCGACGGATCTCTTGGGCCTTCTGCCGGGCTCTACGACATAGGGGATCTCAGTGAGGCGATGACAAATGTTACGGGTCAACTAGAAGATGGGAGCGAGGGCGATGAGGGGGTGTCTGGGGCGGCGGACATCCGTTATCTGTTCGGTTGCTTCGTCGAAGTAATCCGAAATCTTGGTGCCTGTCGTTCAAGAATGGCGGAGATGGAGATCAGGGATATGGCGATAGCCAAATATCTCAGGATGGCGGAGGCCAATGTCGAGAAGGCCGCCGTGAGGCTGAAAAGGACGAATTTTCGGTTCCTTAAAAGGCCAGTCGAAGTCTCCACGCAAACTTCTCCGTTCAAAGTGGAGTCTGAAAATAGGCCGAAGTGGAAGAAGGTGTCGCCTCCGGACATGGGGATAGAGTCGAAGAGGAAGAGGAGCGGAGGTGGGAGATCTTATGCAGAGATATGTGGGTCGACGGCAACCGGAGCCGTCATTCGTGACCAAGCCTCTTGTGAACCCGGCGCGTGGACGATCAAGAGCAGCAGGAGAGCCGCGAGGTCGGAAAGGAAGAGGGTCGAAGCCGATAAGGGGACCGCCAGACCGCCTCCATCTAGTGTTGGCGGTCCCAGGATAGTGAAGCCGCGGAATAGGCCTGAGGCCATCCTTGTCAGGTTTGACAAGAAGAAGAGGTGGATCCAGGCCTATCAGGATCTCACGGTGGCCAAGGATGTCCTTGGGGCTAGTACGAGGATCCGGAAGACGAAGACCGGGGACATCCTCTTGGAAATGAAGGCGGGCACTAAGATCGACTCCGCCGCTACCGAGATAAACAGATTGGTTGGGGACAAGCTCCGCGCGGTACCCTTGAAAGACAGGGTATCCGTGGAGGTGAGAGATATCGATCCCTTGACGAGCAAAGACGAGCTCGTCAAGGCGATGAGAACTCAGATGAAGATCAAGGAGGAGGACCAAGTGTTGGTTAAGGCGATGAGTTTGGCCCCGTGGGGGACTCAATCGGCGATTGTTATGCTCCCGAAGGTGTACCTTGCTGGCGAAGGCGCTAGGATCCGTACTGGATTAACCATTGCGACGGTGAGGATGTTGGCCAACGTAACCAGGTGTTACAAATGTCACCAGGTTGGCCACATCGCAAGGGACTGCAAGGCAAGTTGCCCCGGAAAGGAAGTGTGCCGCAAATGTGGCGGCACGGACCATACGATCGCGCAGTGCAAAAATCGGCCACACTGCGCGACATGTAGCAGAGATAAAGGAGCTAGGAGCGACCACGTCACCGGGTCGCTGGCCTGCCCTAGGTATAGAAATATACTTAGGGGGGTCGAGAAGGGCTCTTAGCCTCCTTGAGAAGGAAGATGGTATCGAAGAGCAGATGAACGCCGAGAGGGGGTCCGCCGAAGTAATGCCTTAGTTGCGGTTCCGGCGGATCCCTTGTTCAAGTGGTGAAGTGGAAGAGGAGGGGTTTTTAGTGGGTATGGGTTGGCCGAGTCCCACATAACCCAGGGACTTAGGTCTCTGGGAATGCGTAACTGCATTTTCCCCTCCTCGTTAAACAAAAAAAAAAAAAAAAAAAAAAAAAAAAAAAAAAAAAAAAAAAAAAAAAAAAAAAAAAAAAGGTTGGGGTTAGGTTGGGGTTAGGTTGGGGTTAGGTTGGGGTTAGGTTGGGGTTAGGTTGGGGTTAGGTTGGGGTTAGGTTGGGGTTAGGTTGGGGTTAGGTTGGGGTTAGGTTGGGGTTAGGTTGGGGTTAGGTTGGGGTTAGGTTAGGTTGGGGTTAGGTTGGGGTTAGGTTGGGGTTAGGTTGGGGTTAGGTTGGGGTTAGGTTGGGGTTAGGTTGGGGTTAGGTTGGGGTTAGGTTGGGGTTAGGTTGGGGTTAGGTTGGGGTTAGGTTGGGGTTAGGTTGGGGTTAGGTTGGGGTTAGGTTGGGGTTAGGTTGGGGTTAGGTTGGGGTTAGGTTGGGGTTAGGTTGGGGTTAGGTTGGGGTTAGGTTGGGGTTAGGTTGGGGTTAGGTTGGGGTTAGGTTGGGGTTAGGTTGGGGTTAGGTTGGGGTTAGGTTGGGGTTAGGTTGGGGTTAGGTTGGGGTTAGGTTGGGGTTAGGTTGGGGTTAGGTTGGGGTTAGGTTGGGGTTAGGTTGGGGTTAGGTTGGGGTTAGGGTTAGGTTGGGGTTAGGTTGGGGTTAGGTTGGGGTTAGGTTGGGGTTAGGTTGGGGTTAGGTTGGGGTTAGGTTGGGGTTAGGTTGGGGTTAGGTTGGGGTTAGGTTGGGGTTAGGTTGGGGTTAGGTTGGGGTTAGGTTGGGGTTAGGTTGGGGTTAGGTTGGGGTTAGGTTGGGGTTAGGTTGGGGTTAGGTTGGGGTTAGGTTGGGGTTAGGTTGGGGTTAGGTTGGGGTTAGGTTGGGGTTAGGTTGGGGTTAGGTTGGGGTTAGGTTGGGGTTAGGTTGGGGTTAGGTTGGGGTTAGGTTGGGGTTAGGTTGGGGTTAGGTTGGGGTTAGGTTGGGGTTAGGTTGGGGTTAGGTTGGGGTTAGGTTGGGGTTAGGTTGGGGTTAGGTTGGGGTTAGGTTGGGGTTAGGTTGGGGTTAGGTTGGGGTTAGGTTGGGGTTAGGTTGGGGTTAGGTTGGGGTTAGGTTGGGGTTAGGTTGGGGTTAGGTTGGGGTTAGGTTGGGGTTAGGTTGGGGTTAGGTTGGGGTTAGGTTGGGGTTAGGTTGGGGTTAGGTTGGGGTTAGGTTGGGGTTAGGTTGGGGTTAGGTTGGGGTTAGGTTGGGGTTAGGTTGGGGTTAGGTTGGGGTTAGGTTGGGGTTAGGTTGGGGTTAGGTTGGGGTTAGGTTGGGGTTAGGTTGGGGTTAGGTTGGGGTTAGGTTGGGGTTAGGTTGGGGTTAGGTTGGGGTTAGGTTGGGGTTAGGTTGGGGTTAGGTTGGGGTTAGGTTGGGGTTAGGTTGGGGTTAGGTTGGGGTTAGGTTGGGGTTAGGTTGGGGTTAGGTTGGGGTTAGGTTGGGGTTAGGTTGGGGTTAGGTTGGGGTTAGGTTGGGGTTAGGTTGGGGTTAGGTTGGGGTTAGGTTGGGGTTAGGTTGGGGTTAGGTTGGGGTTAGGTTGGGGTTAGGTTGGGGTTAGGTTGGGGTTAGGTTGGGGTTAGGTTGGGGTTAGGTTGGGGTTAGGTTGGGGTTAGGTTGGGGTTAGGTTGGGGTTAGGTTGGGGTTAGGTTGGGGTTAGGTTGGGGTTAGGTTGGGGTTAGGTTGGGGTTAGGTTGGGGTTAGGTTGGGGTTAGGTTGGGGTTAGGTTGGGGTTAGGTTGGGGTTAGGTTGGGGTTAGGTTGGGGTTAGGTTGGGGTTAGGTTGGGGTTAGGTTGGGGTTAGGTTGGGGTTAGGTTGGGGTTAGGTTGGGGTTAGGTTGGGGTTAGGTTGGGGTTAGGTTGGGGTTAGGTTGGGGTTAGGTTGGGGTTAGGTTGGGGTTAGGTTGGGGTTAGGTTGGGGTTAGGTTGGGGTTAGGTTGGGGTTAGGTTGGGGTTAGGTTGGGGTTAGGTTGGGGTTAGGTTGGGGTTAGGTTGGGGTTAGGTTGGGGTTAGGTTGGGGTTAGGTTGGGGTTAGGTTGGGGTTAGGTTGGGGTTAGGTTGGGGTTAGGTTGGGGTTAGGTTGGGGTTAGGTTGGGGTTAGGTTGGGGTTAGGTTGGGGTTAGGTTGGGGTTAGGTTGGGGTTAGGTTGGGGTTAGGTTGGGGTTAGGTTGGGGTTAGGTTGGGGTTAGGTTGGGGTTAGGTTGGGGTTAGGTTGGGGTTAGGTTGGGGTTAGGTTGGGGTTAGGTTGGGGTTAGGTTGGGGTTAGGTTGGGGTTAGGTTGGGGTTAGGTTGGGGTTAGGTTGGGGTTAGGTTGGGGTTAGGTTGGGGTTAGGTTGGGGTTAGGTTGGGGTTAGGTTGGGGTTAGGTTGGGGTTAGGTTGGGGTTAGGTTGGGGTTAGGTTGGGGTTAGGTTGGGGTTAGGTTGGGGTTAGGTTGGGGTTAGGTTGGGGTTAGGTTGGGGTTAGGTTGGGGTTAGGTTGGGGTTAGGTTGGGGTTAGGTTGGGGTTAGGTTGGGGTTAGGTTGGGGTTAGGTTGGGGTTAGGTTGGGGTTAGGTTGGGGTTAGGTTGGGGTTAGGTTGGGGTTAGGTTGGGGTTAGGTTGGGGTTAGGTTGGGGTTAGGTTGGGGTTAGGTTGGGGTTAGGTTGGGGTTAGGTTGGGGTTAGGTTGGGGTTAGGTTGGGGTTAGGTTGGGGTTAGGTTGGGGTTAGGTTGGGGTTAGGTTGGGGTTAGGTTGGGGTTAGGTTGGGGTTAGGTTGGGGTTAGGTTGGGGTTAGGTTGGGGTTAGGTTGGGGTTAGGTTGGGGTTAGGTTGGGGTTAGGTTGGGGTTAGGTTGGGGTTAGGTTGGGGTTAGGTTGGGGTTAGGTTGGGGTTAGGTTGGGGTTAGGTTGGGGTTAGGTTGGGGTTAGGTTGGGGTTAGGTTGGGGTTAGGTTGGGGTTAGGTTGGGGTTAGGTTGGGGTTAGGTTGGGGTTAGGTTGGGGTTAGGTTGGGGTTAGGTTGGGGTTAGGTTGGGGTTAGGTTGGGGTTAGGTTGGGGTTAGGTTGGGGTTAGGTTGGGGTTAGGTTGGGGTTAGGTTGGGGTTAGGTTGGGGTTAGGTTGGGGTTAGGTTGGGGTTAGGTTGGGGTTAGGTTGGGGTTAGGTTGGGGTTAGGTTGGGGTTAGGTTGGGGTTAGGTTGGGGTTAGGTTGGGGTTAGGTTGGGGTTAGGTTGGGGTTAGGTTGGGGTTAGGTTGGGGTTAGGTTGGGGTTAGGTTGGGGTTAGGTTGGGGTTAGGTTGGGGTTAGGTTGGGGTTAGGTTGGGGTTAGGTTGGGGTTAGGTTGGGGTTAGGTTGGGGTTAGGTTGGGGTTAGGTTGGGGTTAGGTTGGGGTTAGGTTGGGGTTAGGTTGGGGTTAGGTTGGGGTTAGGTTGGGGTTAGGTTGGGGTTAGGTTGGGGTTAGGTTGGGGTTAGGTTGGGGTTAGGTTGGGGTTAGGTTGGGGTTAGGTTGGGGTTAGGTTGGGGTTAGGTTGGGGTTAGGTTGGGGTTAGGTTGGGGTTAGGTTGGGGTTAGGTTGGGGTTAGGTTGGGGTTAGGTTGGGGTTAGGTTGGGGTTAGGTTGGGGTTAGGTTGGGGTTAGGTTGGGGTTAGGTTGGGGTTAGGTTGGGGTTAGGTTGGGGTTAGGTTGGGGTTAGGTTGGGGTTAGGTTGGGGTTAGGTTGGGGTTAGGTTGGGGTTAGGTTGGGGTTAGGTTGGGGTTAGGTTGGGGTTAGGTTGGGGTTAGGTTGGGGTTAGGTTGGGGTTAGGTTGGGGTTAGGTTGGGGTTAGGTTGGGGTTAGGTTGGGGTTAGGTTGGGGTTAGGTTGGGGTTAGGTTGGGGTTAGGTTGGGGTTAGGTTGGGGTTAGGTTGGGGTTAGGTTGGGGTTAGGTTGGGGTTAGGTTGGGGTTAGGTTGGGGTTAGGTTGGGGTTAGGTTGGGGTTAGGTTGGGGTTAGGTTGGGGTTAGGTTGGGGTTAGGTTGGGGTTAGGTTGGGGTTAGGTTGGGGTTAGGTTGGGGTTAGGTTGGGGTTAGGTTGGGGTTAGGTTGGGGTTAGGTTGGGGTTAGGTTGGGGTTAGGTTGGGGTTAGGTTGGGGTTAGGTTGGGGTTAGGTTGGGGTTAGGTTGGGGTTAGGTTGGGGTTAGGTTGGGGTTAGGTTGGGGTTAGGTTGGGGTTAGGTTGGGGTTAGGTTGGGGTTAGGTTGGGGTTAGGTTGGGGTTAGGTTGGGGTTAGGTTGGGGTTAGGTTGGGGTTAGGTTGGGGTTAGGTTGGGGTTAGGTTGGGGTTAGGTTGGGGTTAGGTTGGGGTTAGGTTGGGGTTAGGTTGGGGTTAGGTTGGGGTTAGGTTGGGGTTAGGTTGGGGTTAGGTTGGGGTTAGGTTGGGGTTAGGTTGGGGTTAGGTTGGGGTTAGGTTGGGGTTAGGTTGGGGTTAGGTTGGGGTTAGGTTGGGGTTAGGTTGGGGTTAGGTTGGGGTTAGGTTGGGGTTAGGTTGGGGTTAGGTTGGGGTTAGGTTGGGGTTAGGTTGGGGTTAGGTTGGGGTTAGGTTGGGGTTAGGTTGGGGTTAGGTTGGGGTTAGGTTGGGGTTAGGTTGGGGTTAGGTTGGGGTTAGGTTGGGGTTAGGTTGGGGTTAGGTTGGGGTTAGGTTGGGGTTAGGTTGGGGTTAGGTTGGGGTTAGGTTGGGGTTAGGTTGGGGTTAGGTTGGGGTTAGGTTGGGGTTAGGTTGGGGTTAGGTTGGGGTTAGGTTGGGGTTAGGTTGGGGTTAGGTTGGGGTTAGGTTGGGGTTAGGTTGGGGTTAGGTTGGGGTTAGGTTGGGGTTAGGTTGGGGTTAGGTTGGGGTTAGGTTGGGGTTAGGTTGGGGTTAGGTTGGGGTTAGGTTGGGGTTAGGTTGGGGTTAGGTTGGGGTTAGGTTGGGGTTAGGTTGGGGTTAGGTTGGGGTTAGGTTGGGGTTAGGTTGGGGTTAGGTTGGGGTTAGGTTGGGGTTAGGTTGGGGTTAGGTTGGGGTTAGGTTGGGGTTAGGTTGGGGTTAGGTTGGGGTTAGGTTAGGTTGGGGTTAGGTTGGGGTTAGGTTGGGGTTAGGTTGGGGTTAGGTTAGGTTGGGGTTAGGTTGGGGTTAGGTTGGGGTTAGGTTGGGGTTAGGTTGGGGTTAGGTTGGGGTTAGGTTGGGGTTAGGTTGGGGTTGGGTTGGGGTTAGGGTGGGGTTAGGTTGGGGTTAGGTTGGGGTTAGGTTGGGGTTAGGTTGGGGTTAGGTTGGGGTTAGGTTGGGGTTAGGTTGGGGTTAGGTTGGGGTTAGGTTGGGGTTAGGTTGGGGTTAGGTTGGGGTTAGGTTGGGGTTAGGTTGGGGTTAGGTTGGGGTTAGGTTGGGGTTAGGTTGGGGTTAGGTTGGGGTTAGGTTGGGGTTAGGTTGGGGTTAGGTTGGGGTTAGGTTGGGGTTAGGTTGGGGTTAGGTTGGGGTTAGGTTTTAGTTTATTTTTACTTTATTTTATTTATTTTCATTTTATTTTTATTCTATTTTATTCTCATTATTAAGTAATTAGTTATTTAGTTTGTTTATTATTATCATTTTCTGTTTCTAGTATTTCATTCTGGTGTCTATTTTAGTTTATTTATATTTTTTATTCTATTTGGTTTAGTTACCCTTATTTATTTTATTTTCTGTTTTCGGTAGTTTCTTTTGTTATGATATTGCAGTTTAGTCTGGCTTTTTTGATATTTCGCCTAGCTCATCATTTTTTGCTTATTCACTTGGTTCCTTAGTATTTTTTCTTTCATTAGCATTTTATTATTTTGTCCTTTTGTTTTACTTTGGTTAAATTAGTTACGGTTTTTTTATTTACTTCTCTTCTTTTATTTTATTTAAGTTTATTTGTATAGAAATATCTTCATATTTTGGGTTCTCTAAGTTCTGTTCGTTCTCATTTTATTTTTATTTTTACTTTGTTTTGACTCTGGTCTTCTCCGGTGTTAATGATCCGACTTTTGTAATCTAATTAAGACGTTTCTCGAGCCGAACCCCACCCCCCCCCTCCGTACCCCAAATTTTTACATTTGGCAGGGAGTTATTGAGTAGCCCGAGGGCTATGTGTGGAAGATATATATTTGGAATGCGCAGGGCGTACGCGTGATTACGCTCCGATTCGGTTGGCTTTTTGTTGTGTCGGCTTGGCGAGTTTTGGGTTATGAGTGGTTACGTTTGGACGGTTTTCTTACCTGTTTTGTTGACGACATGGCGATATCCAAGGTTATGAATTATTTTTTCTTAAAAATTATGGATAAGTCTGTAAAAGGAAATAAAGTTACGGCGCAGGGGGTTTCGGAGCCCCCAGGCCCCGTCGGGGTGTCGAGTGGCTCTCCAGGCTCGTCCCGACGGTCATCATGCTACTGGGAAAACGACGAGGGGGAGGTGGTTCCCCAGGCACCCCCTCGATCGGTAAAGGCGACTGGGTCGAAAAAGGAGATAAGGAGTGAAGCCCGGAAATCTAGAAACGGGTCTAACATTTCGTTGGAGGAGGTTTCCGAGAAGTTACGTAGTTATGGTACGTCCGTATCTTCACCCGGAAATAAAGGAGCGAGCGGGGGCAGGGATTTCAGCCCATCCCTTAGTCCGTTTGAGCCAAGTAGGAGGCTGCAGAGGACCCCAGAGGGGGTTCGTAAAACCGATAGAGTGGCCGGGAAGGAGAATGAGGGTCCGCGGGCGGAGAATGGGAAGAAAAAGAGCCCGCCAGTGCCGGCGGACAGAAGTAAAACCGGCAGTATTAAAACGGCCAGGTCGGTGATAGGGAGAGAGCCTGGTGCCGTTGGGGAGGTGATGGGAAATGGTAACTCAGCGGATTGTGCTGAGTGCGTAGTGATAAGGAAGGAGGAGTGGATCGCGATGCGGGACATTATAATGGAGGCCTACCAGGAGATAAATGCGATAATCGGCAGATTACACGTGTTATCCAGGATGGACCCGAAAATTCGCCAGCGGGCTCTAGCCGTTCGCGATAAGGCGAACGAATGCTGGGATAGGTTGGGGAAGTCCATGGCTGTAGAGCGAAGGATCAAGGTGGGAAGGGAAGTGGCCCAGAAGACGGTGAATACGTCGACTCAGACCCCCTCTCGGGAAGGTGTGGCTGGTAAAATGGACAGCATGGATAGAAACTCCTCTTTCCTCGAGACTGGCGGGAAGAGGAAAAATGTGTCCCCCCCCGTTGAGGGAAATACAGGGACGGTCTTGAAGAGGAGCAGGAGAGGTGCGGCCTCCTACGCGTCGGCGTGCGGGTCAGCCAGTCGGGGTCAACCAGACCGGTTTGATAACGAGGCGAGTGACTCGGGTGGAGAATGGCGTGAAGTCATCAGCCGCAGAGAGAAGAGGCGTGCAAATGCCAGGATGCGGGCTGAGGAAGGGGACGAACCTCGGCGTGTTGATGTCCGGGGAGGCAGGCCCATCAGGAAGAAGGTTAGACCTGAGGCTCTTCTGGTTAAGGTGGGAGAAGGCCAAGATTGGCTGGAGACCTACAGAGGCCTCTTGTGTGCTAGGGATGCGCTTGACGATAGCATTGGCGTCAGAAAGACTCGGAAAGGCGACATCCTGGTGGAGCTGAAGGTGGGTGCGAAGGGCGATGAAGTTGCTGGTAGAATCAGGGAGTCGACTGATGGAAAGATCGCGGTCTCCCATCTCCAGAAAAGAGTCACCCTGGAGATCAAGGACATTGACCCCCTGGAAACGAAGGAGGACCTGGTTAGGGATCTAATCAGGGGTCTCCAAACGGGGGATGAAAAGGATGTGGTGGTCAAGACATTGAGAGCGGCACCTTGGGGTACGCAGACGGCGATCGTCGTGGTACCCGAGGGTCTCGTGAAAGCGGAAACGTGGAGGAGCAAGATAAGGACGGGCTTCACGATTGCCACTATGAAGATCCTCCCCAGGATAACGAGATGCTATAGGTGCCACGAGATCGGGCACCTGGCCATGGGGTGTAAGGTGTTGGGCCCTGGGAAGGAGAGATGTCGGAGATGTGGAGGTGCTGACCACGGGATTGCGGGATGTACCAACGCACCCATGTGTGTTTGGTGCAGCAGAAGTGGAGTGGGTCGGTTTGACCATGTCATGGGGTCTTTCGCGTGCCCCACCTATAGGAGTTATTTAAGTAGTGGGGGTAGTGGAGGTCGCAAAGCCTGAAGGTGCTACAGGTGAACCTTAATAGGAGTAGGCTGGCGCAAGAATTGTTCCAGCAGTTTGCGTGGGAGCGCCGGGTGGATGTGGTGCTGATCTCGGAGCCCAACAGGCAGCACCCCTTCTGGTACAACGATACTAAGGGGGATGCGTCCATCTGGGTCACGAGGTTCAACGGTCTCCACCCCAGCGAAGATACAGTTGCTGCGGACGATGGAATGGTGGGAATCGAGGTCGGGGAAACATATTGCGTGAGTGGTTACTGCTCACCCAACGTACCCCTGGCCACCTTCGAAGATTATGTCGGCAGGCTGGATCGTGTGTTGGTGTCATCGGCGAAGAATGAGAAGTGTACCATTGTCGCGGGTGACTTCAATGCAAAGTCGAAGGCCTGGGGTGGCAACACAACCGATACCAGAGGGAGGGTGCTGTCCGAGGCGCTACAAAAAAATCGTCTGGCTCCTATTAGGGTCGGTCCCGGTCCGACCTTTCAAAGAGGCTCCAGGGCGAGTTTCCTCGACGTTACAAGCGTCAACAGCAAGCTGCGTGAGAGGCACATACTTTCGGTGGTGGTGGACGAGTATAATGGGTCCGACCACAAGTATGTGCTTCATAAGTTCAAAAAGGAGCAGAGGAGCAGTTTGAGGTTCACTCGAAAGTACGCGACGAAGGACATGGTGCCGGAAGTAGTTATAAGAAACTTTGACGACGCGAAGGCGAGATTCCGAGGTCAAGACGACTCGCTCCAGAAGACCTTGGAGATGACTTGCGAGAATTCGCTGAAGAAGGTTCGTCCACCTAGAGGGAGTAGGAACCCAAACTACTGGTGGAATGAGGAGATTGCTCGGCTGCGCGAGATTGCGAAGTCGAAGAGACGGAGGGCGCAGGTTGCCGCGAAGAGGAAGGATGTGGGCGCCGATCAGAAGAGGGTGGAATACAAGAGGGCCAAAAGAGATCTGAGGTCCGCCATCTTCTATAGTAAGAAGATGGCTTGGAAGAAGTTCACCGCCACTCTCGACCGAGACCCGTGGGGCTTGCCGTACAAGACGGTTATTGCCAGGCTTAAGGCGGCTAAGCCTTACGTAAGTCTCGGAAGGGGGCAGGCGGAGAAGATCATCGATACCCTCTTCATAACGGAGGATTGTGGCGTGCTGGATTGCGGGAACGGCAGTGGTGACGCCGGGGGGATGACCGCCGTCGGAGAACTGATCCAGCCGGGCGATCTCAGCAGAGCGGTGGCCCGCTTGAAGGTGAAGAAGGCAGTGGGCGTGGACGGGATACCTGGGTCCATAATAAAGCTCATTCACCACCATAGAGCGCAGGATCTGCTGGCCATGGTGAATTTTATTTATGAGAATGGCAGAATACCGGCCAGTTGGAAGGTGGCCAGGTTGATCCTGCTTAATAAGCCCGGTAAAGACCCTAGGCTCCCGTCGTCGTACCGGCCCATTAGCGTGCTCCCCTCGATGAGCAAGGTTTGGGAGTACACGCTAAAGTGGGCCATCGAGAAGGAGATTGGCATGGATCCATTCCATCCAAACCAGTTTGGGTTCCGAAGGGGGAGGTGCACCGTTGACGCGATTATGAGGGTGATTAGGTTCGCCGAGACCTGCCGGAAGAAGAGGCTGGTCTGCGTCCTGATGTGCGTTGATATAAAAAACGCCTTCAACACACTCAGTTGGGACGCGATCATGCAGGAGGTGAGGCGTAGGGGTCTCTCTCATGGTTTGACGAGGGTTCTTGGAAACTACTTGCAAGATCGATATGTAGTTTTCGAGAGTCCGAGCGGTACGGTGACTAGGAAGATTTACGGCGGGGTCCCACAGGGCTCGGTAGTGGGTCCCATGCTGTGGAATATCGTGTACGATGGTCTGTTGACCAGATTTGATAATTTGGTTAACGCTAAAGCGTTAGCATTCGCGGACGATCTTGCCATTCTGGTGGGCCTGAAGAGGACGGAGAGGGTGGAGAGCGTCTTGAGCCCTCTCATGAAGACGATCACCACCTGGTGTAACAACACGGGCCTCCGAATAGCGGGCGAAAAGACGGAGATCATTATGTTGACGGGGATGAGGGTCCCGAAGATTTTGGACGTGTGTTTGGTGGGAACGACGCTGTCTACGCGCGATACAGTAAAGTATCTCGGTGTCGTGCTGGACAGCAGAAGAACATTTACCCAGCATATTGTGGCGGTTTGCGCCCGTGCGGACGCAGTCGTGGGGGCCATTAGGGGCCTCCTGCCGAATGTGAACGGCCCCTCCAATGCCTGTAGGAGGCTTTACTACCGGGTATGGGAGTCGGTCGTGTTATACGCATCACCGGCGTGGAAGGATGCGCTGCATATGTCCAAGAATATCGAGGAACTCCGGAGGGCTCAGCGAAGTGCGCTGATTGGCACCTCGACGGCGTACAGGACCGTTTCTCATGCGGCCCTGTGCGTGCTGACTGGGACGATGCCAATCCAGATTCGGGCTCGTTGGAGATGGAAGGAGTACGAGGCAAGGAAATCTGCCAGAAGCAATCCTGAAGAGCCGGAGGTATTTTCCGCTCGGTTGGCCAGATTGGAAGTGGAAGCAGTCGATGACTGGAGGAGGGAATGGTCACAATATAACGCTGAAAATTGGACCAGGAGGCTGATCGGAGATGGAGCTATCCTTTGGAAGAGGAACAGGGATATTGATCATTATACCATGCAGCTGCTTACAGGGCATGGTATATTTAATCAATATCGCCTGAGGATCGGCAAAGAAACGACCAATAGTTGCTGGGATTGCGGAGCGAGCCCGGACGACGCTGAACATGTGATACTGAGTTGCCCTAGGTGGGCTATGCAGCGCACCATGTTGGAAAATATGGTGGGAAGAAGACTCGAGGTGGAGAACATCGTCAGTATAGTCACGGCCGATGACCGTATCTGGAAGTATTTTAGGGCCTTCTGCGGGCTGGCGATGAGGGCCAGGCAGACGAAGGAGAAGGAGTTGGAGCGGTCTCGAAGAGAAGGACGAAGCGGTCGCCTTGGTGGCAGCTGAATTGGAGGAGTTGCTAGTGGACGAGCTGGAAATCCAGTAATAGATTTTTGATGGAACACCTACAGGGACCCGCCGAAGTAATGCCTTTGTTGCGGTCCCGGCGGATCCCTTGTTCATTGAAGAAGTGGAAGAGGAGGGGTTTTTAGTGGGTATGGCGATGACATCTGGCCGAGTCCCACATAACCCACGGTTTCAGGCCGTGGGTATGCGTAATTGCATTTTCCCCTCCTCGTTAAAAAAAAAAAAAAAAAAAAAAAAAAAAAAAAAAAAAAGGTTGGGGTTAGGTTGGGGTTAGGTTGGGGTTAGGTTGGGGTTAGGTTGGGGTTAGGTTGGGGTTAGGTTGGGGTTAGGTTGGGGTTAGGTTGGGGTTAGGTTGGGGTTAGGTTGGGGTTAGGTTGGGGTTAGGTTGGGGTTAGGTTGGGGTTAGGTTGGGGTTAGGTTGGGGTTAGGTTGGGGTTAGGTTGGGGTTAGGTTGGGGTTAGGTTGGGGTTAGGTTGGGGTTAGGTTGGGGTTAGGGTTAGGTTGGGGTTAGGTTGGGGTTAGGTTGGGGTTAGGTTGGGGTTAGGTTGGGGTTAGGTTGGGGTTAGGTTGGGGTTAGGTTGGGGTTAGGTTGGGGTTAGGTTGGGGTTAGGTTGGGGTTAGGTTGGGGTTAGGTTGGGGTTAGGTTGGGGTTAGGTTGGGGTTAGGTTGGGGTTAGGTTGGGGTTAGGTTGGGGTTAGGTTGGGGTTAGGTTGGGGTTGGGGTTAGGTTGGGGTTAGGTTGGGGTTAGGTTAGGTTGGGGTTAGGTTGGGGTTAGGTTGGGGTTAGGTTGGGGTTAGGTTGGGGTTAGGTTGGGGTTAGGTTGGGGTTAGGTTGGGGTTAGGTTGGGGTTAGGTTGGGGTTAGGTTGGGGTTAGGTTGGGGTTAGGTTGGGGTTAGGTTGGGTTAGGTTGGGGTTAGGTTGGGGTTAGGTTAGGTTGGGGTTAGGTTGGGTTAGGTTGGGGTTAGGTTGGGGTTAGGTTGGGGTTAGGTTGGGGTTAGGTTGGGGTTAGGTTGGGGTTAGGTTGGGGTTAGGTTGGGGTTAGGTTGGGGTTAGGTTGGGGTTAGGTTGGGGTTAGGTTGGGGTTAGGTTGGGGTTAGGTTGGGGTTAGGTTGGGGTTAGGTTGGGGTTAGGTTGGGGTTAGGTTGGGGTTAGGTTGGGGTTAGGTTGGGGTTAGGTTGGGGTTAGGTTGGGGTTAGGTTGGGGTTAGGTTGGGGTTAGGTTGGGGTTAGGTTGGGGTTAGGTTGGGGTTAGGTTGGGGTTAGGTTGGGGTTAGGTTGGGGTTAGGTTGGGGTTAGGTTGGGGTTAGGTTGGGGTTAGGTTGGGGTTAGGTTGGGGTTGGGTTGGGGTTAGGTTGGGGTTAGGTTGGGGTTAGGTTGGGGTTAGGTTGGGGTTAGGTTGGGGTTAGGTTGGGGTTAGGTTGGGGTTAGGTTAGGTTGGGGTTAGGTTGGGGTTAGGTTGGGGTTAGGTTGGGGTTAGGTTGGGGTTAGGTTGGGGTTAGGTTGGGGTTAGGTTGGGGTTAGGTTGGGGTTAGGTTGGGGTTAGGTTGGGGTTAGGTTGGGGTTAGGTTGGGGTTAGGTTGGGGTTAGGTTGGGGTTAGGTTGGGGTTAGGTTGGGGTTAGGTTGGGGTTAGGTTGGGGTTAGGTTGGGGTTAGGTTGGGGTTAGGTTGGGGTTAGGTTGGGGTTAGGTTGGGGTTAGGTTGGGGTTAGGTTGGGGTTAGGTTGGGGTTAGGTTGGGGTTAGGTTGGGGTTAGGTTGGGGTTAGGTTGGGGTTAGGTTGGGGTTAGGTTGGGGTTAGGTTGGGGTTAGGTTGGGGTTAGGTTGGGGTTAGGTTGGGGTTAGGTTGGGGTTAGGTTGGGGTTAGGTTGGGGTTAGGTTGGGGTTAGGTTGGGGTTAGGTTGGGGTTAGGTTGGGGTTAGGTTGGGGTTAGGTTGGGGTTAGGTTGGGGTTAGGTTGGGGTTAGGTTGGGGTTAGGTTGGGGTTAGGTTGGGGTTAGGTTGGGGTTAGGTTGGGGTTAGGTTGGGGTTAGGTTGGGGTTAGGTTGGGGTTAGGTTGGGGTTAGGTTGGGGTTAGGTTGGGGTTAGGTTGGGGTTAGGTTGGGGTTAGGTTGGGGTTAGGTTGGGGTTAGGTTGGGGTTAGGTTGGGGTTAGGTTGGGGTTAGGTTGGGGTTAGGTTGGGGTTAGGTTGGGGTTAGGTTGGGGTTAGGTTGGGGTTAGGTTGGGGTTAGGTTGGGGTTAGGTTGGGGTTAGGTTGGGGTTAGGTTGGGGTTAGGTTGGGGTTAGGTTGGGGTTAGGTTGGGGTTAGGTTGGGGTTAGGTTGGGGTTAGGTTGGGGTTAGGTTGGGGTTAGGTTGGGGTTAGGTTGGGGTTAGGTTGGGGTTAGGTTGGGGTTAGGTTGGGGTTAGGTTGGGGTTAGGTTGGGGTTAGGTTGGGGTTAGGTTGGGGTTAGGTTGGGGTTAGGTTGGGGTTAGGTTGGGGTTAGGTTGGGGTTAGGTTGGGGTTAGGTTGGGGTTAGGTTGGGGTTAGGTTGGGGTTAGGTTGGGGTTAGGTTGGGGTTAGGTTGGGGTTAGGTTGGGGTTAGGTTGGGGTTAGGTTGGGGTTAGGTTGGGGTTAGGTTGGGGTTAGGTTGGGGTTAGGTTGGGGTTAGGTTGGGGTTAGGTTGGGGTTAGGTTGGGGTTAGGTTGGGGTTAGGTTGGGGTTAGGTTGGGGTTAGGTTGGGGTTAGGTTGGGGTTAGGTTGGGGTTAGGTTGGGGTTAGGTTGGGGTTAGGTTGGGGTTAGGTTGGGGTTAGGTTGGGGTTAGGTTGGGGTTAGGTTGGGGTTAGGTTGGGGTTAGGTTGGGGTTAGGTTGGGGTTAGGTTGGGGTTAGGTTTGACGAAGGAAGAGTTACTCGCGGCAACGAAGAGGATGGCGTCCCGCGGCGACGTGGCACCCGGTCCGGACGGAATACCGGGCCGTGTCTGGGCAGAGTCGATGGAGACCCTGGCTCCCCGTCTGCAGCACGTCTTCACGCGGTGCATGAGGGAAGGCGCGTACCCACGGGCGTGGAGGACGGCGAGGCTGGTGCTGCTGCGCAAGGAGGGCCGCCCGCCGGACTCGCCGTCCGCGTACAGACCGATATGCCTTCTGGACGAGGCTGGCAAGCTCCTGGAAAGGATAATCGCCGCCCGTCTGGAGGCGCATATCACGGAGCGCGGATCCGGCTGGCACGATAGCCAGTTCGGATTCAGAAAAGGAAGATCCACCGTGGACGCCGTGAGGATGGTGCGGACGACCGCCGACGACATGGTAGCGCGGGGAGGAGTGGCCATCGCGGTCTCATTGGACGTGACCAACGCGTTCAACACGATCCCCTGGGCCAGGATCGTGGAGGCGCTGGAGAGGCTGGAGGTGCCCGCGTACCTTGTTCGCCTGATACGGTCGTACCTCAGCGACCGTTGGATCGGGTACGCGGGCCGAAACGGCGCGGAGGAGAGGAGGCCGGTGGAGCGCGGTGTCCCGCAGGGGTCGGTCCTGGGACCCATACTGTGGATCACCGCGTACGACTCGGTCCTCCGTTGCCCCATGCCGCCGGGCACGGCCTTGGTGTGCTACGCCGACGACACCTTGGTCATGGCCGGCGGCGGGGGATGGTACGAGGCGCAGGCGATCGCGGACTTGGCGGTGGCGCGCGCGGTGAGGGCGATAGGAAGACTGGGGCTGAACGTGTCGCCGGCCAAGACGGAGGCCGTGGGGTTCTTCGACCGTCGTCGCAGAGGAGCCCCACCGTCCGGACTGTGCGTCAGGTGCGACGGCGAGGACGTGCCGGTGAGAGCCCAGATGAGGTACCTGGGCCTCACCATCGACAGCGGATGGACGTTCGAGCCCCACTTCGAGGAACTGGTTCCGAAGGTGGCAGCCGCAGCCAACGCCCTGTGCGGCTTGCTGCCCAACATAGGTGGAGCGGGAACGAGAGTGCGCCGCCTCTACGAGGGAGTGGTGAGATCGAGGGTCCTCTACGGGGCCCCCGTATGGGCCGAAGAACTGCTGGCCAACCGTCGCAGCCTGACCCTGCTACGGAGGCTGCACAGGACGACCGCCATCAGGATCGCGCGTGCATACCGAACGGTGTCGCACGCGTCGGCGTCCGTGCTGGCCGCGTCCCCACCGTTCGAGCTGCAGGCCCTTGCGCTCCAACGGTTGTACAACCACCGTAGGGCCCCGGGCGCGGACGGTGGCGGCGGCGATCGTCCGTTTCAGGACGTGTGGAGGGAGACGCGGCACAGGGTCTGGGAGAGATGGCGCGCCCAACTAACCGAGGAGGACATGTCACGGCCACACCGGGCCGTGCGCGCCGTCCTCCCCAACTGGGAGGCGTGGCGGGACCGCGGCGGGGTCCCTTTGACGTACAGGATGACGCAGGTGCTCACCGGCCACGGTGTGTTCGGTGAGTTCCTGAGAAGAATCCAGCGTGAGGTGACGTCAATCTGTCACCACTGCCAGGAGGAAGAGGACACGGCGCAGCACACGCTGGAGCGTTGTCCGGCGTGGGAGGTGCCGCGCCGCGTGCTACGTCTCGCCATAGGCGACGGGTTGGCCCCCGAGGCGCTCGTGGAGGCGACGCTGAGGAGTCCGCAGGAGTACGCGGCCGTCCGCACCTTCTGCGAGCAGGTCATGCTGGCGAAGGAGCGGGCGGAGCGGAGCAGGGTGAAGAACCGCGACCCCTGCCGGGTCGTGCGCGGACGAAGAGGAGCGCGAGGAGGAGCAACGTCGACGACGCGACGCCGCGCGACCGCGGCGCCACCACCGACGCCGCCGTCGTAGAAGAGCGCGCGCGCGCGTTCGTCCGAAGGGGGAAAAAACAGGCCGTCAAGCCGGGGAGGGTCTGGGTCCCTGCCCGGAATTGCACGACGGCCCCACGGAACGTTGGCGCCGGGGGGCTGGTGGTCACCCGCCGGCTGCCAAGAAGAAGAGGATGTCCCCTGCGAAAAATCTCGCGGGGGAGCGACGAGGGAGCGCCCTGGACCGAGAGCTTCGAGACAGGAAACGGGACGCTCCCGAGAACCGTCACGGCGACCATCGTGGGGTTTTAGTCGGTAAGAGTCCGACACTACCCGCCGCCGCCTCCCAGAGGGCGGCCGGGTGTCCATGAGGATTTCCCCACGTATAAAAAAAAAAAAAAAAAAAAGGTTGGGGTTAGGTTGGGGTTAGGTTGGGGTTAGGTTGGGGTTAGGTTGGGGTTAGGTTGGGGTTAGGTTGGGGTTAGGTTGGGGTTAGGTTGGGTTAGGTTGGGGTTAGGTTGGGGTTAGGTTGGGGTTAGGTTGGGGTTAGGTTGGGGTTAGGTTGGGGTTAGGTTGGGGTTAGGTTGGGGTTAGGTTGGGGTTAGGTTGGGGTTAGGGTTAGGTTAGGTTGGGGTTAGGTTGGGGTTAGGTTGGGGTTAGGTTAGGTTGGGGTTAGGTTGGGGTTAGGTTGGGGTTAGGTTGGGGTTAGGTTGGGGTTAGGTTGGGGTTAGGTTGGGGTTAGGTTGGGGTTAGGTTGGGGTTAGGTTGGGGTTAGGTTGGGGTTAGGTTGGGGTTAGGTTGGGGTTAGGTTGGGGTTAGGTTGGGGTTAGGTTGGGTTAGGTTGGGGTTAGGTTGGGGTTAGGTTGGGGTTAGGTTGGGGTTAGGTTGGGGTTAGGTTGGGGTTAGGTTGGGGTTAGGTTGGGGTTAGGTTGGGGTTAGGTTGGGGTTAGGTTGGGGTTAGGTTGGGGTTAGGTTGGGGTTAGGTTGGGGTTAGGTTGGGGTTAGGTTGGGGTTAGGTTGGGGTTAGGTTGGGGTTAGGTTGGGGTTAGGTTGGGGTTAGGTTGGGGTTAGGTTGGGGTTAGGTTGGGGTTAGGTTGGGGTTAGGTTGGGGTTAGGTTGGGGTTAGGTTGGGGTTAGGTTGGGGTTAGGTTGGGGTTAGGTTGGGGTTAGGTTGGGGTTAGGTTGGGGTTAGGTTGGGGTTAGGTTGGGGTTAGGTTGGGGTTAGGTTGGGGTTAGGTTGGGGTTAGGTTGGGGTTAGGTTGGGGTTAGGTTGGGGTTAGGTTGGGGTTAGGTTGGGGTTAGGTTAGGTTGGGGTTAGGTTGGGGTTAGGTTGGGGTTAGGTTGGGGTTAGGTTGGGGTTAGGTTGGGGTTAGGTTGGGGTTAGGTTGGGGTTAGGTTGGGGTTAGGTTGGGGTTAGGTTGGGGTTAGGTTGGGGTTAGGTTGGGGTTAGGTTGGGGTTAGGTTGGGGTTAGGTTGGGGTTAGGTTGGGGTTAGGTTGGGGTTAGGTTGGGGTTAGGTTGGGGTTAGGTTGGGGTTAGGTTGGGGTTAGGTTGGGGTTAGGTTGGGGTTAGGTTGGGGTTAGGTTGGGGTTAGGTTGGGGTTAGGTTGGGGTTAGGTTGGGGTTAGGTTGGGGTTAGGTTGGGGTTAGGTTGGGGTTAGGTTGGGGTTAGGTTGGGGTTAGGTTGGGGTTAGGTTGGGGTTAGGTTGGGGTTAGGTTGGGGTTAGGTTGGGGTTAGGTTGGGGTTAGGTTGGGGTTAGGTTGGGGTTAGGTTGGGGTTAGGTTGGGGTTAGGTTGGGGTTAGGTTGGGGTTAGGTTGGGGTTAGGTTGGGGTTAGGTTGGGGTTAGGTTGGGGTTAGGTTGGGGTTAGGTTGGGGTTAGGTTGGGGTTAGGTTGGGGTTAGGTTGGGGTTAGGTTGGGGTTAGGTTGGGGGTAGGTTGGGGTTAGGTTAGGGTGGGGTTAGGTTGGGGTTAGGTTGGGGTTAGGTTGGGGTTAGGTTGGGGTTAGGTTGGGGTTAGGTTGGGGTTAGGTTGGGGTTAGGTTGGGGTTAGGTTGGGGTTAGGTTGGGGTTAGGTTGGGGTTAGGTTGGGGTTAGGTTGGGGTTAGGTTGGGGTTAGGTTGGGGTTAGGTTGGGGTTAGGTTGGGGTTAGGTTGGGGTTAGGTTGGGGTTAGGTTGGGGTTAGGTTGGGGTTAGGTTGGGGTTAGGTTGGGGTTAGGTTGGGGTTAGGTTGGGGTTAGGTTGGGGTTAGGTTGGGGTTAGGTTGGGGTTAGGTTGGGGTTAGGTTGGGGTTAGGTTGGGGTTAGGTTGGGGTTAGGTTGGGGTTAGGTTGGGGTTAGGTTGGGGTTAGGTTGGGGTTAGGTTGGGGTTAGGTTGGGGTTAGGTTGGGGTTAGGTTGGGGTTAGGTTGGGGTTAGGTTGGGGTTAGGTTGGGGTTAGGTTGGGGTTAGGTTGGGGTTAGGTTGGGGTTAGGTTGGGGTTAGGTTGGGGTTAGGTTGGGGTTAGGTTGGGGTTAGGTTGGGGTTAGGTTGGGGTTAGGTTGGGGTTAGGTTGGGGTTAGGTTGGGGTTAGGTTGGGGTTAGGTTGGGGTTAGGTTGGGGTTAGGTTGGGGTTAGGTTGGGGTTAGGTTGGGGTTAGGTTGGGGTTAGGTTGGGGTTAGGTTGGGGTTAGGTTGGGGTTAGGTTGGGGTTAGGTTGGGGTTAGGTTGGGGTTAGGTTGGGGTTAGGTTGGGGTTAGGTTGGGGTTAGGTTGGGGTTAGGTTGGGGTTAGGTTGGGGTTAGGTTGGGGTTAGGTTGGGGTTAGGTTGGGGTTAGGTTGGGGTTAGGTTGGGGTTAGGTTGGGGTTAGGTTGGGGTTAGGTTGGGGTTAGGTTGGGGTTAGGTTGGGGTTAGGTTGGGGTTAGGTTGGGGTTAGGTTGGGGTTAGGTTGGGGTTAGGTTGGGGTTAGGTTGGGGTTAGGTTGGGGTTAGGTTGGGGTTAGGTTGGGGTTAGGTTGGGGTTAGGTTGGGGTTAGGTTGGGGTTAGGTTGGGGTTAGGTTGGGGTTAGGTTGGGGTTAGGTTGGGGTTAGGTTGGGGTTAGGTTGGGGTTAGGTTGGGGTTAGGTTGGGGTTAGGTTGGGGTTAGGTTGGGGTTAGGTTGGGGTTAGGTTGGGGTTAGGTTGGGGTTAGGTTGGGGTTAGGTTGGGGTTAGGTTGGGGTTAGGTTGGGGTTAGGTTGGGGTTAGGTTGGGGTTAGGTTGGGGTTAGGTTGGGGTTAGGTTGGGGTTAGGTTGGGGTTAGGTTGGGGTTAGGTTGGGGTTAGGTTGGGGTTAGGTTGGGGTTAGGTTGGGGTTAGGTTGGGGTTAGGTTGGGGTTAGGTTGGGGTTAGGTTGGGGTTAGGTTAGGTTGGGGTTAGGTTGGGGTTAGGTTGGGGTTAGGTTGGGGTTAGGTTGGGGTTAGGTTAGGTTGGGGTTAGGTTGGGGTTAGGTTGGGGTTAGGTTGGGGTTAGGTTGGGGTTAGGTTGGGGTTAGGTTGGGGTTAGGTTGGGGTTAGGTTGGGGTTAGGTTGGGGTTAGGTTGGGGTTAGGTTGGGGTTAGGTTGGGGTTAGGTTGGGGTTAGGTTGGGGTTAGGTTGGTTAGGTTAGGTTGGGGTTAGGTTGGGGTTAGGTTGGGGTTAGGTTGGGGTTAGGTTGGGGTTAGGTTGGGGTTAGGTTGGGGTTAGGTTGGGGTTAGGTTGGGGTTAGGTTGGGGAGCACGAGGTGGGTATGGGTTCTCAGGGCGTAGTACCACGCCCTGGGAAACCCCGATGGATCTGATATTCCCCTATAGTCGGGTGGCGGCTGGTGGGTCCTTCGGGACTGGCCAGTTTGCTGATCCGGTGCGGGGAATTTCGGAGAAGTTGGTGGGCCCATATCTGCCAAGACCACTCACCTCACCTTCCCGTGGGGCTCCCCGTCACCCTGCATCGGCACTGACCGGTGCAGGGTGCGAAAGAGTGAGTGGCGCCAGGATGGAACACCGTTGTCGACCACGGCAAATAATCAAAAAAATATATGATGGACACTAACAGGAAAGAAAACGTTTACGGTGCAGGGGAGGGATACCCCAGTACCGGCGCAGGCGTGGGTGGTCAAGTGGGCCCCACTGCGTCGTCATCTAACGACCACGGCCGCTCGGGGGTGGATAGCCAGGCCCTCGTTTGTGTTGCTGCGACTGGCAAAGGTAGTGAAGAAGGAAGGATGGAGGTGACCCAGGAGGACAACGGGCCACCACTTACCAGGAGTAGGAGCTCCCTCAGGAGAGCTTCAGGAGGGACGGGGAGCGTCTTTGCCGTCCCGGCCCCAGTAGGCGACGCCACACCGCCAGTGGCACCAGGAGGATCAAGGACGCCAGCGAGGTCCGACGACGAAGAGTCGGTCGCCTCGTACACGTCACATTCGTCGGCCGCCTCGTCGACGTGCAGGGGCAAGAAGCGGAAGCTTGCCTGCATGATACCGGAGGTGCCCGATGAGATGATGCAGGTGGTGAGGAGGACCTCGCCGGAAGACGTTTGCGCCGAGGTGGTGAGGTGTCTGGGAAACGTCAGCATGGTGGCGGCGAGGTCGTCGAATTTGAAGGGGACATACGTCAAGCTGCTGAGGGAGTCAGTGAACTACCTCACCGCCGCGTGGGCGCTTGAGATGATGAGGAGGTACGGACTGGAGCCCGGCAGCGGGTCTGGGGCCGCAAGGCTGGCTGACGCGAGAAACGCCCTGCTGGAGGAAGAGATCGCGTTCCTTCGTAGCCAGGTTGCGTCCCTTAGCAACGAACTGGCGAGAAGGGACGCCAACGCGCAGGGACGTATCACCTCTGGTCCCAGCGATTCTCCTCGCGAGAACAACGACGAGAGCGGGAGCCTCGCTGCCGTGGAGAAGAGGATGGAGAAGAGGATGGAAGAGATTGCGGCGTCGATAATGCGGCGGATCGACGAGCGTTTCGAGAGGGGCCGCGCAAGCGGCGCCGAAACGCGGAAGGGAGCCACCGAGCGCGGTATCACGGCTCCCTCCGTCGCCGCCCCCACTGCCGCCATCACCACCGGGAGCATCCCGAAACCTCCAGCGAAGGCGCGGGAGGAGGACGAATGGAGACCAGTGGTCTCCAAAACAGCGCGCAGGAGGCGCAGGAGGAGGAGGGGAGTGGCTTTCGCCGCCGAGGAGACGGCGAGAGCAACAGGAGGAAGGGCCGCACCCCCGACGAGGGCAGCGGCACCGCTGCCGGCGGAAAGGCTGCTGCGGCAACGGCAGCAGCAGCAGCCCCAGGGAAGAACGGCGCGGGCGCCCAAACCGGGCGTCTCCACGTCCAAGAAGCCAACGACGGCGACGGCGAGAACGGCCTCGCTC
Source organism: Bombus campestris (assembly GCA_905333015.3). NCBI lineage: Eukaryota > Metazoa > Arthropoda > Insecta > Hymenoptera > Apidae > Bombus > Bombus campestris. The sequence goes on along the minus strand of HG995132.1, from coordinate 290 downwards.
CCTCGCGCACCGCGAACATCCGCGGTGACATTGACGCTCAACGAGGGAGCGAAGATGACGTACGCCGAGGTCATCGCCACGGCCAGGAGGAGCATCCCGCTGACTGATATCGGAGTACAGTCGGTCGGGATGAAGAAGGCGATGTCGGGCGCCATCATAATCAAGGTGCCCGGCGACAAAGAAAGGGAGAAAGCGTCCCGGCTGGCGTCACATCTGACCAGGGTGCTGGATCCGGCAACCGTCAGGGTGGCAGCTCCAGTGAAGACGGCGGAGCTGCGGGTCGTCGGGAT